>JAIOJX010000002.1:39500500-40100500 GCA_022376925.1 Tragulus kanchil
TCTTATTCTGGATTCCTCTCATGAATGCCTTTCAGTTTTGGCTCTCATTACCCATATTTTGGGCTTCCCTGGTGGTGCTAGGGGTAAAGAACCCTGCCTGCCAGTGCAGGAGACTTAAGTGACGCCACTTTGATCCCTGGGTGGGGAAGATCCCCTGGAGAAGGAAATGGAAACCCACTCCAGTATTCTTGCCTGGAGAATCCCATGGACAGAGAAGCCTGGCGGGCTACAGTCCATCAGGTCACAAAGAGTCAGACACAACTTAGAGATTTATAACAACAATCCTTAGGAGCTCATTATTCTGCCTACCTTGGATGGTAAGGAGAAAAGATCTCAAAGACTTAGCGAACTTTCAGATATTTCTAGGTTATATTCTTTGATTTTTTAAAAAAAATGAACCTTATTATTTGCATCCTTTTGGCTCATGGTCAAATAGTTGGTCCTGGTGATTTGACAGATGAAAAAGCTTTGACTTTTTCTGTATGTCTACAAAGTAAAAACAAAAACCACGCTTTTGATGGGTAGTGGATTGCAGTTCATGTGTTTAAATCATAAATCTAAGAAGCCTGTGTAAGCCACACCTTACCATGTGTACTGTGGGGTGCAGTTAGATCAGGGTAGAGAGAGCAGATAGGGGCCCATGCCAGTCTAGTGCACGCTTCTGTGCTTAGACTTCTGGTCACAGGACTCCAGGGAATCGTGTTTTTAGTTGCACCTCTTTTAAGTCAAGGAAAGTGGTCTAGAAATGTTCTGTCTTTGATGTCTTTCAGATCTTTCCAAGAATTTTCTCTTCTTCTTGCTTCCAGTGTTCCCTCTAGGACACTTTGCTCTTTGTTTTCTCAGTTGAGATGCATCCGAAGTTGTGCTTTGGATCAAAGCAGAGAGCACACAGGTCCTTCTTCCCGTGCAAAGAGCGTAGAGTGCTTCTCTTAAGATGAAAAGGGTCACATTTTGGAGAAATTATGTGGGGTCTATTTCCTTTGCTCCAGATTAGAAATGGATCCTGTCCAGCTGATCCCAGACATCACAGACGGAACAAAAGAGGTGGTGGCGGGCTCTCTGGACTGCATATACCTGCTCTTGTCCACTCTTCTGGTGTCCATGAGCTGCGTCTGGTCTCTCCTCTTCGAGTGCGGGGGCCATGGCCCAGGGGTTGAGGAGCAGACGAAACATGAGTATCTCTGTTAGAAACAGATCCACGCCTCAGACCATCTCTCAAGGACACCGGTGAACTGTACTGAATTTGAAGACAGGTTGTTCCAGTGTTGACGACCAGAATTCTGTAGTGTTTCAGCTTCATGGACAGTTTGAGAGACTCTCAATGTTGGGAAAATGTTCCGCCTCCTTCCAAGTGTTGGTGCTCAGAGTCAGGGGGTGGACACACCCGGCTGGGTGCCAGGAGATGGAACTATTTTTTAAATCAATGTTGAATCTCAAAGCAAATTTGCAGTATTCAGTTGCCTTTCCTTTGAATTAATAGCCATCAGAAGAAATGAGACTTCAGCTCTAAGGCGGCCTCCACTCTTCTGTGTAACAGTGAACTTGCTCCATTTGACAGATGAAAAAGCTTTGACTTTTTCTGTATGTCTACAAAGTAAAAACAAAAACCACGCTTTTGATGGGTAGTGGATTGCAGTTCATGTGTTTAAATCATAAATCTAAGAAGCCTGTAAGCCACACCTTACCATGTGTACTGTGGGGTGCAGTTAGATCAGGGTAGAGAGAGCAGATAGGGGCCCATGCCAGTCTAGTGCACGCTTCTGTGCTTAGACTTCTGGTCACAGGACTCCAGGGAATCGTGTTTTTAGTTGCACCTCTTTTAAGTCAAGGAAAGTGGTCTAGAAATGTTCTGTCTTTGATGTCTTTCAGATCTTTCCAAGAATTTTCTCTTCTTCTTGCTTCCAGTGTTCCCTCTAGGACACTTTGCTCTTTGTTTTCTCAGTTGAGATGCATCCGAAGTTGTGCTTTGGATCAAAGCAGAGAGCACACAGGTCCTTCTTCCCCGTGCAAAGAGCGTAGAGTGCTTCTCTTAAGATGAAAAGGGTCACATTTTGGAGAAATTATGTGGGGTCTATTTCCTTTGCTCCAGATTAGAAATGGATCCTGTCCAGCTGATCCCAGACATCACAGACGGAACAAAAGAGGTGGTGGCGGGCTCTCTGGACTGCATATACCTGCTCTTGTCCACTCTTCTGGTGTCCATGAGCTGCGTCTGGTCTCTCCTCTTCGAGTGCGGGGGCCATGGCCCAGGGGTTGAGGAGCAGACGAAACATGAGTATCTCTGTTAGAAACAGATCCACGCCTCAGACCATCTCTCAAGGACACCGGTGAACTGTACTGAATTTGAAGACAGGTTGTTCCAGTGTTGACGACCAGAATTCTGTAGTGTTTCAGCTTCATGGACAGTTTGAGAGACTCTCAATGTTGGGAAAATGTTCCGCCTCCTTCCAAGTGTTGGTGCTCAGAGTCAGGGGGTGGACACACCCGGCTGGGTGCCAGGAGATGGAACTATTTTTTAAATCAATGTTGAATCTCAAAGCAAATTTGCAGTATTCAGTTGCCTTTCCTTTGAATTAATAGCCATCAGAAGAAATGAGACTTCAGCTCTAAGGCGGCCTCCACTCTTCTGTGTAACAGTGAACTTGCTCCATGCAACGTGACACTTTCCAGCAAAATCAATACAGGATTAAAGACAGAGTGAGGCAATGTACAGAAAACAGCAGTGGGAAAACGTTATTTGGCAAATTATTTAATGCCAATATCAAAGGGTGAGAAAACTTAATAGGCGTGGGAAGAGCAGAGCAATTAAAGGTGTCGAAAGATCCCCACAAATGAGTAACATCCGAGCAGCTAAAATAGAACCAGGGAAGAGGTGGCGAAGGAGGGAGCTGCCAGCCCTGAGCACAGCCTCACATGGCCTCAGTCAGTAGCCCGGCCACCCTGAGCTGGGCAGGGGGCTTCAGTGATGCAGAAGGAGCCAGGCCATCCCCAGGCCTCAGACCTCGGCCCTCAGACCAGCATCCTCCGCCTCAGTGCCCTGGAGCCCAGACACCCGTGGGGGAAAGCCAACGGATGAGTCTGGGACCATGGGCATTCCTTGATAGAAAGAGCTCTGCCTTCGCACGAAGGCTTGACACCAAATGGACCACTTTAAGCGTTAGGAATTTCTATACCTGTAGCTTAATTAATAGTGTACATCCACTGTACTTCAACTTTTTTAAAAAATGCCATTCTCATTCACCTTTGAGAATGGCATTTTCCTAAGGCAGAAGGCTGCCTGCCTCCTCCTGACATTCTTATAGTGCTGCGTACCAGCACGGCACACAGGACATGGAATGGGCTGTGGTCCTAAACTTGAGCCACAGAAGGAAACCTGCTACGAGGTGTGGCTGGCTCCACCTGCTCATAGCAGATGCCACCCGGGGGAGCAGGGTTTATGACCTACTCCTGAGGCTGAGGGGTCCAGGACAAGTTTGCTGAGGGCTTCCCTAAAGAACAGAAACGCTTCCGCATCGTTGTGAAATGCCCACTCCACGAGCAGCTAAGCCGACAGCCCTCCTGAACAGATGGGGTCCAGCAGAGCCCGTGGTGTGTCCTGGGTCCCATTCTTGCCCCTTGTGGTGCCCATGGGGCAGCTTCCCAGCCTGCGTAGGTGACTCAGCCATAGGGCAATGGAGTAGGAAGTGGGGTGAAGCAGGAGCCCTCTGGGTCTCTGGAGCCCATCCCAGGGTTGTTTTCTTCTAAAGCCACGTTCAAAGCCGGTCCTCTCCACTCTCCCAGGATGGAGAGACAGAAGAGTACTTGCAGTTTCCACTAGTAGACAGGCATAATAATCATCAAAGAACATGAAACCGAAGCCAAAACCTTTGCCAGACTAAAAGAAACAAATTGCACCGAGAACTCAGCCCAGACTTCCTGGCTGTTGCCGCGGCAGCTCTTGTTATTGTGTTTCTCGGCTCCATCTTTCTGTTTTTCTTATGGCAAATGTCACACTGTTGACTTCCCATCATGTAATGTCAAAAAGAATGATCATTAAGCAACCTTTTGAAAAACAAACATCTTTACTTGGTTTTGAAAGGTTTGCAATGAAGGAATTTTGAAAATGACTTCCCCATGGTTCAATGAAGTGAGTCCATCAAAGTATATTACTCTGACCTCTTATAAACTGGTTGCATTGCTTTCAGGTCAAAACTCTGTAAAACAGAGGTATTTTTAAAAGCAGGAAAAGCATCTTATGTGTGGCTGCAGATGGTGACAGAGACTACGTAAGGGGAGAGGCTTAAAATGAGATGAGACGATTTCCTAGGAGGATGTCCTGTGGACTAGGAAAAATGAAGCAAATCCAAATCTCTGAATGTCAGAGAGTGTCCACTGCTTGCTCACATTCTTTCATGAAGACTTCACATGTATTGTGTAACAGGGGGCTGCTGCATTTCAGTCACTAAGTCTTTTTCCAACTCTCTTGTGACCTCATGCACTGTAGCCCACCAGGCTCCCTAATCTGTGGGATTTCCTAGGCAAGAACACTGGAGTGGGTAGCCATTTCCTTTTCCAGGGGATCTTCCCGACCCAGGGATCAAACCCACCTCTCCTGCATTGGTAGGTGGGTTCTTTACCACTGAGCCAACTGGGAAACCCGATAGAGGGCCTCTAGACTGCACCTGTCAAAGGACTTACCCTGGGTCTTTTCTTCTCTAGTTATCTCAGTTCATCTCACCTTTATAGCTCATCTTACCTTTCCCAGCCTGCGTAGGTGACTCAGCCATAGGGCAATGGAGTAGGAAGTGGGGTGAAGCAGGAGCCCTCTGGGTCTCTGGAGCCCATCCCAGGGTTGTTTTCTTCTAAAGCCACGTTCAAAGCCGGTCCTCTCCACTCTCCCAGGATGGAGAGACAGAAGAGTACTTGCAGTTTCCACTAGTAGACAGGCATAATAATCATCAAAGAACATGAAACCGAAGCCAAAACCTTTGCCAGACTAAAAGAAACAAATTGCACCGAGAACTCAGCCCAGACTTCCTGGCTGTTGCCGCGGCAGCTCTTGTTATTGTGTTTCTCGGCTCCATCTTTCTGTTTTTCTTATGGCAAATGTCACACTGTTGACTTCCCATCATGTAATGTCAAAAAGAATGATCATTAAGCAACCTTTTGAAAAACAAACATCTTTACTTGGTTTTGAAAGGTTTGCAATGAAGGAATTTTGAAAATGACTTCCCCATGGTTCAATGAAGTGAGTCCATCAAAGTATATTACTCTGACCTCTTATAAACTGGTTGCATTGCTTTCAGGTCAAAACTCTGTAAAACAGAGGTATTTTTAAAAGCAGGAAAAGCATCTTATGTGTGGCTGCAGATGGTGACAGAGACTACGTAAGGGGAGAGGCTTAAAATGAGATGAGACGATTTCCTAGGAGGATGTCCTGTGGACTAGGAAAAATGAAGCAAATCCAAATCTCTGAATGTCAGAGAGTGTCCACTGCTTGCTCACATTCTTTCATGAAGACTTCACATGTATTGTGTAACAGGGGGCTGCTGCATTTCAGTCACTAAGTCTTTTTCCAACTCTCTTGTGACCTCATGCACTGTAGCCCACCAGGCTCCCTAATCTGTGGGATTTCCTAGGCAAGAACACTGGAGTGGGTAGCCATTTCCTTTTCCAGGGGATCTTCCCGACCCAGGGATCAAACCCACCTCTCCTGCATTGGTAGGTGGGTTCTTTACCACTGAGCCAACTGGGAAACCCGATAGAGGGCCTCTAGACTGCACCTGTCAAAGGACTTACCCTGGGTCTTTTCTTCTCTAGTTATCTCAGTTCATCTCACCTTTATAGCTCATCTTACCTTTCCTCCTGAGGAGAGAAGGCAGAGAATTCAGACCTGGCTCCTGAGAGGGGTCTGAGAAGTTTGCCGTATTTTCATCTAAATAATCTAAAAAGCAAGGATCATGGTTTTTACCTACATGTTTCTTTTTCTTTTATTGGAGCATCGTTGCTTTGCACTGCTGGGTCAGTTTCTACTGTACGGAAAAGTGAGTCAGCCATATGTATAAGTACAATCCCCTTTGTGGATCTTCTCATTTGGGTCATCAGGGAGCAGAGTCCACTGTGGTGTGCAGTAGGTTCTCCTTAGTGGTCTCTTCTAGACACAGGGTAGTAGTGTGTATGCGCCGATTCCAACCTCCCGATTCATCCCACCCCACTCCCAGCTTGCCCCTGGATTCCGTGTGTTTGTTCTCTGTCTGTGTCTCTATTTCAAGCAAGGATAACACTGATGAGAAATTCCATTCAGTGCGTTTTTGTTTACCCATGACTCTTGAGATAGGGGTTACCTGGGTTGAGGAGGGTGTGAAGGGGTGTCATCTGGGACGTGTGGACAGCAGGGACTGGGGACACAGGGACAGGGGCGGGGGAGGCCGCGGGGGCCAGGCAGGTGTGACCCAGCAGCCACTGAAGGCTTATTGTCTCACTCAAACAGCAGTGGGGGTTAAATCTAGGGGCGGATGACAGCCAGATTTGGGCTTGTGCGATCACCTTGCTGGCTTCAGCGTGGGGGATGGATTAAAGGAAAAGACTTGGGAGGTCTGTCTAATCAATCGGGAGGATTTGGGAAGTGCTAGCAGGAAGTGGTGGCGACAGAGACAGACGTGGCAAGGTTGTAGCACTATTTAGGAACTCGTATCTAGGTGCCAGACACTAGCTGGTGGCAAGAGGGGACATGGCATGGAAGAGTCCTGGCTTTGGGAATGGTTATGCTGTTGCCTGGAGGTGAGAACCTTGAGGAGAACTATTTACAAAAACCAACAACAAAAAACAAACATTTTTTTTTCTGGTTTTGGAGCGAGGGCTTACATTCCACTTTGGGCTCCTCTGCAAAAAACTTCCTTTCACAGACCTGGAGGTCTTTGGCTTCCTGGACGCCCTGTCAAAGGACTTACCCTGGGTCTTTTCTTCTCTAGTTATCTCAGTTCATCTCACCTTTATAGCTCATCTTACCTTTCCTCCTGAGGAGAGAAGGCAGAGAATTCAGACCTGGCTCCTGAGAGGGGTCTGAGAAGTTTGCCGTATTTTCATCTAAATAATCTAAAAAGCAAGGATCATGGTTTTTACCTACATGTTTCTTTTTCTTTTATTGGAGCATCGTTGCTTTGCACTGCTGGGTCAGTTTCTACTGTACGGAAAAGTGAGTCAGCCATATGTATAAGTACAATCCCCTTTGTGGATCTTCTCATTTGGGTCATCAGGGAGCAGAGTCCACTGTGGTGTGCAGTAGGTTCTCCTTAGTGGTCTCTTCTAGACACAGGGTAGTAGTGTGTATGCGCCGATTCCAACCTCCCGATTCATCCCACCCCACTCCCAGCTTGCCCCTGGATTCCGTGTGTTTGTTCTCTGTCTGTGTCTCTATTTCAAGCAAGGATAACACTGATGAGAAATTCCATTCAGTGCGTTTTTGTTTACCCATGACTCTTGAGATAGGGGTTACCTGGGTTGAGGAGGGTGTGAAGGGGTGTCATCTGGGACGTGTGGACAGCAGGGACTGGGGACACAGGGACAGGGGCGGGGGAGGCCGCGGGGGCCAGGCAGGTGTGACCCAGCAGCCACTGAAGGCTTATTGTCTCACTCAAACAGCAGTGGGGGTTAAGTCTAGGGGGCGGATGACAGCCAGATTTGGGCTTGTGCGATCACCTTGCTGGCTTCAGCGTGGGGGATGGATTAAAGGAAAAGACTTGGGAGGTCTGTCTAATCAATCGGGAGGATTTGGGAAGTGCTAGCAGGAAGTGGTGGCGACAGAGACAGACGTGGCAAGGTTGTAGCACTATTTAGGAACTCGTATCTAGGTGCCAGACACTAGCTGGTGGCAAGAGGGGACATGGCATGGAAGAGTCCTGGCTTTGGGAATGGTTATGCTGTTGCCTGGAGGTGAGAACCTTGGAGGAGAACTATTTACAAAAAACCAACAACAAAAAACAAACATTTTTTTTTCTGGTTTTGGACCGAGGGCTTACATTCCACTTTGGGCTCCTCTGCAAAAAACTTCCTTTCACAGACCTGGAGGTCTTTGGCTTCCTTGGACGCCCTGCAGAAACTTTTCTGTTTGCTGTGACGGAAGTCTCAGGACAGCAATTACTAACAGTCTGTACACCTGGACGCCAGGTGCTCTGCTTAGTGTGGTCAGGTTTCACTAGCAGCAAGAGGAGCATCCTTTCGTGGGACTGAAGGATTACGTATTGTGCACAGTAGTTTCCGTGAAAGTGGCTGCAGAAAGTTGATCACAACATGAAGAAAGAACAGGAAGAACATGCTCCTCTGGCTTTTCTGGAGGCTGTCTTCTTTTCTCTCCTCTTCCCAGCTTCTTCTTTCTGACCTCATTTTGGCACTATCTTTTTCTGTCTTTTGCTTTTTTCAAGAATCCAGTTGCTCTCAGCATTCTTTTCTTTCTAATCATCTTCTTCTGTCTCCTTTCAACCAAAACTACAACCCAGTGACTCCTCGCTGAGAAATGAGTCTGATTAATTGGCTAATACAGGCGCTCCCGCTGAGCCAGTGCCTTTCTTCAGAGGGTTCTCAGTGGGATCCTCTCAGCCACTTGTCTTTTTAACGGTTTTCTCTTTTTCTTAATAGAAAAGGCTAAGCGAATCTTGTTCTGGTATAATGATTAGTTCCACGAGAAAATGCAGAAAAAATTTTCCATGGAGAAAATTTCAGATACCCTAGGCGGAGAAGAGGGTGACAGAGGATAAGACGGTTGGATAGCATCACCAACTCGATGGACATGAGTTTGAGCAAACTCTGAGAGAAACCTGGTATACTGCCGTCCATGGGGTCTCAGCCTCAGACATGACTTAGTGACTGAACAATAACAACAAAGCTGGAAGTCATTCCTCTTTAATGTGTCAAACTGTATGTGTCATGTGTCACTTTACAGCAATTGAGCCTGGTTGGCTCAAAGGTTCTGTGCTCTGGCATAGCAGGTGGGAGAGGCTGGGTGGTGGGGACTTGGGCTCTAGGATCTGCTTCCCCCTCTGCCCACAGGCTCTGTGTTTGGGGGCCACTCTTCCAGCAGAGTCCAGAACTGGCTTCTTCATCTGCAAAGCGGAGATAACCGCAAGGTCCTGTGGGATCGCTGACTGATGTGTTTCTAGCACCTTGGAGGGGATGTTGAACTTTGTATAAAAAAAACTAAGCCGTGTTGAGTGCTCCTTGGTAAAATGGTAGCAGCATCTTTGCCGTGCTTTCCAGCCTCAGGAATGAATGAGTGAGTTCTAAATCTGAGTGAATGTTTTTGTCATAAGAAAATTCCCTTCTTGTAAATTGAACGTGGAAAGAAACACGGAGTAGTTTAGGAATATCAAATTATTTCCTAAAGAAAATTTTGTAATCCCAGTTGTTAGAACTGAAGAAAGATACATCAAGACAGTACACCTTTGATTGTTATTGTTCAATTGCTCAGTTGTGTCCAAGTCTTTGCAGCCCCCGTGGACTTCAGCCTGCCAGACTCCTCTGTCCATGGTATTCTCCAGGCAAGAATACTGGAGTGGATAGGCATTCCTTTCTCCAGAGGATCTTCTTGACCCAGGAATTGAACCCCTGTCTCCTGCATTGCAGGCAGATTTTTAAAAAATGATCTGAGCCACCCGGGAAGCCCATATGTTATAAATTATAAATACATATAGTTATCCATCGCTGTCCCAGAGCCTCAAGTGGCCCGGGAGGAACGATGCCCACTGCACTGGGTGCCCCGCTGCTCCAGGCAGCGCGGTGGCTCCCTCGGTGGCTCGGCACACAGGAGGTTAACGCAGGGGGAGGAACAGATGAAGAAAATGCGGCCTGCTCATAGCGGAAGCAGTTGCACAGCAACCGCAGCCAGGGAAACAGTTCTCAAGCAGCAGCCCGCGGAGCAGGGCTGAGTTAACCAGCAGCTGCTCTCCTCCCCCACCCCGCTTCTGGGTCTTTCTGCTTCTCCTCCTGACTCTCCCCTTCTCTCTCTGCCTTGGTCTGAGACACACCACGCATGGTGGTTGGTGGGAGAAGCAGAGAACCCTTCGCCATCCCATCCTCCCAGAACTTTGCCTGTCACCTGACGCCGGGCTTGTGCACCTGAAGGTCAAATCCGGGACTCTCTTCCTCCCCAGGTGTTACCTGCTGGATGAGCCCAGGGCCCGCCCGCTATGACGTCATGATCCCGGAAACCACGCTGAATCAACCCAGACTCCAGCTTGGCCAAGATGCAGATGTCCTGTATTGTACCAGAAAGGGACAGAGCCTCCACTCATTTTACCTTTATCCCGTATCACAAGTTCTGTATTAGGGGAATCAGAGCTCTGCTTAGGCTTTTAATTTTTTACAGAAGAGGTGTGTTGGCCTACAGCCTGGTAGACTCCTATTATTATTATTTTTTGCTTTTCAGAGCTGGACCAGCAGGGGATTTCCCAGTAGTAATTAATTAACTCCAGGCTCTTTTGGCAAAATGCCTCGAAAGGGATGGCGTGTCCTGAGTGACCCTCATGTGTACTCTCTGCCAGGGATCATTAAAATCGCAAAATCGTCTCACCTGGTTCTTTAGGACATTAAATTAAGGTAACAAGAATAATAAACTTGCTTATTAACAGAAAGGAAATATTAACCCACTAGACACATAAAGAAAATGATGTTAAATTCCTTCTGGATCCTCAGGCAAATGCATATTTTAAGATTGCTGTAAATCTTTGCTGTCCATAATTTGGCAAGAGTCTGGAGATGAGCAGGGCTCTGTGGTGCTCCGGTATCTGAAGACAGGTAGACACGCAGGGCAGAGTGACACCTCACAGCCCCGCACAAACGCTTGCTAGTGAAGCAGCAACCCGCTGTTAGCTGGGAGGGCCGCTGTTCACCCTCTGGACGTGGACAAGCAGCGGGGCGAGGGCTGGACCTGGCTGAGCTGCTGGGGGCAGCGGGCATAGAAGCGGGGTCCCCTGGAGAGTTCAGGGTGCCACAGAGCTAGAGCAGCCCTAGGGAAGGCCCGGCACACACGCCCGTGTTTACATCTGGCCAGGCTGTGCATGTCTCTAGGAGGCCTGCTCCATCTCCAGTGGGAGCGTTTACCCCTTCAGCTCTGGAAAGCCGGCTCAGTTATTACATACCCTTCTCCACAAACACAAATGTACACACTACACACGGGAACACAGACGCCCACAGAACATCCCTCTCACCTGATCCACCCCGTGTTTCAGTCCCGGGCGTGTGCTCTAAGGGAGGAAGGCTCCCTGATGGGTGAGATGGTAAAGAATCCACCTGTTGGTGCAGGAGACCTGGGTTCAGTCCCTGGGTCGGGAAGATCCCCTGGAGAAGGAAACAGCTGCCCACTCCAGCATTGTTGCCTGGAGAAATCCCATGGACAGAGGAGCCTGGTGGGCTACAGTCCATGGGGTCGCAAAGAGTAGACATGACAGAAGTAGCTTAGCACGTGTGCACAGTGAGAGGAAGAAAGCAAAGGGAAAAAAATGAACCAAAATAAATTAGGGCACGAAAAGCGACACTGCAAAGCGGTGAAGGTGGGGGGAAGGTCCTGTTTTACTGAGCAGACCTGTCACCCACGGGATGGGTGTGACTCAGCTTCATCCAGCAGGGCTGAGACTCCTCTTCAGCAGGAGCTAGGCTGGTGCGCCTGTGCCCGCTTGGTCTCCCGGCCAGAGTGTTGTTCTCAGGGATGTGTGCAGTCATGTGTGTGCCTAGGACTGTGTTGCATCTAGTGGGCTGGAGGCCTCGGTGCCAGCGAGTGGGAGCTGCAGGCTCGGCTTCCCCAGACCTGGGGTCAAAGAGCTCATGTTACAGTTTACAAATCCTCAGGGCTTTTGTAGGTTCTGGAGGGGTCACTAGCACGGCCCACACTGTCGATGTCAGCTGCCACGCAGTTCGTGTTCCAAAGTGGTTAAGAAACGCCAGTCATTAATGTGACTGACCCTGTCGTCAGCAGATGGAGGATAAGCTTATCTCCAGAGTCAACCTGTATTGAGCATCTGCTCTGTTTAAACCTCACAACCAGGTGATGGGACGCCCTATTAATGCCATTCTACACGGAGCAGCTTAGGTCACTGGCCAAGCTCACCCTGTTCATAAGTTCTTGCTCTGTTCCTATTCCTTTGGGCTGCCCTTCAGTGGACACCTTGAAAGACAGGAGAATTACTGAAGCCTGATTGGATTTATGTCTGCACTTCCCATGTATGATCCAAATTTAATCAAAGCCCAGAAGTCATGGTGAAGCCTAAGAGACAGTTTTCATCCCTGGGGAGCATGTCTCACTTTGCTGAGACTCTAGGATGCACATATAAGATGATCCTCACTTTTCCTGAAAGAAAATATTATTAATCCCATTTTCCATGTGGGATGTGGGTACACTCCCACCCACTACAGCTAAGAAGCTGATTGCCAATGCAAAGTCTCTGATCATGGATGAACGATCACAGCTGAGCACCCCCCTCCGAGCCTAGAGTTTTCCTACAGAAGCATCTCAGGGGCTGAGTTGCAACTGGAACTGGGTGCCTTTGTGTCTGCTCTGTGTGCACGAGGCACTGCTTTGAAGGAAGTGTTGGCATGACTTCCTAAAGAGGAACCTGGATGCTGATGTGGCTTCTCTTTGATTGGATTCTGGAACCTTCTGCTCTCAGCTGGGTGCAGTCCAGCCACTGGGTGGCCCTGGCAGGGGAGCTTGGCTCCTGCAACAATTGCTGGTCAATGGCGAGTGATTGTAATGGCGCCGTGTCTAAAACAATATAGAAGAAACTGCTGCTTGGAGACGTGAAGTGGTGGTCCTTCACCAAGTTGCTGGGCAGATCAGAGTCACCAGAGATATTGGAGACGTGAGTCACCTGCTCTTAAGACCGCAAGAAGATTTCACTTAAAAAATCGTCATGCTGTGTTTTCTTCTAAGGCAGGCAGAACAAGGTCCAGTGGGTTTTTACCGGCACTGTCTGTCTTGGTGAGTGGAGATGGCTGGATAGAAGTCAGGGAAGTGCAGAGCAGGTCAGCTTTACCATGTGAATCAAAAACAAGGAAGAACCAGCAGAGACTGTGGGCTGCATCGGACCTCACCTCCACCCAAGAGGGCTGGTCTGGAAGAATGCAGGCTCCCAGAAATGACTGAAGAGGAGACACTCTGGGGGTGCTTAAGAACACATGCTGGTTGACCCGAGCCCAGGGGCCTGCTGGGATGCTTCCGGGTCACACAGAAGTGGTGCCACTCTTGCCCTCTGCCCTCTGTGTGCCGTGAGTGATAAGGCTCCTGAAGGACGCAGGCTGTGGACCAAGCGGCTTGCACCACCGGGGCTGGCAGAACCCTCGGGCCACCTCACTGGCTTCCCTAGGAGCGCCGCCAGCCTTGGCCTGGGCCGTCTGGCCCTCCCGGGCCCCTGATGGACGGCCACCAGCCCTGCGTCGGCTCCCAGCTCCTGTGAGATGCGGCGACATATTTGTTCTTGGCAGCCACCGTCTCAGGCATTAAATCACTTTCCTCCGATTTCCCGAGTTCTGACACATGGAATGGGCTTGGTGGGGGGTTTGCGATCATTCTTTTTCAGTGTTTATGAAATCCTGCAGCTCCCTATGGCTTCTGGGCCTGTAAGCTGCCTTTCATATACCTCTCCCGTAAATTTTCCATGATGAACTCTTTCCAGCTTTCTACATCTTTCTGTGTTGTTATTGGGACAAAGGCCATGCCATCGATTTGGTATCATGTGATTGAATTTACAGTATGTCTATAGCCTCACCTGACTAACTATATGGCTCGCTAATGGCCATGCTAACATGGAGTGGATTTCATAGCTATGCATATTTCATGACTGCAAATGAGAATCCCATGGTTCTCCCCAATCCTATAAACCATCCACTAAACCAAAGGTCACACCAGTGAGTGTTTCCTACAGGGTGGCTCCTGGCCCTGCCAGCACAGCCTGGCTTAGAGTGTGCTGTGCCTCTGTCAGCAGTAAATCCCCTTTCCTATCAAATCCTGAGTCCACCCCCACTGCTCCGTGCTGTATCTGGTCGCCACCACTGTGGACGTGGAACGATGTGAAGGTTGAGATTTGCCCGTCCAATGTTAGGCTCCTTTCTTGGGATTTATGCCGTACTGTTAGATGAAGAACCAGTTGGAAATATGTCTGCTGTATTTTGAGGAGTAGAAGGGTTTCTGAAGTCTTGTCTGTGGTCTGTGTTTATGTGTACATGACCCCAGGTAACGATGTATAAGAGTCTTGATTGTTCTGGCTTAGGATACTTCTTAAGAACACATGCTGGTTGCCACCACCAGTTAAAAGTGGTGCCACTCTTGCCCTCTGCCCTCTGTGTGCCGTGGTGATAAGGCTCCTGAAGGACGAGGCTGTGGACCAAGCGGCTTGCACCACCGGGCTGGCAGAACCCTCGGGCCACCTCACTGGCTTCCCTAGGGCGCCGCCAGCCTTGGCCTGGGCCGTCTGGCCCTCCCGGGCCCCTGATGGACGGCCACCAGCCCTGCGTCGGCTCCCAGCTCCTGTGAGATGCGGCGACATATTTGTTCTTGGCAGCCACCGTCTCAGGCATTAAATCACTTTCCTCCGATTTCCCGAGTTCTGACACATGGAATGGGCTTGGTGGGGGGTTTGCGATCATTCTTTTTCAGTGTTTATGAAATCCTGCAGCTCCCTATGGCTTCTGGGCCTGTAAGCTGCCTTTCATATACCTCTCCCGTAAATTTTCCATGATGAACTCTTTCCAGCTTTCTACATCTTTCTGTGTTGTTATTGGGACAAAGGCCATGCCATCGATTTGGTATCATGTGATTGAATTTACAGTATGTCTATAGCCTCACCTGACTAACTATATGGCTCGCTAATGGCCATGCTAACATGGAGTGGATTTCATAGCTATGCATATTTCATGACTGCAAATGAGAATCCCATGGTTCTCCCCAATCCTATAAACCATCCACTAAACCAAAGGTCACACCAGTGAGTGTTTCCTACAGGGTGGCTCCTGGCCCTGCCAGCACAGCCTGGCTTAGAGTGTGCTGTGCCTCTGTCAGCAGTAAATCCCCTTTCCTATCAAATCCTGAGTCCACCCCCACTGCTCCGTGCTGTATCTGGTCGCCACCACTGTGGACGTGGAACGATGTGAAGGTTGAGATTTGCCCGTCCAATGTTAGGCTCCTTTCTTGGGATTTATGCCGTACTGTTAGATGAAGAACCAGTTGGAAATATGTCTGCTGTATTTTGAGGAGTAGAAGGGTTTCTGAAGTCTTGTCTGTGGTCTGTGTTTATGTGTACATGACCCCAGGTAACGATGTATAAGAGTCTCGAGTCTGGTTAGGATTTAACCTAAGGCTTTTATGACAAAGATGACCAGGCGTTCTGTATACTCTCTCATAAGGTTCGTGCTGGTGTCTTGAAGTATTGTAAAGGAACATTTGAGAGACGTTTAAGGCTTGTTGAGAATTCCAGCAAATGACTATTACGTTGGCTAACTGTGACTGGTGCATATTTCATTTGTTTGTGAAGTGGAGCAGCCCACGTGGACTTTTGCTTTTGAGACCTTCTGTTCTCCCTCAGGATGGGATGGAGCGGAAAATGGAGCAGGAGTGCAGAGTCCTGTCTGGGTGAAGATTTCTAGCTAATGGTGTCTGGGAACGGAGAAATTACAAAAACCAGAGGGTTTTGTATTTGAATCGTAAGGTAAAGGTATACTGAAGACGAGAAGATTCCCTAAGATGCAAATACAAGGGCATTATTCTCTGTCTTCGTTTTGAAAAATTACACTAACATTGATTTCTTGGGCTTCCCAGGCGGTGTACTGGTAAGGAATCTGCTTGCCAATGCAGGAGATTCAAGAGATGTGGGTTCGATCCCTGGGTTGGGGAGATATCCTGGAAATGGCAACCCACTCCAGTATTCTCGCCTGGAGAATTCCATGGATAGAGGAACCTGGTGGGCTACAGTCCGTGGGATCACAAGAGTCAGAGGTGACTGAGCACAGACACAATATTGTCATAATAATTATAATGCAAGATACCATATTCTAATTAGACATTCAAGACGCTTACCTGTAGGACTTACAGAGATTGTGTCATTTTTAGAGATGGTAAGGCCAGAACTTCAGCACTCTTAGGTGAGGTCTGGGGTACACACACACTCCTTTCTGTTCTGTCTTAAGTGGTTCTGGACCGGCCAGCTTATGGGTTCTCTAGGCTGGGATGCATGACTTCTTCCAGCTGCCCTCTTCCCATGGTCCCGTCATCTTATGGTCACCAAGGGCTGGAACTACGTCAGACTAGTCCCTGAGTGTTTCCATGGTTTCTTTTTACTTGTCTCCATCGGATTTCCCTCTCCTCTCTCTCTCTACTCTGTTTTCCCTCTGAGCCTGGACCTCTCATCCTTATTTCTCAGCCTCTCATTGCTTGTCTCACAGTTTTCTCTCTGCCTTGCTGGCTGGTTAATGTCCATGAAGTAACATGGATCATGCCACACCTCTACAGTTTTACTGGTTCCCTGTTATTAAAAATTAACACCTCCTTCCTGGCATTCAAAACTAAAAAAAATAAATTCCCATCTTAACTTTCCACACTTATTTTTGGGTGCTTTCACAAAAGATATGTAGATTTCTCTTTCGGATCCTGTGTGTCTGGGCGTTACAGGTCTAGTTTTGTACGATCGGTTTTACGACTTAGAACAAGCTAAGTCATCTCCATGCATGTGTGCTAAGTCGCTTTATTCATGTCCAGCTCTGAGGCCCTATGGACTGTAGCCCTCCAGGCTCCTCTGTCCATGGAATTAGTTGTCCAGGGAAGAACCCTGGAGTGGGTTGCCATTTCCTACTCCAGCGGATCTTCCCGACCCAGGGATCGAACCTGGATCTCCAACATTTCAGGAGGATTCTTCACCATCTGAGCCACCTCAGAAGCCTCGAGAAGCAGTTGTCCACTGGATGGATGGAGGCACAGATGAGGCTGGAGTTTCAGGGTATTCAGTCCCACACCAAATCACCAGCTGTAGTCATCAGTGTTGCTGTAAAATAACTCCTCTAAGTATGAGTATTGTCTTTGCCTGAGGATGTGACTTAATGTGCTTATTGACTGTTTTTTCACTAAAAATAATTAGACATTCAAGACGCTTACCTGTAGGACTTACAGAGATTGTGTCATTTTTAGAGATGGTAAGGCCAGAACTTCAGCACTCTTAGGTGAGGTCTGGGGTACACACACACTCCTTTCTGTTCTGTCTTAAGTGGTTCTGGACCGGCCAGCTTATGGGTTCTCTAGGCTGGGATGCATGACTTCTTCCAGCTGCCCTCTTCCCATGGTCCCGTCATCTTATGGTCACCAAGGGCTGGAACTACGTCAGACTAGTCCCTGAGTGTTTCCATGGTTTCTTTTTACTTGTCTCCATCGGATTTCCCTCTCCTCTCTCTCTCTACTCTGTTTTCCCTCTGAGCCTGGACCTCTCATCCTTATTTCTCAGCCTCTCTCATTGCTTGTCTCACAGTTTTCTCTCTGCCTTGCTGGCTGGTTAATGTCCATGAAGTAACATGGATCATGCCACACCTCTACAGTTTTACTGGTTCCCTGTTATTAAAAATTAACACCTCCTTCCTGGCATTCAAAACTAAAAAAAATAAATTCCCATCTTAACTTTCCACACTTATTTTTGGGTGCTTTCACAAAAGATATGTAGATTTCTCTTTCGGATCCTGTGTGTCTGGGCGTTACAGGTCTAGTTTTGTACGATCGGTTTTACGACTTAGAACAAGCTAAGTCATCTCCATGCATGTGTGCTAAGTCGCTTTATTCATGTCCAGCTCTGAGGCCCTATGGACTGTAGCCCTCCAGGCTCCTCTGTCCATGGAATTAGTTGTCCAGGGAAGAACCCTGGAGTGGGTTGCCATTTCCTACTCCAGCGGATCTTCCCGACCCAGGGATCGAACCTGGATCTCCAACATTTCAGGAGGATTCTTCACCATCTGAGCCACCTCAGAAGCCTCGAGAAGCAGTTGTCCACTGGATGGATGGAGGCACAGATGAGGCTGGAGTTTCAGGGTATTCAGTCCCACACCAAATCACCAGCTGTAGTCATCAGTGTTGCTGTAAAATAACTCCTCTAAGTATGAGTATTGTCTTTGCCTGAGGATGTGACTTAATGTGCTTATTGACTGTTTTTTCACTAAAAATAATTAGATTACAAACGTGATTTTTGTATTTGTTGATAGTAAAATAATTATTGCCTTATTTGATTTACTCTGCTAGAACAAAATGCCTTCAGGTGAAGGAGCAAGGCACATTCTATAATGCACCGAACTCTGATCAGCAGAAGCCATAATTAATCCTCAGAGCAGAGACGCTGGGCTGAATGACATTTAATGAAAGCATGTCCAGAAGGAATGCTATGTGTCTTTATATTAACTTATTCTTTATGTCATATTAGTATAGTTCAGATACCTACTTAGAAACATGTCAGTAAGCCTATGAGAAATATTTATCTAATTACTGAAGAAGCAAATGTTTAGATATTCTGACATCATTTAACTTATTCTTCATTGAAGCTGCTGTTTGATTAAAGCTGCTTTCATGTAAAGGAAATTGATCGTATCTCATTGTCCCAATTTTTATAATTCGCTTGTTTTACATGCAACCCCTGAGAATCATTAGGAATATTCATTAAGGCTGTTTATTACAAGTTACATGAAGCCCATCTAAACAAACTCAAGTGGATTGGGAGGGGAGAGGGAGCCATGGGGTGTCTGAACACCTCCCACAAGAGGTGCTGAACGGACAGGGCTGTAGGAAGGACTGGACACAGGGCGTCCTCCCTCCCTCCTGTATGGCCGAGACTTCCTTTCCTCCTTTCCTGTCTCCCTCTTTACAGAAGATCTTTTCCCAAGAATCTCAGAGAAGAATCTAAGTGGCCCATTTTGGATCCCATCGTGGGTGCCAAGAAAGCAGTGTTGCATTGTGCACAGCAGTGGCTCCCGTGGTCCCCATACAGGCGGAAGGGAAGACAGGATGTGGGGACAATGCCATGGGTCTAGTTAAGTAACTTTCTTTTTTTTATTTTAGTATTTATTTATTTGGGTGCATCAAGTCTTAGCTGCAGCATGTGGACTTTCTAGTTGTAGCCTGTGGGTTTAATTGCCCTACAGCATGTGGGACCTTAGTTCCTGACCAGGGATCAAACTCACGTCCCCTGCATTGGTAGGCGAATCCTTAACCATTGGACCACTAGGGAAGTCCCTAGTTCAGTCACTTTTAAGAATGTGGCTTTAACTTAGTCACTTGGAAGTCAATGGAGAGGTTCTTTGTAGTGGACGCAGGTCTAGAAGCACAGACCCTCTCCCTTCTGTGAAGCGGTCATTCTAATGACACCCTCAGCCATGTGGCATCTGGGAAGGCCCAGTTTCACTGCATGAGGGATTAATTGTTCCCAAAGAGGAAGCCTAAGAAGCTAGGCTTTATCCTCACCTTTGAAACTAAAGGAAACATGGGACAAGGGGTTTGCATCCTGCACCCGAGACAACAGTTTATTTTGAAGAAGCAAATGTTTAGATATTCTGACATCATTTAACTTATTCTTCATTGAAGCTGCTGTTTGATTAAAGCTGCTTTCATGTAAAGGAAATTGATCGTATCTCATTGTCCCAATTTTTATAATTCGCTTGTTTTACATGCAACCCCTGAGACTCAGTAGGAATATTCATTAAGGCTGTTTATTACAAGTTACATGAAGCCCATCTAAACAAACTCAAGTGGATTGGGAGGGGAGAGGGAGCCATGGGGTGTCTGAACACCTCCCACAAGAGGTGCTGAACGGACAGGGCTGTAGGAAGGACTGGACACAGGAGCGTCCTCCCTCCCTCCTGTATGGCCGAGACTTCCTTTCCCTCCTTTCCTGTCTCCCTCTTTACAGAAGATCTTTTCCCAAGAATCTCAGAGAAGAATCTAAGTGGCCCATTTTGGATCCCATCGTGGGTGCCAAGAAAGCAGTGTTGCATTGTGCACAGCAGTGGCTCCCGTGGTCCCCATACAGGCGGAAGGGAAGACAGGATGTGGGGACAATGCCATGGGTCTAGTTAAGTAACTTTCTTTTTTTTATTTTAGTATTTATTTATTTGGGTGCATCAAGTCTTAGCTGCAGCATGTGGACTTTCTAGTTGTAGCCTGTGGGTTTAATTGCCCTACAGCATGTGGGACCTTAGTTCCCTGACCAGGGATCAAACTCACGTCCCCTGCATTGGTAGGCGAATCCTTAACCATTGGACCACTAGGGAAGTCCCTAGTTCAGTCACTTTTAAGAATGTGGCTTTAACTTAGTCACTTGGAAGTCAATGGAGAGGTTCTTTGTAGTGGACGCAGGTCTAGAAGCACAGACCCTCTCCCTTCTGTGAAGCGGTCATTCTAATGACACCCTCAGCCATGTGGCATCTGGGAAGGCCCAGTTTCACTGCATGAGGGATTAATTGTTCCCAAAGAGGAAGCCTAAGAAGCTAGGCTTTATCCTCACCTTTGAAACTAAAGGGGAAACATGGGACTGAATAGGGGGTACTCTCAGCACCTCTCTGAGACTCTGGAGCCCTGAGACAACAGTTTATTTTGTAATAAAATGTTATTGCAGTATAGTTGCTTTACCATGTCACATTAGTTTCTTCTTGCTGCTCAGCCACAAAGTCGTGTCTGACTCTTTGTGACCCCATGAACTAACTACAGTACACCAGGCTTCCCTATCCTTCACCATCTCCCGGAGTTTGCTCAAATTCTTGTCCATTGAGTCAGTGACACCATCCCACCATCTCATCTGTTGTCACCTCCATCTCCTCCTGCCCTCAGTCTTTCCCAGCATCAGGGTTTTTTCCAGTGAGTCAGTTCTTTGCATCGGGTGGCTGAAGTATTGGAACTTCAACATCAGTCCTTCCAATAAATATTCAGGGCTGATTTCCTTTAGACATAAGCAAGGAAAAATGATTAGCTTTTCTGTAGATGAGCAGTAGTGACTTAGTAACTGTAGCAAGGGGAAGAGATGATGCTCACACCAGTACCAGCAAGTAGAAAGTGTCTACAGTAACACCTAACCCAAATAACCATAGTCTTCATAGAGAAAACTATAAAAAATTAATGAAGTCCATAAAACTTAAATGAATGTAGAGCTATATTCCATTCATAGGAAGGCTCTCTGTTATAAAATTGTCCATTCTGCTCAAATTATAACAAGTTTTGCACAAACTATAAAACTTGTGAATGTCAAGAGTAGGTGAGGGTCTGGGCACAGGTCTGCCATGTGCTGCTAAGGGAAGGCTAAGCCAGCACGGGCACCTGGGCAGCATTTTGGCAGACATCACTAGAATGTAAACTATGTATGTCCCATCGCCTGCAAATTCCACTACCCAGTATCTACACTTAGGAGATATTTGCATATGCAACTATACCTCAAACAACAGCCATGCAAGCTCATAGAAACAGAGATCAGATTTATGGTCCTCAGAAGCGGCGAGTGGCGGGGAAATTGGATGAAAGTGGTCAAAATATATAAACTTCCACTTACCAGACAGGGATTTAATATCTGATTCAATGGATGTAAGTTTTGAGCAAACTCAGGGAGACAGTGAAGGACAGAGGAGCCTGACGTGCCGCAGTCCAGAAGGTCACAAAGAGTCGGCCACCACTAAGCGACTGAACAACAGCAAGGATGTAATGTCCACACGATAAATAGAATCGGCACTGTGGTACAGTGTATCAGTACATGAACATGGTTAAGATAGCAAGTCTGAAAAGTTCTCATCACCAGGAAAGTAATTTTTTCCTTTTCTTTCCTTTTGTATCTTTCTGAGATGATTGAGGTTCACTCAGCTTATTGTGATCATACTTCACAGTGTATATAAGTCAGATCTTTATGCTGCATGCCGTAAACTTACACAGCACTGGATGTCTATTATGGCTCGGTAAAACTGGGAGAGGGGGCTTCCCTGGTGGTCCAGTGGGTAAGGACACTGCCTTGCATTGCAAGGGGCACTGGTTCAATCCCTGGCCTGGGAAGATCCCACGTGTTACGGAGTGACTGGACCAATGTGTCCAACTACTGAGCCTGAGCCCTGAGTGCATGCGCCCAGAGCCAGTGCTCTGCAACAAGCCACTGTGATGGGAGGCCCACACAGGCCATGTAACACCTAACCCAAATAACCATAGTCTTCATAGAGAAAACTATAAAAAATTAATGAAGTCCATAAAACTTAAATGAATGTAGAGCTATATTCCATTCATAGGAAGGCTCTCTGTTATAAAATTGTCCATTCTGCTCAAATTATAACAAGTTTTGCACAAACTATAAAACTTGTGAATGTCAAGAGTAGGTGAGGGTCTGGGCACAGGTCTGCCATGTGCTGCTAAGGGAAGGCTAAGCCAGCACGGGCACCTGGGCAGCATTTTGGCAGACATCACTAGAATGTAAACTATGTATGTCCCATCGCCTGCAAATTCCACTACCCAGTATCTACACTTAGGAGATATTTGCATATGCAACTATACCTCAAACAACAGCCATGCAAGCTCATAGAAACAGAGATCAGATTTATGGTCCTCAGAAGCGGCGAGTGGCGGGGAAATTGGATGAAAGTGGTCAAAATATATAAACTTCCACTTACCAGACAGGGATTTAATATCTGATTCAATGGATGTAAGTTTTGAGCAAACTCAGGGAGACAGTGAAGGACAGAGGAGCCTGACGTGCCGCAGTCCAGAAGGTCACAAAGAGTCGGCCACCACTAAGCGACTGAACAACAGCAAGGATGTAATGTCCACACGATAAATAGAATCGGCACTGTGGTACAGTGTATCAGTACATGAACATGGTTAAGATAGCAAGTCTGAAAAGTTCTCATCACCAGGAAAGTAATTTTTTCCTTTTCTTTCCTTTTGTATCTTTCTGAGATGATTGAGGTTCACTCAGCTTATTGTGATCATACTTCACAGTGTATATAAGTCAGATCTTTATGCTGCATGCCGTAAACTTACACAGCACTGGATGTCTATTATGGCTCGGTAAAACTGGGAGAGGGGGCTTCCCTGGTGGTCCAGTGGGTAAGGACACTGCCTTGCATTGCAAGGGGCACTGGTTCAATCCCTGGCCTGGGAAGATCCCACGTGTTACGGAGTGACTGGACCAATGTGTCCAACTACTGAGCCTGAGCCCTGGAGTGCATGCGCCCAGAGCCAGTGCTCTGCAACAAGCCACTGTGATGGGAGGCCCACACAGGCCAGAGAATAAAGATGGATGAGAATAAGTAAATGAAAGACCAATAGTAGTGCCCCCTGCACCCCCCCAGAAAAAATGGGGAGAGGAAAAATACAGGCAATTTTTTAAATATATAGTTTTAAAAATATCTGCACATGAACCAAGGAAAGCATAGTCTATGATGTCTGTACAGCTTGAATGTCCTTCATGGAGGGAGTAACTAAAAAACAAATGTTGGCCTATTCACGTGATGAGATTCTAATTGGCAATTTAAACCCTGTCTGAGACATTTAAGTTGTGAAATATGTGCAGTCTGATGCCTTTCACTTAAAGACAGATACTGAGATCCTCCTGAGTGGACCCATCTCTGGCGTGTTAATAGGGCAAGTGCTGGAGGAGTGCACATCAAACTCTTGTAGTCTGAGTGACGTCGGTGTTAACTGTGACCATTTTTAAGAGGAGGATTTATTCTTTATTCTTGTTTGGGGATTTCCAGGTGGCTCAGTGATAAAGAATCTGCCTGCCCATGCAGGAGATGTGAGAGACGCAGGTTCCATCCCTGGGTCGAAGAGATCCCCTGGAAAGGAAATGGCTCCCCACTCCAGTATTGCCTGGAGAATCCCATGGACAGAGGAGCCTGGGAGCTACAATTCCCGGGGCTGCAAAGAGTTAGAGATTAATGAGAGACTGAGCACACACTCTTGTTGGATTTGAGAACTTGAAAAATAATAGAAGAAAGAACAAAGGATAGGGAAGCATATACCCAAAGGAACATGGGATAGAGTTTTTAGGTAAAAAGATTCCAATTTTCTTGACTGGGATAGCTGAGGTGCATTTATTTGTACAATAGACTTTTCTTGAAAAACACTTATGAGGACTTCCCTGCCGGTCCGGTGGTTAAGACTTGGCCTTCTGATGCAGGGGATGACGATTCGATCCCTGGCTGGAGAAGTAAGATACAACATGCTGCGGGGCAATTAATTTTTACTTACTTGTAATTAATTTTCATTGGAGCAGAATTGCTTTACAGAGTTGTGTTACTTTTGCCACACATCAAGGTGTCAGTTGTGCATGCGCCCAGAGCCAGTGCTCTGCAACAAGCCACTGTGATGGGAGGCCCACAAAGGGCAGAGAATAAAGATGGATGAGAATAAGTAAATGAAAGACCAATAGTAGTGCCCCCTGCACCCCCCCAGAAAAAATGGGGAGCGGAAAAATACAGGCAATTTTTTAAATATATAGTTTTAAAAATATCTGCACATGAACCAAGGAAAGCATAGTCTATGATGTCTGTACAGCTTGAATGTCCTTCATGGAGGGAGTAACTAAAAAACAAATGTTGGCCTATTCACGTGATGAGATTCTAATTGGCAATTTAAACCCTGTCTGAGACATTTAAGTTGTGAAATATGTGCAGTCTGATGCCTTTCACTTAAAGACAGATACTGAGATCCTCCTGAGTGGACCCATCTCTGGCGTGTTAATAGGGCAAGTGCTGGAGGAGTGCACATCAAACTCTTGTAGTCTGAGTGACGTCGGTGTTAACTGTGACCATTTTTAAGAGGAGGATTTATTCTTTATTCTTGTTTGGGGATTTCCAGGTGGCTCAGTGATAAAGAATCTGCCTGCCCATGCAGGAGATGTGAGAGACGCAGGTTCCATCCCTGGGTCGAAGAGATCCCCTGGAAAGGAAATGGCTCCCCACTCCAGTATTGCCTGGAGAATCCCATGGACAGAGGAGCCTGGGAGCTACAATTCCCGGGGCTGCAAAGAGTTAGAGATTAATGAGAGACTGAGCACACACTCTTGTTGGATTTGAGAACTTGAAAAATAATAGAAGAAAGAACAAAGGATAGGGAAGCATATACCCAAAGGAACATGGGATAGAGTTTTTAGGTAAAAAGATTCCAATTTTCTTGACTGGGATAGCTGAGGTGCATTTATTTGTACAATAGACTTTTCTTGAAAAACACTTATGAGGACTTCCCTGCCGGTCCGGTGGTTAAGACTTGGCCTTCTGATGCAGGGGATGACGATTCGATCCCTGGCTGGAGAAGTAAGATACAACATGCTGCGGGGCAATTAATTTTTACTTACTTGTAATTAATTTTCATTGGAGCAGAATTGCTTTACAGAGTTGTGTTACTTTTTGCCACACATCAAGGTGCATCAGTTGTGTGTACATATATATCCACTCTTTTTAGGGTTTCCTTCCCCTTTAGCTCACCACAGAGCACAGAGTATCGTTCCCTGTGCTATACAATGAAAACACAGAACTGAATGGCTGCAGCGAGAGGAAAGGCTGATCAGCCCTGAGTTAGCGAGAACGAGGAGTGTGCCAGGCACACAGCCCCAGTGGCGTGCACAGTGTGTGTGTGTGTAGGTGTGCGGAGCACTTGCTGTGGAGCCGTGGCTGGTTTGTTGTCATAAACAGACACGGCCGAGAGTCCTGACACGGGGATATCTATAGCAGCCGTGGTGTGTACCTGCCAGTACCACACCCAGTAAACAGTGGAAAATGAGGTCTCTATCTGTCTCTCTTACCTGTAGCTTAAGCATGGCGGTGTCACGGATGTGGAACATGTCACAAACATAGGGTTGAAAATATGTATGGATTAAACTCTGAGGTTTTGAGTGACTGAGCATGTGGACCAGTGGTCCCTATGAATTCAGGCTGCAGAACCATCACTCGGGTTCTGTCTTTCCCTCATCCCTGTAGACAGTATACGTTAGGAGGGTAATGTAGGATGAGGGGCAGGTTGAAGAAGAAAGGGGTTAACGGCATCCAGGTTTTTACGTGAAGGGCTTGTGTTTCTGAGTTCTGGGTGGGAGAATAAAATAACCTGGTTTAAGGCAGGGCCCCTGACCTCCAGGCCACAGATAAATACTTCTACTCAGGTCAGCGGCAGTAGTAGATTAAAAAGGAAGTGCACAATATGCATAAGACACTTGAGCCATCCTGAGTCAGGAACTGGGATAGAGTTTTTAGGTAAAAGATTCCAATTTTCTTGACTGGGATAGCTGAGGTGCATTTATTTGTACAATAGACTTTTCTTGAAAAACACTTATGAGGACTTCCCTGCGGTCCGGTGGTTAAGACTTGGCCTTCTGATGCAGGGGATGACGATTCGATCCCTGGCTGGAGAAGTAAGATACAACATGCTGCGGGGCAATTAATTTTTACTTACTTGTAATTAATTTTCATTGGAGCAGAATTGCTTTACAGAGTTGTGTTACTTTTGCCACACATCAAGGTGCATCAGTTGTGTGTACATATATATCCACTCTTTTTAGGGTTTCCTTCCCCTTTAGCTCACCACAGAGCACAGAGTATCGTTCCCTGTGCTATACAATGAAAACACAGAACTGAATGGCTGCAGCGAGAGGAAAGGCTGATCAGCCCTGAGTTAGCGAGAACGAGGAGTGTGCCAGGCACACAGCCCCAGTGGCGTGCACAGTGTGTGTGTGTGTAGGTGTGCGGAGCACTTGCTGTGGAGCCGTGGCTGGTTTGTTGTCATAAACAGACACGGCCGAGAGTCCTGACACGGGGATATCTATAGCAGCCGTGGTGTGTACCTGCCAGTACCACACCCAGTAAACAGTGGAAAATGAGGTCTCTATCTGTCTCTCTTACCTGTAGCTTAAGCATGGCGGTGTCACGGATGTGGAACATGTCACAAACATAGGGTTGAAAATATGTATGGATTAAACTCTGAGGTTTTGAGTGACTGAGCATGTGGACCAGTGGTCCCTATGAATTCAGGCTGCAGAACCATCACTCGGGTTCTGTCTTTCCCTCATCCCTGTAGACAGTATACGTTAGGAGGGTAATGTAGGATGAGGGGCAGGTTGAAGAAGAAAGGGGTTAACGGCATCCAGGTTTTTACGTGAAGGGCTTGTGTTTCTGAGTTCTGGGTGGGAGAATAAAATAACCTGGTTTAAGGCAGGGCCCCTGACCTCCAGGCCACAGATAAATACTTCTACTCAGGTCAGCGGCAGTAGTAGATTAAAAAGGAAGTGCACAATATGCATAAGACACTTGAGCCATCCTGAGACCAACCACCTCACCTGCTGTCCTGGGAAAAATTGTCTTCCTTGAAACCAGTCCCTGGTGCCAGAAAGACTGGGACCACTGGTCAGGGACTGAGCTGCTGACCATGAATTCCGTCCTGCCTGAATCTGATGGGGGCAGTGGTGGTCTCACTGCGGAGACCTGCAGACCAGAGGACAGGACAGAAGATCGTCAGGCTCCCACCCCAACGCTAGATGTCTTCCATTAGGTCCTACTTTCCTAATTATTGTATCGCTCTGCACCTCTTTACTATTCTTTATCAGTATTTTGAACCTTGGCAAGCCTCTCGTTGGCTTGAGATGTGATTTCTCTGAGAAACAATAGAAGAACACTGGCCGTGATGTGGAGAAAACCCAGGCAGGAGTTGATGGTGGAGGTGAGGGTCCTGCCGGGAGGTACTTGCAATAGTCCCCGAGAGGCCACAGTGCTCGCTCAGGGTGGGGGCAGGCATCACGGAAGGGGTGACAAGGGGCTTTACCTGGATGACAGGTGTTAAAGAAAGAGCTTAGAGGTTTACTAACAGATTGGATATGGGAGTGAAGTCAGGGGTGCTCCTGGACTTTGTGCTGGGTAAATGGAGGGTAGATTGTTTTTCAATGAAATCAGAGACTAAGACTGGGGCAGGGATGGGAAAGGGGAAGGAGGAGGCACCATCAAACCTGGTACCTTTGAGATGTCCACTTCCCATGCCAAGGGGAAGTCCATCCGGAGGGCAGGGGAGAGATTCAAACTGGAAGTACAACCCTGAGACCCATTCACAGAGAGACCACACTGAAAACTATGAGCCTGTGCTATCAGTACAGAAGTGAGCATAGAGAAAAGAGGGGGCTGTCGCCCCTCTTCCCTGGCCACATAATTCTCCTAAGAGAAAAGAGGGGGAATGAAAGGGGCGAGTAGGCAGACTTGGTGAGGAGGCAGAGGTTTCCAGGGAGGGAGAGGGGGACCAAGCATTTTTAGCCAGGGTGCCTTCACCTTGATTGCCATGCTATGACAATAATCTGTTTTGCCTAAACTATCTTTAAGCCCAGAGCTAATGTTTATAACAACAATGTATCTTGCTGGAGGACGTGTTTCTCCTTCTTAGCTTGTACCTATGTTATCTGAAGATGTATGCTGTGGGTGTGGGTCTGGTAAGGCCTTTATCACCTTGAAATATTCTTTTGACCTATCGTTAATAACCCAAATGCCTCACCTAAACTAGCTTCTGGGGTAGTCTTCTATCCCCCTTCCAGTTTCTTTAGCTGGAAGCTTTCTCTGTCGCTTAAGAAAGAAGGGGGAAGTTTGATGATGGAGCCCTGATGCACCACACCCAAATAATTGTGGAGTTGCTGAGGAAAAGCCACCAGAGAGAGGGCACAGCCATGCCCACAAGGTTAGGAGGAAAACTAAGTGAGTTTTCCAGGTGGCTAAAGCAAAATATCTTCTCCAAGAGCAGGGTGAGGGGCTGTGTTAAGTTCACTAGTCTACTCTGGGGTAAACCATTTTTAGCCATATTGCTGAGACATTACCTAGTATGCATTTTATTCTTGAGCCAAATGGGTCTAGCAACTTTCATGAATCATACTCTGAAATTTCCTATCTGTGTTCCAGCTTTATTTATAAAAGAAATCATCTTCTCTCACATTTCAGTCTGTGAAATGTACTTACATTTTTAAGTACCTGTGTTACCTCATCATTATATAATCTTGGAGAAAAAAGAGTAAATGCAAATAAAACATACTATAGATTAAATGTTTGTGTCCCCTTCTTTCCCTGATTCATGTGTTGAAGTCAAACTTCTGATGGAATGGAATTAGGAGGTGGAGCCCTGGGGTGAGGAGGTCATGAGGGTGGGGCCCACTTAATTGGGATTAGCGCCCTTGCAGTCAAGACCCCAGGGAGCTCCCTTGCCCCCTCCTCAGGTGAGGAACCCAGGGGAACATGGGAAAGTAGCACCTCCCCACAATGAATCTGCTGGTATTGCATGTCCTGCCTCTGGAATTGTGAGAAAGAAATTTCTGTTGTTTAAACCACCTAACCTCTAACGGACTGAACAGATTAAGAAAAAGCATAGCCTCCACAAAAATCATCCTAAATCCAATGTTATGGGCATAACTGCTCATTTAACTTGTTTGTAACTTTTAATATGATAAATATAATTTTCACATTGAATATTATATATATATAATATATATATACACACATACATACACACACACACACACACACACACACACACACACACACACACACATATATATATATACATTTGAGTAATGTAAAATAATTTCCTTCAGGTAAACTTCTAGAATAAAAATTTCTGGATCCAAAGCATTTGAAAAATAATGCTAAATCTCTTAGATTACTGAAATTTATAATATATTTCAATTCTTGGATATTGTTTCTTTCACTATTTTTTATTTTGTAAGTATAGCATGTGTGTGCACATCTGTATTCTCACACACTGATTTTTTTCAGATTTACTTGGTGTGAAAAAATTTTAATTACTTAAAATATACAAAATAATTTCATTTCTCATATATGTATTTTCCCATCTAGGAACATAGTACATTTCTTCACTTAACTGATTCACTGTGTATTCCTCAGTTATTTTTACCTTTGTATTTTTATGCTACAGTGATGATTATCTGTAAATAATTTCAGACTTACAGGAAAGATGCATGACTAATATAAAAAAACTTTTCTTCTGGAACTATTATAGAGTCAGTTACACAATATGCCCCATCACCTCAAATACTTCAGTCACTCTTACAAATAAGACATCTTTGCAATGTGGTAAATTTCCACCAAAATCAGGAAATTAACTCATTAGATTTCTACCACGCAACCCATAGAGCCATTCAAATACTGTCAATCCTTGCAAAGATGTCTGTTATGTGAGTGTGTGTGTGTGCAAGCCTGCTCAGTCACTAAATCTTGTTCAACTCTTTGCGACTCCACAGACTGTAGCCCACTGGGCTCCTCTGTCCATGAGATTCTTCAGGCAAGAATAGTGGAGAGGGTTGCCATTTCCTTTCCCAGGGAATCTTCCTGACCTAGGGATCAAAGCTGCATCTTTTGCGTCTTTTGCATCAGCAGGTGGATGCTTTACTACTGAGCCACCTAGGAAGCCAGAAGACGGCCAAATCCAGGATGAAGTATTATCTAGCGTCAGGTTATTTCAGACGCCTTCAATCTGAAGTAGGTCCACGTCTTTCCTAATTTCCACTTGACACTTTTGAGTGTGACAGAGCTTGTCTATGGATTGCCTGTGAATGTGAATCTCAGCTTCTTCATGGAGACACTGAGTTGGCAGGCTCATCCAGAAGTGATGCCACATCTCCTCATTGTCCTGTGGCTGACGTCCACTTGGGGCTCTGGTAGAGCTGCATCTGTGGACTGGAGTGTCTTTTCAAGAAGGTGTGTTGAAGTCTTAAGCTCTGGTACCTCTGGATGTGACCTTATCTGGAAATAAGGTCTTGTAGATGCGATCAAGTCTGGATGAGGTCACACTGGTTCAGGAAGGGCCTCAAGTGCAGTGACCAGTGTCCTTATAAGAAGAGAGATCTGAAGACACAAGCACCAAGGGCTGAAGCCACGTATGACGGGAGCAGAGACTGGAGCAATGCAGCCACGAGCCCTAGGCACTGAGGACTGGCCGCCACCAGGAGTTCCAGGGCGGACCATCTCCCAGAGCCTGCAGAGGAGCCTGGCCTGCAAACACCCCGGCTCCTATCCTCCAGCGCCACGAGAGCATGCATGTGTGTCCTTTTGGGTCAACCAGTTTATGGTAATCTATTAACTTCAGCCCCAGAAAACTAACACAAGGGGATATCTGCCAGATTCCTTTGCAAATAAGACATCTTTGCAATGTGGTAAATTTCCACCAAAATCAGGAAATTAACTCATTAGATTTCTACCACGCAACCCATAGAGCCATTCAAATACTGTCAATCCTTGCAAAGATGTCTGTTATGTGAGTGTGTGTGTGTGCAAGCCTGCTCAGTCACTAAATCTTGTTCAACTCTTTGCGACTCCACAGACTGTAGCCCACTGGGCTCCTCTGTCCATGAGATTCTTCAGGCAAGAATAGTGGAGAGGGTTGCCATTTCCTTTCCCAGGGAATCTTCCTGACCTAGGGATCAAAGCTGCATCTTTTGCGTCTTTTGCATCAGCAGGTGGATGCTTTACTACTGAGCCACCTAGGAAGCCAGAAGACGGCCAAATCCAGGATGAAGTATTATCTAGCGTCAGGTTATTTCAGACGCCTTCAATCTGAAGTAGGTCCACGTCTTTCCTAATTTCCACTTGACACTTTTGAGTGTGACAGAGCTTGTCTATGGATTGCCTGTGAATGTGAATCTCAGCTTCTTCATGGAGACACTGAGTTGGCAGGCTCATCCAGAAGTGATGCCACATCTCCTCATTGTCCTGTGGCTGACGTCCACTTGGGGCTCTGGTAGAGCTGCATCTGTGGACTGGAGTGTCTTTTCAAGAAGGTGTGTTGAAGTCTTAAGCTCTGGTACCTCTGGATGTGACCTTATCTGGAAATAAGGTCTTGTAGATGCGATCAAGTCTGGATGAGGTCACACTGGTTCAGGAAGGGCCTCAAGTGCAGTGACCAGTGTCCTTATAAGAAGAGAGATCTGAAGACACAAGCACCAAGGGCTGAAGCCACGTATGACGGGAGCAGAGACTGGAGCAATGCAGCCACGAGCCCTAGGCACTGAGGACTGGCCGCCGCCACCAGGAGTTCCAGGGCGGACCATCTCCCAGAGCCTGCAGAGGAGCCTGGCCTGCAAACACCCCGGCTCCTATCCTCCAGCGCCACGAGAGCATGCATGTGTGTCCTTTTGGGTCAACCAGTTTATGGTAATCTATTAACTTCAGCCCCAGAAAACTAACACAAGGGGATATCTGCCAGATTCCTTTACAATAACATTACCTTTTCCCCTTTATATTAAATGTTTCTTTTTCCCTCCAAAGAGTCCTTTGAGGTTAAGTGAGAAACTCCTTATAAAGCTTTTATTCATCTGGAGTTTTTTTGTTTGTTTTTTTTTGTTTTTTGTTTTTTTTCGGTAATTTTTCTGATACCACAGTCACCAGGATTTTTGTTGGTGGTGGTGTTTTTTTTTTATTATTCATCCGTTTCTAGGATTCATTGATACTTCCCGGCTCAGCTAATCATTGCTATTGTTGCTGTTTAAAAATTTTTTTAAATAAAATTAAGTACAAAATTTAAAAATTCCTTTTAAAATTCAGTTTTACTTTTTAATTTTTAAACAGTTATTATAAATTATTTTTTATTGGAATTCAGTCGCTTTACAGTGTTGTGTTAGTTTCTGCTATACAGCAAAGTGAATCAGCCATGCATACACATATATCCGCTTGTTTTTGGATTTTCTTCCCATTTAGGTCATCACAGAGCACTGAGTAGAGGTCCCTGTCCTATACAATGGGTTCTCATGAGTTATCGACTTTCCTTTCTAATTTATGATTCTAATTTATGAAGTCATACTGAAAAAGAGTGAAATAAAATAGAAATTATTTGATTTGAGATAACCATCTTATAAAACATCAGCAGATATGATCGGTTTGAAGAAATGGAGGTGATCTCCATGACAAATTTAAAATGCTTCTTCCATCATCAGCAAGCCACACAGATGTTCTACCTCATGCCAACGACATGCTAGTAATATGGTTTTCTAGAAATAATTTGTTTAATCAGCATTTCCAAAGTTACTTTCAAAGGGAACTGTAAGGTTTAACATCTTTTATGTATTTGTGTTTACGTTACTTTTTGATGCGTGTGTGACATATTTCTACCCTGTCTCTCGCATCTCTGTCTTTTTGGTTATTTTACCAGCGGCTTCTCTGTTTCGGGGCTCAGCCCATTTCTCCGTAAAGGGCCGGGGAGTGAGTGCACAGTCTGGGAGAGCCATTCAGCCCCGATCACAGCGCGGCAGCTCTCCACTTACAGCAGCGAACTAGCCAGAGACATAAATAAATGAGTGTGACTCGGTTCCAATAGAAGTTTATTATGGACACTGAAATTTGAATTTCATTTAATTTTCATGTGTCACAAAATATTATTCTTCATTCCCCCCAACTATTTAAAAATCTAAAAACCATTTGAGCTCACGTGTCATACAGAAACAGGTGGCGGCGGAATTTGGCCTGCCGGCCGTGGTTTCCAGCGCCTGGTCTGTTTTACAGATTTGGGCAAAAAATGAAACAAACAAAAAACCGCTTAACTTTGTTTATCACAGCTATAGCTATTTGTTTGTTCTGTAAATTACTTTGCATTTTAAGAATGTAGTCACCCCTTCCATCCCCTGTTTTAGTGTTTATTTTTCCTATCTTCTTGAGTTTAATGCTTAGGTTTCCTTTGACTATTTTTCATGAATGTTTGAGTATCCTGCAGCCTGTATCATAGTAGAACAAACATCTACATCCTCATTACCATACTTAATAAGGAAGAGATTCCAAAGAGAGAAAAGCACTTCTGTGCTTGGCAGCCTGGTGGACAGACTAACTTTCATACCCTCCGAGTGGAAACCATTTTTTTAAAAAAAAGCTGGATTAATTGTTCTGAAATATATCCGAACTGGGTAGACAGAAGGAGTCAGCAGAAGGCTGAAAACAATTTAAAATCAGGGACCTCACGGGCCAGATTAACAGTGTCATGGCCGCTCTGGCCCAATGAGGGTTAACTGCCAGCTCTTTGACCCGGAGCTTGTGCTGTGGTTCCTGAGGGGACATGGGACGGGAGGCAGCCCTCTTGCTGTGTCCAGAGCAAAGACCGAGAGCCTTGGGGCTTTACCTTGGAAATGGTGGACATGGGATTAAGGCCACATCCCACAGGCTGGGCTCACGGCCATGTGTAGCCCTGGGGCTGTTAACTTGGATGGTCACCTGGATTCACACCTGGGGTTGAAAAGCTGACTCTGAGTATATCCTATAAAGTGGCCTCAGGTTGATGATGTCTGCCAGTGATGAAAGCGATGCTACTTCGGATGATGTCTGGCAGTGAAATGAAAGCAGGAAGTGTAATGATCGGGTTTACCATTCAGCCCCAAAAGAGACTTACAGCAGCGAACTAGCCAGAGACATAAATAAATGAGTGTGACTCGGTTCCAATAGAAGTTTATTATGGACACTGAAATTTGAATTTCATTTAATTTTCATGTGTCACAAAATATTATTCTTCATTCCCCCCAACTATTTAAAAATCTAAAAACCATTTGAGCTCACGTGTCATACAGAAACAGGTGGCGGCGGAATTTGGCCTGCCGGCCGTGGTTTCCAGCGCCTGGTCTGTTTTACAGATTTGGGCAAAAAATGAAACAAACAAAAAACCGCTTAACTTTGTTTATCACAGCTATAGCTATTTGTTTGTTCTGTAAATTACTTTGCATTTTAAGAATGTAGTCACCCCTTCCATCCCCTGTTTTAGTGTTTATTTTTCCTATCTTCTTGAGTTTAATGCTTAGGTTTCCTTTGACTATTTTTCATGAATGTTTGAGTATCCTGCAGCCTGTATCATAGTAGAACAAACATCTACATCCTCATTACCATACTTAATAAGGAAGAGATTCCAAAGAGAGAAAAGCACTTCTGTGCTTGGCAGCCTGGTGGACAGACTAACTTTCATACCCTCCGAGTGGAAACCATTTTTTTAAAAAAAAGCTGGATTAATTGTTCTGAAATATATCGCCGAACTGGGTAGACAGAAGGAGTCAGCAGAAGGCTGAAAACAATTTAAAATCAGGGACCTCACGGGCCAGATTAACAGTGTCATGGCCGCTCTGGCCCAATGAGGGTTAACTGCCAGCTCTTTGACCCGGAGCTTGTGCTGTGGTTCCTGAGGGGACATGGGACGGGAGGCAGCCCTCTTGCTGTGTCCAGAGCAAAGACCGAGAGCCTTGGGGCTTTACCTTGGAAATGGTGGACATGGGATTAAGGCCACATCCCACAGGCTGGGCTCACGGCCATGTGTAGCCCTGCGGGGCTGTTAACTTGGATGGTCACCTGGATTCACACCTGGGGTTGAAAAGCTGACTCTGAGTATATCCTATAAAGTGGCCTCAGGTTGATGATGTCTGCCAGTGATGAAAGCGATGCTACTTCAGGCAGATATGAAAAATTCCTGCAAGACACATGGACTTGCCATTTTAAAACCTTCAAAGGAAAGAACAGAAGTAATAAAGCAAAACAGCCTGAATAGGCTCAGGAAGTGTAATGATCGGGTTTAGAATATAAACTAAGTAGGTTTAATATGTTTTAATGTAGAAAAGAGAGACTTGAAAACATGAGAATGAAGCATGGTATTTAAAACTGATGTTGAAATTTGAAAAAGAACAAAATGGAATGACTCTAAATGAAAAACTTGATAAAAATTTCAGCATTACAGGTAAAGAGTGAAATAGACAAAACCAAAGACAGAATTGAATCCGTGAATAGTGGACTAAAACATCCCCAAAATGCAGCCAGAGCCAAAGATGGGGAAAACAAGGTGGCTGGAGATAAAATGATGAGAGGCAACTGTATATATTTACATATGATATATACATATGGACTAATATATAGGTGTGTGTATGTACATATACATGTATAAACACACGTGTATGTGTGTATGTGTCAGACTCGCAGAGGGAGGACATACTGTGAGGATAAGTCAATATGCCAAAACACAGTCACTAGGAATTTTACTAAGTTGTTGAAAGATACCAAATCCCTTGGCAGCAAAGGTCCATATAGTCAAAGCTATGGTTTTTCCAGTAGTCATACACGGATATGAGCGTTGGACGATAGAAGGCTAAGTGCCAAAGAATTGATGTTTTCAAGCTGTGGTACTGGGAAGACTCTGAAAAAAAAGCCTTAACAGTGTCATGGCCTCTGGCCCAATGAGGGTTAACTGCCAGCTCTTTGACCCGGACCTTGTGCTGGGGTTCCTGAGGGGACAGGGGACGGGAGGCAGCCCTCTTGCTGTGTCCAGAGCAAAGACCGAGAGCCTTGGGGCTTTACCTTGGAAATGGTGGACATGGGATTAAGGCCACATCCCACAGGCTGGGCTCACGGCCATGTGTAGCCCTGCGGGGCTGTTAACTTGGATGGTCACCTGGATTCACACCTGGGGTTGAAAAGCTGACTCTGAGTATATCCTATAAAGTGGCCTCAGGTTGATGATGTCTGCCAGTGATGAAAGCGATGCTACTTCAGGCAGATATGAAAAAATTCCTGCAAGACACATGGACTTGCCATTTTAAAACCTTCAAAGGAAAGAACAGAAGTAATAAAGCAAAACAGCCTGAATAGGCTCAGGAAGTGTAATGATCGGGTTTAGAATATAAACTAAGTAGGTTTAATATGTTTTAATGTAGAAAAGAGAGACTTGAAAACATGAGAATGAAGCATGGTATTTAAAACTGATGTTGAAATTTGAAAAAGAACAAAATGGAATGACTCTAAATGAAAAACTTGATAAAAATTTCAGCATTACAGGTAAAGAGTGAAATAGACAAAACCAAAGACAGAATTGAATCCGTGAATAGTGGACTAAAACATCCCCAAAATGCAGCCAGAGCCAAAGATGGGGAAAACAAGGTGGCTGGAGATAAAATGATGAGAGGCAACTGTATATATTTACATATGATATATACATATGGACTAATATATAGGTGTGTGTATGTACATATACATGTATAAACACACGTGTATGTGTGTATGTGTCAGACTCGCAGAGGGAGGACATACTGTGAGGATAAGTCAATATGCCAAAACACAGTCACTAGGAATTTTACTAAGTTGTTGAAAGATACCAAATCCCTTGGCAGCAAAGGTCCATATAGTCAAAGCTATGGTTTTTCCAGTAGTCATACACGGATATGAGCGTTGGACGATAAAGAAGGCTAAGTGCCAAAGAATTGATGTTTTCAAGCTGTGGTACTGGGGAAGACTCTCGAGAGTCCCTCGGACTGCAGGGAGATCAGTCAATCCTAAAGGAAATCAATCCTGAATATTCATTGGAAGGACTTATGCTGAAGCTCCAGTACTTTGGCCACCTGATGCAAAAGAGCTGACCCGTTGGAAAAGATCCTATTGCTGGGATAGATCGAAAGGTGAAGGAGGCGGCAGAGGAGGAGATGGTTAGATAGCATGATCGACTCAATGGCTATGACTTTGAACAAACTCTGGGAGATAGTGAAGGACCACGAAGCATGATGTGCTACAGTCCACGGGGTTGCAAAGAGTGGGACACGACTTAGCAACTGAGCAACAATGCTTGTTGCACATAATTAGGAAAAGAGAGGAAAGCAGAAAACAAATGTAAGGTATCCATAATTTATCAATTGTTAATATTTCAATGTATTACTTTTAGTCATGTCGGTTACTTTTTTTAAAAAATATTTATTTATTTATTTATTTTGGGGGGGTGGGGAGGGAGGGGGTCACTTCTGTTGGTCTTTCATTTATCCATTTTCATCCATCTTTGTTCTTTGGCCCATGTGGGCTTCCCATCGCAGCGGCCTCTGCTGTCGCAGAGCACCAGCTCTGGGTGCATGCGCTCCAGAGCTCCAGCTCGGTAATTGGACACATCGGTCCAGCTGCTCTGTGGCACGTGGGATCTTCCCAGGCCAGGGATCGAACCGGCACCCCTTATGCTGCAAGGCAGTGACCTTACCCACTGGACCACCAGGGAAGCCCCGATTACTATTTTTTACTTAATTAGTTTCATGCTGATTATATGGCCCAGTTTTGAATAATGGCTATAAAATGAGACTTTTTCCAAATCATGGAATATTCTTTAGGAATATCACCACTACTACTAAGCATTCCAATGGTTTGCATACTGTGAGGATAAGTCAATATGCCAAAACACAGTCACTAGGAATTTTACTAAGTTGTTGAAAGATACCAAATCCCTTGGCAGCAAAGGTCCATATAGTCAAAGCTATGGTTTTTCCAGTAGTCATACACGGATATGAGCGTTGGACGATAAAGAAGGCTAAGTGCCAAAGAATTGATGTTTTCAAGCTGTGGTACTGGGGAAGACTCTCGAGAGTCCCTCGGACTGCAGGGAGATCAGTCAATCCTAAAGGAAATCAATCCTGAATATTCATTGGAAGGACTTATGCTGAAGCTCCAGTACTTTGGCCACCTGATGCAAAAGAGCTGACCCGTTGGAAAAGATCCTATTGCTGGGATAGATCGAAAGGTGAAGGAGGCGGCAGAGGAGGAGATGGTTAGATAGCATGATCGACTCAATGGCTATGACTTTGAACAAACTCTGGGAGATAGTGAAGGACCACGAAGCATGATGTGCTACAGTCCACGGGGTTGCAAAGAGTGGGACACGACTTAGCAACTGAGCAACAATGCTTGTTGCACATAATTAGGAAAAGAGAGGAAAGCAGAAAACAAATGTAAGGTATCCATAATTTATCAATTGTTAATATTTCAATGTATTACTTTTAGTCATGTCGGTTACTTTTTTTAAAAAATATTTATTTATTTATTTATTTTGGGGGGGGGGAGGGAGGGGGTCACTTCTGTTGGTCTTTCATTTATCCATTTTCATCCATCTTTGTTCTTTGGCCCATGTGGGCTTCCCATCGCAGCGGCCTCTGCTGTCGCAGAGCACCAGCTCTGGGTGCATGCGCTCCAGAGCTCCAGCTCGGTAATTGGACACATCGGTCCAGCTGCTCTGTGGCACGTGGGATCTTCCCAGGCCAGGGATCGAACCGGCACCCCTTATGCTGCAAGGCAGTGACCTTACCCACTGGACCACCAGGGAAGCCCCGATTACTATTTTTTACTTAATTAGTTTCATGCTGATTATATGGCCCAGTTTTGAATAATGGCTATAAAATGAGACTTTTTCCAAATCATGGAATATTCTTTAGGAATATCACCACTACTACTAAGCATTCCATGGTTTGAATGTAGCATAATGTGCAGAAATCAGCTACTCGATCGCCAATCCCGTCTGCTTGGGTACACAGATGATCTTTTCCAGGCTTTTAAAATTTTTATTCATTTATTTTTGGCTATGCTGTGTCTTTGTCGCTGCTCAAGCTTGAGCTGCTCTCTAGTTCTGGTGAACTGGGGCTCCTCATTGCGGTGGCCTCTCTTGTTGCGGAGCATGGGCTCTAGGGCAGGCGGGCTTCAGTCGTTGTTCCTCGTGGGCTCAGTACTTGTGGCTCCCAGGCTCTAGAGCACAGGCTCAGTAGTTGTGGTGCACAGACTTAGCTGTTATGCTGTATGTGGGATCTTCCCAGACTGGGAATCAAACCTGTGTCTACTGCATTGGCAGGTGGATTCTTCACCACTCAGCCACTAGGGAAGCCCTTTTCATGCTTTCTGGCATTCATTTTGACCAGTGACTGTGTTCTTACTGGTGAAGTTTCCCAGGCCCTGAATTCCCTGTGGAATCCTGGTTGGAGCTGGGAAAGGTTGGGAGGGCTCTTACGACCCCCTAGGGGTCAGGCACAAATAAAGGCCTACATTCCTCTCATTGGTCTCAGTTTAGAAGTGGACAGGTAGCTGAGTCCAGAGGACAGGAGAGTGAGGTTATAGAAATAATCACCATTTGGGGAAAACTGCTGGAAGCATTGTATACAGCTGTTACTTTCTTCCAGGAGCAAAAGCCTGGTCTTGAATGCCTGCTGCTTGTAGCTCTCTTCACCTCAGGGAGAGGCGACTCACTCGAGGCTTGTGATGACGCCCCTCTCCTGGGCGTGCATACGAGGTGCCTTAGGGAAAGTTGCCAGTTAGTCCTCCTGCTATGTGACTTTCTGTGTTCTGTCCTTTGCTGGTTCACTGTTGCACTTAGAATGTGTTTGCTTTAAATTTATGCTCTGTTTGTGTACTATGGACATGCTATGTGTTATGAGTATTGGTAGAATACTGTGAGTCTATACACAGTGTGTAACACACTGTGAGTGACCATGGTATACATATAGTGTGTAACATACTATGAGTGTGTGTATTTATGTATTATGCTATTTCCCCCATTGCTGGCAGCTTTTACAATTTCTGTTTTGATGCACTCTAACTTTTTAAATCTTACAAAGTTAGACCTATTTGTTGTTTATAGTATCTTCCCATGATTTTATTCTTACCATAACCCTCCTAGAATAGACATTTTTAAAGACAGATTCTACATTAAATTTTTACTTTGCAATTTTTTACTTTATGTTTCCAGGGGGAAAATAACACTAAACATTTATTTTTTATTTTATTTTTTCACAGAAAAATAACAGTTAACATGAACATTTTTAAAGGAATTGTAATAAAAGAAAAATGGAATTGTGTCATGTGTCATGTCCTTTGTGAGCAAATAGTAGCCTCTTAATTTTTGCACAGCTTAATTTAATCCTACAACAATGGAGTGACAGAGTGCTGTTACCGGCATCCTAGTTTGGAGATGCAGACAGAGCTGAGGAGCTTAGCTCTCTGGTCTAGGGTGACGGAGCTAATGGGGAGCCCTCAGGCTGGGCCTAGGCCGGCCAGCTCCACACCCTGAGCTTGCAGGCTGGGCGCCATGTATGCACCGGCAGCACCTGTTCGTGCAGGTGTGGGGGCATGCGTCGAGCAGAGGGGACACTCCTTGTTGTGCACAAACTCTTATAGCAATTGCGGTCTCATCATGGGCTATCAGTTCTGTTGATCTCGCTGACTCACGTGTTATTGTCATTATTAAAACTTTAGTAATTTTCAAAAAGTCATATTAAATGCCACTCTATATTAGCTTTTACTTTCCTCAATGACTTGCCACTTCATCTTTCTTTGGACTTCACTTATACCTTACGGATGCTTTCTTTTGGAATTCATTCTAGGAAAAATTTTAATATTTTTTCTTACTGATTACTTCTTTGTACACTTGTCTTAGATCCTGTACTAGGCAGCAATCTTTGAAGACAAGGGATATATGTATTTTTTAATAACTTTTTTTGGCTGCACCCAGTCATAATTGCAGCATGTAGGATCTAGTTCCCTGACCAGGAATTGAACCTGGACCCTCTGCACTGGGAGCATGCAGTCTTAGCCACTGGACCACCAAGCAAGTCTCAAGACCAGGGATATTTATCTGTAGCACCTCTTGTGGTTGTGCAATAAAAGTGGTTTAATTCTTTTCAAATGGATCACATGGGCTGAAGCTAGTTTATGCAGCACACGCTATAACAATTCCGACTATGTGCCAAACTTTGTTCTAATGCTCAGGGCACCTTGGTCAGGCAGGGGTGATTTACTGACCCATTGCAGAGGTGGAGAAGCTGAGGCCGGGAGAGGTCACACAGGCTGGTGGGGTTGCATTGTGGGCCGTGTGTACTGTGGTACTCAGCCCCATGACTGGAGTGTTGGGTGGTGAGAGACACATGGTGTTTGAAGTTTACGAGACCTAAGGACCACCCTCCAACCCTGGACGTGTTTTCATGTGTCATGTCCTTTGTGAGCAAATAGTAGCCTCTTAATTTTGCACAGCTTAATTTAATCCTACAACAATGGAGTGACAGAGTGCTGTTACCGGCATCCTAGTTTGGAGATGCAGACAGAGCTGAGGAGCTTAGCTCTCTGGTCTAGGGTGACGGAGCTAATGGGGAGCCCTCAGGCTGGGCCTAGGCCGGCCAGCTCCACACCCTGAGCTTGCAGGCTGGGCGCCATGTATGCACCGGCAGCACCTGTTCGTGCAGGTGTGGGGGCATGCGTCGAGCAGAGGGGACACTCCTTGTTGTGCACAAACTCTTATAGCAATTGCGGTCTCATCATGGGCTATCAGTTCTGTTGATCTCGCTGACTCACGTGTTATTGTCATTATTAAAACTTTAGTAATTTTCAAAAAGTCATATTAAATGCCACTCTATATTAGCTTTTACTTTCCTCAATGACTTGCCACTTCATCTTTCTTTGGACTTCACTTATACCTTACGGATGCTTTCTTTTGGAATTCATTCTAGGAAAAATTTTAATATTTTTTCTTACTGATTACTTCTTTGTACACTTGTCTTAGATCCTGTACTAGGCAGCAATCTTTGAAGACAAGGGATATATGTATTTTTTAATAACTTTTTTTGGCTGCACCCAGTCATAATTGCAGCATGTAGGATCTAGTTCCCTGACCAGGAATTGAACCTGGACCCTCTGCACTGGGAGCATGCAGTCTTAGCCACTGGACCACCAAGCAAGTCTCAAGACCAGGGATATTTATCTGTAGCACCTCTTGTGGTTGTGCAATAAAAGTGGTTTAATTCTTTTCAAATGGATCACATGGGCTGAAGCTAGTTTATGCAGCACACGCTATAACAATTCCGACTATGTGCCAAACTTTGTTCTAATGCTCAGGGCACCTTGGTCAGGCAGGGGTGATTTACTGACCCATTGCAGAGGTGGAGAAGCTGAGGCCGGGAGAGGTCACACAGGCTGGTGGGGTTGCATTGTGGGCCGTGTGTACTGTGGTACTCAGCCCCATGACTGGAGTGTTGGGTGGTGAGAGACACATGGTGTTTGAAGTTCTCACGAGACCTAAGGACCACCCCTCCAACCCTGGACGGGAGGTAGAATGCAGACAGGCTGAGAGGAGGAGGGGATGCAGCCTCCCCATAAGAAACAACCTGGATGGTGTGGGAAAAGCAGAAACAAGCCGTCTGTGAAAACAACCAGACTTCAGTGGCCGGTTCTGTTGAGAAATCACATAGTTCAGGGGAAGGGGAGGGATATGCTACCATTTTTTGATTAAGGATTCTTTATCACAGCATTGCAGTTTTTCTTTTTCTACGTGTACAGACGATGTTACAACAAAACGATTCCAAGCAGGAGAAGGATTTGCCTGTTAAATCTGGCTTATATTTCCCGGAGAGGGGTTCTGTGAATTGAGGAAATTACATTGTCCCCGACTTTTTCCAACAAGACTTCAGAGTAGAGAACCTGACTGCCACATACATGATTGTGTGGCCAATCTCTGTTCTGTTCGTCCCCGGCTTGCTTGAGCGCCACAAAGTCAGACTACACACAGAACGTACTGGGAGGAAGGCAGGCTTCACAACGATGGGGTGTCAGGTTGACATCCAGGGAGGAGGCAGGCTGGATGGGGGTGTAAGTACAGCTCCTTCAAGCTATTTCCTGTTTGCTGTGTTAACACACTGTCGGAGCTTGTCTTCTTCAATTCAAAAGAAAAGAAAAAGCTTTTTTTCCTTAAGCCTCAAAATGATCCTCCAAGCCCCTCCATTTTTTAAGATTTGACCTTAATAAAAAGGTTCCATAACCATTCCGTTTGAAAATGGAGAGAGTCAGATGGCAGAGAGCGAGAAAATGAAATTTTGCATCAGGCAGAATTTCCTTGCCAATCTTTCAGAAGGATTCATAATTCGGTGGCTGTGTACAAATGATCCATTGTGTTAATCTGAATTTCTAGGGTCATTAAAATTTTTTTTGCCCTCTGTTCTTGAGTAGTTTATTACTTTGAGAGAGAGGGGGAAAGAAGCCAGTTTAAAACCAGGTAAGGGAAGAAAGCTGACAAAAACATAAATTAGAGGAAGAACTTAATTTAAAAAGTGTCAAAAAGGATAGATAGTCTTAGTTCAATAATAAAGCCTGGTCCGAGAGCCTTCTATCTTTAAATAAAGTGCTCCCGCATGCGATTACCTATGTACAGGCCATCTTTGATTTCCAATCTAAGTCTATTTTTGCGTCTTGTGATTAGCATACAAATGTGAAAAATAGAAAAAAGCAGCTACACACATGACGATTAGGACATGCTGTTGACTGGAATGTCAGGTCAGCCTGGAGGGGAGGAAATGAATGGCCGTTTGCAGGTCCTTCAAGGTGCATCGTGTCTGAAAATGCTTCCGATCCATCTCCTTTCATACGCATGCTAAGTTCATCATGAGATCTCAGGCCTGTGAGCATAGATTTGTTTTAAAAGGAATAAAGGACAACAGTACTCAGCAACGTGCTAATTCATGGGAAGGGCCGTTCCTTGCTCTCTGCATGGGACCTCTGAGTCCAGCAACCCTGCCCTGTCAAGAACCATGTGCTGGATACAGCGGCTGCAAGAGCCCAGTGTTGACACAGATGTTAGCTTGACCACTGACCTGGTGCCCGGAGGATGGAGGCCAGGGTGCCTTCTGCTGGCTTTACCTCTGAAGACGGGTAAAGGCACAGGTGAAGGGACATGTGAGAGGCATCACCTGTCCTTGGTTTGATGAAGATGGCACCCAATTTACTGTGCTTTTTAAATGTTACTGGGGTAGAGTTTATTTAGAATGTTGTGTTAGTTTCAGGTGCACAGCAAAGTGAATCAGTTATATATATACATGGTTCTATACTTTCTCAGATTCTTTTCCCATATAGGTTATTACAGAGTACTGAGTAGAGTCCCTGTACTCTGCAGTATATCCATGTTAGTTTTCTATCTCATGTGTAGTCTTATGTACATTTTACTGCAATCTCTTAATTTAGGTTTGCCCTCCTCATTCCCCTTCAATAACCATAAGTTTCGTTTTGAGATTTGGGAGTCTGTGTCTGTTTGGTAAATAAGTTCATTTCTGTTATTTTTTTTTATTAGCTTCACATATAAGTGATGTCATATGGTGTCTGTATTTCACTGTCTTCCTTCACTTAGAAGATGATCTCTAGGGCTATCCATGTCACTGCAAATGGCATTACTTTGTTCTTTTTTATGACCAAGTAGTATTCCTCTGTGTGTGTGTTTGTGTGTGTGTGTGCATATGGTCCATCTTCTTTGTTCATTCCTCTCCTGATGGACACTGAGGTGACTGCCATGTCCTGGCTCTTGTAAATAGTGCTGCCGTGAGCCCTGGAGTACGTGTGCCTTTCTGAATTATGGTTTTCTCCAGATAAATGTGCAGGAGTGGGTTTGCAGGATCATATGGCCATTCTATATTTAGGTTTCTTCTTTGTAGGAGCAGGGGGTGGGCCCACAATAGCTAAGACTTCAAATTCCCTGGTAATATTGCTCAGAGTCCCCTACCAGATCCCTGCCTCCCAGCCTCCCTGAGTCCCCCTGGACCCTCTCTGAAGAGACAGTCCTTCGGGGGGGGGGGGGCTCTGCCTGCCTCCGGCACCTGGGTGGGCTCCGTCCCCACGGGCGGGGCTGGCAGCCGTGGGGAGGGGGTCCCTGCCGTTCCGGTGGCTGCTGATGGATGGCCCCATTTACATCCAAGGCAGTTATTATGCATGAAACTGCTCAAGTATCATTTGTTTCAGGGAGTCCAACCAGTCCATTTTTCAGTTCCTTTCTGGTTCAGGGTCAGACACAAATGAAGGATCTCAGGTTAGCTTCATTTGGGGCCAATGGTGCTTTCTCCTTCATTTATAGCAAATTTGTTTAAAGAGAGTCGCACTCCCACCATGTGGCAGAGTCCTTCGCTCTTGCCTGTGCCAGGTCAGGGATGCTGCCACCAGGCTGGAGCTCCCGGTGACGTCGCAGGCGAGTTCATCTGGACGGTCACAGTCACACAGCCGTGGGCACTGAGTCGGCGGCCGTGGGCAAACACGCACGGACTCTGGGCTCTGGATCTCTGGGCAAACCCAGGTCAGTGTGCAGGGTCGCGTGAATCCGATTTTAAGGGAAACAGGCCCTTTCCACTTTGAGTCGAAGCTTCAGATTCCAGTCCTGGGCAGGAAATGATTGATACGGTTTTGAAGTTCCACTCGAGTGATGAGTAGCATTTGTGTGGTGCATTCCAGTTTAAAGACAACCTCTTATTTGTTCATGACGGAAGGTGTTGCTGCCGCTTAGTAAGGAAACTAAGTCTCTTAGTATAATCAGATTTCATAGAACAAATAAAAGAAAGGAAGTAATGTCACAAAAAACACAAAAAAATTTTTTTCCATGTAAAGAATTCATCAAAAATCATATTCTGGATTCCAGAAATAAGAACCAATGTGCTGTGACAATTGTAGCCATGGCTGCTGGCCCAATGTATGGACACCGGGCCAGAAGCACCTGTCTTTGTCTCTGAACGTGGAGTGAAGGAAGTTGTGTACCACCAAGCGGGTACGACACTGTCCACACTCTAAGTTACTGTCCACAGCAGCGTACATCCTGTGCATGTGTCATGTTACTCTTGCTTGGCTTTTTGGCCTTGAGATGGCCTATGTGGCTGGCTGTGGTCCATGCCGCAGAGCCTCCCTATCACCCAGCAGAGCCGGCAGAAGCGAGTTGAGCCTGCCTTCTGACTCTGCCCTTAAACTGAGGTGAAGAACTGAGATGCTTCATCTGTCATGTTGCAGGACTGAGGCTTCTGCCACTTTGCACATGTCTCAACCCCCATTTCCTGGGGTCTGGATGGATGTGTCAATCCACATGCATGCAGAATTCAAGCTCCAGAGGGAACTCACATAATGCCTCCGATCTTCCACCTTCCTCAGACATTGTCCAGGCCGTCGTTGGATGTTGTTTAATTTGACGAGTTCTGTGTGTCTGTTCGTTCCTAGGAAAGGGACCAGAATAACTTCATTATCCACAGATCCCGTATCTGAGATTTTCCTCCTGTATTTGAAGGGAGGAGACAGAGTTGATTGACAACCTAATTTCTAAGCATCAGTGTCTTGGAATTACAAAACCAAGGCTTTGTGTTGATCTGCCTGTGGAATGAGGTTTTGTCGATGAGCCCCATCATTTAAAAACACTCCGTTGTCAATCTGAATAAAAGTAAAAACAATTAGACTCAGTAGACACACACCAGAGTTAAATGCGTTCCTCGTATTCCCAGCGATGGCTGTGAAGGTACACAGCCAAGAAGGGTCCCCCCAGGACGCCCTGTTGGAGTTTATTCATTTTATGTTAGTAACATGTTATGGTTGAGCGTGAGAAGATCCCGTGGAATAGACACACACCTGACGCTGCTTAAGGCATTCAGCACAGGGTCTCTGCCTGGGTGCTGTTGTTGAGTGAGGACCTGTCTGGCTCCCAAGCTCAGGCACCTCTTACCTCAGTGCCTTTCTGCCTGTAAGTGAGGGGACCCTGATTCACGAAAGCCTATAAACAGGTGGTTCTCAGGTCCTTTACAAAAATAAATGTTTTTTCCCCCACATTAATGCATGGAGGGCTGGATGTGGTACCAGTGATTTCTAAATTTTGCAAGTAAGATTTCCTGAGAGACATTAATAACATCCAAATGTGTGGTTTTCGGCAAATAATAGTCACGTTTCTGTACATATTCTGTATGAATATTGTGTGAAAGAGTGGAGAATACACCTATTTATGAAAATGAAAGGTGAGACAGGAGATGTGGAACATAACAAGGGCCATTTGTAAACCCAGACATGAAAACGTATGGATCTATTTTGAACAGAAAGGAGCTCTCGTGACTCTTAAACGTGGAGGAATCCATCTGGGAGCACGGTTAATGTATCGTTTCCATCAGCGTGTCGTTTACAACAATACCGCGCAAGAGAAGCACTTAAAATTACTTAGTTTTCAACTTCACAGTTTCCAACAAGCTGAAACTTTTCTGAAACATGGTTCAGCTAATGGTGGTGGTAGATTTGTTCTGTTTTTCCAAAGCAAACAACAGCAATTATTCAGGATCTTAGCAAAGTCAGCGAGTTTGTAAGATGTACCAGGTCTAGCCAGCTGCCGTGGGTGCCGAGCAAGGAGACAGCATGTGTGACCTGCTGCTGGGACATTTCTGCCAGAGAATGACTGCATTTATTCAGCAGATGTTTGGCGTCACCTACGGAGGGTTCAGGGCTTCCCTGATGGGCTCAGATGGTAATGAATCCACCTGCCAATGTAGGAGATGTGGGTTTGATCCCTGGGTGGGGAAGATCCCCTGGAGGAGGAGATGGAAACCCCTCTCCAGGGTTCTTGCCTGGGAAATTCTGTGGACAGGAGAGCCTGACGGGCTACCATCCCTGGGGTCAGAGTCAGACACGACTTAGCGACTAAACAACAAGAGCAACTGGGCGCTCAGCACTGGGACGGCCCCTCTGATCTCTTGGACTTACACTGAGGCAGGCAGTAGGGGTCAGACAGAGACGGCTGCTCTGGTGAAGCCAGCTGGATGCTCAGACGGAGAGAGAAGGCTGGTGGGGGACTTGGACACTCCGAAAGCTCCATACCTTGCCAGTATGAAGGCTCCATACCTTGCCAGTATTCTATTTTTAAGTGTCTACATTTGGAAATTGAAACTAAGCTTCACAGAAGGGACATTCTGTTACACATGGTTCTTTAGAGGGTCTGTGGGTAACAAAAAGAGAATCAACCCCAGAAGTGGCATTATTTTGATTCATCCATGAGCATACGAAGGGGTAGGCGTGCTTCTTGAGAGAAAATGTAGTGGAGATCAGGCATTCCCCAGGCGGGAAGCTGATCATGCTGGGCGATGGTCTGGGTCCCCAAAGGCTCCTCGTCCCCCGCTCTTGTGCCTTCAGAGTTGGGCTTGTCCCTGCTGTCTCAGGTTGGAAGGCTCATGTGTTTCTTGTCATTGACAGACACATTTACCAAGGACTTCAAGACATGCTTTGTTTGCCCTCCAGCCCTCATCCCTCCAGTCTGGCCAGAACCTGGCGTCCGACCCGCCCTCCCAGAGGAGAGGCTGGACCCAGGGGAGAGGGATGGAAGGAAACCAGAAGGTGACGACTGTGGAAATGTGAAGTTAAGCTAAAAGACGTGTTGGGCACACAGGAGAAGGCTTTCTATCCTCCTTATGTTTAGGGAGCTGTGTTTCTAGCCTTTAGCTCTATGAGTAAAGGGCTGCGAAGGGGAGATGAGCAGGCTGTGGCTCTCAGCTTGTGTCAGAGCCTCACCAGTGACCACTGCGGGGGCTGCATTATTCAGCAGATGTTTGGCGTCACCTACGGAGGGTTCAGGGCTTCCCTGATGGGCTCAGATGGTAATGAATCCACCTGCCAATGTAGGAGATGTGGGTTTGATCCCTGGGTGGGGAAGATCCCCTGGAGGAGGAGATGGCAACCCTCTCCAGGGTTCTTGCCTGGGAAATTCTGTGGACAGGAGAGCCTGACGGGCTACCATCCCTGGGGTCAGAGTCAGACACGACTTAGCGACTAAACAACAAGAGCAACTGGGCGCTCAGCACTGGGACGGCCCCTCTGATCTCTTGGACTTACACTGAGGCAGGCAGTAGGGGTCAGACAGAGACGGCTGCTCTGGTGAAGCCAGCTGGATGCTCAGACGGAGAGAGAAGGCTGGTGGGGGACTTGGACACTCCGAAAGCTCCATACCTTGCCAGTATGAAGGCTCCATACCTTGCCAGTATTCTATTTTTAAGTGTCTACATTTGGAAATTGAAACTAAGCTTCACAGAAGGGACATTCTGTTACACATGGTTCTTTAGAGGGTCTGTGGGTAACAAAAAGAGAATCAACCCCAGAAGTGGCATTATTTTGATTCATCCATGAGCATACGAAGGGGTAGGCGTGCTTCTTGAGAGAAAATGTAGTGGAGATCAGGCATTCCCCAGGCGGGAAGCTGATCATGCTGGGCGATGGTCTGGGTCCCCAAAGGCTCCTCGTCCCCCGCTCTTGTGCCTTCAGAGTTGGGCTTGTCCCTGCTGTCTCAGGTTGGAAGGCTCATGTGTTTCTTGTCATTGACAGACACATTTACCAAGGACTTCAAGACATGCTTTGTTTGCCCTCCAGCCCTCATCCCTCCAGTCTGGCCAGAACCTGGCGTCCGACCCGCCCTCCCAGAGGAGAGGCTGGACCCAGGGGAGAGGGATGGAAGGAAACCAGAAGGTGACGACTGTGGAAATGTGAAGTTAAGCTAAAAAGACGTGTTGGGCACACAGGAGAAGGCTTTCTATCCTCCTTATGTTTAGGGAGCTGTGTTTCTAGCCTTTAGCTCTATGAGTAAAGGGCTGCGAAGGGGAGATGAGCAGGCTGTGGCTCTCAGCTTGTGTCAGAGCCTCACAGTGACCACGGTCGCAAGGTGGGGGCTCATCTTTCTCATGGCAACCAAGTCCTGAGCACCTCGGAATTGAACGGGATCTTAGAGGCCGTTCCAGCCAGCTTTTCTCCTCAGACCTCTCTGCCCAGACAGCCGTTCAGCCCCTGCCCAGACATCCGATGATAAACCCGCTCATTCTGGTTTTCAATGTATATGATCAGTAGGAATGTCCTTCCTTAGGACTGGTCACCATTTTCTTCCTTTTTATCTGTATCTCTTGTCCTAACTGTGCCTTCTGATGTGAATATAAGAGAAAACAAAATACCTCGCAGGTATGATAGCCAAGTTCCCTAAAGACATTGCCAAGAACAGACCAACTCATAATTAAAGTGACATTTGCATTTGCATTTTTTTTTTTTGGTGGCGGGGGAGAGGAGTCTAATTTTCCTTTGCACTAATCCCCACAAGGGTCTTCAAGGTCCCTCTTTGGTCCCCATCTGCCGTCCCCATTCCTGAGGCCCTGCTGCAGGATTCCAGGACTCAGGGTCCTGGGTTGTCAGGAGCTCTGTGTCTCCCCCAGCTCCACACGCTCCTCTCACCTTCCCTCTCTTGGTGCAGAGCAGCCGTGGCCATCCAGCTGCTGGCCTAGCCCCTCGGAGCCGTCCCGCAGTCCCTCCTTCTCTTGTTTCACATCTGACGCATCAGCACATCATCAACTCCAGCCTCAGGCGTGTCCAGAGTGGGCGCCTCCTCGCTGCTCTGTGGAGCTTCTGGTCCAGGCTGTGACCTCCTCTCCCCAGGATCAGTGCCTCCCGACCCGTCTTCATGCTTTGACTCCTGTTTTCTTGGACAGTCTTCACAATGTAGTAGCCACAGCACCTATTTTTTAAAGAGCAAATATGATGTCACTCTCTTGCTCCAACTCCTCTGCCTCTTTGGGAGCAGAGGCCAGTTCCTCACATCCCAGGTCTTACACAGTTCCCGCCCCCGGATGCACCGTAGACATGGCTTCCAAAGGGTTCGAGAGTGCTGCTCCTTCATCCCCACAGAAGAGGCTGAGAGAACCTCTTCTTTACCCATCAGCCACCTGAGGGCTCCTCAGCTTTGAGGATGGTTCAGAGACCTTACTTTGCTGACAAAGGTCCGTGTAGTCAAAGCTATGGTTTTTCCAATAGTCAAGTATGGGTGTGAGAGTTGGACCATGAGGAAGGCTGAGATCTGAAGAATTGATGCTTTTAAACTGGTGCTGTAGAAGACTCTGGAAAGTCCCTTGGACAGCAAGGAGATCAAACCAGTCAATCGTAAAGATATCAATCCTGACTATTAGAAGAACTGATGCTGAAACTGATGCTCCAAAACTTTGACCGCTTGATGCGAAGAGCTGACTCTGGAAAAGACTCTGATGCCGGGAAAGATTGAGGGCAAGGGGAAAAGAGGGTGACAGAGGATTAGATGGGTGGATGGTATCACTGACTCAATGGAGATGAATTTGAGAAAATCCAGGCAGGTGAAGGACAGGGAGGCCTGGCAGGCTGCAGTCCTTGGGGTTGCAAAGAGTTGGCCATGACTTAGAAACGGAAAAACAACAGGTGGTATATCCCAGGGATTTAAACCTTAAGCACTTGAGTTTCTCTGCCCAAGGGCTGTCCTCCGGTATGGGCTCAGCCTCCACAGGGCAGGTCACATGTGTCTGGGAGGGACCTTCACCTGAAGGGGAGGGCAGTACGTGGCTTCCTCAGCCCTGGTACGGCTGTTTCCAGGTGTGTTTCTGAGTCCCTGTGGGGCTGAACCTCAGATGCTGACAGTGGCGTCATCCAGTTTTCCAAGTCAGCCCTCAGGCGTGTCCAGAGTGGGCGCCTCCTCGCTGCTCTGTGGAGCTTCTGGTCCAGGCTGTGACCTCCTCTCCCCAGGATCAGTGCCTCCCGACCCGTCTTCATGCTTTGACTCCTGTTTTCTTGGACAGTCTTCACAATGTAGTAGCCACAGCACCTATTTTTTAAAGAGCAAATATGATGTCACTCTCTTGCTCCAACTCCTCTGCCTCTTTGGGAGCAGAGGCCAGTTCCTCACATCCCAGGTCTTACACAGTTCCCGCCCCCGGATGCACCGTAGACATGGCTTCCAAAGGGTTCGAGAGTGCTGCTCCTTCATCCCCACAGAAGAGGCTGAGAGAACCTCTTCTTTACCCATCAGCCACCTGAGGGCTCCTCAGCTTTGAGGATGGTTCAGAGACCTTACTTTGCTGACAAAGGTCCGTGTAGTCAAAGCTATGGTTTTTCCAATAGTCAAGTATGGGTGTGAGAGTTGGACCATGAGGAAGGCTGAGATCTGAAGAATTGATGCTTTTAAACTGGTGCTGTAGAAGACTCTGGAAAGTCCCTTGGACAGCAAGGAGATCAAACCAGTCAATCGTAAAGATATCAATCCTGACTATTAGAAGAACTGATGCTGAAACTGATGCTCCAAAACTTTGACCGCTTGATGCGAAGAGCTGACTCTGGAAAAGACTCTGATGCCGGGAAAGATTGAGGGCAAGGGGAAAAGAGGGTGACAGAGGATTAGATGGGTGGATGGTATCACTGACTCAATGGAGATGAATTTGAGAAAATCCAGGCAGGTGAAGGACAGGGAGGCCTGGCAGGCTGCAGTCCTTGGGGTTGCAAAGAGTTGGCCATGACTTAGAAACGGAAAAACAACAGGTGGTATATCCCAGGGATTTAAACCTTAAGCACTTGAGTTTCTCTGCCCAAGGGCTGTCCTCCGGTATGGGCTCAGCCTCCACAGGGCAGGTCACATGTGTCTGGGAGGGACCTTCACCTGAAGGGGAGGGCAGTACCGTGGCTTCCTCAGCCCTGGTACGGCTGTTTCCAGGTGTGTTTCTGAGTCCCCTGTGGGGCTGAACCTCAGATGCTGACAGTGGTCATTCAGTCATCAGCACAGACTTGGTTTTCCTATTTTAAGTCATTATTTGATCAGAATATTTAATAGAAGTCAACCTTGTATTACTGAAATTAGCCCAATTTTCTCATGACAGATTATCTTTTTTGGTATTTTATTAGATATGGTTATGAATATTTTGCTTAGGATTTTGTGTTGCAGTTCAGAAATGAGATGATCCTGGAATTTTCTTTCTCACAGGGTTTTTTTCTCCCCCTGGCCCTGGCTTTAATATCACGGTTCTACTTAACCTCATAAAGCTAACTGGAGAGTGTGCCCTCTTTTTCTGTTCTCTGCATGTGTTTGCATATGATTGGAATCATCCGTTTGTTAATGCTCTGGTGAAATTCATTTGTTAAACCTTCTGGAACTGTTTGTTTGCTTTTCAGGGGAGAATTTTATGTAGCATCTCAATTTAGTTAATGCTATGAGACCGTGAGACATCTAGATAATTCTGAGTCAGACTAAACATTTATGTCTTTAGAGGAAGGTGCGTCTTTAACTGGTCTTCCAATATATGGGCATAAATTTGTTTGTATTATTTATATTCCTGACACTTCTAAAAGTCATTTCCACTTCTAATATAGTTTATGTGCATGGTGTTTCTTGTTGATTGTTCTTACCTGATTTTTCCCTTTTTAGAGGTAGAGGAGTTTCTTTTCTTTTTTTTTTTTTTTTTAAATTTTGGTCTCTTTTATTGATTTTGTATCCATCTATTTTCATCCATCTTTATTCTTTGGCCTATCTGGGCCTCCCATCGCAGTGGTCTCTTTCACTGAAGAGCTCTGGCTCTGGGTACATGAGCTCCAGAGTGCTGGCTCGCAACTGGACACACCGGTCAAGCCGCTCCGTGGCACATGGGATCTTCCTGGGCCAGGGATCTCATTGGTGCCCCTTGCACTGCAAGGCAGACTCTCCACCCGCTGGACCACCAGGGAAACCCTAGAGGAGCTTTTTAAGGCAGCTGTGTTTCAGGGCCCTGGTACGGCTGTTTCCAGGTGTGTTTCTGAGTCCCTGTGGGGCTGAACCTCAGATGCTGACAGTGGTCATTCAGTCATCAGCACAGACTTGGTTTTCCTATTTTAAGTCATTATTTGATCAGAATATTTAATAGAAGTCAACCTTGTATTACTGAAATTAGCCCAATTTTCTCATGACAGATTATCTTTTTTGGTATTTTATTAGATATGGTTATGAATATTTTGCTTAGGATTTTGTGTTGCAGTTCAGAAATGAGATGATCCTGGAATTTTCTTTCTCACAGGGTTTTTTTCTCCCCCTGGCCCTGGCTTTAATATCACGGTTCTACTTAACCTCATAAAGCTAACTGGAGAGTGTGCCCTCTTTTTCTGTTCTCTGCATGTGTTTGCATATGATTGGAATCATCCGTTTGTTAATGCTCTGGTGAAATTCATTTGTTAAACCTTCTGGAACTGTTTGTTTGCTTTTCAGGGGAGAATTTTATGTAGCATCTCAATTTAGTTAATGCTATGAGACCGTGAGACATCTAGATAATTCTGAGTCAGACTAAACATTTATGTCTTTAGAGGAAGGTGCGTCTTTAACTGGTCTTCCAATATATGGGCATAAATTTGTTTGTATTATTTATATTCCTGACACTTCTAAAAGTCATTTCCACTTCTAATATAGTTTATGTGCATGGTGTTTCTTGTTGATTGTTCTTACCTGATTTTTCCCTTTTTAGAGGTAGAGGAGTTTCTTTTCTTTTTTTTTTTTTTTTTAAATTTTGGTCTCTTTTATTGATTTTGTATCCATCTATTTTCATCCATCTTTATTCTTTGGCCTATCTGGGCCTCCCATCGCAGTGGTCTCTTTCACTGAAGAGCTCTGGCTCTGGGTACATGAGCTCCAGAGTGCTGGCTCGCAACTGGACACACCGGTCAAGCCGCTCCGTGGCACATGGGATCTTCCTGGGCCAGGGATCTCATTGGTGCCCCTTGCACTGCAAGGCAGACTCTCCACCCGCTGGACCACCAGGGAAACCCTAGAGGAGCTTTTTAAGGCAGCTGTGACTCTGTTGAGCCTCTCAATGTTAACTTTATTTTATTGCCTGAATACTTGCTATTTATTACTTCCTTTCTTTTCTTTATGATTATTCTGGTTGTTTTCCTAGCTTCCTAAACTGGCTGTTTCTCTTTGCTTTTCTTTTTTATGTAAAGTCTACGTACATTTAAGGCCTCAGTAGAGAATGTTTTCCATATCCCATAGGTTTTAAGACTTCATATTTTTGTTATCTTTTTGTAAGGATGTTATTTCTAATTTCCGTGTACTCAGTGAATTATTTAAATGCATTGTAAATTTTAATTTTTTATATTTGTTTTTCTTTTAAGTTACCCCTTGTTATTGATTTCTGCCTTCACTACCTTATACTTAAAAAAACATGACTCCATCATGTTAATTCTTTGATATTTATATTCTGGTACATTGTCATTTTCATAATATTCTATGTAGTTTTAAAAAAATGGGTTCTATATATCTCTGTTAGTTCAGGTTTGTATGTTATTTAATCATTTGCAGTCTTACTGATTTTTGTGTTATCAGTCAGTTACTGAGGGCATTAAAGTCTACACCATGATCAGAAACCTGTTGATCTGAATTAGAGTTCTCTAAATTTTTGCTTTATGTATTTTGAAGCTGTGTTATTAGATGCTTACAAGACTAGAAGTGTTATGAGTTTCTGATGAACTGACATTTTTGTCATATAATGATAAGTTGTGTGTTTCACTTTTTTTCTTATTTTATTTTAAACTGATAAGAAGTTCTTCCCCCAATTAATACTTCTTTCTTGCATTGGTTACCCTATAAATGTTCATATACATGTTTTGCTTCATATATTAAACTTAATAAGTATGCTCACTGTCCTCTCGGATCATAGAGCCACAGGTTTCTTTAAATCAAACCCACCCCTCCTGACCACACAGCAGAGCGTAATCATTCTTCCCCGCATTAGATGTTATTATTATTATTGCTTTATAAAGTCAATGTTTGTTTAGCTTGCTCACATGTTAACCCTCTTCATTTATTAATCCTTTTGCATTAATCCTTTGCATCCTTTCATTTTTAAACTATTTTAAGCTTTGGATCATCTATGTAATTACAGTTCAGGGTTGACTAAAGTCCTGTTCCTTTAGGAAGAGTTGTTTGCCTCCACAAGGAGGCAACCCACACCGCTTTAAAGTCTCACTTGGATTTGGGGAGGAGAGTTAAGTGCCAAACCCGCACGAAGGCCTGGCTGCTGCTACAAGCTATCCTCGCTGTTTTTCGGAGAAGGGGGTGCTCAGCCTGGGCATCAGTTTGGTGGTTTTTTTCCACCTTCCTCAAGAGCCTGGCTTAAGGGAGGGTGTTTTCTCCCATTACGCCCGCCTGTGCAGGAGACACAATTTCGATCCCTGGGTTATATTGTTTTTTTTTCTTTTAAGTTACCCCTTGTTATTGATTTCTGCCTTCACTACCTTATACTTAAAAAAACATGACTCCATCATGTTAATTCTTTGATATTTATATTCTGGTACATTGTCATTTTCATAATATTCTATGTAGTTTTAAAAAAATGGGTTCTATATATCTCTGTTAGTTCAGGTTTGTATGTTATTTAATCATTTGCAGTCTTACTGATTTTTGTGTTATCAGTCAGTTACTGAGGGCATTAAAGTCTACACCATGATCAGAAACCTGTTGATCTGAATTAGAGTTCTCTAAATTTTTGCTTTATGTATTTTGAAGCTGTGTTATTAGATGCTTACAAGACTAGAAGTGTTATGAGTTTCTGATGAACTGACATTTTTGTCATATAATGATAAGTTGTGTGTTTCACTTTTTTTCTTATTTTATTTTAAACTGATAAGAAGTTCTTCCCCCAATTAATACTTCTTTCTTGCATTGGTTACCCTATAAATGTTCATATACATGTTTTGCTTCATATATTAAACTTAATAAGTATGCTCACTGTCCTCTCGGATCATAGAGCCACAGGTTTCTTTAAATCAAACCCACCCCTCCTGACCACACAGCAGAGCGTAATCATTCTTCCCCGCATTAGATGTTATTATTATTATTGCTTTATAAAGTCAATGTTTGTTTAGCTTGCTCACATGTTAACCCTCTTCATTTATTAATCCTTTTGCATTAATCCTTTGCATCCTTTCATTTTTAAACTATTTTAAGCTTTGGATCATCTATGTAATTACAGTTCAGGGTTGACTAAAGTCCTGTTCCTTTAGGAAGAGTTGTTTGCCTCCACAAGGAGGCAACCCACACCGCTTTAAAGTCTCACTTGGATTTGGGGAGGAGAGTTAAGTGCCAAACCCGCACGAAGGCCTGGCTGCTGCTACAAGCTATCCTCGCTGTTTTTCGGAGAAGGGGGTGCTCAGCCTGGGCATCAGTTTGGTGGTTTTTTTCCACCTTCCTCAAGAGCCTGGCTTAAGGGAGGGGTGTTTTCTCCCATTACGCCCGCCTGTGCAGGAGACACAATTTCGATCCCTGGGTTGGGAAGATCCTCTGGAGAAGGAAATGGCACCCACTCCAGTACTCTTGCCTCAGGAATCCCATGGACAGAGGAGCCTGGCGGGCTCCAGTCCACAGCTACAGTCTCACAGAGAGTCAGACACGACTGAGTGACTGAGCACACACACACATGCACATTTAGTTGTGCATGCACTGAGGCACATTTAGTTACCCTTTTCATCCGGGTGTTTCTCTCCTTGGGTCCAGGCTTTGCTAGTGGTTTGAAGGGGTGTGACATTGCTAAGTCTCCTCTCTGAGGTGCACAGACACCGGTTCACCATCCATCTCTGCAAAACTAGGTAAAGCCAAAGCTCTGGGGAACCAGGAGAAGGCAGATGTTCCTAGAATCACTTGTCTTTCTTATAGATTAATGTTCTTTCTTTCATCATTTCGCTTATGTTTAAAAACATTCTGTATTTTTATTTATTTTTCATGGAAAAGGTTTTTTTTATATATGATTGACTCTAAATATTGCCAGCAGGTGAAAACTATACAATGTCTATCCTCTATTAAAAAAACCCTCTTTTCCAGAATTTACGCTGCCATGGGACAGTTATTATGCTTATTTCTGGAGATCACTTAGTAGGAGAGTGTCAATATTTAAATCAAAATCCATAGCATTAAGGAATCGAAGATTCATGGCTGTCAGCATCATTACTAGCAGGTGTTGTAGCATTGGTGTCACCTCAGAAGTACTACCTATGGAACGTGTCTTTGCAAAATATGTAATTCTATAGTATTTTATAAATTTTTATAATATTGTGCAAAAGGTGACAGTGTGTCATGTTCACTTCAATAATGGGATTGCTCTCAAGTCTATGTGGTTGTCCTGGAAACAGAGAAAGTTAAGGGTTTCAAGATAAACATGGTTACAAAAGATCACCGCTTCTTCATATGGAAATATATTCACCTCAACTACAAACTCTAAAAAACTTAATATGGACACTTTTAAAGGAATCCTGGAGTTCAAGGATGACTTAAATGCTTTTGTTATTTAACATTTCGAAATCGCAGTGTTACAGTAGAAGAAAATACCAAATCCTACTGTTTAGAGTAGTATTTTAAGTTGGAATTAAACAAAAGACCCATGATTTCAGGGACTTGAATCAGGAGAGGATGCGAGGTGACCCATGATGTCATTAAGAAATAGAGCACAGGATGAGCAGGAACAAAACTGGATGAGCGTCAGACCCTGGTCCCCCTACACATGGGAAAATGTTAGCCACTCTGAACAGACTTGCTCAGCAAATGGTCCTCTACCCTTGTCCATCCTGAAATACAGCTGAAAGTAAGGCATTGCATAGCCTTGAATGTAATTTGGACAAATAATTTCTTGTTTTGACTTTCAAAGTAGGTTAACACCCTGTGGAGTTAGAAGGGTGGACTTGGTCCAGTGAACCATGTTTTGGGGGGCCTGTCACCATCTCTGCAAAACTAAAAAGGGGGGGTTCAAATCTTGTCTTTCTTATAGATTAATGTTCTTTCTTTCATCATTTCGCTTATGTTTAAAAACATTCTGTATTTTTATTTATTTTTCATGGAAAAGGTTTTTTTTATATATGATTGACTCTAAATATTGCCAGCAGGTGAAAACTATACAATGTCTATCCTCTATTAAAAAAACCCTCTTTTCCAGAATTTACGCTGCCATGGGACAGTTATTATGCTTATTTCTGGAGATCACTTAGTAGGAGAGTGTCAATATTTAAATCAAAATCCATAGCATTAAGGAATCGAAGATTCATGGCTGTCAGCATCATTACTAGCAGGTGTTGTAGCATTGGTGTCACCTCAGAAGTACTACCTATGGAACGTGTCTTTGCAAAATATGTAATTCTATAGTATTTTATAAATTTTTATAATATTGTGCAAAAGGTGACAGTGTGTCATGTTCACTTCAATAATGGGATTGCTCTCAAGTCTATGTGGTTGTCCTGGAAACAGAGAAAGTTAAGGGTTTCAAGATAAACATGGTTACAAAAGATCACCGCTTCTTCATATGGAAATATATTCACCTCAACTACAAACTCTAAAAAACTTAATATGGACACTTTTAAAGGAATCCTGGAGTTCAAGGATGACTTAAATGCTTTTGTTATTTAACATTTCGAAATCGCAGTGTTACAGTAGAAGAAAATACCAAATCCTACTGTTTAGAGTAGTATTTTAAGTTGGAATTAAACAAAAGACCCATGATTTCAGGGACTTGAATCAGGAGAGGATGCGAGGTGACCCATGATGTCATTAAGAAATAGAGCACAGGATGAGCAGGAACAAAACTGGATGAGCGTCAGACCCTGGTCCCCCTACACATGGGAAAATGTTAGCCACTCTGAACAGACTTGCTCAGCAAATGGTCCTCTACCCTTGTCCATCCTGAAATACAGCTGAAAGTAAGGCATTGCATAGCCTTGAATGTAATTTGGACAAATAATTTCTTGTTTTTGACTTTCAAAGTAGGTTAACACCCTGTGGAGTTAGAAGGGGTGGACTTGGTCCAGTGAACCATGATACAAGTGGTCACTAGGAAGAGTGGGGGCCCTGGGTGCAGATTATGACCCAGAACCTGGAGGAGAGGCCGAGAGAAGGAAGCGTTCTGATGCCTCACCTGGGCAAGGTGTTTGCTTCCTGCTGGGGAACATGGGATCCTAGAATGTCGCTCAGAATGGAGGACAAAAAATGGAGGACATCTAAAAAAATGGGGGACATCTTTCTGGGCTTCTTGGAGTACCTCCTGTTGAGATAGATGTGTCTATGTGTATGTGTGTGTATTCCGGAATTGTGGCTCCCTGGTCTCATGTTTGTTTCTTGCTCCATTGGTGGGCTCTGACCTTCCAAATTTTGGAAACTTCTGACTTTTTGCTTTTGTCTCGCTTCTGCAGTCTGTGGATGAGAAGTATTGTGCTCCGGTGATGTGACATATCTCACATTGATAAGTGCATGTGATTTGCCCAGAAATAGGGACCACAACTTTTATCGCCTTCACAGAATGGTTTGTGATGCCCTCGTCCTAAAAGCACATTCAATGATTTATTAGAACAGCCTACCTTACAGACCTGGCTGCTTACTGTCTAGAATTTGTGGCACATTTTCTACGATTCTTCCAACTTTTTAGTTAGAAGGATGATAATTTGCCGCTGATAACCATCCGCTTGTACTGTACTTGCGTTTCAGTAATGAAGAAAATACCAAATCCTACTGTTTAGAGTAGTATTTTAAGTTGGAATTAAACAAAAGACCCATGATTTCAGGGACTTGAATCAGGAGAGGATGCGAGGTGACCCATGATGTCATTAAGAAATAGAGCACAGGATGAGCAGGAACAAAACTGGATGAGCGTCAGACCCTGGTCCCCCTACACATGGGAAAATGTTAGCCACTCTGAACAGACTTGCTCAGCAAATGGTCCTCTACCCTTGTCCATCCTGAAATACAGCTGAAAGTAAGGCATTGCATAGCCTTGAATGTAATTTGGACAAATAATTTCTTGTTTTTGACTTTCAAAGTAGGTTAACACCCTGTGGAGTTAGAAGGGGTGGACTTGGTCCAGTGAACCATGATACAAGTGGTCACTAGGAAGAGTGGGGGCCCTGGGTGCAGATTATGACCCAGAACCTGGAGGAGAGGCCGAGAGAAGGAAGCGTTCTGATGCCTCACCTGGGCAAGGTGTTTGCTTCCTGCTGGGGAACATGGGATCCTAGAATGTCGCTCAGAATGGAGGACAAAAAATGGAGGACATCTAAAAAAATGGGGGACATCTTTCTGGGCTTCTTGGAGTACCTCCTGTTGAGATAGATGTGTCTATGTGTATGTGTGTGTATTCCGGAATTGTGGCTCCCTGGTCTCATGTTTGTTTCTTGCTCCATTGGTGGGCTCTGACCTTCCAAATTTTGGAAACTTCTGACTTTTTGCTTTTGTCTCGCTTCTGCAGTCTGTGGATGAGAAGTATTGTGCTCCGGTGATGTGACATATCTCACATTGATAAGTGCATGTGATTTGCCCAGAAATAGGGACCACAACTTTTATCGCCTTCACAGAATGGTTTGTGATGCCCTCGTCCTAAAAGCACATTCAATGATTTATTAGAACAGCCTACCTTACAGACCTGGCTGCTTACTGTCTAGAATTTGTGGCACATTTTCTACGATTCTTCCAACTTTTTAGTTAGAAGGATGATAATTTGCCGCTGATAACCATCCGCTTGTACTGTACTTGCGTTTCAGTAATGAAGAAACTACGGCTGTTTGGCCCTTCAGCTGTGATGGATTGGATTTGGCAAAGCTCGAGGATATGACACACCAAATGCGCTGAGACGAAATTGCTTCCAAGTTGATAAACTGAAACAAATGAATTTCAACTTGAAGTGAACTTTAACAAAAGTCATCCGTCCCATTTTAGTTATAATTTACTTTTTAAATGGACACAGAAGACACTATGATAATCTAGACCATAGAAGAAGGCATGCAGTTTTCTATTCACAAGGTTAAAAGCTTTTATTCACTGATGTAGTTTGCAAGTGCATAGGGTGCATCTCAGGATTTTACCTGTAGGAAAGGAAAAAAAAAAGACATAGAAGTAGCCTTCCTTCTATTTATTTTTAAGTGTTCTCATTTAAATTTTCTATCAGTTAGTATCTTGGATTTTGACTAAACATCATAGAGAAACCAAACCTGCCGATACTGGTGGGTTGACCTGACCAAATAAGTGACATTTTTAATAAAAAGACATCAGAATTAAAATGTTATAAAACTGGATGTGGTTTGACTTAAGAGAAAAAATATTATTTATTTTATATATTTATATAATTAGTCAAAATTTTATTGTTTAATTCATAAGTAAATAGCTTTCTATGATTTCAAAAAGTTGAGTAAAGAAAAAGTAGGGCTTCCCTGGTGGTCCAATGGGTAAGGACACTGCCTTGAAGTGCAAGGGGCACCGATTCGATCCTTGGCCTGGGAAGATCCCACATGCCACGGAGCGGCTGAACCGATGTGTCCAATTACTGAGCCAGAGCTCTGGAGTGCGTGCGCCCAGAACCAGTGCTCTGTGACAACAGAGGCCACTGCAATGGGAGGCCCACAAGGGCCAGAGAACAAAGTTGGATGAAAATAGATAAATGAAGGACCAATAGAAGTGGCCCGCCTGCCCCCCACCCTCTCTAACCCGCCTCCCCCCCCAAAAAAGAAAAAGTAATGCACCAATTATGAAACTATGAAATCAGCTATGGACCATTTTTTACAGACTTCAAAGTATGACTGTACATCTGGACAAGTTTTAAAAATTAGGTTGTTATATGTTATTTGGGTGGTGTTTAGAAATTGATTTATTATGTATCAAAACTGTGTGCAATTAGAATGTCATGTGGTGTTGCTATGAAAGCCAGGGCTTTCTGTGTTCCATTTCTGTGTGCATGGTTAGGTGTTTAACAAGCTGGAGTGAGCAGGGTCCACCTCTCGCTTTCTCCCCTTACTTATTGAATATTATTGGAAATGATATGTTTGGAGCAGAAAAATAGGTTGTATCACTGAAAGACCATAATATTCTTTCTTTTCCTTCTATTTTTTGTTGTATTCATGAACAGAGTTTTGCTTGAGAAATGCTGATTTCTGAAAACGAAGCTTGGAGGCAAAGGACAGAGTTCACAGTCAGGTCTTTTTACATATCTTACATAGACATGTGTGTAGTAGATACAGATGTTCACCTATACACATATTTGATTTTAGCCCTTGTTGATGTCTTTTCTTCTATAGACAACCTGAGCTGCACACAGGCATCCATGACCACATTTCAAGGGTGAGCATGCAGAAGCAGAAGGCTGCTTGCTGAGGATTGCATTTGATACATTTCCATCTTCTAATTTTAATTACTTTCTCTGCTTCCACTAGTGGTTGATTTATCCTTCTTTAGCTTCTCCAAGGAAAGATGTCAAGTTGTCTGGTTTAAGGTGAGAAGTATTATTTCTACAGAGGCTGTCCATGTGTAGAGGCTACCCACATGTGTCATGATTTAAGAGAAATTCACTGAAGAGAGGCGTGTCAGTGTGGTAGAGAACCACTGAACTCCTCTGAAGCGTTGTGGAGTAAAACATATGAGACATATAGGATTCGTCATTAAGATTTTTAATGAATTGCCTTGCTAATCCATATGTGGTCTCTGTGTTGCAACGTTTCTAGGATTATTAGTATACTTAATGATTGTATTTATTTTCTGATGTACACACTGATTAAGCATTGTTCACACACTGGAGCCGGAAGCAAGATCAGTCTGTAGAGTAGTACCTACTCGCCCAACTGGGGACTCAGGATGCAAATAGACCAACTTCTGTAAAATTAAATGAATGCTGATAAAGCCCATTTTGCCTGAGCAGCTGGTGTCACATTGTAAGGAGCATTCTCTTATTGTGAGAAATAAAGGGCTTCTGTTGACAGAGCCTTATATCCTTTTAAGCTTAAAGAATTCAACGCGTACGGTGTTAGAGTTGAACTGAAACTCTTAAACAGCAGGAATCTTGGGGTATTTTCACTTCACTCTTTCCATTGTGTTGCAGAAATGCCACTTATGACGCCATTTTGGCAGCTAGGGGACTGAGTGCCAGGCTCAAATGCTCTTTGAGATAACCTGTTTTTAGTCATTTCTAACGTCTGTGAATTTTTCTCTCATACTGAGATTCTCCAGAGAGCCTTAGGTCGTATATTCAGACATGTATGGAACTGTTCTCTGTCTGAGTTTACAAATACTTTAGGTGCATTCTCTTTTTCTCTCTTCCACTGGCTGGCTATGTTTATAAAGGCAAATTTACCACCTAAGAAGTTAAAGACATTGGGTTGAAAATTGCCTGGCTCACTGCTGAGAAAGCAGTTGTCCTTCATTTGTGTATGTTCTGCATGTTTGTTGGGTGTCCAGTTGGAGGCAGTGCTAAGCGCTAGGTTGGGTGGAAGATGCTCTCGGCTCTCAGGAGAGGATGAGTCAGCAGGGCATGAGCTAGGGAGGAGGAGAAAAGATAGCAGAGTGGCCTGACCAGTGCTGGAGGTCATCCTAGCGCAAGGGCAGAGCACAAGGGCCCTGAAGGAGAATGCTTGTCATGAACAACATGGATGCTCGCTTACATGGCTGCTGCAAGACCTGTTTCCTGCAAAACCTCCCTGTCAGTTCCACAGCCTTTTAGAGCAAAGTCTTGAGATGTTCTCGTTGATCCACAAAAGTGTATCACATTGTGTTCAGTTTTCGTTCCATCATCTGTAGATGCTGCTGTGGTCTCGTCTTTAACAGCTGCACTGGTTTCAGCTGAGGCACATGGGGTCTAGTTTCCTGACTAGGGTCGAACCCTGGCCCTGGCGTTGGGAGTGTGGAGGCTTAGCCACTGGACCCCCAGGAAAGTCCCTGCTGCTGTCGTTTAAAAAGTTAGTATCATATCTATGTGTTTATGTACGTTTATTTTTTGTTTTTCTTTTCTTTTTGTTTCTAAACCTTTTATTTTGTATTGGGGTCTTCCCAGGTGACACAGGGTTGGAGAATCCGCCTGCCAATTCAGAAGATGCAGGTCCTTTCCCTGCATCAGGGAGACCGCTGGAGAAGGGGATGGCCACCCACTCCAGTATTCTTTTTTTTCTTTTTAAATCTATTTATTTATTTGACTCTGTTGGGTCTTAGTTGTGATTCATGAAATCTTCGTTATGGTACAGGAGCTTAGTTGCCTGCAGCCTATGGAATCTTAGTTCCCTGACCAGGGATCAAACCAGTGTCCCTTGCATTGGGAGGCAGACTCTTAACCACTGGACCACCAGGGAAGTCCCATTCCAGTATTCTTGCCTAGAGAATCCCATGGACAGAGGACCCTCATGGGCTACTGTCCTTGGGGTCACAAAGAGTCAGACACAACTGAGTGACTAAGCAGCAACATCTCAATATAACCTCCACAAACCAGACACTTGTAGAATTAACTGTGATATCTTCTAACATCGATGACCTACAAGTCTGTCTTAACAGTTTGGGATTACTTATTTAGCCTTTTTCTCTGCAAAGATTGAAGTATTTCAGAGCCACCTAGGAGCTGATTTAGATGGAGCTGATTTCTATTCCTCTCCGTATGGAACAGAAAAATCACAGTGAGCTTGTCACCTGTCCATTCCCCAAGGGGCATGTATGTGGAAAATAGAAGCCACACTTACTACCTGAACTCTTAGATCCTCCCTGCAGTGATAAATGACAACCAGGGCAGACAAAGCTCTTCACATAAGCACCCAGACCTCAGTTTCACTCCAGACCTTTAGGTTTCTGGGAAAACCCACAAGTAGTGCCCAGTTCTGAGCACAGCAGGGAGAAAAGTTTGGGTCTTTTTCGAGAAGAGTCTTCTGGGAAAATGGAATCTCTTCTAGTGCCTCTGTTAAAACCAAAATGCATTTGACCTATGGTACATGGTGCTGTGGTCAGCCATGTCTGACTCTGAGACCCCATGGACTGTAGCCTGCCAGGCTCCTCTGTCCATGGGATTCTCCAGACAAGGATACTTGAGTGAGTTGCTATTCCGTTCTTCAGGGGAATCTTCCTGACCCAGGGATTGAACCCGGGTCTCCTACACTGGTACGTGATTCTTTACCATCTGAGCCTCCTGGGAAGCCCCATATCTGATATATAATGCTGTATAAATTTAAAGCGTGCCACATGTTAATTTGATGCATTTATATGGTTGCATTATAAACTTGATACATTTATATCACTGGAATGTGATTGCCATTGTGTTTTATAAATGATGCTGCGAATTAAGTTGTCCCTGGGTAGGAAAGAGCATGACATTTCCGGCGAATGGTGAGGAGCTACCTTTGGAGTCTGTGTGTAAACAAAGGGAAGCTGAAAAGGCCAAGAAAAAAGGACCACCAGGGAAGTCCCATTCCAGTATTCTTGCCTAGAGAATCCCATGGACAGAGGACCCTCATGGGCTACTGTCCTTGGGGTCACAAAGAGTCAGACACAACTGAGTGACTAAGCAGCAACATCTCAATATAACCTCCACAAACCAGACACTTGTAGAATTAACTGTGATATCTTCTAACATCGATGACCTACAAGTCTGTCTTAACAGTTTGGGATTACTTATTTAGCCTTTTTCTCTGCAAAGATTGAAGTATTTCAGAGCCACCTAGGAGCTGATTTAGATGGAGCTGATTTCTATTCCTCTCCGTATGGAACAGAAAAATCACAGTGAGCTTGTCACCTGTCCATTCCCCAAGGGGCATGTATGTGGAAAATAGAAGCCACACTTACTACCTGAACTCTTAGATCCTCCCTGCAGTGATAAATGACAACCAGGGCAGACAAAGCTCTTCACATAAGCACCCAGACCTCAGTTTCACTCCAGACCTTTAGGTTTCTGGGAAAACCCACAAGTAGTGCCCAGTTCTGAGCACAGCAGGGAGAAAAGTTTGGGTCTTTTTCGAGAAGAGTCTTCTGGGAAAATGGAATCTCTTCTAGTGCCTCTGTTAAAACCAAAATGCATTTGACCTATGGTACATGGTGCTGTGGTCAGCCATGTCTGACTCTGAGACCCCATGGACTGTAGCCTGCCAGGCTCCTCTGTCCATGGGATTCTCCAGACAAGGATACTTGAGTGAGTTGCTATTCCGTTCTTCAGGGGAATCTTCCTGACCCAGGGATTGAACCCGGGTCTCCTACACTGGTACGTGATTCTTTACCATCTGAGCCTCCTGGGAAGCCCCATATCTGATATATAATGCTGTATAAATTTAAAGCGTGCCACATGTTAATTTGATGCATTTATATGGTTGCATTATAAACTTGATACATTTATATCACTGGAATGTGATTGCCATTGTGTTTTATAAATGATGCTGCGAATTAAGTTGTCCCTGGGTAGGAAAGAGCATGACATTTCCGGCGAATGGTGAGGAGCTACCTTTGGAGTCTGTGTGTAAACAGAAGCTGAAAAGGCAAAATGGGGTCAAGCTGAGAAACCCCGAGTGGTATTGAGACAGCTGGATTTAGTCCTACAGGTAAAAGTGGTTTCTAAGCAGAGGGTGTATTTATGAGGCTAGTTCCAACTGTCTCAGAAATCCACACAAAAATGTTTGTGAGCACAAACACAAGAACAGCTGAATTTTGATCATGTAAATAGTCTCAAAAGTGCTTGGCAGCTGGGGGCTTCAGTCCACACAGTCATTCAGGACTCAGACAGGCGGGGTTCTGCCATCTTCCATGCCTGGCATTCAAGGTCACTGCTGTATTTGCCAGAAAAGGAGGAAGCTTGGAGACAGCTGGGGAGGCTCTGTGGACACACCTAACCTCAAAGGAGGGCAAGAGACTTAGCCTGGTTGTTGTCCAGGAAGAAAAGGAAATCCATAGAACAGACATACCTAGATTTGCCTTCTAGAAGCAGCACACTGGAGGCAGGGGAAAGGGTGGCCTGGAAGAAAGCACGTTTCTGGGAGTGTGGACCAGCATGGGTCCCGGGAGGTGTTAGGAGCTCAGCTGATGGTGACGGGAGCTTCGACAGGTGAGAAGGTAGGTTTGGAAAGTGACAACCACAGGGGCTTACCAAGGGCCATAGCTAGGAGGACAGCAGGAGCCTTGGAGGGTCAGGGTCCTACACACCATGTGGTTGGGATTGTTGTATGGAGCATGGAAACTGGTCAGCAAGGGGAACACCCAGTGACTCTGTTGGACGAGAACTCTAATGTCTGAGCATCCTGCTTGGGTGAAGAAAGCTGATGTTTGGGATGTAGCCCCATGTGGAATAGACGTGAGAAGGACAAGGATCTTGGGTGGGTGGGTGGTTGTCTGCAGACCTCTGAGGATCTGGGATCATGCTGCCCCCCCAGGGCGAGCGCTGGACTGCAGGTGGTCCCCCGAATCGAGGTGCCCCAGGTGCCCCACGTCGTGTGTCATTCTCGCCTGGGTCCCTAGCATGGAGTCCGGAAGAGTCTCTGGTTGTATTGTCTGTTCAGCCAAGGGTAACAGAAGTATTGTGAGGTCTCTGGGAATGCACTCAGCATCTTGGTCCTTGCCACTGATTTGTTTAGATGTGTCTTCCCTCCTCACATCTTTGGACGTGAGAGGCGGAGCTGGACACCCAGAGAGCAGTGCCAACCTCGCTGCCATCTGGGATGCTCTGAGTGTGGCTGGTAGGCTGGCTTGTTTGCTCAGACCATTCTGAAGCCCATCCTTCCTCTTTGCTCTGTCTATTCTTTTTGTTGTTTTAAGTGATAGCCGTTCAGTCATGAGGACGCTTGTTTCAAACTCCTTTGCAAAATGAATTGTAGAAACCAGAGACAGTCCTCTGTTGGGGACCTCGCGGTCCATGACATCAACTGCAGTGAGACGGAAACGGGAATTCCAGAGGCTGCAGGGCTTTTCCCAAGTGGAATTGTAATAGGCTTGACCTGCCTTTCTGGGGAGAGGGAGCAAGCTGGTCATGGACAGAACGTTTCTGTCTTCCCTAAATTAATATGCTGAAGCCTCAACCTGCATGTGATGGTACTTAGAAGTCCCACTTTCCCGAGGTGATTATGTTTAGGTGAGGCCATGATGGTGGGGTGCCCAGGGGGTTAGCATCTTTCCATAGTGTGAGGACTGTGAGAAGATGCCATCTGCAAGCCAGGAAGAGGGTTCTTACCAGGAACAGAATCGCCTTGATCGTGGACGTTCAGCCTGCAGGCCTGGGGGAAGTCATCGTGGCCTGGGCTAAGATCCTCATGTAAGCCCCAATCTGCCCACATGGAGCAACTGCTCTGGGGTGTGTCTGTGTGTGTGCACGTGTGTGTGTCTAGGAGGAGGAGGAGTGGTTGTGCAGTGAAATGAGAACAAGGGCCCACACTTCTAGAATATTTGCGTGTGCCCTGTGTGTGCAGAGGTGGACCTCCAGCCCCAGGGATGTGATCCAAACCCAGCGGAGAGTGGAGGGGGCGCAGACAAGCTGTCACCACAGTGACCCCACTTAGATACCTGCCCCCAGAATTCAAGGCCACTGGGTCACCATGGGTGAAGCAGGTACAGAGACCTTAGCTCTGATTTTGTGCGGCTGAGTGATGCTGCCATTACAGGCTGAGTGAGCTGCCTGCCTACCGTGGACCAAATGCAGTTCAGCTGCTCAGGGGTGAAGCTGACTATGTCCATCCAATGTCAAGGTCATATTGCAAATATATAAATATGGACACGATAGATAAGGACTAATATAGACCTAGCTGTGGGTGTGGCTACAGGGAAAGATGCACCTACAGATGCAGGAGTAGATGCACATGAACCGTATTCTCAGCAAAGGCTTTACTCATCACTATATTTTAAACTGTGTCTTAGTGTTCTTGTGATTCCTAATGAAAAACATTGCCTGGCAAAAGAAAGATCTTAAAATTTCTTATTGATTCCATTAATTTTGCATGAAAAATATTCATTTTCCTGAATGATACCAGCTTTGTAGAAATTCAGAAGGTGGGACATTAGAAAGGTTTTACAATGATATCTGTTTCTAAGATTATGGCCTCTGGTCCCACCATTTCATGGCAAATAGATGGAAAAGAATAGAAACAGTGACAGGCTTTATTTTATTGAGCTCCAAAGTCACTGTGGGTGGTGACTGCAGCCATGAAATTGAAAGACACTTGCTCTTTGGAAGAAAAGCTATGCTAAACCTAGATAATGTATTCCAAAGCAGAGACATCACTTTGCCAACAAGGGTTGATATAGTCAAAACTACAGTTTTTCCAGTAATCATGTACAAATGAGAGAATTGGACTATAAAGAAGGCTAAGTGCCGAAGAATTGATACTTTTGGACTGGTGCTGGAGAAGACTCTTGAGAGAGTCCCTTGAACAGCAAGGAGATCAAACCAGTCAATCCTAAAGGAAATCAACCCTGAATATTCATTGGATGACTGAAGCTGAAGCTCCATACTTTGGCCACCTGTCTCATTGGAAAAGACTCTGATGTTGGGAAAGATTGAAGGCAGGAAGAGATGGGCAAGGTAGAGGATGAGATGGTTGGATGGCATTACCAACTCAGTAGACATGAGTTTGAGCACGATAGATAAGTGAAGGACAGTGAAGCCTGGTGTGCTGCAGTCCATGGGGTTGCAAAGAGTCGGACATGACTTAGGGACTGATCAGCAACAACAAGGTGGTATGACATATTCCACACCAGGAACTTGTAAAATGGTGGAGCTGAAGGATTTCCTTCTGGTCTCCCCAGGAGCTATACCAATGTAGGGCAGTTTACTATGCCAGGTATGTGTATTAGCTTTTCTGTTTAAAATGTTTTCAAACTGAGCTTTCAAAATTCCAAAATTAGCTCACATCGTGCATAGTACAAAAAGACTGAATTTTACCTTCTAAGATCAGGAGCAAAACAATGGTGTCTGTTCTTTCCACTTCTGTCCTGAACAGGAGGTCCTAGCTAGGACACTGAGGCACAAAAGATGGAACAGAAGGCATCCATATTGAAAGGAAGTAGTAAACCATTTCCATTTGCAGATGATGTGATATGGTATATAGATAGTGTATACAGAAAACACTAAGGAGCCCCTAAATATACTATTAGAGCTAATAAGCAAGTTCAGTAAGGTTTCAAGTGATAGCATATACATATAGAAATCAATTGTATTTCTACACACAGCATTAAACAAAGCATGAAAGTAATAAAATAACCTCAGCTACAGTAGTATCAGAAAGAATAAAATGGGAATAAATTTAACAAGAGAAGTGTAAAACTTTGAACATTGTAAAACATTGTTGAAAAAAGTGAAAGAAAGCCTAAGTAAATGAAAAGCCATGTTTGTGGATTAGGAATTTCAATATTGCTAAGATGACAGCATCAACTCAGTGGACATGAGTTTGAGCACACTTGGGAGATGGTGAAGGACGGGGACACCTGGCGAGCTACAGTCCACGGGGTCGCAACAAGTCAGAGACAATGGAATGACTGAACACCAACAAGACAGCAACACTAAGCAAAGTGATCTGCAGACAGAATTGCCAATCAAAACTCCGGCTGGCCTCTCCGCAGGAATTGACAAGTCGATCCTAAGTTTCATATGGAAATTCAAGACATCCCTAATAGCCACACAGTCTTGGATAAGAACAAAGTTGGGGAACTCACAGATCCCAAATTCAACACTTCTGCAAAGCCACAATGGTCAAGGAAGTCTGGCATGAGGTGAAGACAGACACATAGATCAACAGAGTTAACAGAGAGTCTGGAAATAGCTCCCCACCTCCATGGTACATTGATTTCAACAGGGTCCAAGACAATGCAATGGGGAAAGCATTTCTTTTCAGCAGAGATACGTGGACAGCTGAATACTCACATGCAGAGGAATGCAGGTGGACCCCATGGCAGGTTCACGCCATGTACAGAAATTAAACCAAAGTGAACCAAAACCTACAAGCAAGGACTCAAACTATAAAACTCACAGGAGAAAATATAGATGTGATCTTTGTGACCCTGAATTTGGCAATAATTTCTTAGGATAGCAAAAGCAATCAAATAAACACATGGACAAATTCAGTTCAGTTTACTCAGTGGTGTCCGACTCTTTGTGACCTCATGGACTGCATCATGCCAGGCTTCCCTGTCCTTCACCATCTCCAGTGATGCCATCCAACCATCTTGTCCTCTGTCATCTCCTTCTCCTTCTGCCTTCTGTTTTTGCCAGCATCAGGGTCTTTTCCAGTGAGTCGTCTCTTTGCATCAGGTGGCCAAAGTATTATAGCTTCAGAAATCAAGAAAGTAAAAAGCCAACCCATAAAATAGGAGATGCTTTGCAATTATATATCTGATAAGGGACTTGTATCTACAATACACATGTAATGAATTCCTTTAACTCAATAACAATACAAACCCAGTGTAACAGTGTGCAAAAGGTCTGAGTAGACAGTTCTCCATAAATGATATCAAATGACCATTAAGCACATTAAAAGATTCTGAATACTCTTAGTCATTAAAGAAATGTAAAACCATTAGTAACATGTTTAGGAATTTCAATATTGCTAAGATGACAGCATCAACTCAGTGGACATGAGTTTGAGCACACTTGGGAGATGGTGAAGGACGGGACACCTGGCGAGCTACAGTCCACGGGGTCGCAACAAGTCAGAGACAATGGAATGACTGAACACCAACAAGACAGCAACACTAAGCAAAGTGATCTGCAGACAGAATTGCCAATCAAAACTCCGGCTGGCCTCTCCGCAGGAATTGACAAGTCGATCCTAAGTTTCATATGGAAATTCAAGACATCCCTAATAGCCACACAGTCTTGGATAAGAACAAAGTTGGGGAACTCACAGATCCCAAATTCAACACTTCTGCAAAGCCACAATGGTCAAGGAAGTCTGGCATGAGGTGAAGACAGACACATAGATCAACAGAGTTAACAGAGAGTCTGGAAATAGCTCCCCACCTCCATGGTACATTGATTTCAACAGGGTCCAAGACAATGCAATGGGGAAAGCATTTCTTTTCAGCAGAGATACGTGGACAGCTGAATACTCACATGCAGAGGAATGCAGGTGGACCCCATGGCAGGTTCACGCCATGTACAGAAATTAAACCAAAGTGAACCAAAACCTACAAGCAAGGACTCAAACTATAAAACTCACAGGAGAAAATATAGATGTGATCTTTGTGACCCTGAATTTGGCAATAATTTCTTAGGATAGCAAAAGCAATCAAATAAACACATGGACAAATTCAGTTCAGTTTACTCAGTGGTGTCCGACTCTTTGTGACCTCATGGACTGCATCATGCCAGGCTTCCCTGTCCTTCACCATCTCCAGTGATGCCATCCAACCATCTTGTCCTCTGTCATCTCCTTCTCCTTCTGCCTTCTGTTTTTGCCAGCATCAGGGTCTTTTCCAGTGAGTCGTCTCTTTGCATCAGGTGGCCAAAGTATTATAGCTTCAGAAATCAAGAAAGTAAAAAGCCAACCCATAAAATAGGAGATGCTTTGCAATTATATATCTGATAAGGGACTTGTATCTACAATACACATGTAATGAATTCCTTTAACTCAATAACAATACAAACCCAGTGTAACAGTGTGCAAAAGGTCTGAGTAGACAGTTCTCCATAAATGATATCAAATGACCATTAAGCACATTAAAAGATTCTGAATACTCTTAGTCATTAAAGAAATGTAAATCAAAACCATTAGGTAGTACCTACATGCCCCAGAATGGCCATGATAAAAGATAACAACAAGTTCTGGTGAACATGTGGGGAAATCAGAACTGTCATGTACTGCCGTTGGAAATGTAAAATGGTGCATCTGCTTCGCAAAACAATCCAGAAGGTAGGGTCACCAAGTGGCCTAATGAATTCCACTCTGCAGAATAAACCCAGAAGAAATGGAAACATCCCTCCACGCACAAACATGCATATGAATGTTCACAACATCAGCGTTCATACATCACTGTTCATAGATGTCCATCAGCTGGTAAAGAGAGAAATGAAGTACGGGTGTGTCCCCAGGGCCTTCCCAGTGGTTAAAATATCATGCTTCCACTTCAGGGGTCACAGGTTCCATCCCAGGTCACGGAACTAAGATCCTGAATGCTGCATGGTGTGGTCAAAAATTATTCAAGCAGTGAAATATCACTCAGTAATACAGAAAAACATCCTCGTACATGCCACCACATGGATGAATCCTGTATATACACAAAGTGAAGGAAGCCAGTTATGAAGGACAAGATATTGTATGATTATTATGAAATGTCCAAAACAGGCAAATTCATGGTGACAGGAAGGCAATTAGAGGTGATCTGGCCTTGAAGGCAGGAGTCAGCTGGGGGAGGGGCTGAATGGAGAGGAATTGCTGGTGATTATGGCGTTTCTTTGGGGGTGATAAAAATGCTCAAAAGCTGTGATAATGGTTGCATGACTATGAACGTAATGAACACCATTAAACTGCATACTTTATAAATAGGTGACTGATTTTGTGTGTCCTTTATATGTCAATAAAGCAGTTCTTTTATAATTTTTTCAATAGTAGGTGACTATTTCAGTGTCAATAATATCACTCAAGCCCACCAGGCTCCTCTGTCCATGGAATTCTCCAAGCAAGAATACTGAAGAGGGTTGCCGTGCCCTCTTCCAGGGGATCTTCCCCACCCAGGGATCAAACCCCAGTCTCTAAGGCTCCTGCATTGCAGGCAGATTCTTTCCCATGGAGCCACAAGGGAAGCCCTCTATTGGAGTATTACCTTTAAATAGCACAGTGAAATTTTGCAAGAAGCACTTAGATTATTTTCATGCCAAAGTGTTGCAAAGCATGAATAAGTTGATAGCCCACGCTCTAGGAAGGACGGTGAGTCTAAGTGTAAACCATCCCTCCATAGGAAGAAGAACTGTTTGTGGCGTTAGGTTAGAAAGCGTTTAGTGAGTCCCTGATCCAAGCAAGTGGTGGGCTGCTTTCTTTTGGTGAACAGAGACTTAGAGGCAGGAGGAATCACTCTAGCCTGGGCTTGGCCTCCAGATCCCTTGGAAGGCGTTTGGCTGAAAGGAAGGCTGGAGCCAAGGAAGGGGTGAGATTCTGGTCTCTTTTGGAAAACCAAGACCCAGAACAGGACGGCAAATGGTCTCCAACCATTCAGTGAGGTCCTGCTGGGGAAGACTGAGTCCTTCACTCATGAGAGTATTCACACACTCTCATCTGTTCAGAGAGCCTGGCTCAGTGACTGTGAGGTTTGTTCAGTGTTGAAAGGGTGTGAAAAGATTTTAGTTCTTCAATTGTTTTTTCACAGTTATCTTTTTCTATGACAATAAAATTTTTTGAATTGGAAATAAACTTTTTAAAATTAATTGATTTATTTATTTTTGGCTATTCTGGGTTTTCACTGCTGCTGCAGGCTCTTCTCTAGTTGCAGGGAGTAGGGGCTACTCTCTGAGGTGAAGCTTGAACAAGAAGCTTGAGGTGAGCAAGCTTCTTGTTGCGGTAACTTCTCTTGTTGTGGAACTCGGGCTCTGGGGCACAGGGGCTTCAGTAGTTGTGGCACATGGTCTCAATAGTTGTGGCTCCAAGGCTCTAGAGCACAGGCTCAACAGTTGTGACTCACGGCCTTAGTTATTCTGCAGTATGTGGGATCTTCCCGGATCAGGGATCGAACCCGTGTCTCCTGCATTGGCAGGCGAACTTCTTCATCACTAAGCTACCAGGGAAACCCTCTATGACAGTGAAGTTTTATGTCTTTCTTTTCTATTGTGGATACAGAGTCTGGTTTGCTCCCAGAAGATGCTACTGCTATATTTATTCTTTGAAAAATAAATCGACCCAAACTTTGAAATGTTGCCATGTGGTTTAACCCTGCAAAGGAGAAGTGAGATCTTCATTCTGTTACTAGTTTGTTGGAAAATGGGACCAGAGGTGTTTTAAACATCCTCTCCAGGTGAATATCTGGGGGCCAGGCTCCCCTCTTGATTTTTCAGTCCGTTTCCTAAAAGTTGCCACTGGCCTTGGCAGTTTGGGGGTCCTCCCTTTCTGAGGTGAAAGGGCTTGCTGCACCTTTCAAAGAATCGATGATTTTTTCCATGATTTCATTTATTTGCTATGGTTAGAAGGGAGAAGCAGATCATGGAGGATCCCCTAGGAGTTGGGATGAAAGGAGCCACCTGAAAAATTCCCTGAAGAGCTGGACAGGACCTGCAGAGGGATCCAAGCTAGGCCCTGCGTGAGGGGCAGGGGTGGAGATGCAGGGGTTGGGGGCTCCCCGGCCGGGAAATGGGAGACCATTCATTCCAGGCTGCTTCCAGCTCCCCGAAGCTCCACCCAGAAGTGTGGTTGCCTTTGTCATTTTAATTGGTCTCTGTTTGTGAAGTGGGGCCTCTATTTACTTATGGCTTGGGGCTTGTGTTTACCAAGCCTGGTGCAGGCCGAGCCCGGGGCTCCGCTGGCTCTCCCACTCTGTCTTCAGGCACTTTCCCTTTTAGTATCTGTGCCTGTCTAATTCGTGAGCTTCTGTGAAGCAAGCACAGGAGGGTACAAGGCCTACAGGGAGGAATTACACCTAATTACTCAAATAATTGCTAGGCTGTTGCCTTCTTAGTCACTGAAAATAATTTCCAGGTCCCTGGCTTTTATAGATAGTCTTCTGGAGGCAGGAGGACACAGCCCCCTTTTCAACTCAGCCCATTCACTCACAAAATCAGAACACTCGAGCCTGCAAAATTAATAAGCACCACTTCCATTACATATATTTTAGGTTGTTGTTGCCGTGGCGATAAAGTCAGGGACATTGAATCTCCTCTGTTGAGCCATTGTTATCATCCCTGGCCATCTGCTGCCGAGGAGTGATACTCCATCTCATTTGCATGATGACTGATATATGGGAGGTTTGGAAGGACATATGCCACGGCAATCATGTGATGAAAATTAAAGTGAAAGTTTTGGGCCCAGAGCCGAAAAAAAATCTGTGTATGCGCATGAGGCTGTTGATGTGCAAATGTGAGTCATATTGGGAAGGTCTGAATAGGGAGGTGTGACGTAAAGAGGGGACACAAGGCAGGTGCTTATCTCTCGGCAGTCAAAGGCACTGGATGTCATATCATGGGAACTACCTTCCAAAGAAACAGCTTTAGTGTTTCCATTCAGCACACAAGGGAGGAGAGAAATGTAAGTTTTGGAAGCGAACAAAAGAAACTTTGGAACCGCGTACTGGAGGATCCCTAGGAGTTGGGATGAAAGGAGCCACCTGAAAAATTCCTGAAGAGCTGGAGAGGTCCTGGAGTGGGATCCAAGGTAGGCCCTGCGTGAGGGGCAGGGGTGGAGATGCAGGGGTTGGGGGCTCCCCGGCCGGGAAATGGGAGACCATTCATTCCAGGCTGCTTCCAGCTCCCCGAAGCTCCACCCAGAAGTGTGGTTGCCTTTGTCATTTTAATTGGTCTCTGTTTGTGAAGTGGGGCCTCTATTTACTTATGGCTTGGGGCTTGTGTTTACCAAGCCTGGTGCAGGCCGAGCCCGGGGCTCCGCTGGCTCTCCCACTCTGTCTTCAGGCACTTTCCCTTTTAGTATCTGTGCCTGTCTAATTCGTGAGCTTCTGTGAAGCAAGCACAGGAGGGTACAAGGCCTACAGGGAGGAATTACACCTAATTACTCAAATAATTGCTAGGCTGTTGCCTTCTTAGTCACTGAAAATAATTTCCAGGTCCCTGGCTTTTATAGATAGTCTTCTGGAGGCAGGAGGACACAGCCCCCTTTTCAACTCAGCCCATTCACTCACAAAATCAGAACACTCGAGCCTGCAAAATTAATAAGCACCACTTCCATTACATATATTTTAGGTTGTTGTTGCCGTGGCGATAAAGTCAGGGACATTGAATCTCCTCTGTTGAGCCATTGTTATCATCCCTGGCCATCTGCTGCCGAGGAGTGATACTCCATCTCATTTGCATGATGACTGATATATGGGAGGTTTGGAAGGACATATGCCACGGCAATCATGTGATGAAAATTAAAGTGAAAGTTTTGGGCCCAGAGCCGAAAAAAAATCTGTGTATGCGCATGAGGCTGTTGATGTGCAAATGTGAGTCATATTGGGAAGGTCTGAATAGGGAGGTGTGACGTAAAGAGGGGACACAAGGCAGGTGCTTATCTCTCGGCAGTCAAAGGCACTGGATGTCATATCATGGGAACTACCTTCCAAAGAAACAGCTTTAGTGTTTCCATTCAGCACACAAGGGAGGAGAGAAATGTAAGTTTTGGAAGCGAACAAAAAAGTAAGTTGAGAACTTTGGAACCGCGTTACTGCTCATACGGAGGTTTAAGTCACTCAGCGTTTTAGTAAGTTTCTGTGCCTTAAGTCGTCGTGTGGAGTTTTGTTTCTGGGGAGAAAGAAAGAATACCACTAAAGGGTGAAGTTTTGAAGTATGTAGATGGTTTTTCTGATGTTTGTTTGTAACTTTGGTTTCTGGTTTCTGCTGTGGTAGATACTTGGTCATCATTTTAAATGCTCTTTCTGTTTCTCTTTTTTAAATTTTTGCAAAAAAGGTTGCTGGATCTTCGTGGAGGAGGATTTCAGATTAAAATGTTTCGGTGCAATTGCATTTATGCAGTGTCAGTAACGTCTTTGTTGATACATATTTTTGAAATGGGCAAATCTGCAACAGAGAATCTTTGCTATGAAATGATACTTAGTGCATCTCTTTCTCTGAAACAAAGTAAAGTGGAAATAATTTTCTGAGATCACATGAACTGTCACTGAGATCCTAAATCTGACATCTCACTAGGACAGGGGAAATCTTTTCTGGGGGAGGGGAGGCGTGGATTGTCAGCACGGCAATGTAGGTTATTTCTATAAAAAATAACTGATATCAGAGATGTTTCCTGTGTTCTTTTTGGAAAGTCGAAAGTTCTGGTCATGGTCACAATAAGGAAAAGAGTTTGTGTGAAGTCCCAGAGATATTTAAAATGATAAGTGTGATCTTTATAATCTTGTCTTTGAATATTTAGAGAATTGAATCAGAACAGTGTTCTTAAAAATGATACAGGGTATTTTTTTGATAAATGCAAATTTCAGGAGACTCTTTAGAAAGTTAAAGAGTGATACTAGAAAAGGCTGAAGAAGGAGAAAGACTTAATACGAACCTTGAACCAAATTTTGCCAAACGGTGAGTTCAATGAATTACTAAATGAGAGAGAAAATTTTCAAATACCTCAATAAACAGTTCTCATGTTCCTTTCATCCTAACAAGGCATTTATTGAACATGCTTTGATACATGTGGAAATAATAGGAGTCTCCTCAAGGGGTGTAAGGAGCTTTATTATTTTTTTTTCTACTTTCAAAGAACAAAGCAGCTAATAGGCAAAGTGTGTAAAATAACTTTGCCAAAATTATTTTTTAAAGAAAGTGGCTTATTGTCAGAAAAGTTACACCAACTCTTATGCTATAACTAGCTCTGAAAAATCCCGTAAACTCAAGGGAAAAAAAAAATTGCTGAAGAAATCTTAAGTCTAAGTGTATCCACTGTCTTTATGTTAGAGAAAATATAAATACGAATCAGAGAATTGGCAGATTCATGGTCTCAAATAAAACTGAAATTAGACTTTCCCTAACTTTTTTCCCCTTGCAAATATGATCTGCATATTATCCTACTTTTATGTGTGTAACCTAAGATTACCAGTGATTTCTTTTTTCCTTATTCTAAATATTCAATTACTCACTGGTGACTATTGCGGCCTTCTTGGCTTACTCCAGTATTAGATTAATATAGATTTCTTGTCCAAATTAGCGGAAATCACTGTGGCACATAAGAGTAATTCACTCTTTTTTAGTTGTATTTAGGTTATAGAAGCTGCATCATTTTAAGCTTAAAAGCTTTTATATTCTAAATTTAGATATACTGTACCTTGGAGAGCATAAGGTAGTTGTATTTAAAACCTTTCAAAGTACATTGGACCTTGTATGGAGATTCTAATTTAGTTATGGTTAAAGGTTTTTTTTTTTTTTTTTTTTTTTTTAAGAATGACCATTACTATTCAGCTATAACAACAGCCAATAAAATTTAAAGTTTCCTGATTCTTAACTTAGACATTTTAAGGGCAATTTAACTAGAAAAGAATAGAAATGCTAGGAGCTGTCCATGGTAGCCAGCTCTTTAAAAAGTTAGATGTTTTAAAATGCGTATCTACATACTCTGTCTAATTGGCTTTATTACCATTTTAAAAGGTCAGGATTAAATTCTTATTAGGTAAATTAACTGGGCATATACAGTAATTATTTGCAGATAATGTAACTACCTTACTCTTACAACTCAATTGCAAAACTTTAAGCTTCCATAATGTTAATGAATGCTTCTGGTTGCAGCTTTAAAGTATTTATGAATAAGTAAACAAAAATCAAAAGCTATTAGAAATGTAATTATTTAGGTTGACATTCACAGAAAAGTACAGTGTAAATAGTTTCCATGGTAGTAGTACCATGCAAACCAACATCAAAAAGTGGAACTTGTGTGACTTTACTGCTCTTGAAATTAATTCCTGTCCTTATGTGACCTGCCATGTCTGCTATAGAAATCCAAAAGATCATAATTGTTTGATATGAAATGCAAAAAGAATAGTTAAATTGAAAGTTTAACATCATGCAATTCAAAATCCCAAGCGGTATATAAACATTAAAAGAAACTTTGGACTGCTAATCCTAGGAAATGAGTTTTATGGATTGAATTCAACAAGGCTTCAGAAATGGTTCCATCTGCTGCCTAGCAGCTGGTGAAAGGATAAATTTAATTCATTAATTCATTTGGAAAAAAGGATCCAAAGTAGTAAAGACTTCATTGCTCATAATGCATATAGGTGAAAACACAAACTGAAATCTGGTCCAATTGATCAACCAAGATAATGAGCCACATTTTGTCTTCCCTTTTGGTAAAGGTCTTAGTGACTGAGTCAATACGGTGTTGATTTTTATGACAATAACCAATCATTTTAAATCATTTAAATGATAAAAATTAAAAACTCAGGGAAATTTGAAGTAAGTCACTTGTTTTAATCTAAGGAACTGTAACATTAGAAATTAAACACATTCTCATTTTGTGTATGTGTACATGGGTAGCAGTGTGTGTCTATGCTTCTAATATATACATATTTCAACTCTAAATCATATATACCCTGAACCAGTCCAATGAACTGCCTATGGTAAAAGACATCCTTTCATTTGTCAAAATATTCCGACTTACTCAGTCCTCAAGATTAATGTGAACATCCTTCAGCTTCAGAATTCATATTTACTCAAAAGTTACAAGGTTCAAAATAACAGTTGCTTTGTTTCCTCCTCTTTCTACCCTTCAAACCTGTTTCTCTAGCCTCTATTTGTACTCCCATACTGCAGGGGCTTCAGAAGATTAAAAAGGTGTTCTTGAAGTTGTCTTTCCCCAGCACCTCTTCTCTGTTAATCACGCTGACGCAGGACATGGAAAAAGACTCAGTTGGCTGCATGGCACGGGACTTGTAGTATCTTTATATAAAACTGATGGAGGTGTGATGCTCATTTTCTCAAATTGTTTAGATTTAACCAGCACGGTGAAGGATTGAAAAACTTAACGTGGTTGAATTCTCTTTAGCTTATAATCATATTGGCGGATTTTTCCCCATCTAGAAATCCAAAAGATCATAATTGTTTGATATGAAATGCAAAAAGAATAGTTAAATTGAAAGTTTAACATCATGCAATTCAAAATCCCAAGCGGTATATAAACATTAAAAGAAACTTTGGACTGCTAATCCTAGGAAATGAGTTTTATGGATTGAATTCAACAAGGCTTCAGAAATGGTTCCATCTGCTGCCTAGCAGCTGGTGAAAGGATAAATTTAATTCATTAATTCATTTGGAAAAAAGGATCCAAAGTAGTAAAGACTTCATTGCTCATAATGCATATAGGTGAAAACACAAACTGAAATCTGGTCCAATTGATCAACCAAGATAATGAGCCACATTTTGTCTTCCCTTTTTTGGTAAAGGTCTTAGTGACTGAGTCAATACGGTGTTGATTTTTATGACAATAACCAATCATTTTAAATCATTTAAATGATAAAAATTAAAAACTCAGGGAAATTTGAAGTAAGTCACTTGTTTTAATCTAAGGAACTGTAACATTAGAAATTAAACACATTCTCATTTTGTGTATGTGTACATGGGTAGCAGTGTGTGTCTATGCTTCTAATATATACATATTTCAACTCTAAATCATATATACCCTGAACCAGTCCAATGAACTGCCTATGGTAAAAGACATCCTTTCATTTGTCAAAATATTCCGACTTACTCAGTCCTCAAGATTAATGTGAACATCCTTCAGCTTCAGAATTCATATTTACTCAAAAGTTACAAGGTTCAAAATAACAGTTGCTTTGTTTCCTCCTCTTTCTACCCTTCAAACCTGTTTCTCTAGCCTCTATTTGTACTCCCATACTGCAGGGGCTTCAGAAGATTAAAAAGGTGTTCTTGAAGTTGTCTTTCCCCAGCACCTCTTCTCTGTTAATCACGCTGACGCAGGACATGGAAAAAAGACTCAGTTGGCTGCATGGCACGGGACTTGTAGTATCTTTATATAAAACTGATGGAGGTGTGATGCTCATTTTCTCAAATTGTTTAGATTTAACCAGCACGGTGAAGGATTGAAAAACTTAACGTGGTTGAATTCTCTTTAGCTTATAATCATATTGGCGGATTTTTTCCCCCCATCTGCTGGCATTTTGAGGGGAGTGAGTTTTCCCTTAGAAGTGTGTAGCTCACCTTCCCGGGCGAGGTTCATGGGTCCTGGGTGCCTGTGAATTGATCACGGTAGATAAGGAGGCCCCCGACCTGCTTCAGCACCAGCTTCCATGTCAGCCCGTTGTTTTGGATGGTGATTCCATGAATAGGTTTTGACTTTTCTTCCTCTTTGGCCATAGTCACTGTGGTGGGTTTGTTGGATTTACTCTACAGGCTGTATTTGCACCCTGTGGGTTGGGTTAAGAATCAGGATTTATGCATTTACTTGTACTGTTGCATTGTTTATACAGCTTTGGTTTAGTTTTGATCTTTTTTTTTTTTTTGCCTTTTTTTTTTTTGCCTTTGAGGCTCTTCCACGGTGTCAGCTGCTGACTGATAGTAGGAAAAACGGCCTCGTAGTGTGAATGAAAGGGACCTAGCGGTTGGTAAACAGAGATAAGGAATAAATAGAGCACAGGCAGAAGGAGATAGTTCTGTGGGGCCCAGGCTGCTGCCAGTCTGTTCAGGGGAGATGCAGAGCCTGCCTTTTCCCAGATTAAATTAGTGTGCGAAATCTCCAGTGACCTCCTCCGCTTCTCCCCACACTCTGCGGCCAAGCTGAGCAGCCTCTGCTGTGAAGTATTCGTTTTACCCAGGGACCGGCTGGACAATGGAGCTCTCCCTGATCCTTGTGGATGGCAGTTGTCATTCACCAGGCTGTCGGTACTGCATTGTTCAGAGGAGTTAAAGGGCTCCTACCTTGTCACGGAAAGAGGGCAGAAAGGCAACTTTGCCAGTCCCGAGCCTGCTTGGAAGGAGGGTTTGGGGGGGGGGGTAAGACTGGGGTGTGGGTGATGTGAGAGTCAGGAGAACCTGTGTAAGGGAGTAGTGCTTTTGGATTCTGCTAATATGATTAAACGAAGGCAGAAATTAAATTTTGAGTCTGGGGTCCTTGCTCAGAGAAAATATTATTGATGCTCAAAGTTTTTGTTTTTTTTTTTTTAAATTAAGATCACCCGTGTCAACCCGTGCCTGCTCTACCCTTGTTTTGCCTAAATATGCATGTATTTTATTACCTGCAAGGAATCACCCTTAAACAGTGAGCCTGCAGGATACCTCGGGAGTCTCTCTTTTTTTTTTTTCTTTTTTTTTTTTTAGTGATTTACTGCAAATATATTCAGCATTTGACTGATTAAATAGACCTTCGGCAACCTTGAGGGTCACTGTGTAGAGTATGTACATAGAAAATGCATCAGCCCATTGTACCCTGGCAGCTAATGAGATTGGTCGTTAACTAAATGACACAAAGCCTACAAAAAAAGCTTAGCAGCTCACTAGAGTATCACAGAGTGTCCCTGCACACCACACAACGACACAAACACTGGACTGCCCTGGCCCACCCCTGCTTCCTTCTACATCACTGCTTCCCCGATGCCAGCAGGAGCGCAGAACAAAGGCAGGAGGTGCGGGTAAGTCAGTCTGGCAATTAAGCCCCAGGGAGAAAGTAGAACAGATCTTAGCCTAACCGTGGCGAGGCAAGTCCGATTCTCGACAAGTGGGTCAGAATGAAGGGGGTTTGCTATCACTTCTGGAAATGCTGCTTCAGTGATCAAAGCTCTTACATGGCCATCCGGCTCGATTCATTTTGCCATTTCATAAAAGTTTTTACATTTCAAAGTCGAGTGTCCTCCAGAATGCAAGGGAACTCGAACTGGAGAGGCAGGCTGTTGGCTGGAGGAAGGGAGCTTTTGCCAGGGATGGCGTTCAGGTGTGTGCGCAGGTTTGAAAAACTTTCAGAGGCATGAGGCAACTTTGATTTTAGTTAGCCCTACTGCTTATCAGCGAGAACAAAACTGGGATGTGAATGGGGGCAGTGAAGTTGTTTCTCGTCAATATAAAACTGTCCTGTGTGCCAGCCTGTATTTAACATGAGTGGGATAACCGTTTCTTCGATCAGTATCTTAAAAATCAATCAGTCAAATAGAACAGAACAGGAAAATAAAAGCTCCTCTTTTTTTTTTTTTGGTGAGTTCCAGTTCTCTTGAATCTGCAAATAAAATTGCTGTGAATCTGTGATGTTGAATAGGATTAGTGGTTATTTGCTCGCTGTACTTGGGGGAAAAAAATCTAAGCTCCTGGACAGTGAGCAGCACGGGGGCACTCTGTCCCTTGAAAAAATGCATTTAGTATTGAGCTCTAACATCGCAGGATCCTTTTAGAGAAATATGGCAACAGGAAGTTGCTGGAAAGTCTTATCTGCCTTGCTGAAATGTCTGTCTGCCTTAGACGTGTGTACTCAGAGGCTGTTTAGTTCAAGAGAGAATGACATTGTTACACGGCATTCAGTTAAATTCAGTATTTTATTCTAAGGACTGTCAGCTAAGTGAATTGTCAATGGTTTAATAAACCCTAACATTCTCACTGAAAATATTTTAAAAAGTTTTGTTAAATGTGATGTTTTAAAATCGATAGATTCATAATATTGGTGCAGGATTCAATTTGGGAAGACACTGTCATTTAATATTAGAATAGCATGTCATCTGTTCATGAAGTAAAGCTCTCCACATTACACAGAAACCAGTTTTCAAACTTGTGTTTCTTGCCCTGAAGTATTTTTTATTTGTATAAGCGTATGGAAATATTAGGATACAGAATAGATGGCTTACTAGTAGTGTTCAGGGGAGATTGATAGTAGAAGTTCAGAATATGGTCTGGGTGACCCAGAGGTCACGTACTTTTTTTTTTGTCTTGAAGTACTTTTCTCTTTTCAAATGTGTTCCCCAAATTCATTTTCTTTATATGAGTCATTTAATACTATATGTCGACAGTATATAATATATATTATGCATCAAAAACTCTTAAGAATTATTGTTATAGTAACAGAATTTAGAAGGAAAGAGATTTTGTGAAGAAAGGGGTATTGTAGTGTCTTGTGCTTTCAAATAAGAAAGAAATACTTTGATTTTACTCAGTTCAGATATTTTGACTATGTTGTCTCATCACCAGGCCTTCTGGGTAGAAATCATGGCAGGAGCAGGTGATCTGAAAGTGGCTACAGTTGCCAGTTAACAATCTTAGTTAGAGTCAGAGTTATGCAACTCAGTCTTTCTGTTCGGCATTGCAGATCCATGAAGTGGATCTGAACACTGAAGATCTGAAGTGGCTCTTCCTGTACTGAACATTTTAAATTTGAATCTCATGTAGTGCAATTTTTTTTTCCTGTGATTGCTCCTATTCATCATATTAACATCGGAATGAAATGTTCAGAGAACACAATCCTTTCAATGGCTGCACATGTTGGACTCCTGTCCACCCTTGTCCAGCACAGGGTGGGCCAGCGTGGCCTAAGCCCGTTGGTCACATGACTGTGGATAAAACTGAGTGGGGTTGTTTTCACAGAAATATACCTGTCACTCTTCCAAACAAAATTGGGCTGCATTGCAGTTGAGATCAGAGGGCCCAGGGCATTACTTGTGCTTCATGGGAACTTGTTTTCATCAGGATCGGTCTTGAATCTGAGAGATGTTTTTAAACATCTAACTATGAAAATACAGGAAGAAAATGCTTTTATTAACTTTCTTCTTCAAAAGAAACAGGAGGAACTTCATTTCTGTTGACAGAAGGAAACTTTGTGTTACTGAACTTTTTATTCAGATTGGTTTATTTAAGACATAGGTGTTAGCAATTCAGAGGATTATGTGGTTTGCTTTGGGTGCAAGGGACATTTTCAGCCCTAAGGAGAACGACGATACACTTGCGAGCGAAAACGCCAGCTAAGTGCCATGTGAGAGGCACAGAGTAGCCACAGAACCCACACCGCATCCTTCCCGAGTTCATATGTTCAAAACCTGGCTCTTCCACAGACCGAATCTGGGCTCCTGGGTCATCACTGAACTTTCCTGGGCCTTAGTTCCTTGGTCTCTTAGACGGGGACTGGATGGATAAATCTTGCCCTTGTCATAATTTCCATGACTAATAAGATGGTGTAAGTATTTAAAAAACATTTCCTGCTTTAACTTTCATTTCCCCTGGAGCTTGAACCAGTGAGCGGACCTGCCAACATCACATGTAGACCCCCCCCCAACCCACTGCCCCCACGTCTGCCTCACCAGTACAGAGCGCTTCTCGTGTGTTCACTTTCAGAGCCCCCAGTTTTGGGAGATTCCTTGAAAGATTGTGAAAAGTCCATTTTACGTGGCTGTGTGCTCGTACCAAGTCTAAGGTAAACAAGTCAAAAATACCAAATGTATATTGATAGTTGTGATTCCATGGGCTTATTATGCATAGTTTTATTAACAGCAGTCAAGTGTATGTTAAAATTTCATTACATTTCAACTTTCACTTTCTATAATCAGAAATACTGAATTTCATTTCATTTCAAAGCAGAATTTAAAATGAAATTTTTAATTTCGTTCCCTAATTTAAGTACTTAATGAAGGCAAATGTCTTTATCTGCTTTTAGGATTATTCTTCATTTTTTAAAAATTAGTATCTTTATTTGTTTCCCTTTGGGATTTATTTCATAAGGCTTTGATGTAGATTATTTCTTTTAATTGATACTTTGATTTGATAAAAAAAAAAAAATTCTTCTTCAGGGACTTTATGACTGGAAAATATTTTATTCCATCAACTAAAAAACCCTGAAGTTAGTTGACTGCTGAACATTTTAAAATTTCATTCTATTGAACTCTAAGAGATACCTGAGTCTCTTGCCAAGTATTTGAATATTATTTTGTCAAATGTAGCATCAAACTGACAAGTTCTCAGGTACAAATTTGTTACTTTTTGTTCAGATTCTGATTATAGAAATATTTATTCTGCTAGGGTTGACCTATATATTTCAGTTGCAACTTGGTGAGAATTTGTTATTAAGAGGAATTTCTGATCTCATGTACCTGGTGTCCACAGGTACTCTCAAAAATGTCAGTGCATTCAGTCTTACTAGTGACTTATTTAATACTAAATAGTATTAACTATAAAAGTATAATAGCTTTTAAAATCAGAACATTTTAATTTATTTGATTTATACAGTGTTACTATGAAGGCATAGAGGTACTTGTCACACTGTATATTCCCTAAATATTTCTAAGTACTATATTTGTGGGTGTGTCAGAATAAAATATATATTAATTGTTATGCTATTAAGATGAAGAACTGCACTTGGTATTTCTGTGAAAAAAAAGATTTACTTCGTGATTTCATTGCAAGATAAGTCTATAAATGGAGATGGTACGTTTTGTCCACCTTTTTCAAAATTTAAAAGTAACATAGATAGTTTCCTTTCCTAACTTTCGAGGTTTTTCCTCGTGATGGAAGCACGGTGCAAGACCAGTGTGTAAACCTTGCCTAGCCTTTTTTTTTTCATGTGTGTCCTATCCATGCCCCGCTTCTATTACTTGGCATGAGACTAAACTTAGTTATCTCGACTTACAGTGCTATGCAAAAGCAGACTGAAATGAAATGGTTAATTATTTAAATAGAATAAACAGTATTTTCATTCCTGGCATGTAGATTAAAGAGAATATGAAAACAAAAAATGAGAAATTTTGTTATTGAAAACCTAATTTGTAAAGGAGTACCATCGGCTAGGAAGATGCGTCCAGTGTGCTCTTTTGTTTCTATAGGATATTTGGTATGAATTAGAATGAGGGTATTTACCTCTTTTAAATTTTTTTTCTTGCTTCAGGGACTTTATGACTGGAAAATATTTTATTCCATCAACTAAAAACCCTGAAGTTAGTTGACTGCTGAACATTTTAAAATTTCATTCTATTGAACTCTAAGAGATACCTGAGTCTCTTGCCAAGTATTTGAATATTATTTTGTCAAATGTAGCATCAAACTGACAAGTTCTCAGGTACAAATTTGTTACTTTTTGTTCAGATTCTGATTATAGAAATATTTATTCTGCTAGGGTTGACCTATATATTTCAGTTGCAACTTGGTGAGAATTTGTTATTAAGAGGAATTTCTGATCTCATGTACCTGGTGTCCACAGGTACTCTCAAAAATGTCAGTGCATTCAGTCTTACTAGTGACTTATTTAATACTAAATAGTATTAACTATAAAAGTATAATAGCTTTTAAAATCAGAACATTTTAATTTATTTGATTTATACAGTGTTACTATGAAGGCATAGAGGTACTTGTCACACTGTATATTCCCTAAATATTTCTAAGTACTATATTTGTGGGTGTGTCAGAATAAAATATATATTAATTGTTATGCTATTAAGATGAAGAACTGCACTTGGTATTTCTGTGAAAAAAAAGATTTACTTCGTGATTTCATTGCAAGATAAGTCTATAAATGGAGATGGTACGTTTTGTCCACCTTTTTCAAAATTTAAAAGTAACATAGATAGTTTCCTTTCCTAACTTTCGAGGTTTTTCCTCGTGATGGAAGCACGGTGCAAGACCAGTGTGTAAACCTTGCCTAGCCTTTTTTTTTTCATGTGTGTCCTATCCATGCCCCGCTTCTATTACTTGGCATGAGACTAAACTTAGTTATCTCGACTTACAGTGCTATGCAAAAGCAGACTGAAATGAAATGGTTAATTATTTAAATAGAATAAACAGTATTTTCATTCCTGGCATGTAGATTAAAGAGAATATGAAAACAAAAAATGAGAAATTTTGTTATTGAAAACCTAATTTGTAAAGGAGTACCATCGGCTAGGAAGATGCGTCCAGTGTGCGCTCTTTTGTTTCTATAGGATATTTGGTATGAATTAGAATGAGGGTATTTACCTCTTTTAAATTTTCTTCTTTCAAATAACAAACAATGGTAGGGAATTAGCCTTAACATTTCTATTCTGAAGGGTGAAAAGGGGGTGAGGATGAAATATGCTCATGAAGAAAATGAAATCAAGAAAATATTGAGGCCAACAAAATGACTGCTCTAGAAAGGGGCAGGAATCCGAGCCCACGGCCCAGTCTGTGCACAGCCCTTGAGCTTTTTTTGTGTGGAATATACCAGTGTCTACCAAAAGGGTTAAAGAAAATGCATTCTGTTGCATCTGCTTACTAAATCCCTTACTTTAGTAGAAATTCAAATTTTGTAAAGATTATTCGTTTTATTGATGCATATAATTATAATCACAAGCCATCTGCTGATTTGGCAGGCATGGTTAAAATTCTCTAACTCTCATAACCTTTCAAGTACAGTGCCCTTGGGACTCCATTTCACTTTTATATTTTGGAAAACATGTAGGGACAAATAAGGGCGGTCATCTACAGAGTGTCAGGCCTGAGGAAGGGAAGGAACAGAGGTGGGTAGTGCGGTGGGTATTTTTAATGGTAGAGGAAATTAGTTTTTCCTTTTTTTTTTTTTTTTGCTTCTGACTTCATGAAGGATTATCCTAGTTCTATGATCTATTTAGGAATTTTTTTTTCCTAAGGATTAAAGCTTTCCTATTTCACTCCCGAAAGGCAGGTTCTAAGTCTAAACAAAACAAACAAAAAAAGCCTTTCAGAATAGTGCTCACATTGGTTTTCACAGGTAAATGGAATGCATTTTACCAAGATTTTTTTTTGAGCTAATAGACTATTCCACTGGTTTTATTTTTTTCCTGAAATACATTTGATTGAATCACCCTCCAGCCATCAATTTCAGATTGTAGGACAGTTTGTACATGTTGATATGGACTTTTGATTTGAAGGTAGATTTCCAAGTGTTTTGATGGACTTCCTGTGGCTGGAATCTCCTGGGTCCCTTCTTTCCTCCCATAAACACTTGAAGTTTGGTGACATCCCACTCTGGCTTCGTTTACTTCCTTGGGACTGTGTCTACATAATGGGACCTGGTGAACTAGGAGGTTCCAACAGTCAGGCGGTGCGGTTGGAGATGGTATCTGGGCCGTATCACAGCAAGACGGCAGGTGAGCGAGGGGCACGCCAGCAGCCGTGGGATCCAGGACTTGGCTTTGTTGAATGACAGAAACACACACCACCCTCCTTCCCACTCCTTCTCTAACCCTCACACTCACCCACACTCACGCACACCTGTCAAATCAGCATCCCAAGGACCATTTCTTAGGTTTGGGCTTTAAGAAAAAGAACTTCTGGTACAAACAGTGTGCTTAGGACAATGACGATGTATGAGACACTGATAATAAAATAGCAGTCTTTGACCTTCACTGACATGCACTGTGCCGGCCCTGCATTAAACCCCTGTGTTAGACATTATGTGGTGCAATGCTTGTAATATTTCCCTTTGTACCCATTCGTGTGAATAAAGCAAATGAAATTGAGATGCATACAGGTGCCTTCCTGGAGGTCAACAGCAGGATTGAGGCCTGAAGCCAGATCTAACTGTCCCTCAAATCCATGCTCTTAATTTCTTTCTATGTAGTGTAGTCTCTGGGCACAGAGACTAAGGGGAAAGTAAAGCACATTGTCAGAGGCATAGTGTCAAGTGACACTGGATCCCACAGACTCTGTGTTCTACTCACGGTCAAATATCGTCAAGTGGTTGAATGATCCTGACCCCCAAATTTGCTTTATTTTGAAAACATCTGTCCCATTCCAGGCTGGGCTGGGTGTCCACTGGGTCCTTTCCATTCCCCCAATTCTACAACTCGATGAGCTCTTTAAAACTGAAAATGTCTCAAAATTCAGAAAGTAGTTCACAGACAGTGTACATCTTCAATACACTTGAGACATAGCTATTTAACAGGCCAGCAACATGGCTACTGAAAGTAGCCTTCTCTGAGAGCTGTAAGCTCTTTCGCTCTGGTGCTAAACATCATCACATCAAAGTTACACATTTGGCCAAACAACCTTACGTCTGTGAACATCAACAGACCTGGAAACACCTGACCACTGAATGCTTCCTCTGGGGTTGTTGGTGTCAAGTGGAAGACATGATTTATTTATTTATTTTTATTGGGATAATATAGCCTGGACTGGCTGTGGCCCGCTCTTTTGAATCCTTTGCAGCTATGAATTCTTTTAATTCTAACTACCACCAGGGCAGAGACTGATGAGTGAGGTCTGTCACCCTCTCATAGACAAGGAGACCACGCCCTGGGGACAGCAATGAACCTGCCCAGAACTCACAGCTTCAGATCAGAGCCTGGCTTACACCGCTCAGCACTGGGGCCTTGGGCAGCGTGGGTTACATGGTCAGCCACTATGTTCCCTTACTCTCTGTGGATGTGTTTAGATTTTACTTTGTTTTAAAAAATTTTTGAAACATTGATTATGGGTTACAAATATGTGTAGACTTGTAGTACTTATTTTGCATTATAGATCTTCATTAAGAAGTTGCTATTATAATGCTCACAGAGTTTCCTTAAATTATTATAGAAGATTAACCCCAGAACATCGTTTACTCTTTTGCAAATACCATGTTGAAAATATAATACTGAGTAAGGAGAGTCAAGTTAATGCGATTTGACAAAACCCTTTAGAAGGAAACTGTATTTAAAATAATTTTATTCTTTCAGTGTCTAGGACAGAGACTAAGGGAAAGTAAAGCACATTGTCAGAGGCATAGTGTCAAGTGACACTGGATCCCACAGACTCTGTGTTCTACTCACGGTCAAATATCGTCAAGTGGTTGAATGATCCTGACCCCCAAATTTGCTTTATTTTGAAAACATCTGTCCCATTCCAGGCTGGGCTGGGTGTCCACTGGGTCCTTTCCATTCCCCCAATTCTACAACTCGATGAGCTCTTTAAAACTGAAAATGTCTCAAAATTCAGAAAGTAGTTCACAGACAGTGTACATCTTCAATACACTTGAGACATAGCTATTTAACAGGCCAGCAACATGGCTACTGAAAGTAGCCTTCTCTGAGAGCTGTAAGCTCTTTCGCTCTGGTGCTAAACATCATCACATCAAAGTTACACATTTGGCCAAACAACCTTACGTCTGTGAACATCAACAGACCTGGAAACACCTGACCACTGAATGCTTCCTCTGGGGTTGTTGGTGTCAAGTGGAAGACATGATTTATTTATTTATTTTTATTGGGATAATATAGCCTGGACTGGCTGTGGCCCGCTCTTTTGAATCCTTTGCAGCTATGAATTCTTTTAATTCTAACTACCACCAGGGCAGAGACTGATGAGTGAGGTCTGTCACCCTCTCATAGACAAGGAGACCACGCCCTGGGGACAGCAATGAACCTGCCCAGAACTCACAGCTTCAGATCAGAGCCTGGCTTACACCGCTCAGCACTGGGGCCTTGGGCAGCGTGGGTTACATGGTCAGCCACTATGTTCCCTTACTCTCTGTGGATGTGTTTAGATTTTACTTTGTTTTAAAAAATTTTTGAAACATTGATTATGGGTTACAAATATGTGTAGACTTGTAGTACTTATTTTGCATTATAGATCTTCATTAAGAAGTTGCTATTATAATGCTCACAGAGTTTCCTTAAATTATTATAGAAGATTAACCCCAGAACATCGTTTACTCTTTTGCAAATACCATGTTGAAAATATAATACTGAGTAAGGAGAGTCAAGTTAATGCGATTTGACAAAAACCCTTTAGAAGGGAAACTGTATTTAAAATAATTTTATTCTTTCAGTGTCTAGGACAGAAACCTTGAACATTGTGTGAAATGCAGAAGTGTTTCTTGAAATGAAGACTCTAAGAATGAAGAGTTTCGACCACAGTGAAACTCTTCTAGGTAGATAACCACGTCAAGGCCACAAGAGACTAATGTATTTTGTTTAAACTGGATCTGATTTAAGATAGTGTTTGTATTATATAGTCTTCCAATGAAAGAAACAATTTAAATATCGACTCTAGAAAACTAAAACAGGTTATTCAGGTCCTCAGCTGGCTAAGAAATCCTGGTACATCTAGAATATGCCAGGAGTTTAGACAGTGGATGTAAGACATGCCTCCTCATTCGGGGGACTGTCAGCCAGAGCAGAGCACGGGGGTGCAGGTGAAGCCACCATGCCTGGTTGGGTCATTGTTCACCTGATGAGGAGGCTCCACTCAACTCTGCCGTTTGTCCCTGCTGTATGTGGGCCCAGAGCACCCCACTGGCACAGTTGGTGCCATTTTCCCCTAAAAGAGAAGGTTATAACCTGAAGAATAGAATGATCACCTTTGCTTAGCCGGTGACCTCAGGGAAGACCTCATGGAAGAGCCATTTAAAGACCTTTGAATCCATGCACTGAACCAGAATTTATTATATTCTAACAACCATGTCACGCCCTATGGGTCCAGACAAAATATTGTGAGATGTCGTACCTTCACAGGTGACATGGTCAAACTGACATTCACGGGCTGGTGGGGCCAGTGCTTTTCAGGAGGCAGGCCCAGGACATTGATTTGAAAACTGGACAGGAGTCCTGTGACAGCCCTGTGGCTGGGATTACAGGTGGGTGATTAGACAAGTCAAGAGGTTCAGAAGGAAGAGGTTATTAAAAGAAAGAGCTGATAAATGCAAGACAACTGGGTGGTGATCCTGAGTATCCATTGATCCATGGATCTGTGATTCAAGTTCTGAGACTGAGAGAGGGACGTTTGGATGCAGTTTCCAAGGAGAATGTACAGAGTTGAGAAAAGGATCAAAGTTAGCAACTCCAGGGAATATCAGTCTTTTGGTGGATGGGTGGAAAAGGGGAGCCACAAAGGAGGAATGAAGAGAAGCTGGAGAAAGCCAGGATTCAGAGAAAACAAGGACATAAACGGCTTGCTCGAAAACAGACCAGTGCTCCTCGAGGGACACCTAGGAGGAGGTCATTGCTGATATCAGCCATGGATACTCAGACTGACTCAGGCTGGGAGCCATGTGGTCACAGGCTTTACAGGAAAGTAAGGTGAGAATAGAAAGACTCTGGGAATTTTAAAAAGTCTTAAGGACAGAGTTGACAATATAGAGAGATATACGTTTATATACTGAAGAGAAGAAACTGAGGGCATAAGAAGTCTGGGGAGTTTGAAGGGGTAGATGAAAGACAAACCCGACCAGGCAGGAAGCACATGCAATAGAGGACCAGTAAAGCATCAGGAGGAAGCGTACTCCTCCAAAACCAGTGAGGGAGAGAAGAGAGGATGTAGATGAATGTGTGTTCGTGCATGGAAGGGAGTGAGACATTGGACCATTCAGGGTGGATAGCCCCACGGTTTTCTGTAAAGTTAGGCAACCAAGTCCTGTATCAGCTCTGTGTGGAATAGCTTTAAACTGTAAGTGCCTTTAACGCATTTTTATGATTACATTTACATCATATTAAAAGCAAAAGGTTCTACTTTACTCCTAAATAGTATGTGTAAATGGTGTTGGCACAGAAACTCAGAAGACTGGAGAGAAGCAGAGTAGCTAGGGCTCTGAGCTGTTCTAGAAGATGCGGACATTGTCGGGGGAGAGGAGTGTGTCCTCTGGAGCTGGTGAGGAGGAGAGGAGCGGGCAGGGGAGGGGGGCTCCCCTACTCTGAGGATGTGGGGGGACCTGGGAGGCAGAGGAGGGCTTGGACCACAGCGGGCAGTAGATCTGCTCTCTGTCTCTCTTCTTCTCATACTTCCTTTTGATTTACACTGAAGGTAGAACTTCAGCTGTCCACCTCTCTCTTTCCCACCTCCACCCCAGCCAAGGTTCACCTCTTCATACCCAGGTGCCCACCATGGCCTGGGCGCTGACCTGCCTGCCTTCCAACCTCTGCACACAGCTGTGCAAGGGCATCTTATCACACTTAACACAGAAAGCAGACTTCTCGCTATGCTCTGTATGGCTCCACCTGTTTTTTAGAATAGCTTTATTGAGATAGAGTTTACATAACAAATAACTTACCCATTTAAGGCTACAGTGCAGTATGTTCAGAGTTATGCATCTGTTTTAGAACAGTTTCCTTCCCCTAGAAGAGACCCCGCCCCCTAAGCCACCACCCTCAAAGGTCCCTCTGCCCCAAGCTCCAGCCGCTCATCTGCTTTGCATTTTCATAGAGAAGCCTACTCTGGAAATTTCATCTAGGTGGACTAGCATCATGTGTAGTCTTCTATGGCTTTTCTTCCACTCAGTATATTTTTTATTTTATTTTATTATTATAATTTTTTGAGGGGGTGGGGTGGGGAGGGAGAGGGTCAGGAGGGCCATTTCTATTGGTCTTTCCTTTATCTATTTTCATCCATCTTTGTTCTTTGGCCCGTGTGGGCCTCCCATTGCAGTGGCCTCTGTTGTCGCAGAGCACCAGCTCTGGGCACATGTGCTCCAGAGCTCCAGCTCGGTAATTGGACTCATTGGTGCAGCTGCTCCGAGGCATGTGGGATCTTCCCAGGCCAGGGATTGAACCGGCACTGCTTGCACTGCAAGGCGGTGTCCTTACCCACTGGACCACCAGGGAAGCCCCACTCAGTATATATATATATTTTTAAAGATTTATTTATTTATTTATGGGGTGGGTGGGGAGGGAGGGGAGCAGGCGGGCTACTTCTATTGGTCTTTCATTTGTTTATTTTCATCCATCTGTGTTCTTTGGCCCGTGTGGGCCTCCCATCGCAGTGGCCTCTGTTGTCCCAGAGCACTGGCTCTGGGCACATGCACTCCAGCGCTCCAACTCGGTAATTGGACACATGGGTCCAGCTGCTCTGCGGCACGTGGGGTCTTCCCAGGCCAGAGATCGAACTGGCGCCCCTTGCACTGCAAGGCGGTGTCCTTACCCGCTGGACCACCAGGGAAGCCCTCAGTATATTTTTAAGGCTCATCCACATTGTATCATGTATCAGTGCTTCATTCCTTTGCATTGCTGAAAAATATTCTATTGATTATTTAAACATAAAATAAGTGTATTTTATTTATCCACCCATTAATTTATGAAGATTTGAGTTGTCTCCACTTTTCCATTTTTTATGGACAATGCTGCAGTGAACATTCATGTACGGTTTTTGTCGGTGTGGACACATGTTCTTATTTCTCTTGAGTATGTATGTAAGGGTTGAATTGTTGATGTTTAGCCATCTGAGGAACTGCCTGAAGATCCTGTTTCTTCACCTCCTGACCAGCACTTGGTATTGTGTATCTTTTTATTATAGCCATCCTAGTGGCTGTGAGTGGTATCTCATTGTATCTTTATTGTTTCCCTAGTGAGTAATGATGTTGAGTGTCTTTCTGTGTGCTTACTGGCCATCGATGTGTCTTCTTTGGAGAAATGTCTTGAGTGTCTTTAGTGAGGAGCTCCTCTTTCTGTTACTGAGTTGTCATCTCTTTGTCTAGTCTGAAAAGAGAGCTCCAACTGTTTTCACTGTAGGAGAGCTCTTGTATTCTGTTTTAAATCAGCAAAGATTACCTCTGCTTCAATTTAAAATACTCCCCGTCTTCTAGAGCGTTTTCCATAGCACTTGTCACAGCTTCAGACTGCGTTGTACATTCATGGTTTCCTTGGCTCTTAGTTTGGCTCCAGGCCTGCTCATCTGTCTACTCTCTTGTGATGGTGAGAGGCTATTGTGAAGAAGCACAAGGCCCTTTCAGCAAGAGTTCAGTTCCCAGGGCTGCTCCTCAAGAGCTGGGTGACTCTGGGCAAATAGGTAATGTCTCTGTGTTTTAATCTCCTCATTTGAAACATGGGAAAAATGAGCGATCCCTGATTCATATAGTCATTATTCAAAATGAGTTAATGTCTAACATAAATAAAGAATTTACAATAGTATTTAGCACAAAGAAATAATAGAATAAATAAGTCACAAATATTTCTGAATGAAGACCTAATGAAGACCTAATGAGCAAATGTTAGAGTTAGGATTTAAACCCAGGTTGCTGTCACCACTCTGCAGCTGCTGCCTTGGGTCAGGGCTCTGAGTCTCCCCTCATCTACAGGTATTTCCAGGTCATGTGTCACTGTCTTTCCCCACAAACTGGTTTTATGGTTTTTAGCATATTTCAATGTATCTGTAATCTTAGCACTCATTACTGAGTTTCTAAACATTCTCTCCAGGCTGTTTCCAGTAAATGCAGCACAGAAATTCCCACGCCTTGAGCTCTGACTCAACTGTGGGTCAAAGAAAGACATACGGGCTCCCCCTGCCATTTTAGTCAGAGCGCCACAGCAGGAGAAACCTTGGCATCGCTCACGGGCTTGAACACCAGCGCATCTTAAATGAGGAATAATTATGTCATCCTCCTTGGGATGCTGTGAGACTTGGATGACACACCATGTCCATTGTGTGAGTCAGTGTCCAGGCAGGACTGAGGGCAGCCCCCTCTGATCATGTGTCTACCTCTTGCTCCTGCTGATCACTTCGAGCATGGCTGCCATTTCCACACACCGCCTCCTCTGCCTAGTTTAGGGTCAGCATGTGGCTTGGCATGTTCATGATAAATAAGACTATGTTTCTTCTATTACTTCTTAACTTTATTTCATGGTATTTTCAGAACTGCCCAGTTTAGTTTCTTGAGGCAGTTGTAACGCACAAGTCACTCTTCTGTTTTCACCATCTGATTGAACTGGCCGTGAGTTTTAATCCCCCTCCCTCACTTGGAGTTAAAGTCAGTAGTTACATGTATTAATAGGAAGGTTACCAAAAGATTGCATAAACTTTTTGAATGCATTTTTAACTTTCAAATTATTATTTTTTTTAACTTCATGCCACGAGATTTTTTTTAGTTATTTATTATTTTCATCTGTCTTTATTCTTTGGCATGTGTGGACATCACAGTGGCCTTTCTCACTGCAGAGCTCGGACTCTGGGCACATGTGCTCCAGAGTGCTGGCTTGCAATTGGATACACGGGCCCAGCCGCTCCGCAGCACGTGAAATCTTCCGGGGCCAGGGATCGAATCGATGCCCCTTGCACTGCAAGGCAGACTGTTTACCCACTGGACCACCAGGGAAGCCCAAACTTTCAAATTATTTTTAACTTATAAAGTTAATTTCAATTCACAAGTCAACTGTTAATGAGATTGTTACTTTTCAGAGGTAGCATTAATAATACAAAAATAGACCTTCAGCATCCCATGTGTTAGTCTTAGGCTGATCTACCCTGTGTGTTTTCACTTGCATAACTTTTTGCTGCATACTACAGATACTTTTATGCTTTATCTTTAGATGTGATTTTTATGGCTATTTTCATGTTTCATCTTTAGATATTATTTTCCTGAAATTCATATCCCAGAGGCAGTGCTCTGATAATGGCTCTCTGTTTTCTTACTGATTAACTGTTGAGTGGTCTTCAAATAGTCAGCACTATCGCTGGGTCTCTGGGCGATGGAGGGGGCAGAGACGAGGCCGTCCCAGTGCTGTGGGAGCCCTTGGGGGACAGAGGGAGAACAATCCATTATGGAGTCAGGGGCTGGAATCGCAGTAGATGTGGCTTCCTGTGGGAACCACACGTGGGAGCAGGAGTTAGAAGGTGAGAGGAAGCCCGTCCAGGTTCCTGGAGGCCAGGTCTTCATTTCATGAGTGTTCTTGTTATTCCATTTGGAAACACTTTGTATACGTTTTGAATAAGAAGGATTCTGTAGTTCTCCCAAGGAAGTTTCTTCTTGTATACACTTTTTTGGAAAAATCTAATGTCCTCCCAAAATACATTGTCTGTTACCTCTGCCAGAAAACTAAGGTCAGATTCCCTCAGTAGCCTGCCCTGGATAGTGAAACATAGAGGTCTAGAGAGAAGCCAGTAAAAACCAATGAGAATCATGGTCTGGCATTGGATAAGCACGGAACAAAACCCCTGACGTGAGCTGTCCCCGCCTCTCTAGAGAGCCAGATGCTCAGATGGCCGGAGGCTCTTGAGTCTGATTCATTGTAGCTCTCAAAACTTCAAACAGAGAGGTGGGTTAGGATCTGGGCCCGCACAGCAGTCTGGGGACAATTGCCCGGCGCACAGCCAGGCTGGATGTGTAGGACTACGAATTCTCCTCTCCTCAGGCTCTGCATGTTTGTACTTCTGCGGGCGAGAGCTCACCAAGCCCAGAACCCTCAGGCTGTCCTCCTGACCCACTGAGAAACAAATTCAGCAGCACCCTCATCACCTCAAAGACTTTCATTTCATCAGCTCTTTGCTTTGTACGACACAGACATCTGTTCTATGAGAGGGGCACACAGCTCACACCCCTCTCTGTTTTCCATGAGTCCACCTGTTTGTGTGAACTCTTCCCCTTCTCAGAAAACAGGTGCTTAATGAAGATCTGAGTGAATAACTTAAGGTGTTCTTTAATAATACTGTTCTTTATGGATTCCTTATTTGTGATGTTATCATATAGTTAGATGAGGTTGGTACTTTTATTAATTTATTTCTTTTTAAAAATTATTTATTTATTTGGCTCCACTGGGTCTTAGTTGCGGCATGTGGGATCCAGTTCCCTGACCAGTAATCGAACCCAGGCACCTTGCACTGGGGACACAGAGTCTCAACCACTGGACCACCAGGGAAGTCCTGAGGTTAGTACTTTTAGAATAGCTTTGTGCTAAAAAAATTTCAGGGTTGATAGAAAGACCAAGGGAGAGGTAACAAGAATTCCGAAGGGCCACGGATTCCTTTAAAATTGGTCTCATTTGTGAATGAATTTATGGGTACCAAGGGGAAGTGGGGAGAGATATGTTGGGACTTTGGGATGGACATGTACACACTGCTGTATTTAAGATATATAACCAACATGGACCTAATGTACAGCACAGGGAACTCTGCTCAATACTCTGTGATAACCTAAATGGGAGAAGAATTTGAAAAGGAAATTTAGAAATTGCTCTCACTTGGTTATTGAGATTTCTTTTTAATTTTATTTTACTTTACTTTTACAGAGCTTTTTTGAAAAGGAATATTTAGATAATTGTTCTACTTCAAAACTTCCGGAGACTGTCCGCCTCTCTAGAGAGCCAGATGCTCAGATGGCCGGAGGCTCTTGAGTCTGATTCATTGTAGCTCTCAAAACTTCAAACAGAGAGGTGGGTTAGGATCTGGGCCCGCACAGCAGTCTGGGGACAATTGCCCGGCGCACAGCCAGGCTGGATGTGTAGGACTACGAATTCTCCTCTCCTCAGGCTCTGCATGTTTGTACTTCTGCGGGCGAGAGCTCACCAAGCCCAGAACCCTCAGGCTGTCCTCCTGACCCACTGAGAAACAAATTCAGCAGCACCCTCATCACCTCAAAGACTTTCATTTCATCAGCTCTTTGCTTTGTACGACACAGACATCTGTTCTATGAGAGGGGCACACAGCTCACACCCCTCTCTGTTTTCCATGAGTCCACCTGTTTGTGTGAACTCTTCCCCTTCTCAGAAAACAGGTGCTTAATGAAGATCTGAGTGAATAACTTAAGGTGTTCTTTAATAATACTGTTCTTTATGGATTCCTTATTTGTGATGTTATCATATAGTTAGATGAGGTTGGTACTTTTATTAATTTATTTCTTTTTAAAAATTATTTATTTATTTGGCTCCACTGGGTCTTAGTTGCGGCATGTGGGATCCAGTTCCCTGACCAGTAATCGAACCCAGGCACCTTGCACTGGGGACACAGAGTCTCAACCACTGGACCACCAGGGAAGTCCTGAGGTTAGTACTTTTAGAATAGCTTTGTGCTAAAAAAATTTCAGGGTTGATAGAAAGACCAAGGGAGAGGTAACAAGAATTCCGAAGGGCCACGGATTCCTTTAAAATTGGTCTCATTTGTGAATGAATTTATGGGTACCAAGGGGAAGTGGGGAGAGATATGTTGGGACTTTGGGATGGACATGTACACACTGCTGTATTTAAGATATATAACCAACATGGACCTAATGTACAGCACAGGGAACTCTGCTCAATACTCTGTGATAACCTAAATGGGAGAAGAATTTGAAAAGGAAATTTAGAAATTGCTCTCACTTGGTTATTGAGATTTCTTTTTTTTTTTAATTTTTATTTTACTTTTTACTTTTACAGAGCTTTGTTGTTTACAGATATGTATAATCCCAGATTAGTCATATGCATATCCCCCATCCCACCCCTCCAGTTATTGCGATTTCTTACGTTGAGCCATATTCTCCCAGCTTTACTGGAATATTGTTTAATAAGTTCGTGGTCCAGGACACTAAATGTTTTTTCCTGGCCTGGGCACATCCCCGTGAAAGCGCCTCACCTCTGCTCTGTCTGTCACTTCCTGTTTGGAGAATCCTCTGTCTCTTCAGCGATGTTTTTCCTACAATTTATTTTACCTCCAGTTGCTTGCACACTCCTAGTTCTAAGCTATGTATTCTGATGAACAACGCTTTAGAAGACCATGTTAGAGCTATATCACTGAGGTATTTACCTGTACAGCAATGTAAATATATTTTTTAGGATTAGGCTAAAAGGTGTTTTCATCCTTCGAGACATTTTCAGGATAATGTGTTCTTCAATAGAGCGCGATCTGAACCCTTCATGTAGTGTCTGAGGAACTGGCTGTACCATTTAGAAATAAGTCAGAATTTACTACTATTGGTAAAACACTGATTGTCTTGAGGAGATGTGCATTCTTGCTTGGTTTTTATGCCATCATTTTAAATTAATTCATCCTCATTTTATTTGCTTGGGGCCAGTTTGAATGCTGGTGCAGTCTTAGATCTGTAATGTCTGAGCTTGAATTTGATAATGGCACCTGTAATGAAGAAGTGCATAATTGCTGTTTCTTTCTCAACATGAATGGCTTCATCTGAAGGGAAGATCAAGTTCAATGAGCTATAGAGTGGTTCTCAGAATGTACTCCACTGATAGGCCAGAACATTCACTTTTTACCTATTCTTTTCTATCATAAATTATTGAAATCAGAGCAGATCATACCTCTAGAATAGAGTAGAGAATGCCTCCATTCTGTGTGGATCTAGGGAGTGTAGCCTGTGGGATTGCTGTGCCTCAAATCCTGTGTTAGCGAACATCGAAGATGATGGTTCTCGAGTGTGGTCCCCAGGCCATCAGCGCCTGCGTCACCTGGGAACGTGATGGGAAGTCATCCTGTGTTCCAGCCCCCGGGACAAATGAGATTAGTCAATTATTTTAGAGCTTTGTTGTTTACAGATATGTATAATCCCAGATTAGTCATATGCATATCCCCATCCCACCCTCCAGTTATTGCGATTTCTTACGTTGAGCCATATTCTCCCAGCTTTACTGGAATATTGTTTAATAAGTTCGTGGTCCAGGACACTAAATGTTTTTTCCTGGCCTGGGCACATCCCCGTGAAAGCGCCTCACCTCTGCTCTGTCTGTCACTTCCTGTTTGGAGAATCCTCTGTCTCTTCAGCGATGTTTTTCCTACAATTTATTTTACCTCCAGTTGCTTGCACACTCCTAGTTCTAAGCTATGTATTCTGATGAACAACGCTTTAGAAGACCATGTTAGAGCTATATCACTGAGGTATTTACCTGTACAGCAATGTAAATATATTTTTTAGGATTAGGCTAAAAGGTGTTTTCATCCTTCGAGACATTTTCAGGATAATGTGTTCTTCAATAGAGCCGCGATCTGAACCCTTCATGTAGTGTCTGAGGAACTGGCTGTACCATTTAGAAATAAGTCAGAATTTACTACTATTGGTAAAACACTGATTGTCTTGAGGAGATGTGCATTCTTGCTTGGTTTTTATGCCATCATTTTAAATTAATTCATCCTCATTTTATTTGCTTGGGGCCAGTTTGAATGCTGGTGCAGTCTTAGATCTGTAATGTCTGAGCTTGAATTTGATAATGGCACCTGTAATGAAGAAGTGCATAATTGCTGTTTCTTTCTCAACATGAATGGCTTCATCTGAAGGGAAGATCAAGTTCAATGAGCTATAGAGTGGTTCTCAGAATGTACTCCACTGATAGGCCAGAACATTCACTTTTTACCTATTCTTTTCTATCATAAATTATTGAAATCAGAGCAGATCATACCTCTAGAATAGAGTAGAGAATGCCTCCATTCTGTGTGGATCTAGGGAGTGTAGCCTGTGGGATTGCTGTGCCTCAAATCCTGTGTTAGCGAACATCGAAGATGATGGTTCTCGAGTGTGGTCCCCAGGCCATCAGCGCCTGCGTCACCTGGGAACGTGATGGGAAGGTCACTGCCCCCAATACTGGGTTGGCTAAAAAGTTAGTTTGGGTGTTCCCATGACATTTTACATTAAACACCCCAATTCACCTTGTTTATATTAAGGGAACAGTGGGAATAACCCTGAGAATATAGAAAGAAATATTTCCAAGTAACAGCACAAATAGAGTCCATGTGTTGCACTTACTTTATGAAGTAGTTGGTAGGTCACTCAGCTGACAAAATACACAATCACTATGAAATATTGCCTTTAAACCTTAATTATTTTCAAGACAGGGTTACCTGTTAAAGGTTCCCTAGCTTTTGATAGTATGTGATTTCTATGTTTAAATTTCTTTCAGTGGAAGTTGTGAATTTTATTCTAGTATTTACCTTAAATCAACATATCAATACTTCTGTTTTCATCCTTCTTTATTTCTCTCTCTCTCTTTTTAAAAATATAATCTTTCCCTAGCTGGTTTGTATTTTTAGATGATAGATCTCAGATCTCAGTTATTATCTACACCATTTCACACCACAGATTTCATTCCGCTTTACAGTTTTTCTGTCCTCTGTCAGAACAGAAAGCACTTATGAAGCATTCCTCTACTTATAACTCTATCCGTGCTTCAGTCTTTATTTCACAATTAGGTGAATGAAGTTCTCACCATCTCATTTTTTTGGCCCAAACTTTTGCAGTGGTCTCTTGGTTGGATGAAGCCTTTTGCCTCTCGCAGAGAACTTGCCAACTGCACACCTTTTGTTGAATGAGATCAGTGCATGCTTTACAGTGTGTGGGTCCCTCTCAGTTCCCTCTGGGATAAAAGGGGGAGAACACATAAATCTCTTGCCACAACGTTCAGAAATATGTAAAGGCACACTGCATCTACATTGGGAGATGAAGAACAGAGCCATGATTGTGGAGTAGAGCTAGTAACTGGATAATAAATCCTAAGGGTGCCTGTATATGCACACATGTATACTCACACACACACACACACATCTAGACACATTATATTTATAGATCCCAAAGTAACCTAGACATTTTAAGTGAAAGTGTAGTTTTCGAGTCTAATTTTTTTTTTGAAAACTCGATTTTCTATTTCACTTTTCATCTACAAGTAAATCTAAAATATGTTTTATCTCTCTATCTGGTTTTATTTATCTCTCTATCTTGTTATCGATTCTAATTTTCTGGAGTGCATCTCTTTTAGAAAGTCTCTTTCCCAGGGAAGCAGGTTGCACACTTTTGAGCCCAGTCCCAGCCCCGCGGGGTCACTGTCACGATGCTGAGGAACCAGGAGGACAAAGCTTTCTGCAGAGGCCATGAAGTTTAGCCCTTTCTAGGACTTGACATTTTCCACCTTCTGGTGGTGAAGCCAGTGGCCTGGCAGAAAAGACGACTTGACCAAGTAGGATCTTATTTGTAAGAATATGTGTAGCATGGAAACACAGGAAAATGAAGAGTTTTTTTTTTAAAGCCTTTGGAAATCTTTGCACAACAAACACCCCCGTATGTAAATAGGACTGTCACTAGCTGTTTGTCCAACAGCGAGGCCTCCAGATGAACCAGGGCTGTGCGCTGACAGGGACAGCTGACTCATTAGCAGAGAGCAGTGAAAGGTAATTAACCCTGGGAAAAGTACAGCTGCCGTGCAGGCTGCTCCTTTCTGTAGGATCTGATTAGAAATTAGTGTTAAACCACTGAGTCTTTTTTTTTTTTTAAAAAAAAGACTGTCATTGATAATTCACTTTCCCTCTCAGGTGTGTGGCCAGAAAAGGTTCTCTAATGTACTTGTGGACAAAGGGACTCAAATCCAAAAGACATTTTCTGATCACAGCAGACACCTGTTTTTCTTGCTGAGGGGAGTTCTTTCAAATGAATCTAGTTGGACGGTTGACGATGAGTTAGGGCCCTGTTCCCTTCTCATGTAGTCCGTATGTAAATTACTTGAAAAGATGGTTTTATACAGTTAATAAGCTGTAGATAATTACCATTTAATTAAGTTTCTCTTTTTCTTTCCATTTTCACTCTGATGACACTTCTTGTCCATAGCGGTGGAAAGTCTCCAGTTCAGAACCAGTGGACATTAGGGAAGGTGAGTGAAGCCTATTTAGAAGTAAATTTTCCACATCAGGGAGAAGTACCCCTAAGTTTTCAATGCCCTCCAAAAATTTGAGAATTTAAGGCACTTGGTTTTAGGGGCAACCAAAGATGCATGGTTTTGTTAATATTGGTCTCATCCTGGTTATATGAGCTGTACTTTTTTTTTTTTTCTTTTTGAGAAGTGTGTACACCTGGTCATCTTGTTTGATGATATTACTGGTCTCATGAGGAGTGTTAATAGTTTAACACAGTCAGGATTTACATATGTAGCTGAAGAATGTGGTGGGCATCATAACAGCGTCCCCCAAACTATGTCTTTTTTTTAGAATAAATGAGGGAAAATCTTTAACATTCAAAAGAACTAAAGTCCGAGGGAAAAATATAACAAAAGATACGACAAATAGAAAACAAATGGGAATATGGCACTTTGAACCCAAACATTAATAGTGCTATTAAATATCTATGTCTTAATTCCTAAAACCTGTGAATATTTTACCTTACATGCAAAAGGAGTGTGGATAAATTAAGAGTCTAGAGATGGAAGAGTCTCATGGATTGTCCAGGGGGGCTCAACTTATTCCAGGGACATAAGAGAAAGGGAGATGGACGAGTCAGAGAGTGCAACTTGAGAAGGACCCATCTTTAGAAGAGGCAGGGAGGGCATCACAGGCCATGGGATACAGTGGACTCATGACGCTGAGAACATCCACAGGAAAGCTAGGGGCCCCAGCCCCACCACAGGAAGGAACTAGGCTATGCCAGCCGTCCAGGTGAACTTTCCATATACCCTCCAGAATGGAGCACAGCCTGACTTAATCTTGGCCTGGTGAGAACATCCCAGACTTCAGACCTCCCTAACTGTAAGGTAACGTATTTGTACTAAGCCATGAAGTTCTTGGATTTTTTCTAATAGCACCAACAAAAAATGAATACAGAGGATAAGCCAACCGATAGATGGGATGCATTTTACAGTTGACAGTGCAAATTCTCTGAAGAATGTCTTGTGTTTGAACGAAGAGAAGAAAGATTTATTGAGCGGCCAAGACTGAGAAATCAGGTTGAGGAACTGGAATTTGTAGATCATAACGACTGTTATCACAAATTCTGAGATTTCTGTCTCCTGCATTGCAGCACCCCTTCCCATGCCAAAAGTGTTCTCCATGTGGTATTTTTGTAAACATGATGCCTGCCTCATTGGAGGTACAGATGAATACCTGCTTTACTGGGAGAGTTAGTATGTCTATGTTTCACTGAGCTTAGGCAAGAGGAATGGGGTGTCCATAGGAAAGATGAGGTCCCTGATGCAGAGAGAAAATGGATGGACTCACGCAGGGTACACGGAGCCTGGTGCCTGGAGCCACAGGGCTGTCACGCACAAGCTGGTACTAATGTGGAAGGCTGACTTTGTCCCCTTTCTTCACTGTGAAATGGTGACATCTCCCCGTGGGCATGTGATGATGGCAGGAAAAGTGGGCATGCTGGAGCTTGGGCAAGGGCCTTGCACAGGAAAGAGTTCAGTCCAGGTGAGCTGCATGGTCCTTGTTTAGTCGCCGAGTCCTGTCCAACTCTTTTGCGACCCCGTGGACTGTGGCCCACCTGCTCCTCTGTGCATGGGATTCTCCAGGCAAAAATACTGGAATGGGTAGTGATTCCCTTCTCTAGAGAATCTCTCTGACCCAGAAAATGCTGTACCATTTTGATATCTTGATAAGAGTAATGGACTACTTTTGTCTTTCCTAGTGGCTCCATTTTTATAACCAATCAAAACTCATCCACTAGGAGAACATGGACATATGTTGCTTAAAATAAAATGTTAAGTACATGTAAGTCAGGGCACTGGCCATACTGACAAAGTTTGAGTAAGAAAAGTGAGACAGAAAAACTGGAAACAGTTTCAACGAGTTAGAGAGCTTCCTAAATGGTTCTCTTGCCAAATATGGAAAAATAAAACTAATATTTCCATGTCACCTTTGACTTTTATTCCCACGAAAGGACTGATTTAAAGCACATACTGTCATTGTTTTTCATGTAAATCAGATAAAAGCAGACATTGGGGAAGAAGCTGTGAAATCTGTTATGCTCTATGTGTGCTCTCCTTTGCGTTTTGGGAGCTGACATTTTAACCTAAGGGAAGAGGACATCAAAGACAAAATTGTAAATTCTGAACTGGCATAGCGATCAAACAGACAAAATCTATAAGCTCCAGATGTTGTGCTGGGATGTTATGTGTTGAATACAATGAATAGGATAGTATTTCAAGCATCAGAAGAATATTATTTGGGGCTTGTTTTAATTCAGTTCAGTAATAACAGATTGAGCACCCGCGATGGCCACAACATTGTGCTTCATTGATAGGTCAACATGACACATCCCTCCCCTCAAGTCCATGAGCTTTACTGGTGCCAGGAATACAAAGTGCCTTGACTCTGTGATGTCAGGCCGCCCAGAGGAGTCTGGGTGCGGGAACCGTCAGAACAGGACTGGAACACAGAAGTCTGTGAGATGTGGTCGCTTCACCATGGCCTGGACGACACTGCATCTCAGCGATGCTGCAGCTCTGATACCAAAGGGCTTTGAAAGCTGCAAAGAAAATCAACACATCCTAAACATTTCAGTTTTGCTCTTTAATCTGGCCAGCTAGTCTCCTTTGACCCTCATTTAACTATATTAAAGTATATAGTTAAACACATTGCTTAACCAAGCCAAGTGACGCTTTGACTGTTTGTGGTCTTCCAGTTGGTCTTTGGGGACATTTATTTATTTTAGTCAAAGTCTCTAAGTCCCTGAGATGTATTCTTCAGGATTCATCATTTCTGGAAGCGTTTCCAGGCTGGCCTCAGCAACCTGTTCCCAGTGCTCCTTCTGCCTCCTCTCATCGTATTTCCACTTCCTATCTGGAATCCTCAGTTTGCTGATTTGTACTGTGAGGACAAGAGCTGTGCTTCAAATTTATCTTTAAATGCCCAAGACTGGTGTGGAGTTCCCTAGATCAGTTCTCAATAAATTGAACCAATGATGAGTAAAGTGTTTAGCAGAGAGGGACTTATATTAACAGAATCTATATTAAACACTTAATGAGAACAAAAGCTAAAAACCATTCTGAAAAAATCCAGTGCCCATTGGTCTCAGCATTTGAGAATCAGGTCACTTCTTTGTCAATTTTGTTAACTTCTCCCATTCCATATTTCCTGGTCAGACAATAAAGACAAATGACTATTCTTTTATCTTAATTCAATTGTACAGAATATGGTAAGGATTTCAGTGCAAAACAAACAGTTCCTGCTGGGCAAAACAGCACACTTGTTGAAAAAATTCTAAGAAAACCTCTTAAAAAGGGGAAAAAATCAGAAGAATATTATTTGGGGCTTGTTTTAATTCAGTTCAGTAATAACAGATTGAGCACCCGCGATGGCCACAACATTGTGCTTCATTGATAGGTCAACATGACACATCCCTCCCCTCAAGTCCATGAGCTTTACTGGTGCCAGGAATACAAAGTGCCTTGACTCTGTGATGTCAGGCCGCCCAGAGGAGTCTGGGTGCGGGAACCGTCAGAACAGGACTGGAACACAGAAGTCTGTGAGATGTGGTCGCTTCACCATGGCCTGGACGACACTGCATCTCAGCGATGCTGCAGCTCTGATACCAAAGGGCTTTGAAAGCTGCAAAGAAAATCAACACATCCTAAACATTTCAGTTTTGCTCTTTAATCTGGCCAGCTAGTCTCCTTTGACCCTCATTTAACTATATTAAAGTATATAGTTAAACACATTGCTTAACCAAGCCAAGTGACGCTTTGACTGTTTGTGGTCTTCCAGTTGGTCTTTGGGGACATTTATTTATTTTAGTCAAAGTCTCTAAGTCCCTGAGATGTATTCTTCAGGATTCATCATTTCTGGAAGCGTTTCCAGGCTGGCCTCAGCAACCTGTTCCCAGTGCTCCTTCTGCCTCCTCTCATCGTATTTCCACTTCCTATCTGGAATCCTCAGTTTGCTGATTTGTACTGTGAGGACAAGAGCTGTGCTTCAAATTTATCTTTAAATGCCCAAGACTGGTGTGGAGTTCCCTAGATCAGTTCTCAATAAATTGAACCAATGATGAGTAAAGTGTTTAGCAGAGAGGGACTTATATTAACAGAATCTATATTAAACACTTAATGAGAACAAAAGCTAAAAACCATTCTGAAAAAATCCAGTGCCCATTGGTCTCAGCATTTGAGAATCAGGTCACTTCTTTGTCAATTTTGTTAACTTCTCCCATTCCATATTTCCTGGTCAGACAATAAAGACAAATGACTATTCTTTTATCTTAATTCAATTGTACAGAATATGGTAAGGATTTCAGTGCAAAACAAACAGTTCCTGCTGGGCAAAACAGCACACTTGTTGAAAAAATTCTAAGAAAACCTCTTAAAAACAGGCAAAGGAAATAGAAAATGTCTTAGGATATCAAGCATATTGTGTAACAGTCTATATAATAAAACATTTTAAATAGAGAAAATTCCCCTTACATAATAAAAAGCCTCCTTTTTGAATCAACAAGTGCTCTTTGAACTTTATTAAAAATGTTTTGACATTATAGGGTTGTTTAGTATAGATTTACTCAAAATAGCACATTTAGTTGCAATACAAGCCTTGAAGTTAAGTGGGTAGGTTAATAAAACAGAGTTTCCATAGTTACCACAGGAGAACAGAAGATAACTTTTATTTCTTTGGAAGCCAGGAAGGGGCTTTAGAGAAAAGATTAAGCAAACAGACCCTGGCAGGTTCATTATGCAGGGCTTTGCACCTGATTGGCTTTTTTTTATTGAAAGCGAAAACTTGATATTATAGGAAACTAAAAGTTTTTCCTCTAAAACCTATAGCAGCACTCTAAGAAATCTGCACACCTCGTGTCTCTGGGTATTCCCAGCTAGGATCTGCATCAGAGAGAGAGCTGGTCTAAGGAGATGATCTCCATGAGGCGCAGTTTTGCTCACAGTGTTTTGTGAAGAACTGTGTCATAAACAAGGGACTAAAAGCCCACCAAGAGACAGCGCCGCCCTGGTCTCCATCTCGGGTCTAACTTGGTTATTCCCCATCACCATTCTGTTGGAAAGCCTGAGGGAGGGGAAGTCGAAACCTCCCCCACGCCAGTTCGCAGAGTTGCGCTCCACATGCTGGGACGCCTTGTTGCCGGATCCTCTGCGTGTGCACCAAGGAGCTCCTCACCGTGGACGGCTGAGAAGCAGAGTGACATGGCTCCACTGTCTCACCTTCAGCCCAGGAGCCTTTAAGGCAATCTATATTAAACACTTAATGAGAACAAAAGCTAAAAACCATTCTGAAAAAATCCAGTGCCCATTGGTCTCAGCATTTGAGAATCAGGTCACTTCTTTGTCAATTTTGTTAACTTCTCCCATTCCATATTTCCTGGTCAGACAATAAAGACAAATGACTATTCTTTTATCTTAATTCAATTGTACAGAATATGGTAAGGATTTCAGTGCAAAACAAACAGTTCCTGCTGGGCAAAACAGCACACTTGTTGAAAAAATTCTAAGAAAACCTCTTAAAAACAGGCAAAGGAAATAGAAAATGTCTTAGGATATCAAGCATATTGTGTAACAGTCTATATAATAAAACATTTTAAATAGAGAAAATTCCCCTTACATAATAAAAAGCCTCCTTTTTGAATCAACAAGTGCTCTTTGAACTTTATTAAAAATGTTTTGACATTATAGGGTTGTTTAGTATAGATTTACTCAAAATAGCACATTTAGTTGCAATACAAGCCTTGAAGTTAAGTGGGTAGGTTAATAAAACAGAGTTTCCATAGTTACCACAGGAGAACAGAAGATAACTTTTATTTCTTTGGAAGCCAGGAAGGGGCTTTAGAGAAAAGATTAAGCAAACAGACCCTGGCAGGTTCATTATGCAGGGCTTTGCACCTGATTGGCTTTTTTTTATTGAAAGCGAAAACTTGATATTATAGGAAACTAAAAGTTTTTCCTCTAAAACCTATAGCAGCACTCTAAGAAATCTGCACACCTCGTGTCTCTGGGTATTCCCAGCTAGGATCTGCATCAGAGAGAGAGCTGGTCTAAGGAGATGATCTCCATGAGGCGCAGTTTTGCTCACAGTGTTTTGTGAAGAACTGTGTCATAAACAAGGGACTAAAAGCCCACCAAGAGACAGCGCCGCCCTGGTCTCCATCTCGGGTCTAACTTGGTTATTCCCCATCACCATTCTGTTGGAAAGCCTGAGGGAGGGGAAGTCGAAACCTCCCCCACGCCAGTTCGCAGAGTTGCGCTCCACATGCTGGGGACGCCCCTTGTTGCCGGATCCTCTGCGTGTGCACCCAAGGAGCTCCTCACCATGGACGGCTGAGAAGCAGAGTGACATGGCTCCACTGTCTCACCTTCAGCCCAGGAGCCTTTAAGGCAGCAGTGATTAACAGGACTTTCCCAAAGTTTCTATGTAGTTACAAGGACAGTTTCAATCTTCTGTCATTTTTTTGCATTAGCTCTGATTATGCTTTTACCAGAAAAATGCATTTGTTTTAAAGGTAACAATACTGACTAGGAGAATAGCTTATGTTTCATCTATATTTATCAGCACTCACTGTACATTTGTGTCTTCATTACCAGGAAATATTAAGGGACATTGTGCCATCGATTCCTGTTTACAGTTTATTATGCAGAGATAGGAAACACTTAGCATGTAAAATGAATGTAGAAATTATTCCTGGATAGAAACATGGACATTTCCCACTCGTTGGCTCTTTCTCCTCCATCACCGGATCAGAGTGTAATTGTCAGTAATCAGGCCTGCTTGCTGCTGATAAAACCACTCTGAATGCTAGCGGCCTTCTTTGTGTGATGACTCAATTATTCCAGAAGTGCCTCATCAAATCTACCCCATCAGCTGGGCTAATAAATAAGGAGAAGAAACTGGCCCCCCAAAGCAAATTATAAATCCATTTGCATTAACCATTTCACTGGTCCACGATCTAGGCAGGAATAAGCATGGCAGCTTGTGTTAAGCTTATTTGAATATGTTTATAATGTTTACAGCATGCAACTTTTTTTTCCCCACAAGGTGTTGGAATTATCAGTCATGAATGGCATCTGAATGCGGTTATGTTAATTACAGCAAGGCTTTAAGGATCTTTGAGGGCTATTTTGTGACTTAAATCAGGTGGAAGTTAAATCCTCTTGCAGGGAGAAGTATGGGTTTTGCACAAGTTATTGGCAGCGCTTCACGGTTTCAGGAGAAGAGGCCTGTGTTTTATTTTTACAGGTGGTAGAAGGACAAATACGAATAATATAATGCCTGCTAGTACAAGTACAATGACTTCGTATTGATCACAGCAGAAACCAGAAGTTATTTTTATGCTCTGTATGGCCGCAGCAATTTGCAAAGTGAAAAAAAAAACCACACACATTTTCTAGAGAAGATCAGAGTTGCCCTAGCATTCCTTGTACTTCAGATTCCTTGAAAGACTTCATAGGGCAGGGATCTCAAAAAGCCAGCAAACCACTAAAAATCAATTAACTCCATCAATGGAAATTGTGTACATGGGCAAATCATGTTTGTAGTTCTCTTCTTATTGTAAAATGACAAACTCTACCGCATAAAAGAAAGTTTGTTTGTAGTTGAACTTCATTGATCACTTAGGGAAGCAAAAAACATTCAGAATGGATCATGAAGAGCAGTCTGGTTGCTGATATCAAAGAATTAGTCTTGCTGAATATGCAGCAATGATTCAAAACCCAAGGCTTTTCCCTCTAAGGGTAAGTGATCCGACTATTCCCCTTAGCACTGGAGGCTGTTCCGGTTTTGATACAGTTTTTCTACTCCTTCTGGGACAAGCAAAGCTTGTGGCCACCAGACGGGGTTTTTTTGTTGCCTAAAACAATTTAAGAGAAACTCACTACTTCTATTCATGTATGTGCTCCTTCCTCTGGCGGGAGTCCCCTTTCTATACCTCTGGAAGGCTAAGAAGAAAGTTGTCTTCAGTGGCATAAATATCATGTGGCAGTAGGCTCTCATTATTTTTGTGCATCCATTTCTAAATATATACTTTCTTGCTATGATGGGAAAGCTGATTGGTGAGAAACTTCAAAATGAGAGGTTTAATTTTTCATTAGAAATTAATGATAAACATGGCAAATGGAAAGCTGGGAAGAATTCCATCTGTCCAGGCAGATTTATATGAAATTTGACCCTCACTTAAATTATCATGGTGATTGATACAAAAATAAACCTGGGACGGGTAGGGAGCCCCAAGAGGGACAGGATATACATGTACATATGGCTGATACACTTCATTGTACGGCAGAAACTAACACAACATTTTAAAGCATATATGCTCTAATTAAAAATAAATTAAAAAACAACAAAAAATAAACCTAGAAACTTAGAACTCTAAAGGACTTGCTTTCCCATTAAAAGAAAAAAAGCAAAACAGGGCTTCCCTCGTGGTCCAGTGGGTAAAGAGTCCACCTTATGGTGCCAGGGGCACTGGTTTGATCCCTGGCCCAGGAAGATCCCACGTGTCACAGAGCGGTTGGGTTGGTGTGTCAAATTATGAGCCAGTGCTCTGGAGTGCATGCGCCCAGAGCCATACTCTGCAACGAGAGAGGCCACTGCAATGGGAGGCCCACAGAGGCCAAAGAATAAAGATGGATGAAAAATAAATGATGACTTAGAGGCAAAAAAAAAAAAAAATCTTTGAAAAAATAAAAGAGCAAGAAACCCTCCCCCCCCCTTTTCATCATTCCAACTCATGAACAATTGGTGAAGATCCCGAAGGTAGTGACTGAGAGGTTAAAAATGTTAGAGGTTGGGAGACAGGCTCCTCTGTCCATGGGATTCTCCAGGCAAGAATGCTGGAGTGGGTGGCCATGCCCTTCTCCAGGGGATCTTCCCACCCAGGGATCAAACCTGGGTCTCTGACATTACAGGCAGATTCTTTACCTTCAGAGCCACCAGGGAAGCCCAGTGCTGTGGTTAACGTGCTGAATTCTGTTTTCATTTTACTTGACAGGAAACTAAACCTGAGGTGTTTGGAGCTTGAATTAATACCCCAAACTTTCAAGAAGAGCCTGCCAGGCATTTGCATCCAACTGGTTCCACTGGTAAGTCGACTCCAAAAACAGTAGATGCATCACAGGACTCCAGGTGCTAGGATACTTCATCTTCAGTTTCCTGGCATTTTCATCAGTTTTCACTTTGAGTGTAGTTTGGAGGATGTTTTTAATACAGAATTTGTTTTCTTTTAATGGTAAAGAAGTCTCCAATTCTCTGATTTGAGGACACTATTGACAGCTATATCCTGTCACGTGGGTCATGCCCCCCCCCCCATACACCAATAAGACATAACCTGATACACCTTTTAACCAAGTAACCCCGCAGATTCATTACATTCTATCATGGGTTTAAAGAACTGTCTCTCATATATAGGTGTAACATAACCTAGTGGGAAGCTGCTGCCTAGCACAGGTGGCTCAGCCCGGTGCTCTGTGATGACCTAGAGGGGTGAGATGGGGGAGGGAGGAGGCTCGGGAGGGAGGGGAGACAGGTATCCTTATGGCTGGTTCCCTTGGTTATTGTACAACAGAAACCAGCACAACATTGTAAAGCAGTTATCCTCTGATTAAAAATTAAACATAATAATACTATAATGCATATTTGAAAGTTGCTAAAAAATAAATTAAAAAAGAACTGTCTTTTTCTGAAGCACATACTTACCCCTGCAGCATCTGTAAATTCAGCACTCCGTCCATGATTACTGGCGTAGGGCAGAGGAGACAAAGGAAATGCTCTGTGATGACTCCACTTAACAAATCAAACCATGTCATCATTCGAGCACACGCTAAGGATGATGCAGCCCACTAGGTTCCCAGCACCTGGGTTATCATGTGGTTTTCCTTCTAAGATTGCTGTTTCATGAAACAATGGACTTCAATGGCAAAGTGTCCATCCTGGTAGGCAGGAGAGAGAACTAACTCAGTTACAAGTTGGGGGAGCTTGGTCAAGGTTCCAAGTCTTTGCCCCAAAATGTGTATCTACTGAGAATATTTTAGTAAATCCTTAAGTTTTACAACATGATTTAAGATCCACAAAGAGATGAAAAGCGTGAGAATTATCGCCATTACCAGCATCACAGATGGACCTGGAGATTGTCATACTGAGTGAAGTAAGTCAGACAGAGAAGAAGAAATAGCATAGGGCGTCCCTCATAGGCAGAATTTAAAAAGAAATGATACAAATCAACTTATTTACAAAACAGAGTCAGAGAAAGAACCTATGGTTGCCTGATTCTGGGGGAAGGATGAGGGGAAGGAACAGTTAGGGAGTTTGGAATTAACATGTACTCATGGCTATATTTAAAATGGATAACCAACAAGGACCTATTGTACAGCCCAGGGAACTCTTCTCACTGATTTGGGGCAGCCTGAATGGGAAGGGAGTTTGGGAGAGAATGGATCCATATATATGTATGGCTGAGTCCCTTTGCTGTCCGCCTGAAACCATCACAAACAACATTGTTAATCAGTTATGCCCTAATACAAAATAAAAAGTTGAGAAAAAGTATGGCGATTATTGAAAATGGGTTTTGAAGGGGTACCTCTTTGGTACAGTAATAGAACCCCTTCAGGGAGTGAAGGCAACCGACTGGAATGGGAGATTCCTTTTGGTATCAGCCAAGTGTGTTTCCACAAGGCGATGGGTGGAGCTGTGAAGGAAGGCTTCCTGGAACCGTGAGCCTCCGCGGCTGGTCTCTCCCACCGTACCACGCCCTTGGACTTCCCAGGCCTTCTGTGTCAGATCAGACGTCTGAACTTCTGTTTGGTCCGCGTTCTCTGTGCAGCGCTCCACGTGGACCTCAGCTGGGCTGCTTCCACTCAGCTCCCCCGGGAGGGAGGACAGCAGATGGGGTTAGGGCAGAGGGCTGACGCATCTGACGGTGAACGGCAGGGCTGTGGAGGGGAACCGCGAGCGTCGGGAAGCTCCTGTTCCCCTGAGAACCAACTAACCACTGAAGAAAGTTGAAAATGAGCCCTCTGAGAAACGCTATTAAAAGTAGTAAAAAAATCACGGCTGTGCCATGAGGTGCTGCTGTGTGCTTATTCGGATGCTAATGAGTTTGACATTAGGGAACTCGAGGGTTTACAACTACTCCCTTATGTGATTCAGTTCTTTATTGGCAATCTTTGAGAAAATAAATGGAAAAATGTATTGCTAATAAACACACACCATGATAGGCTGTAGACAAAAAGCCATTACTTTCAGGGTTGAGAAAGCGCTCTGCCCACCAGTGTTTTCCAGAATCTTTTGTCTCGGGTTAGAGTGCGGCAAACAAAGGGGACAGGCAGGTGGACCAACCAAGGGTGAAGGAGGATAAGCCAAACACAGTTGTAGAGGAAGCTGGGTTTTGTTTTTTGTATTTTTTTTAAGTTGCCATCAAACACAAACTATGCACTCCCGAGTCCTGGGTGACTTTTCAGTCCTTCCATCCTGTGTGGTAATCTGCTCTGTCTTGAGAGTTTCATCCCCATTTGTCACCAGGAACTACAGGTGCTGATTGGAGTTGAAGAAGCATCCACTTCATGTCTGGCCAAAGCTTTCAAGTAACACAAACAACATTGTTAATCAGTTATGCCCTAATACAAATTAAAAGTTAAAAAGTATGGCGATTATTGAAAATGGGTTTTGAAGGGGTACCTCTTTGGTACAGTAATAGAACCCCTTCAGGGAGTGAAGGCAACCGACTGGAATGGGAGATTCCTTTTGGTATCAGCCAAGTGTGTTTCCACAAGGCGATGGGTGGAGCTGTGAAGGAAGGCTTCCTGGAACCGTGAGCCTCCGCGGCTGGTCTCTCCCACCGTACCACGCCCTTGGACTTCCCAGGCCTTCTGTGTCAGATCAGACGTCTGAACTTCTGTTTGGTCCGCGTTCTCTGTGCAGCGCTCCACGTGGACCTCAGCTGGGCTGCTTCCACTCAGCTCCCCCGGGAGGGAGGACAGCAGATGGGGTTAGGGCAGAGGGCTGACGCATCTGACGGTGAACGGCAGGGCTGTGGAGGGGAACCGCGAGCGTCGGGAAGCTCCTGTTCCCCTGAGAACCAACTAACCACTGAAGAAAGTTGAAAATGAGCCCTCTGAGAAACGCTATTAAAAGTAGTAAAAAAATCACGGCTGTGCCATGAGGTGCTGCTGTGTGCTTATTCGGATGCTAATGAGTTTGACATTAGGGAACTCGAGGGTTTACAACTACTCCCTTATGTGATTCAGTTCTTTATTGGCAATCTTTGAGAAAATAAATGGAAAAATGTATTGCTAATAAACACACACCATGATAGGCTGTAGACAAAAAGCCATTACTTTCAGGGTTGAGAAAGCGCTCTGCCCACCAGTGTTTTCCAGAATCTTTTGTCTCGGGTTAGAGTGGCAAACAAAGGGACAGGCAGGTGGACCAACCAAGGGTGAAGGAGGATAAGCCAAACACAGTTGTAGAGGAAGCTGGGTTTTGTTTTTTGTATTTTTTTTAAGTTGCCATCAAACACAAACTATGCACTCCCGAGTCCTGGGTGACTTTTCAGTCCTTCCATCCTGTGTGGTAATCTGCTCTGTCTTGAGAGTTTCATCCCCATTTGTCACCAGGAACTACAGGTGCTGATTGGAGTTGAAGAAGCATCCACTTCATGTCTGGCCAAAGCTTTCAAGTAACACAGAAATCCATGGTTAAAACGCGGGGCGCTCCCACCTGCTGCAAAGGGTAGAACACTGACCCTGAAAACCATCTGCCCGGAAGGTTGGTGACTCATACTCTAGAATGCCAGACCTGACGGACAGTCAACGCGAGTGGGCTTTACTGGAGATAGTGCACATACCTGCTGGTGGTGTCTGTAGGCACTGGCCATCAGGCTGAGGGAATTATGCTGAACTTCAGTTTTCTCTCAAGGGCCAAACGGCCTAAACACAGAGTCTGTTCCATCTCGGGGATCAGACAGAGGTGATACCGGCCAGTGTGTTATGTCTGAAAGCCAGGAAGCCCCTTGCAGATTGTTTCCGTGAAAAGCAGGCTAACATGTTGGCAAAGAGTGCTAGTAGCTTTTTAGTCCAGCTTGTTCAAGAGCGCCCTAAATCCAGGCGCCTTGGGAATCTTGTCTTTCATGATGTCTTGAGGCGAGCACGTGCCAAACCTCGCCTGATCTTTTTCTTCTGTTGGTTAAAAGTAAAATGGATAAAAATGGCCTTGAGAATCCCTATGATCCAATTTTCCTAGAAGGCATTTTATCTGTGTCTGTGTCTATGGCTATGTCTATATCTGGTTTGGCAAGAAAAACAAAACTTAATTTGGCTTACCTTAAAAGATAAATATCTTTTTTTCCTATGGATATGTCATTAAATAGTGTGACATTCTCATTCTGTTGCTAGTATAGCCCATCAGAATTAATAGATCATTGTTTACTATTCACATTGCTATTTGTTTTTTTTAGGTGCCTTCTCTCTGTTTTTATCTTAATAGAATGAATTGCAGGTTTCCTATTCTTCAGCGTACAAGGCACCTGGAGGAAGAGGTAAGGCCATGTTTTAACAAAGGGACAGGCAGGTGGACCAACCAAGGGTGAAGGAGGATAAGCCAAACACAGTTGTAGAGGAAGCTGGGTTTTGTTTTTTGTATTTTTTTTAAGTTGCCATCAAACACAAACTATGCACTCCCGAGTCCTGGGTGACTTTTCAGTCCTTCCATCCTGTGTGGTAATCTGCTCTGTCTTGAGAGTTTCATCCCCATTTGTCACCAGGAACTACAGGTGCTGATTGGAGTTGAAGAAGCATCCACTTCATGTCTGGCCAAAGCTTTCAAGTAACACAGAAATCCATGGTTAAAACGCGGGGCGCTCCCACCTGCTGCAAAGGGTAGAACACTGACCCTGAAAACCATCTGCCCGGAAGGTTGGTGACTCATACTCTAGAATGCCAGACCTGACGGACAGTCAACGCGAGTGGGCTTTACTGGAGATAGTGCACATACCTGCTGGTGGTGTCTGTAGGCACTGGCCATCAGGCTGAGGGAATTATGCTGAACTTCAGTTTTCTCTCAAGGGCCAAACGGCCTAAACACAGAGTCTGTTCCATCTCGGGGATCAGACAGAGGTGATACCGGCCAGTGTGTTATGTCTGAAAGCCAGGAAGCCCCTTGCAGATTGTTTCCGTGAAAAGCAGGCTAACATGTTGGCAAAGAGTGCTAGTAGCTTTTTAGTCCAGCTTGTTCAAGAGCGCCCTAAATCCAGGCGCCTTGGGAATCTTGTCTTTCATGATGTCTTGAGGCGAGCACGTGCCAAACCTCGCCTGATCTTTTTCTTCTGTTGGTTAAAAGTAAAATGGATAAAAATGGCCTTGAGAATCCCTATGATCCAATTTTCCTAGAAGGCATTTTATCTGTGTCTGTGTCTATGGCTATGTCTATATCTGGTTTGGCAAGAAAAACAAAACTTAATTTGGCTTACCTTAAAAGATAAATATCTTTTTTTCCTATGGATATGTCATTAAATAGTGTGACATTCTCATTCTGTTGCTAGTATAGCCCATCAGAATTAATAGATCATTGTTTACTATTCACATTGCTGGTTGTTTAGGTTTTTCTGTCTTTTAGTCCTATCTTATGTGCCTTCTCTCCCTTGCTTTTTATCTTAATAGAATGAATTGCAGGATTTCTCACTAAAGCCAACACAGGTGTTCAGTCTGTTGGACAGAGAGGGCACACTGAATCAGCGTACAAGGCACCTGGAGGAAGAGGTAAGGCCATGTTTTTAATAAAAAGCAGAATATGATTGAAATAAAGTGGATCCAATTGAAGCATATATGTAAAGTCTCTCCTCTATGACAGGGCTTTTTCTCTGTTGATTTGCTGTCATTGAGACTTCTTGTTAATGCCTGATTGAGGATTGTGATTTTTGTCAGAAGCACAGGCACTTTACTGTTTTAAAATATTAAATGGGTGAAGATCTCTGTGCCTACAGACCCTTTTGCATATTGATTAGTATGTATTATTTGTTTATACATGTTTGCCCTTAGAGAGATCATCAGCATTAAGATAGTTTTAAAATTCCAATTTGAATTCATTTGTATTAGAAATTAGTTTACTTAAGGATCAAGAGGAAATAAGTGAGGTTTTTTCAAAGCACAGTAGCTGACTTCCACGGTGTTCCTGCAGACACTGAAAAGTAAGGACGTGGGTTGTCCTTGGGAAAAGTCTGTTCAAAATAACTTACCCCATATGAAGAAGCTTGTTTTCTAACATTTATACATTTTTCAACACATGCATCTCAAAATATCAGCAACAAAAATTTTCAGGCCCTTTCAGGGTGTGACTTGCACTGAGTTATCTTTAACCAGTTCACATTTAAAATATTTTTAAGTCTCGGAAAGCACAAAGTTTCAAAGGCCCATTTCAGGGTGTGACTTGCTGGAAAAGTAAAATGGATAAAAATGGCCTTGAGAATCCCTATGATCCAATTTTCCTAGAAGGCATTTTATCTGTGTCTGTGTCTATGGCTATGTCTATATCTGGTTTGGCAAGAAAAACAAAACTTAATTTGGCTTACCTTAAAAGATAAATATCTTTTTTTCCTATGGATATGTCATTAAATAGTGTGACATTCTCATTCTGTTGCTAGTATAGCCCATCAGAATTAATAGATCATTGTTTACTATTCACATTGCTGGTTGTTTAGGTTTTTCTGTCTTTTAGTCCTATCTTATGTGCCTTCTCTCCCTTGCTTTTTATCTTAATAGAATGAATTGCAGGATTTCTCACTAAAGCCAACACAGGTGTTCAGTCTGTTGGACAGAGAGGGCACACTGAATCAGCGTACAAGGCACCTGGAGGAAGAGGTAAGGCCATGTTTTTAATAAAAAGCAGAATATGATTGAAATAAAGTGGATCCAATTGAAGCATATATGTAAAGACTCTCCTCTATGACAGGGCTTTCTCTCTGTTGATTTGCTGTCATTGAGACTTCTTGTTAATGCCTGATTGAGGATTGTGATTTTTGTCAGAAGCACAGGCACTTTACTGTTTTAAAATATTAAATGGGTGAAGATCTCTGTGCCTACAGACCCTTTTGCATATTGATTAGTATGTATTATTTGTTTATACATGTTTGCCCTTAGAGAGATCATCAGCATTAAGATAGTTTTAAAATTCCAATTTGAATTCATTTGTATTAGAAATTAGTTTACTTAAGGATCAAGAGGAAATAAGTGAGGTTTTTTCAAAGCACAGTAGCTGACTTCCACGGTGTTCCTGCAGACACTGAAAAGTAAGGACGTGGGTTGTCCTTGGGAAAAGTCTGTTCAAAATAACTTACCCCATATGAAGAAGCTTGTTTTCTAACATTTATACATTTTTCAACACATGCATCTCAAAATATCAGCAACAAAAAAAATTTTCAGGCCCTTTCAGGGTGTGACTTGCACTGAGTTATCTTTAACCAGTTCACATTTAAAATATTTTTAAGTCTCGGAAAGCACAAAGCTGGCGACCGCCCCCATAGGTCGAAAAACTGTGACTCGGAGGCCATGGAACGGCTTCTAATAGAAATCCTTGGCACACGCCATCCACCTGAGGGAATAATAGAACTATTTGCTGGAGTCGTTTGGCAAAAGGACACAGACATATGGCTTGGGTTCCTGGTCACGTTGCCAGTTGTGCAAAGTTAGAGGGTTCGTCTGCACACGGGAGCAGCAGCAACCCAGAATCAGAAGTGAGAGTCGAAACACATCAGCCTCTGCCTAAAGCCCCTCGGGCTTCCACAGGCCTGAGATTTCCTCCATTTGACTCTAGAAATTCCCTTGGAAAAGCAGCTCCTCTGTGGGCTGTGGGGGTGGGGGTGCACGCCCTTGGCCACAGGGAAAGTTCTCCCCACGCAGCTGGGCTTGGTCTGAGAGAGGACTGAACCTGCTTCGCCGTCGACGTCAATGGATGGGAGACAGGTCACGATGGGAGGGGCACCGTCGTTCCGTTCTTCAGCTTTTATGTAGAATCTGTGGCCGTACCGGTAAAGCTGAACAGAAAGAGAGAGTTGAAATCAGGGATCCTGTGCCGTAAATAAAAGATTCAGGAAATTTTCATTTCGTTTAGGAAAAAGGATTCAAAAGAGTTTAGGGAAATTATTGAAATGGCATCAAGGCTGATGGCAAGCTTCCTGATTATATTCATTCAGACATTTTTAAGGTTATTTTCTTTTTTAAACAAAAAAAAGTATGTTTGACTGAACCACGCGGAATATGGCACTTTCCCAACCAGGGGTCGAACCCACGTCCCCAGATCAGAGGCACGGAGTGTCAAACACTGGGCTGCCAGGGAAGTTCTTAAATTTATTTTCTGAATTACTCTTCCTGAGGAATAAATACCTGTATGAACGGAGACCCAGGAAAACATAAAGAGGGTATAAGAACAGAGGAAAAACACTTGAACATCCCATCTCGGTTTTCTCCTCAACGAGTCAATTGTCCTTTTAGGGTCATGGCTCATTTCCCCCCGTATTTTCATGGTAAAATGGGGAAGCATCCTTTGCTGTCATTCTGGGCTGTTTCAAAGCTCTGTTTAACACAAAATGATGCCAGAATCATCAAAAGCAAGGGCCGTCGGTGTAAGGTTCTTTGTTCTTGGTTCTGGCCAAGTTGTGTCCCCAGGTACAGGCATCATTTAGCTGTTCCATTTTCTGGGTTCAGCCTTTTCCAACTTTCTGAGTTTCTCTTTGTCATTTTTAAAAAGCTGACTTTTGTAAAGGAAGCCTCCACTGAGGATGAGGTTTCCTGGCGGGGAGGACCCCTGGTCCTCGTCTCGGTAGATATGGAACTAAGTTCCTCTCACCATCACCGTGAGCGTCTCAGGATTTGAAAGGACAGCTCATAAGAATCATGTGACACAGCAGACAGACCTACTTTGCTGGTGTACAACTCCCACGAGAGAGCCATGAAATCTTCTTTAAAGTGGGACTTACTGCAAGTCGAATGTATGTGAAGGACTTCTCAAATTAAAAGTAGCTACTGGTGTGAAATTGTATGTAACTAAACAGGGCTTCCTTGGTGGATTAGATGGTAAAGAATCTGCCTGCAGTGCAGGTTGCTTGGGTTCAGTCCCTGGGTTGGGAGAATCCCTTGGAGGAGGAAATGGCTGCCCATTCCAGAATTCTTGCCTGGAGAATCCCATGGACGGAAGAGCCTAATGGACTACTGTCCATGGGATAAGAAAGAGTTGGACACAACTGAGCGACTAACACTTTTCACTTTCAGACAGGATTACAATTAATTATGTAAGGATTCAAGAATGTGTCCTCAGAACCTTATGATGACCATGCGTTTTCTACTAATATGAAGAAATTCAAGACTACTTATAAATCAATGTGGAGGATGTCAACAGCTAGAATTCTATTGAAAGGAGAAAGAGGACTTAAATGTGACTAAGAGATTTATTTTACACAAATCTTAAGAAGTGATTATTTACTTGGAGGTTGTTTCTGTTGACAAATAATTTTGTTTATTTAACTCTTGGTCAAAATAGGGTTGTAAGTGTAAAATACAACCAAAGGGAATGAAATCTCCTCACATACTAGTCATTAGCATGTGTGCGTGGAAGCAAAATTGACCTTGTCAATTTGCTGTCCTGCTCCTGAATCTCTCCCTTTCGCAAATCAGCAACTCCAGGGGTCCCTCTTCAACCCAAGGAAGGCACCAGATCTGTACCTGGAATAATGCAGAGGGCAGACCACCTGATAGCCTCTGATGTAACCAAGCGCCAGGACGAGGAGGTGGTTCAGTTCCCATCCGAGGGACACCTGCATGTAGCTTTGTGGATAGATGAAGACGCTATATGAAAGCTTTCCAGATGCAACTAAGCAGTGAAAATGTATCACATGGTCATTTTTCTTCTTCATTACCTCTCTGCTTGCCTCTGTTGTTGGTTGGCATATCCTTCCTCTAAGTTTTGCTTCGTTGCTTCCTTTATTTGATATTTCTTTTCCTCATACCATATTTCCTGTATTAATTCCTCTCCCAAGAGAACTGGAGAAGAAAGTCTACTAAAATTATTTTCATGACTTTATTATGAAATATATACCAATCAGGAATCCCCTTTTCCCTTTCAACATAAGTATTATATAACATATCCGTAGTTATAGATATAGAACTTTTCTTAGTGGTTTTAGGAAAAATAAGAGTAGCAAAACGTGCCTTTAGAGGCAATAAAGATGACCAAGTCCCCTTTTCCAACAGAAAAAATGCAATGTTGGCCATAAGAAGTGGAGTTTTCAGGATGCTGCTCATGTCAGTTAGGGTGGTGGCCTCCTCTGCAACCAGAAGAATTTGACTGAGTGTCCATTCCCCACCCCCGTGCACACCTCCTGGTCTGAGCACCAGCAATGAGTTAGGACTTCCTTCCTCTTGAATGAACCATCCCTGGTATGTGGTGCCCACTGAGTCCAAGATTCGATTTTTACAGAAATTAAGTCTGCCCATCATCAAGTCTACCCATCAACAACTGAAGTCCATGAGAGTAATCCATATGAAGAAGATGTAGAGGTCTCTGCTCCCATGTGTAAAGGCTAATCTTCAAATCTGAGGTCTCCCAGGACAGTGAGCTTTCTCATCATGAGTGTTAAAATATTCTGCCTCCCCAAAGAAAAGCTCTAGGTTTCTGATGTTCTTATTCGCTACCTGCTGTAAGACATGGCTAGAGCCTCGACTTGGGAACTGCCCTTCAGGTGTGAACAGAGGGAGGAGATGAAATGGATATACTGTATACTGGGACCTTGATCCATCCCATGCCCACCATTTGGCCCACAAGTTACTTTGAACAATGAGCTTTGTGGACAAGTTTACCACTTTGTATAAAGCTTGAATGGGATATATGTGCTCCACCAGCAAGAACACAATAGGGTCAGAAAATGCCATCCTGAGGCTGGTACTCTGGGCTCCATCAAGCCAGGGTCGATGAATATCTGTGCCTCCCTTCCAGGACTGGGATGGGGAGGAGGCTGCACAGGGTGGAGGCAGACCCGTAAGGTGCTCAGGCAGCTCGATTGCAAAAGAGCCCTGTCTTGAAGCTGTCAGAGACAAGGCTACCATTGAGCAGGTTTCAGAAGCTCTTCCAGGTGCCACAGGCACTCTTCACAGTGATTCTGTTTTCCTAAAGACCTTTGTGGAGTCCAGTCTTTACTTACATTGGGGAGTGGGGATTGAGAGGGGCTGGGGACTAAGAGCACCTGTGGGCAGGAGAGCCTTGGACTTGTGTGGAGGGGATGCTTACCCCAGTGAGGATCAGGAATAAAATGGACGGCTTTCACCGTCTTAACCCTTAAGCCACTGTCTCTCTCACCATCATCAAATGCCTCCATTAGCAGGCAGGGAGGGGTGTGTGCATGGGTCAATCCACTTGGTATGCAGCAGAGCCCCTCCCAGGGCAGGGTTTCACACCATGGGGCTCGCCCTCCTGTGCCAACCATGCCACTTGCACCCCAGGCAGGGTTGCATCTGTCATGAATCTGGGTGGTTTTAAAAGAAGGGCCATCTACAAGAGGAAAAAAAATCACTTCTGTTTGATTGTTGTCTTCTCTTACCATGTCGTTTAAAAAAATATATCTGTAACAATGAACCGTTTTATTGAGACTAAAGCCTCGGCTGCTCGAAAAAGCAGTGGACACTTTTTGTTGGCTAATTTGCAAAACAGCTCAGTGATTGGTGCAGTGTTTATTATGAAACGATGACAAAGGGTTGCGGGTGGTTTTAAGAGTTTCAGCTTACGAGGGCGGTCGTTAATTTTGTCTGTAGTGTTGCAGGTGAAAAAAATGCACAATGGATAAATAGTCTATATTGGTTTAACTGAACATAATATATAGTGTGTTCTGGAGTTGTTTGTCTCAATAGACTATAGTAATCAAAAGTAATGAACCTATTATGTGCAGGACCTTGGAGAGCGTCGGATGGCAGTAAAAGTGTGGCACATAAAAGGTTTATTAAAGGAAATTAAAGTCCATCACTGCCACACCTGCTCCCCTATTATAAGTCTATGGCAGGTCAGCGCTTTCCATCAGCCTCGGAGAGCAGAGACGCCACTCCTGTCCTCATGGCAGGCACACTGCGTCCCTGCCAGTGTCAGGATTTAAGGATGGCGGCTGCGGAGAGCACCTTCTGCTGGCCTCTGATTTTCAACAAGCCCAACAACTTCATTCATTCAGTTTTAGAATTCCTTCTGACAAAGTGAAAACATGAATTAAATTGAGATGCTTAAGAGATCCTAGCCAAATTGTTGGAGGTGGTCAGGTCAGAACTTTTCACCATGTGGACAAAAACAAGACTTCTTAAGTCTTGGCATCCCTTTGGTAATTGACTTGACTATATTTAAGATTACCAGTCATGATGTTTCAGGGAATGTGGTGCTAACAGGTATAACACTCAAATTTCACTCTCCTTATAGATGTGGACAATTATAGCCCATATCTATTCTGAAATTGCCAGAGTCAATGTCATCCACAATGGAGGCATTTCCATTTCGGGGTTTTGCATTCATGTTGGTTTTCCACACTGAAAAGTGTTATTCCTGACTTAGAAGCCTGTATTGGAAGCTCATCATGCATGTGTTCAGTCATGTCCGACTCTCTGCGACCCCATAGACTGTATCCCATGGGATTCTCCAGGCAAGAGTACTGGACTGGATTGCCATTTCCTCCTCCAGGGGCTCTTCCTGGCCCAGGGGTAGAGCCCGTGTCTCCTGCATCTCCTGCATTGGCAGGTGGATTCTTTAAAAATAGGCCTGCATCCGAAAGGGTCTAGTAACGTGAAGAAATCTCGCTTAGTAACTTGATCTGGGTCCTTTTGGCATTGGAGGTTTTGTCTCTTTGACAACCACGTTTAATCTGACCAGGCTTCTTCCCATCTCTGTGATGCTGGGAGTGTTTGAGTCACTAGTGAACACTTGTAGACGAGGACATCTGCCTTCTCTCCCTCTCCTCAGGTTTCCAGTGCCCGCAGGCTGCGAGGCCAGTCATAGGCCTGTCTGTGCAGAGTCCGATGCTGTTCAAGAGCGTGAAGGCTACTCTGCTTTTCATGAGGGGCTTCAGAACTCCTAGTGATCTGTGTTTGTATTTTGGTCCATATCAAAGCAATGACCTTAGGGCTTTGTGTTCACGTTACAGATGGATGCAGAGGCTGAAGATAAAACGCTCCGTACCCGCGCAAAAGGAACCAAGGGTGAGTTACCACACAGACTCCATGACACCGGGCTCAGCACACTGTGCACTGTGGATGTCCCATGCTTGGCCCCTGATGTGTTGTCAGGAGGGTTACAACTTCCTCAGGGCTTCTACTTGTAAATCAAGCCAGGCCGTTGCATCATGGCATTGAGAGCCTAAATAATATGAACCAGGAATTGAAGGACCCAGAAAACACTGCTAACGTGGGATGCTAATGTTTATGAAATACAGCCATGAATAGATTTAAACATCGTGCGAAACCGCATAAGGGTCAGCAAGGGAAGAAGGGCTTCATGGAGACCTCAAATTATTGATGTGACCTTTAATATCCAAGGGAAGAGAGCAAACTGCGTTTATTGCCAAAGCGGGTTTTGATTTTTATGTTGTCTGGTTTAGTGGCTCCCAGTCTAAACTTCGCTCGAGTGAAATGACGATGTTTGGTTTGGGACCGTCCCTGCCAGGGATTTCCGGCAGCTCTGCAAAGTCATGTCTGAAAGGTTTAACTTGCTGGTTATCCTCTCTTTTTGTAACCAACAGATGGTAATGTAATATTGAAATATAAACAGGCCCTTGATGATCGAAACATCTGGAAAACAGGATTGACTGGCAATAATACCCCTTCAGGAAAATAACTTTTATTATAATTAGCTATATTTGTGTGACCCTCCATTCTAAATGGAAGGTTCGGCCTGGCCTCTGGAGCAAGCTGGGAGGCTGTTCCCTGCCTGACCCTCCTCAGGTCAGCCTCATGGTTTGGAAGTGCTTTGAGATTTACAGTTGAAACCATCTAATCACATTCGACACTTTCATTAGCTGTGTTTTTGTGTATAGTCAAGGTACATAATTCTAATGTCAGTGAAGTCTGAAATCTCCCATTAAAAAAAAAAATTCCAGGATTTTTTTTTTTTTTCAGTCAAAATACAGCTCTGGTTAACATTAGCCATGATAACCAAAATGCAGAATCACGCTGTCCAAGATAAGGAAATTTGCTCTATCCAAACTGAAGTTTTACAGTGTTCACGTTACAGATGGATGCAGAGGCTGAAGATAAACGCCCGCACCCGCAAAAGGAACCAAGGGTGAGTTACCACACAGACTCCATGACACCGGGCTCAGCACACTGTGCACTGTGGATGTCCCATGCTTGGCCCCTGATGTGTTGTCAGGAGGGTTACAACTTCCTCAGGGCTTCTACTTGTAAATCAAGCCAGGCCGTTGCATCATGGCATTGAGAGCCTAAATAATATGAACCAGGAATTGAAGGACCCAGAAAACACTGCTAACGTGGGATGCTAATGTTTATGAAATACAGCCATGAATAGATTTAAACATCGTGCGAAACCGCATAAGGGTCAGCAAGGGAAGAAGGGCTTCATGGAGACCTCAAATTATTGATGTGACCTTTAATATCCAAGGGAAGAGAGCAAACTGCGTTTATTGCCAAAGCGGGTTTTGATTTTTATGTTGTCTGGTTTAGTGGCTCCCAGTCTAAACTTCGCTCGAGTGAAATGACGATGTTTGGTTTGGGACCGTCCCTGCCAGGGATTTCCGGCAGCTCTGCAAAGTCATGTCTGAAAGGTTTAACTTGCTGGTTATCCTCTCTTTTTGTAACCAACAGATGGTAATGTAATATTGAAATATAAACAGGCCCTTGATGATCGAAACATCTGGAAAACAGGATTGACTGGCAATAATACCCCTTCAGGAAAATAACTTTTATTATAATTAGCTATATTTGTGTGACCCTCCATTCTAAATGGAAGGTTCGGCCTGGCCTCTGGAGCAAGCTGGGAGGCTGTTCCCTGCCTGACCCTCCTCAGGTCAGCCTCATGGTTTGGAAGTGCTTTGAGATTTACAGTTGAAACCATCTAATCACATTCGACACTTTCATTAGCTGTGTTTTTGTGTATAGTCAAGGTACATAATTCTAATGTCAGTGAAGTCTGAAATCTCCCATTAAAAAAAAAAATTCCAGGATTTTTTTTTTTTTTCAGTCAAAATACAGCTCTGGTTAACATTAGCCATGATAACCAAAATGCAGAATCACGCTGTCCAAGATAAGGAAATTTGCTCTATCCAAACTGAAGTTTTACAGTGTTTTCTCTTCCAGGTTTCGTTTAAACTACTTTAAAAGTAATTACATCATATAATCCTAATATTTGGAGGGGCTTCCCTGGTGGCTCAGTGGTAAAGAATCTGCCTGCAAGGCAGGGATAGGTTTGCTCCCTTGGTAGGAAAGATCCCCCGGAGAAGGAATCGCGACCCACTCCAGTATTCTTGCCTGAAGAATCCCATGGACAGAGGAGCCTCATGGCCTGCAGACCACAGAGTCTTAAGAGTTGCACATGACTGAGCGACCAAACCACCACCACCTAACATCTCTAATGCAGTTTTGGAAACATCAGTCTTTTAGACAGCAAAGTTCTCTGTAGGATAAGAGTTTTAAAAACAAAAATCGTTTTATCACTGTTCAGGATAGGCTCACATCTGTCATAAATATCACAATGCTAGGAACTGTGTTTGAATTATTCACATCTCTTATTCTGACTTCTGAAAGCACCGACTCTATTCTACTTCAAAAAGTATTTTAATTTGCCATTCTTTTTTTGGGTTTTGAATCCTTTTGGCACATACATGTGCACCCCTAAAGAGAGCCAAAATGTTCTTCAAGAAATGAAACAATGGTTTCTGCTCAATGTGAGTCATCCTGAGGACCACCTGTTGTCTCTCTCAATATGCTGGTTATCCTGCCGTGTGCAGGTATTTATAAACATGAACTTCTTTAGTTCCCAGCATTTTGGAAAAATCAAAGCTCTTTTTTCTATGCATGTCTTATTTTTAATAGGATATTGAAATTAACATGACTCAAACTTCCCCTCTTTCTACAGAAATAAAATTTATGGAACAGAATCTTGGGACATATTCATTAATAATATTTTGGCAGTTTTATTTAAATGCTTGTTTAATGTCAATAAAAATGTAAACAAGAGTCTCTTGAAAATTTCCCTAGAGACAGTGAAATTGATTTAAAAAGTAGTTCAGGGACTTTCCGGTGCTCCAGCGGAGAAGACTTTGCCTTCCAATGCAGAGGGTGTGGGTTCAATCCCTGGTAGGGAGGGAGCTGAGTCTAAATTCCCATACATAAATACAGCTCTGGTTAACATTAGCCATGATAACCAAAATGCAGAATCACGCTGTCCAAGATAAGGAAATTTGCTCTATCCAAACTGAAGTTTTACAGTGTTTTCTCTTCCAGGTTTCGTTTAAACTACTTTAAAAGTAATTACATCATATAATCCTAATATTTGGAGGGCTTCCCTGGTGACTCAGTGGTAAAGAATCTGCCTGCAAGGCAGGGATAGGTTTGCTCCCTTGGTAGGAAAGATCCCCCGGAGAAGGAATCGCGACCCACTCCAGTATTCTTGCCTGAAGAATCCCATGGACAGAGGAGCCTCATGGCCTGCAGACCACAGAGTCTTAAGAGTTGCACATGACTGAGCGACCAAACCACCACCACCTAACATCTCTAATGCAGTTTTGGAAACATCAGTCTTTTAGACAGCAAAGTTCTCTGTAGGATAAGAGTTTTAAAAACAAAAATCGTTTTATCACTGTTCAGGATAGGCTCACATCTGTCATAAATATCACAATGCTAGGAACTGTGTTTGAATTATTCACATCTCTTATTCTGACTTCTGAAAGCACCGACTCTATTCTACTTCAAAAAGTATTTTAATTTGCCATTCTTTTTTTGGGTTTTGAATCCTTTTGGCACATACATGTGCACCCCTAAAGAGAGCCAAAATGTTCTTCAAGAAATGAAACAATGGTTTCTGCTCAATGTGAGTCATCCTGAGGACCACCTGTTGTCTCTCTCAATATGCTGGTTATCCTGCCGTGTGCAGGTATTTATAAACATGAACTTCTTTAGTTCCCAGCATTTTGGAAAAATCAAAGCTCTTTTTTCTATGCATGTCTTATTTTTAATAGGATATTGAAATTAACATGACTCAAACTTCCCCTCTTTCTACAGAAATAAAATTTATGGAACAGAATCTTGGGACATATTCATTAATAATATTTTGGCAGTTTTATTTAAATGCTTGTTTAATGTCAATAAAAATGTAAACAAGAGTCTCTTGAAAATTTCCCTAGAGACAGTGAAATTGATTTAAAAAGTAGTTCAGGGACTTTCCCGGTGCTCCAGCGGAGAAGACTTTGCCTTCCAATGCAGAGGGTGTGGGTTCAATCCCTGGTAGGGGAGGGAGCTGAGATCCCTCATGCCTCGCAGCCAAAAAACCAAAACAGAACAGAAGCAATCATGTAACAAATTCAACAAAGACTTTGAAAAATGGTCCACGTTTAAAAAATCTTTTAAAAATAAAATAAAAAGTTAAGTCCTTAGCACTCCTGTATGTTTCAGTGAGTTTCTAGAGACATGTATTTGGAGGAGTCCATCCATGACTGTGGAGTCCCAGGGCTGCTGGCGGCCTGATCCAGAGCCAGCGGTTCTGGGCCCCCTCCTGTCCTCTTGTTTCCAAAGAACCAGAACCAGAAAGAGGAATCAGCCCAGAGGGGGCTGAAACCAGGGCTTCCCAGGTGGCCCTACTAAGATCCCGCCTGCCAGCATAGGACATCTAAGAGATTCAGGTTCTGTGCCTGGGTCAGGAAGATCCCCTGGAGGAGGCCAGGAACCCACCCCATTACTCTTGCCTGGAGAATCCCATGGACAGAGGAGCCTGGGGGGCTACCGTCCATGGGGTCGCAAAGAAGCAACTTAGCACACACACATGACACTAAAGACACATTGGTTGTTATCTCTAGGAGGTGGAAGGTTTCTCTCAAACAGTTTTAGAAATTATAAACTGACTTTAGCACACACACATGACACTAAAGACACGTTGGTTGTTATCTCTAGGAGGTGGAAGGTTTCTCTCAAACAGTTTTAGAAATTATAAACTGACTTTCTTTTTCTGTCTTTCTTTTTGTCAGTAGCACCAATGGATTCTCTCCTCCAGGAGCTCAGGTAAGAGTTGTTCTGCTTTACTTTTTCTAACATTGATTGGCTCTAATTATTAGAATGTTTTGTACTTTTCTAACTTTGGATCCTCCTTGTACTGTGAGCACTAAGCCAATGGGCCTATTTCAAGTGCCTCTGTCTTTACACCAAAGAGGTAGGGAAGGGAGGAACCACTGACGGTCCCTCTAGAACACCCCAAGCTAGTATGCTGATAACAAAGTAGGGTTTTTCTGTGATGTGGTGGTTTCGCACTTTCTCCTCAGAGGGTGTGCTGCCTCTGTGTGCACACTCCACACGTGCGCTGTTTTCACACTGGTGGAGGCAGGAAACTGAGGTTGTCTGGGAACCTGATTGAGGAATGACCCCAGGTCAGAATGCCCCATGTTTCTTCTCAATAAGGAGATAATTCCTTTTTAGATTCCACATGTAAGTTATACCATATGATATTTGTCTTTCTTTGTCAGACTTTTATAATAATCTCTAGGTTCATTCTTGTTGCTGAGTATAGCATTACTTCATTCTTTTTCTATGGTTGGGGAATATTTCACTGTATAAAATACATCTTTATCTGTTCATCTTATGGTTACAAAGAAACTTACTTACAAAATAGAAATAGACTCACAGACATAGTGGAGTTAATGTATGTTTCAGTGAGTTTCTAGAGACATGTATTTGGAGGAGTCCATCCATGACTGTGGAGTCCCAGGGCTGCTGGCGGCCTGATCCAGAGCCAGCGGTTCTGGGCCCCCTCCTGTCCTCTTGTTTCCAAAGAACCAGAACCAGAAAGAGGAATCAGCCCAGAGGGGGCTGAAACCAGGGCTTCCCAGGTGGCCCTACTAAGATCCCGCCTGCCAGCATAGGACATCTAAGAGATTCAGGTTCTGTGCCTGGGTCAGGAAGATCCCCTGGAGGAGGCCAGGAACCCACCCCATTACTCTTGCCTGGAGAATCCCATGGACAGAGGAGCCTGGGGGGCTACCGTCCATGGGGTCGCAAAGAAGCAACTTAGCACACACACATGACACTAAAGACACATTGGTTGTTATCTCTAGGAGGTGGAAGGTTTCTCTCAAACAGTTTTAGAAATTATAAACTGACTTTAGCACACACACATGACACTAAAGACACGTTGGTTGTTATCTCTAGGAGGTGGAAGGTTTCTCTCAAACAGTTTTAGAAATTATAAACTGACTTTCTTTTTCTGTCTTTCTTTTTGTCAGTAGCACCAATGGATTCTCTCCTCCAGGAGCTCAGGTAAGAGTTGTTCTGCTTTACTTTTTCTAACATTGATTGGCTCTAATTATTAGAATGTTTTGTACTTTTCTAACTTTGGATCCTCCTTGTACTGTGAGCACTAAGCCAATGGGCCTATTTCAAGTGCCTCTGTCTTTACACCAAAGAGGTAGGGAAGGGAGGAACCACTGACGGTCCCTCTAGAACACCCCAAGCTAGTATGCTGATAACAAAGTAGGGTTTTTCTGTGATGTGGTGGTTTCGCACTTTCTCCTCAGAGGGTGTGCTGCCTCTGTGTGCACACTCCACACGTGCGCTGTTTTCACACTGGTGGAGGCAGGAAACTGAGGTTGTCTGGGAACCTGATTGAGGAATGACCCCAGGTCAGAATGCCCCATGTTTCTTCTCAATAAGGAGATAATTCCTTTTTAGATTCCACATGTAAGTTATACCATATGATATTTGTCTTTCTTTGTCAGACTTTTATAATAATCTCTAGGTTCATTCTTGTTGCTGAGTATAGCATTACTTCATTCTTTTTCTATGGTTGGGGAATATTTCACTGTATAAAATACATCTTTATCTGTTCATCTGTTGATGAACACTTAGCGAATACAAAGAAACTTACTTACAAAATAGAAATAGACTCACAGACATGGGAAGTGGAGTTAACCTTACCAAAGGAAGAAGGGGGATAACAAATAAACAACAAGATCCTACGGTATAGCACAGGGAGCTATGTGCAGTATAATATCCTATAATGGAAAAAATACGAAAAAGAAATTATATATATATAATATATATATATATATGTATAGCTGAATCACAGTGTTGTGTACTAACTACATTGTGAATCAACTGTACTTCAATTTTAATTAGAAAATCCCATCAGGTAATGACATGAATTTTTGTCTGTAGATATATGAAGATAATGTGACTAATGGATTTCAGGTGAATCTGAGAAGTTCTGACTTGCAAACTGTGGTATGGGCCTCAATGCTCAGGAAATTCCAGTTGACTAATTTTTGCAGAATAAGCTCCAAGTGGGCTTTCTTTCAACAGTCTTTGCAAGGTTTAGGTTTTTTTTTTAGTTTTTTTTAAAAATTTCGGCCTCCTTTATTTATTTATTTTTTTCTTCATTTCCATCCATCTTCACTCTTTGGCCTGTGTGGGCCTCCCATCATAGTCCCTCTTGTTGCAGAGCACCAGCTCTAGGTGCTTGCACTCCAGAGTGCTGACTCATAATTGGAGACATCAGTTCAGTCGTTTCGCAACATGTGGGACCTTCCTGGGCCAGGGATTGAACCAGTGCCCCTTGCACTGCAAGGCGGACTCTTTACCCACCGGACCACCAGGGAAGCCCAAGGTCTAGTTTTTTAAAGTGCATATTTATAAAGAAAGGCATGCTGCCAACACATTTTCTGTCCTGGTGCTATATTTTAGCAAAAGTTGTCTGGAGCACGAGGAGCCCCTTGTCTCTTCTCTAGGTGTGCAAACCCAGAAAGTCCCCAACTCAGGGTCTAAATCACCTTTCTGAAAACCATGATGGTCTACATGTTCTTCGGGGAAAGTGTGTGAAAACCAGAGCATGGGTAACAGTGTGTGGGCATGCACCAGTGTGTGGACGTGTACCCGTGTGTGGATGTGTACCAATGTGTAGACGTGTACCAGTGTGTGGACATGTACCAGTGTGTTGCACACCTGGAAGCTTACAGTGCATGCACTGATGGTGTCTACACAGTCTTCTTTCTGCGCAGCTGTGCTCTGTGACATCCTGAAGGAGGGCTACCTCAGTACTTTCATTCTGTGAGTTCTGGTTCATTAACTGAGTGTATCTATCAGAACTGGGCACAAGTTCTCATGTTGGTGTTTTCTCTGTGGAAATGGACTTGTAGGAAGCCCAGGGCCCTTCCTACATTGATGTTGTCATTGAGAATTTTAAACTACTTTTGTAAGAGCAGCATCCAGAAGACACCCACATATGGGGACACGATGAAGTGACTGAAGTTCCCGGCTCCCTTAATTCTTGCTTTTACCTCTTTTCTTGTTAACTGTTCCTGTTTGTTTGGAGCTACCATCTCTGTGGAGAGGTGGAGTGAAATGGACAGTGCTCGAGGCTCCGGGGGCCTGTGGTACGTGCCCTCCAGGGTGCTTCCCGGGGCCTCACAGCTCAAGAGCTGCGTGTGTTTCCAGTAGGGGTCTTTGTAGGGAGTCGAATTAGTCAGAGGCAGGGAAGGCTTTTTGAGTAACGTGTCTTGAAGTATAACATGAAAAGCAAAGGAGAATTTTGAAGGAATGACTGTGTTTTGTGTTTGACCTAAAGGTAAATATAAAATTCATAGAGAAAAAAAGAAGGCTTTAGCAGAGAGAAGCAGCTCTGTAAGAGAAGCAACACTGTTTAATATAACCTCACTGGAAAAGACGCTGGTGCTGGGATAGATTGAGGGCAGGAGGAGAAGCGGGCAACAGAGGACAAGATGGTTGGATGGCATCACTGAGTCAGTGGACATGAGTTTGAGCAAACTCAAGAATATGGTGAAGGACAGGGAAGCCCGGTGTGCTGCAGGCCATGGGGTCACAAAGAGTTAGACATACCTCAGCAATTGGACTGAGCTGACTTCTGGAGAAAGAGAAATTACTATTCAACACCTTATTAGCATCAATAATTACAATTATACTGATATTTACTGAGAGCCTGATAGTCCCGAGCATCCTGGAACACTCTCTCATCAGTTCTCTAAGACCCTTACAAGGTAAAAACTATTACCTTCCAATTTTCAGATGAAGAAAGTGAAAATAAATATTTACATAAAAAGTGTAAGGTTAAGCAACTAGTAAGGAGTCCAGACTTCTGAATCAGGCCAGCTTCTCACTCACAAGACTGCACTGTCTCTCCTGCATGGTTAAGGCTGATCATCTAGAATATTAATAAAAAAGAACCATTGCCGTCCATATCCTCAGAACCAGAATTTTTAAAATTCTTCAGTTTAACTCTTACAGTTTTCTTTTTCAAAGTTTGTAAATGCTCAGTCGTATCTAACTTCCTCCAATCCTATGGCTCACCAGGTTCCTCCATCCATGGGATTTTCTAGGGGAGAATATTGGAGTGGGTTGCCATTCCCTTCTCCAGGAGATTGTCCCGACCCAGGGATCAAATCTGTGTTTCAAAGCCTAGTTTTCCGAATTTGGAAAAAGAATGCATTTTAATTAAAAATAGTATTTCATAGTCTCCTAATTCTCTAAAAAAATTGTTGTCAGATACTCTGTTTAACCTAATTTCTCATTAGACTAATTCAGAAAACGGGTGATAATTGCTGGATAAATTCATAAACAAAACAAATTCACCTATTTTTTCTTTACTGAGAATGAGTTTATAAAAATTACTAATTATGGTTAAATTGATAATTGTTTATTTTCAGCAGCCTGATTATGCTTAGACTAAATAAGTCTCAAGTTGTTTCTTAAATGGTTTCAGTCGATCCAGTTATGGACCCTAACTGCCACTCTACATAAACCTTGGAACAGAGTTCCGATTCATATGGAAGTTACATTTTTGGTGTGTTTTTAAGTTGGTCCAACTTAATCCATTTGCTACAATTGTTTGTCTGGATGATCCTGCAGCTTTGCTGTGGTCCAGAATTTGTTGCAAGCCTGAATTCTGCATATCTCAGGAAATGGGGCCAATTTTTCCCAGGTAAAAGTTGCAGCTCTTCTGTGGAGAACATTGGCAACTTTATATAGTTCTTCCTTCTAGAATGCATTGGACGTGTTATTGCTTCTAAAGCTACCTCTTACACAAACACTAATATGAATGAAGCTGATTTAAATATACTGCATATTGTTCCCGACACTAATAAAAATTGATACTGACATTCTCATCTTCTTGTGACCCTCTGTGTCAGCGACTATCCTCACCATTAAAAAAGCAATCTATAACCCCAGACCCACCTCTAATCATGTCTCTTATTAGCATCACCAGCTTTTCCTCCGGTTCAGCCGAGGGTACATGTGGTGCTGAGGGGCTCTTGTGCGTCCGTCTAAATCATGACCATTGGATTTTCTTTGCTGTTTTCTTTTATTACTATTATCCTTAGTCTGATCCTCCTACAATTGCATCTGCTAATATTGATAATTGCATCCTGCGTCAGCAAAGTGTCTCACTCCAGTCTAGCCCCTTTCCTCTCACTAGGAAAATATATTCCAGCCTCTGAAATGGTTTTCCTGTGTGACTTCTTGGAGGTACAAGTGAATTCGAGGCTCTTAATTATATTAGAGGCAAACCCACAGTCCTTTCATGGTTTTATCACTACCCCCCAACTGGCTGAAGTTTTGTAATAAAATTTTAATTTAGTTGTCTCCTTTTACTTTATTATGTCACTAAGTCACGTCCGACTCTTTGTGACCCCATGGATGGCAGCACACCAGGCTCTGCTGTCCTTCACCATCTCCCAGACTTTGCTCAAACTCGTGTCTGTTGAGTCGGTGATACCATCCAACCGTCTTATCTTTTATCGCCCCCTTTCTCCTCCTTCCTTTAGTCTTTCCTATCATCAGGCTCTTTTCCAATGAGTGGACTCTTCGCATCAGGTGCTCAAAGTATTGGAGCTGGCTTTAGCATCAGTCCTTCTCATGAATAATCAGGGTGGATTTCAAGTGACATTGTTCTAACCAATTAAAGTTGGTCCAACTTAATCCATTTGCTACAATTGTTTGTCTTTGCTTGTGGTCCAGAATTTGTTGCAAGCCTGAATTCTGCATATCTCAGGAAATGGGGCCAATTTTTCCCAGGTAAAAGTTGCAGCTCTTCTGTGGAGAACATTGGCAACTTTATATAGTTCTTCCTTCTAGAATGCATTGGACGTGTTATTGCTTCTAAAGCTACCTCTTACACAAACACTAATATGAATGAAGCTGATTTAAATATACTGCATATTGTTCCCGACACTAATAAAAATTGATACTGACATTCTCATCTTCTTGTGACCCTCTGTGTCAGCGACTATCCTCACCATTAAAAAAGCAATCTATAACCCCAGACCCACCTCTAATCATGTCTCTTATTAGCATCACCAGCTTTTCCTCCGGTTCAGCCGAGGGTACATGTGGTGCTGAGGGGCTCTTGTGCGTCCGTCTAAATCATGACCATTGGATTTTCTTTGCTGTTTTCTTTTATTACTATTATCCTTAGTCTGATCCTCCTACAATTGCATCTGCTAATATTGATAATTGCATCCTGCGTCAGCAAAGTGTCTCACTCCAGTCTAGCCCCTTTCCTCTCACTAGGAAAATATATTCCAGCCTCTGAAATGGTTTTCCTGTGTGACTTCTTGGAGGTACAAGTGAATTCGAGGCTCTTAATTATATTAGAGGCAAACCCCACAGTCCTTTCATGGTTTTATCACTACCCCCCAACTGGCTGAAGTTTTGTAATAAAATTTTAATTTAGTTGTCTCCTTTTACTTTATTATGTCACTAAGTCACGTCCGACTCTTTGTGACCCCATGGATGGCAGCACACCAGGCTCTGCTGTCCTTCACCATCTCCCAGACTTTGCTCAAACTCGTGTCTGTTGAGTCGGTGATACCATCCAACCGTCTTATCTTTTATCGCCCCCTTTCTCCTCCTTCCTTTAGTCTTTCCTATCATCAGGCTCTTTTCCAATGAGTGGACTCTTCGCATCAGGTGCTCAAAGTATTGGAGCTTCGGCTTTAGCATCAGTCCTTCTCATGAATATTCAGGGTGGATTTCAAGTGACATTGTCTACAATAAACCCAAGAGCCGGGTTGAGGGAAGTTAGTGCTTTATCCCCACAAGGTCTTTGACTATTGACACTGGACCAGAGGCAGAACTGAGGGTCCGACCATGGTCCAGGGTGTACCTCATGCCTCCCTGACCAGCACAGTCACTGTATTACCCTGTTACTGCAGACCCTAGCATTCCTTTGTTTCCCCGATAAACTTTACTTTTTAGAGCAGTTTTATGTTCACAGCAAAACTAAACAGAAGGCGTAGAACTCAGCCCTGACCCCCAGGCTCCCCCGCCGTCAGTGTTCCCACTGCGTGGTACCTTTGTTGCAGTGGATGAACCTGAATTGGCATGTCAACACCGCATCCTAGCAACCACTTTTGGGGGCAATATTTACTTAAACTTCATCGATAAGGGACTAAATCAAGCTGGAATACATCTGGCCTACACAGCAAGCCCAGCACGTTTTCGTGTCCACATCTGCTGATAATAAAGAGGCTAATGTCCTTCCTTCTGGATTTTTCATTCCATGAGTGAGCTATGTGATTTTAAGCCTATGTTAAAATACCTGAAGTTGATGCAAATCTCTGCTCCTTCTAGTTTTACTTTCAAAATGTGATCTCCCAGGTGATGAGCTGTCGTGGGCCTTGCCTTTGGAGATGGACTTTACAGACTGTGAGGTGTGTGTTGTTCTTGACATTGACCTCAGGTTGAGGAAAGGCATTTAGAAGGGGTCAGCCCAACACAGGGAGCTGAGGGACCGAAGAGCAGTGTTTCCCAATGTGCATCTATAACATGATGGCTGCCCGGAGGAGGGCACCCCAAGCTTCGTTGTGTGTGTTCTACTTTCCAGCATAAAGCCTGCCTCCTGGAAAAACACCATGGGCTTATACATAAATACTCAGAGTGAATTTTCTTAGAAAAAAAATAAGAACAAGAAAATGGGCTTTCTTTTCTCTCTTTTCTTTCCGTATTCCAGTGTTAGCACAAGCCTATGGATGCTGTATGTCAGCCAACAGTTCAAGGGTAAGGCACAAACATCTCCAGAGACCAGGCCTTTTCTAAAACTCGCAGGCCTCCCCTGCAAGCCACACGTGAAGATTCATGTCACCGAAGCTTTCTGATTTGCACAGTTCACCCACAGAGGTCATGTGTTTTTCCACCTAGCCCTTCTTTTCTTGATGCTTGCTCATTTGCTTGCTTTGCTTCAGTCATGTCTGATTTTTTGAGACCCCATCGACTGCAGTCTGTCCAGAGGCTCCTCTGTCCAGGGGATTCTCCAGGCAAGAATACTGGAGTGGGTGGCCATTTCCTCCTCCTGGAGATCTTCCCAACCCAGGGATCAAACCTGCGGCGCTAACATCTTCTGCATTGGCAGGTGGGTTCTCTACCACCAGCACTGCCTGGGTGCACAGACCTTTTCACACAGCAGAACTCGCCACTCTTGACGGAGGAAAGACTTTTCCCTCATGTTGTTCATTCAGCGCTTCTTCTGTCTCAGTGTCAGACCAATGAGCAGATAGGTGTACTAAACCAGGGGATTATATGATAACGTCACTGCGGGTGACAGTGCAGAGCGAGAGGCCCCCTCCCACTCTAGAGAGGCATGGCAGCCCACTCCATTATTCTTGCCTGAAGAATCCCATGGACAGAGGAGCGTGGAGGGCTACAGTCCATGGGGCTGCCTAGAGTCAGATACGACTGAGCGACTAACAGTTTTACTTTTCACAGACCTCTACAGTGTGTTCTCAGAGGATTCAGTTATTATGTCTCAAATGAAATCTAGAGTCTCTGTCAGCTTCCGTAGGTCACGAGGCTGCCTTGTCACCTTGATGTATCAGGAACCAGTCCTGAGGTTCCTCTCAACCTACCCAGGCACGTCACAGGTTCCTTGTTTATTTCACCTTCCTTCAAACAGCACATGCTTTTTTGGAATCACATCCATCTCCAAAGGTTTTTCTTCCCGTCTCATAGTCAAGCGGTTTTCTTCAGGAATGCTGAGCCTAGAGCTGCTTCTTATTTTATATTTTATGTTATACCACGATGCTCTTTCCATCTCGATTCTGTGATGTCTGTCCTGGCGACATTCTCTCCTTCATCTTTTCCCCTGTGGGATCTGTAGTCACTCTTTAAGGCTAATGACTAATGTCATTTCTGTCATGAGCTGTCCCCATGACCTCCCAGGCTGACTAGTACTTTCTTCCATTGTGTCCCCAAAGCACTTCTCTTCCTGTCTGTTTTAAAGCACTTATTACTTTGAATTATAGCTATTTTATTATTCATTCATCCAGCTGTCCACTCATCCAGAAGAAAGCCGATCCCCTGCCTTCAAGTTTATAATTTGGTTGGAGAGACATCAAAAAAAGAGCAAACTATTGAACAAAACTTTAATGAGTCATACATAATTCTTTCTGATATACCGTAAACTTTTTGAAAACAAGAAATCTATTTTATTCACCATTGTATTGCTAGTACATGATGGTACGTGAGGTTGTTTTGTTGTTGTTGTCTACCAAGGTTGATTTTGGGAATAAGTAATGTAGTTAGTGGGCTTCCCAAGTGGCACAGTGGTAAAGAATCCACCTGCCAGTGCAGGAGATACATGAGACCCGAGTTCGATCCCTGGGTTGGGAAGATCCCCTGGAGAAGGGCATGGCAACCCACTCCAGTATTCTTGCCTGGAAAATCCCATGGACAGAGGAGCCTGGTGGGCTACAGTCCATGGGATAACAAAGAGTCAGACACAACTGAACAGGTACCTTTACCTTTATGTAATTAGTGACTTATATGAAAGAATCTTTATTTACTGTGTTGATTCTCTTTATAGAGCGCCTGTAACCTCTACAGTGTGTTCTCAGAGGATTCAGTTATTATGTCTCAAATGAAATCACTCTGTCAGCTTCCGTTGATGTTATTTCAGGAACCAGTCCTGAGGTTCCTCTCAACCTACCCAGGCACGTCACAGGTTCCTTGTTTATTTCACCTTCCTTCAAACAGCACATGCTTTTTTGGAATCACATCCATCTCCAAAGGTTTTTCTTCCCGTCTCATAGTCAAGCGGTTTTCTTCAGGAATGCTGAGCCTAGAGCTGCTTCTTATTTTATATTTTATGTTATACCACGATGCTCTTTCCATCTCGATTCTGTGATGTCTGTCCTGGCGACATTCTCTCCTTCATCTTTTCCCCTGTGGGATCTGTAGTCACTCTTTAAGGCTAATGACTAATGTCATTTCTGTCATGAGCTGTCCCCATGACCTCCCAGGCTGACTAGTACTTTCTTCCATTGTGTCCCCAAAGCACTTCTCTTCCTGTCTGTTTTAAAGCACTTATTACTTTGAATTATAGCTATTTTATTATTCATTCATCCAGCTGTCCACTCATCCAGAAGAAAGCCGATCCCCTGCCTTCAAGTTTATAATTTGGTTGGAGAGACATCAAAAAAAGAGCAAACTATTGAACAAAACTTTAATGAGTCATACATAATTCTTTCTGATATACCGTAAACTTTTTGAAAACAAGAAATCTATTTTATTCACCATTGTATTGCTAGTACATGATGGTACGTGAGGTTGTTTTGTTGTTGTTGTCTACCAAGGTTGATTTTGGGAATAAGTAATGTAGTTAGTGGGCTTCCCAAGTGGCACAGTGGTAAAGAATCCACCTGCCAGTGCAGGAGATACATGAGACCCGAGTTCGATCCCTGGGTTGGGAAGATCCCCTGGAGAAGGGCATGGCAACCCACTCCAGTATTCTTGCCTGGAAAATCCCATGGACAGAGGAGCCTGGTGGGCTACAGTCCATGGGATAACAAAGAGTCAGACACAACTGAACAGGTACCTTTACCTTTATGTAATTAGTGACTTATATGAAAGAATCTTTATTTACTGTGTTGATTCTCTTTTATAGAGCGCCTGTAACCTCTTTGCTTTCAAATTCTTCAGTTCTTTCCCTACTTACGTCCCTTCAAGGTCAAGACTATTTAAAAGGGTTAGGATCCCATAGTAATAAAATATTAAAAAGTGCCAAAAAATAATAAAAATAAAGTCAAGGCTTTAGTTGGTGAAGCTTCCACCAGCTTCTTAACCACAAGCCAGGCCACACTCTCTGTAGTAATATTTTCTCATTTATTTTCCACCATCCATACAGGCCTTCCTCTACAGTCTATTTCATCCTGTGGAAAAATGAGGTGCTCTCAGTTTCCTTTGGTCATTTTCAGTCAGGAAAAGAAATCATGGCTGAAATATAAGTGCCTACAACCCATTTCTGAGGTGCTTTTGGAAGAATTCAGTGAGTGAGTCAGTGGACAGGAGACGCTGGGGCCACAGGGCAACAGGTGGGACCGCTTCCACTGGATGCGTGGACACATGGAGGAAAGCGGGGTCGGGGCATCTGCCCGTGAAGATGTTCAAGAGGTCCCTGCCTGAGGTCGGGAGCACACCCTGCTCTGTGAGATGCTGCTCGTGGGGCAGGATGTTCTCCAGGCCAGGGCAGCCACACTTGTAGGGAAATGACCTCACATGCCCAGGCGCCACAGAGTGATGCTGCTCTTCCCTGAGCCCCCGAGACCTGAGAGTGTTCAGACCCCTTGAACACTCAAGTTCCTGGAAGCTGCTCCAGGGCCTCTGAGGGTCCATGTCCTTGGAGGTAGATGCCAGCACAAAGCAGGCAGTCCCTCTTGGGATCAGGGGCTTCAGGTTCCTCGAAGGAAGGAAGGGCTGAAGGGCTCGCTCACCTCCCCGACTTCCTCTGCCTCTCTCTGTTCTCATGGGATCCCGTTTGGACTCCTACCTCAGTGCAGGAGATACATGAGACCCGAGTTCGATCCCTGGGTTGGGAAGATCCCTGGAGAAGGGCATGGCAACCCACTCCAGTATTCTTGCCTGGAAAATCCCATGGACAGAGGAGCCTGGTGGGCTACAGTCCATGGGATAACAAAGAGTCAGACACAACTGAACAGGTACCTTTACCTTTATGTAATTAGTGACTTATATGAAAGAATCTTTATTTACTGTGTTGATTCTCTTTTATAGAGCGCCTGTAACCTCTTTGCTTTCAAATTCTTCAGTTCTTTCCCTACTTACGTCCCTTCAAGGTCAAGACTATTTAAAAGGGTTAGGATCCCATAGTAATAAAATTTTAAAAAAGTGCCAAAAATAATAAAAATAAAGTCAAGGCTTTAGTTGGTGAAGCTTCCACCAGCTTCTTAACCACAAGCCAGGCCACACTCTCTGTAGTAATATTTTCTCATTTATTTTCCACCATCCATACAGGCCTTCCTCTACAGTCTATTTCATCCTGTGGAAAAATGAGGTGCTCTCAGTTTCCTTTGGTCATTTTCAGTCAGGAAAAGAAATCATGGCTGAAATATAAGTGCCTACAACCCATTTCTGAGGTGCTTTTGGAAGAATTCAGTGAGTGAGTCAGTGGACAGGAGACGCTGGGGCCACAGGGCAACAGGTGGGACCGCTTCCACTGGATGCGTGGACACATGGAGGAAAGCGGGTCGGGGCATCTGCCCGTGAAGATGTTCAAGAGGTCCCTGCCTGAGGTCGGGAGCACACCCTGCTCTGTGAGATGCTGCTCGTGGGGCAGGATGTTCTCCAGGCCAGGGCAGCCACACTTGTAGGGAAATGACCTCACATGCCCAGGCGCCACAGAGTGATGCTGCTCTTCCCTGAGCCCCCGAGACCTGAGAGCGTTCAGACCCCTTGAACACTCACGTTCCTGGAAGCTGCTCCAGGGCCTCTGAGGGTCGATGTCCTTGGAGGTAGATGCCAGCACAAAGCAGGCAGTCCCTCTTGGGATCAGGGCGTTCAGGTTCCTCGAAGGAAGGAAGGGCTGAAGGGCTCGCTCACCTCCCCGACTTCCTCTGCCTCTCTCTGTTCTCATGGCTGGTTCCCCCTCAGCTGCCCAGTCTCTAAACACTGGACTCCTACCTCAGGTGTGTCCCTGACCCTCTTTGCTGGTGACTCTTTGGTGATCTCTTCCAGACTTCAGTCCACTTAGGTGTCAAATCTGCTCTTCCCTAAACTTCAGACTCACTCTGATGGGAAGTATCTCGTGGACTTGCAGGCTCAGTCTCTAGTTGAGAGCTTCTAAATCAAGGGCAGCCTCTAAAAGTGAGTTGTTTCTGATTCAGTGAGATACTTGGTCATGGGAACACTGCGCGGATTTGTCTGTGTACACATATCCACTTACACACATACCGAGATGACAGATACACTTATGTACACGCAACTGGAGAGCAGTGCATCAGAGGCGACGATCCTGCCAATTCAGCACTCACGCACTATTTCAGCGCTGGATCCCCCTTTGAAGTATTTCTCCTGCACACCAGCAGGTTCTGTGAAATGATTCATGGTATATTTCGGTGAAGTCGAGAAGGATAAAGGCAAACCATCCAAATGTCAGACGGCTCTTTTTTGTACCGCAGGCCTTAGTGTATCTGTAAGTTTCTAGGGTTTTTTTTTTAGTTCGGGGAAATAAGAAAGGAACCTAGATTTATGGACTAAATATCAGCGCTCAGGTAAATGTCAGGAAATAAAATCGGCATTTACGATGGTAGTCATAAAAGAGCCACATGCTCTCAGCGAGTCTTTTATCATACGGGGGCGGGGCATCTGCCCGTGAAGATGTTCAAGAGGTCCCTGCCTGAGGTCGGGAGCACACCCTGCTCTGTGAGATGCTGCTCGTGGGGCAGGATGTTCTCCAGGCCAGGGCAGCCACACTTGTAGGGAAATGACCTCACATGCCCAGGCGCCACAGAGTGATGCTGCTCTTCCCTGAGCCCCCGAGACCTGAGAGTGTTCAGACCCCTTGAACACTCAAGTTCCTGGAAGCTGCTCCAGGGCCTCTGAGGGTCCATGTCCTTGGAGGTAGATGCCAGCACAAAGCAGGCAGTCCCTCTTGGGATCAGGGGCTTCAGGTTCCTCGAAGGAAGGAAGGGCTGAAGGGCTCGCTCACCTCCCCGACTTCCTCTGCCTCTCTCTGTTCTCATGGCTGGTTCCCCCTCAGCTGCCCAGTCTCTAAACACTGGACTCCTACCTCAGGTGTGTCCCTGACCCTCTTTGCTGGTGACTCTTTGGTGATCTCTTCCAGACTTCAGTCCACTTAGGTGTCAAATCTGCTCTTCCCTAAACTTCAGACTCACTCTGATGGGAAGTATCTCGTGGACTTGCAGGCTCAGTCTCTAGTTGAGAGCTTCTAAATCAAGGGCAGCCTCTAAAAGTGAGTTGTTTCTGATTCAGTGAGATACTTGGTCATGGGAACACTGCGCGGATTTGTCTGTGTACACATATCCACTTACACACATACCGAGATGACAGATACACTTATGTACACGCAACTGGAGAGCAGTGCATCAGAGGCGACGATCCTGCCAATTCAGCACTCACGCACTATTTCAGCGCTGGATCCCCCTTTGAAGTATTTCTCCTGCACACCAGCAGGTTCTGTGAAATGATTCATGGTATATTTCGGTGAAGTCGAGAAGGATAAAGGCAAACCATCCAAATGTCAGACGGCTCTTTTTTGTACCGCAGGCCTTAGTGTATCTGTAAGTTTCTAGGGTTTTTTTTTTAGTTCGGGGAAATAAGAAAGGAACCTAGATTTATGGACTAAATATCAGCGCTCAGGTAAATGTCAGGAAATAAAATCGGCATTTACGATGGTAGTCATAAAAGAGCCACATGCTCTCAGAGAGTCTTTTATCATAGTCGCTTAAAAGCTGAGCATTGGCGTGTTAGTGGCCGATGCTGGGTTGTTTTGTCTGTGTATGCTGGGTCTGTTCCCTCAGTGGGCGTGGACCTCTCCCTCATGTCGGTCATTCTTGGTGTCTGTTTCTGCTGCTCCTTGTCGTTGTGCCCTCCGCACATGCCTGCACCGGTGCACACACACAGGCACACACACACATAGGGACAGGCACACACACATACACACAGAGGCACACACAGGCACAGGTGCACACACACATGGGGACACACACACAGGCACACACACACAGATGCATACACAGGCACACACATGGACACGAATGCACAGTTGTATACACACAAGCACACACACACACTCAAAGGCACACACACACATAAGGACACACACACATAGGGACACACACTCACGGACACACAGTTTCCCCTGGCTGCCCAGCCTCCCTCCTGTGATGTTTGCACCTCACCTTCCCTCCCTCTCTCTCCCTTCCCCTCTCTTCCTGTTGCCTCTCTTTCTTCTGCAAATGCCTACTTTCAGTGTTCTTCTAGACCCACGGCTCTTGAAACTGAGAAAACCATTCTTCTGAATACTGAGAAATACCTATAGTAGAAACCACACCAGGCATGGCCAGGAAAATAAATCAGCGAACAATGAAAAAAGTCAGCACTGATAAACTCTGTCCTAGATGACCAAAATGACATGGCTGTCCTTCTTACTACAGAATAGTCAAGTGTAAAGATGACCTGACAGATGTAGGCATACATAAATGACCTCTAAGGAAGTGAATACATTGTATTTTAAAGAACATGAAGCCACTATGTTCGTTTCTAATATGCAAATTGGTTATAATTATCTATTGCATACTGTTTAACCGTCGAGAAGGTAAGGAAATCCAAATGTCAGACGGCTCTTTTGTACCGCAGGCCTTAGTGTATCTGTAAGTTTCTAGGGTTTTTTTTTTAGTTCGGGGAAATAAGAAAGGAACCTAGATTTATGGACTAAATATCAGCGCTCAGGTAAATGTCAGGAAATAAAATCGGCATTTACGATGGTAGTCATAAAAGAGCCACATGCTCTCAGAGAGTCTTTTATCATAGTCGCTTAAAAGCTGAGCATTGGCGTGTTAGTGGCCGATGCTGGGTTGTTTTGTCTGTGTATGCTGGGTCTGTTCCCTCAGTGGGCGTGGACCTCTCCCTCATGTCGGTCATTCTTGGTGTCTGTTTCTGCTGCTCCTTGTCGTTGTGCCCTCCGCACATGCCTGCACCGGTGCACACACACAGGCACACACACACATAGGGACAGGCACACACACATACACACAGAGGCACACACAGGCACAGGTGCACACACACATGGGGACACACACACAGGCACACACACACAGATGCATACACAGGCACACACATGGACACGAATGCACAGTTGTATACACACAAGCACACACACACACTCAAAGGCACACACACACATAAGGACACACACACATAGGGACACACACTCACGGACACACAGTTTCCCCTGGCTGCCCAGCCTCCCTCCTGTGATGTTTGCACCTCACCTTCCCTCCCTCTCTCTCCCTCCCTCTCTTCCTGTTGCCTCTCTTTCTTCTGCAAATGCCTACTTTCAGTGTTCTTCTAGACCCACGGCTCTTGAAACTGAGAAAACCATTCTTCTGAATACTGAGAAATACCTATAGTAGAAACCACACCAGGCATGGCCAGGAAAATAAATCAGCGAACAATGAAAAAAGTCAGCACTGATAAACTCTGTCCTAGATGACCAAAATGACATGGCTGTCCTTCTTACTACAGAATAGTCAAGTGTAAAGATGACCTGACAGATGTAGGCATACATAAATGACCTCTAAGGAAGTGAATACATTGTATTTTAAAGAACATGAAGCCACTATGTTCGTTTCTAATATGCAAAATATGGTTATAATTATCTATTGCATACAGTGCTGTCACTAGTTCATGATTTCACTGTGTGAATAAAGTAGGATTTCCTGACTTACCTGCTCTTGGTAGCCCTACCCCCCATCTCTTTCTTGGCTGTCCTACAAAAACACCCCCTCAGCGGGGAGGGCAACTGAGAGCAAAAGCTCACGTGGGTCAGTGACCTGTTGCTCCAAGGAGAATGGACAGCCACGTCATCTGAATAGTCTGGGTACTTTTTGATGTCTCTCCCAGGGAAAGGAAATTCTCGTTCGCAGGAAGTCATCTTTATATACAGACATCTGGGCGGAGCTCAGCTTCAGGAAACATTTATGATGATACCAAGACCCAGGCCTCTTAGATGCACTGGTGCTGGTGTGGGGGTGCTCAGTTGTGTGTGACTCTCTGCAGCCCCATGGACTGTAACCTGCCAGGCTCCCCTGTCCGTGCAGTTTTCCAAGGAGTGGAGATCCTGGAGGGGGTGTCCATTTCCTCCTCCAGGATATCTTCCCCACTCAGGGATCGAACCCACATCCGCTGCATCTCATGCACTGGTAGGCGGATTCTTTACCACTGAGCTCCCTGGGAAGTCTATAGATGCACAGAAGATAAGAAATGAACAAGAAACCCTCTCTGTTCCCTTGGAGGTGGTTCCAGGTTCCCGGGAGAGACAGTGACAGAGCACTATGTGTGACAGTCGTGGAGAGTGCCAAAGCCAGGCAGCACAGAAGGTGCCTTCTGACAGAGTCACCAGAATAGCACCACAGAGAGCCTGTTGCTCTCTTTCTTCTGCAAATGCCTACTTTCAGTGTTCTTCTAGACCCACGGCTCTTGAAACTGAGAAAACCATTCTTCTGAATACTGAGAAATACCTATAGTAGAAACCACACCAGGCATGGCCAGGAAAATAAATCAGCGAACAATGAAAAAAGTCAGCACTGATAAACTCTGTCCTAGATGACCAAAATGACATGGCTGTCCTTCTTACTACAGAATAGTCAAGTGTAAAGATGACCTGACAGATGTAGGCATACATAAATGACCTCTAAGGAAGTGAATACATTGTATTTTAAAGAACATGAAGCCACTATGTTCGTTTCTAATATGCAAAATATGGTTATAATTATCTATTGCATACAGTGCTGTCACTAGTTCATGATTTCACTGTGTGAATAAAGTAGGATTTCCTGACTTACCTGCTCTTGGTAGCCCTACCCCCCATCTCTTTCTTGGCTGTCCTACAAAAACACCCCCTCAGCGGGGAGGGCAACTGAGAGCAAAAGCTCACGTGGGTCAGTGACCTGTTGCTCCAAGGAGAATGGACAGCCACGTCATCTGAATAGTCTGGGTACTTTTTGATGTCTCTCCCAGGGAAAGGAAATTCTCGTTCGCAGGAAGTCATCTTTATATACAGACATCTGGGCGGAGCTCAGCTTCAGGAAACATTTATGATGATACCAAGACCCAGGCCTCTTAGATGCACTGGTGCTGGTGTGGGGGTGCTCAGTTGTGTGTGACTCTCTGCAGCCCCATGGACTGTAACCTGCCAGGCTCCCCTGTCCGTGCAGTTTTCCAAGGAGTGGAGATCCTGGAGGGGGTGTCCATTTCCTCCTCCAGGATATCTTCCCCACTCAGGGATCGAACCCACATCCGCTGCATCTCATGCACTGGTAGGCGGATTCTTTACCACTGAGCTCCCTGGGAAGTCTATAGATGCACAGAAGATAAGAAATGAACAAGAAACCCTCTCTGTTCCCTTGGAGGTGGTTCCAGGTTCCCGGGAGAGACAGTGACAGAGCACTATGTGTGACAGTCGTGGAGAGTGCCAAAGCCAGGCAGCACAGAAGGGGTGCCTTCTGACAGAGTCACCAGAATAGCACCACAGAGAGGAGTGTGACCAGTCAGCATGTAGGGTAGGACAGGAAAGGGAGAGCAGTGCAGGGGGGTTAGTAGAGTCTTCTTAGCTCTTTGCATGGTTCCTCGGGATTCAGAGCAAGTTGTTATTGTTATTGTTACTATTACAGTGTGGTTTTTACTAGCTTGACTATTTTAGGCAAAAATGATTGTGGACATTATGCAAGTAATTGATCATTCATAAAACTTAATTCCAATTAAATGAGGAAAAAGCACCTATTAGCTCCAGCCTTATGGGAAAAAACTTCTCCCTCTTATAAACCTGATATTATCAAATAACCTTGCCGATGGAATCAGTGTTCCATGACAGCAAACCAACCATCAATAAATAGCAGCGATGTGGACTCTGAACTGATGACGTGAGTCACAGGAGAAGCTTAAATTATAGGTTTTCTGTGGGCACTGCGGCTTGACACAGCTCTGTGACCGCGGCATGGGCCCATGTCCACATTGTGACTGAGCGAGTCGGGCATGGACTCGGGGACTGTCCTCCAGGAAAGAAAAGTGCCTCCCCGGGCTCTTCTGTGTAAAAGTAAACTTCCATTTGTGGTGGCCTGTGACTCAGGAATCAGGAAGCCCGTTTCTAGTGAAGAGAGACTTCACTTTCCTGCAGGGGTCTGTCTCCTGATTCCGTAGAAGCTGGTCCAGTAGCCAGGTGAGGACTTGCTGCCGAAGTCTCGCTGTCACAGCTCCCCAGCACTTGGCTGCTGGGGCGACTCCCAGGGCTGGTCCTGCTTGCTGTCCACGCACCCTTCTATCCCCACCCTTCCTCCTCACCAAGCACCCTGCTCACCTAGATGACATACCTGGCGACCTTCATCCCTATGGAACCTGAGCCCTGGCCATCATGACCTTCAATTTCTCTGGCTGCTGCCCAGCGATTGGCTGTCAAGGCCAGAAAGAACCAGGAAAGGCCACGTGGGTCACTTCAGGGCCAAATGTGTTCTTCTTGGTTCCCTAAGTGTGACGGCAGCCTTGTTGCTCCCAGCGGCCAGGCTGTGTACTCCTGCCGGGATGGAGACCCTCCCCTGAGAGACAGGCAGGACGGTGGTCTGCACTCTTTTCCTTGTGGTGCTGTTCAGTCGCTCAGTTATGTCTGACTCCTTGTGACCCCATGAACTGTAGCCTTTCAGGCTCCTCTGCCCAGGGACTTCCCAGGCAAGAGTACTGGAGTCTGTTGCCATTCCCTTCTCGAGGGGATCTTCCCAACCCAGGGATCAAATGCATCTCCTGCATTGCAGGCAGATTCTTTACCACCAAATCAGCAGAGGGAATGCTCACAATCCTGGTTCCACTTGCTGGTGGAGATAGGAAAGTGAGAAGCACTCATAGTTGAGTCTGTGTTACTCAGTAAAACAAAGTTCCCTTATTTTGGTCTAAAAGCTGCATTTAGAACTATTATTTGAGTTTGTGGTTACTCACTCTTAACCCCCAGGACCAGTCTTACTAGAGTCTCCATTTAACTTTTTATGTGGTATTGGGTACAGCTGATTAACAGTGTTGTGATAGGTTCAGGCGCACAGCAGAGTGACTCCGCCCTACATATACATGTATCCATTCTCTCCCCAACTCCCCTCCCATCCAGGCTGCCACATAACACAGAGCAGAGCTCCCCATGCTGAACAGCAGATCCTTGTTGGTTATCTGTTTTAAATACAGCAGTGTATACATGTCCATCTCAAACTCCCTAACTGTCCCTTCCCCCATCCTTTTCCCCTGGCAACCATAAGTTCATTCTCTAAGGGGTTTTTTTCTTTTTGTTCTGCCCCGTCACGCTCACCTTGGCTGCTGGGGCGACTCCCAGGGCTGGTCCTGCTTGCTGTCCACGCACCCTTCTATCCCCACCCTTCCTCCTCACCAAGCACCCTGCTCACCTAGATGACATACCTGGCGACCTTCATCCCTATGGAACCTGAGCCCTGGCCATCATGACCTTCAATTTCTCTGGCTGCTGCCCAGCGATTGGCTGTCAAGGCCAGAAAGAACCAGGAAAGGCCACGTGGGTCACTTCAGGGCCAAATGTGTTCTTCTTGGTTCCCTAAGTGTGACGGCAGCCTTGTTGCTCCCAGCGGCCAGGCTGTGTACTCCTGCCGGGATGGAGACCCTCCCCTGAGAGACAGGCAGGACGGTGGTCTGCACTCTTTTCCTTGTGGTGCTGTTCAGTCGCTCAGTTATGTCTGACTCCTTGTGACCCCATGAACTGTAGCCTTTCAGGCTCCTCTGCCCAGGGACTTCCCAGGCAAGAGTACTGGAGTCTGTTGCCATTCCCTTCTCGAGGATCTTCCCAACCCAGGGATCAAATGCATCTCCTGCATTGCAGGCAGATTCTTTACCACCAAATCAGCAGAGGGAATGCTCACAATCCTGGTTCCACTTGCTGGTGGAGATAGGAAAGTGAGAAGCACTCATAGTTGAGTCTGTGTTACTCAGTAAAACAAAGTTCCCTTATTTTGGTCTAAAAGCTGCATTTAGAACTATTATTTGAGTTTGTGGTTACTCACTCTTAACCCCCAGGACCAGTCTTACTAGAGTCTCCATTTAACTTTTTATGTGGTATTGGGTACAGCTGATTAACAGTGTTGTGATAGGTTCAGGCGCACAGCAGAGTGACTCCGCCCTACATATACATGTATCCATTCTCTCCCCAACTCCCCTCCCATCCAGGCTGCCACATAACACAGAGCAGAGCTCCCCATGCTGAACAGCAGATCCTTGTTGGTTATCTGTTTTAAATACAGCAGTGTATACATGTCCATCTCAAACTCCCTAACTGTCCCTTCCCCCATCCTTTTCCCCTGGCAACCATAAGTTCATTCTCTAAGTCTGTGAGTCTGTTTCTGTGTTGTAAGTTCTTTTGTTTTTAGATCCACGTGTAAGGGATATCATAGGATATCTCTCCTTCTCTGTCTGATGTCCTTCACTTACACTGGGGGATTAATGAAGGGATTTATAGGGAATGCCAGCCATGCCTCCCTTAGGTTTGCAAGGTGGCACTAATCACTGCCATTTCTTCTAGAATGTGAGGTTTGGGCTTACTCTTTGGATAATGGGAATGTGAGGTTTAGGCTTACTCTTTGGATAATGGGATGCAGTTACCGCCTTTCTTGCAAAGGAGCCAGTCATGTTTTCTCATGTTTTCTCATTTCTCTCTTTCCTGGAGAGGAAAGAGCCCGAGTACCTCTTCATTTCTTCTTCTGAAATGTGCCTGCCGTGTCTTTGCCCACATTTTAAACTGACTGTCATTTTCCTCTTTATTGGGAAGAATTCTTTCTTTTACTGGCCTTTTGTTGTTTTGAAGAGTGCAATGTAACGACAGAAGCACATACTTATCCTAGGAGTAGAGGGCGATGAATTTTCACGACCTGAACAAGCTCGAGTAAAGAGATCAAGAAACTGAATATTGACAAATAGCTCGCTTTCTTGGCTGGTGTCTCTTGATGAATAACGGTTCTTAAATGTATTGTGTTCTAATTTATCTGTGTTTTCCTTTAAATCAGTGCTTTTTTTTTTTGTAAACTGCTTAGTAAGTTTTTGCCAAGGTCACGGAAGTACCTTCTCACATTTTTTCTGGAAGCTTTGTTGTCTTACAGTGCACGGTGAGCCTTTAGGACCTGTTGGTCATGTCATCAGGTTTTAAAAGCTTTGCATTAGAACTATTATTTGAGTTTGTGGTTACTCCAAGGACCAGTCTTACTAGAGTCTCCATTTAACTTTTATGTGGTATTGGGTACAGCTGATTAACAGTGTTGTGATAGGTTCAGGCGCACAGCAGAGTGACTCCGCCCTACATATACATGTATCCATTCTCTCCCCAACTCCCCTCCCATCCAGGCTGCCACATAACACAGAGCAGAGCTCCCCATGCTGAACAGCAGATCCTTGTTGGTTATCTGTTTTAAATACAGCAGTGTATACATGTCCATCTCAAACTCCCTAACTGTCCCTTCCCCCATCCTTTTCCCCTGGCAACCATAAGTTCATTCTCTAAGTCTGTGAGTCTGTTTCTGTGTTGTAAGTTCTTTTGTTTTTAGATCCACGTGTAAGGGATATCATAGGATATCTCTCCTTCTCTGTCTGATGTCCTTCACTTACACTGGGGGATTAATGAAGGGATTTATAGGGAATGCCAGCCATGCCTCCCTTAGGTTTGCAAGGTGGCACTAATCACTGCCATTTCTTCTAGAATGTGAGGTTTGGGCTTACTCTTTGGATAATGGGAATGTGAGGTTTAGGCTTACTCTTTGGATAATGGGATGCAGTTACCGCCTTTCTTGCAAAGGAGCCAGTCATGTTTTCTCATGTTTTCTCATTTCTCTCTTTCCTGGAGAGGAAAGAGCCCGAGTACCTCTTCATTTCTTCTTCTGAAATGTGCCTGCCGTGTCTTTGCCCACATTTTAAACTGACTGTCATTTTCCTCTTTATTGGGAAGAATTCTTTCTTTTACTGGCCTTTTGTTGTTTTGAAGAGTGCAATGTAACGACAGAAGCACATACTTATCCTAGGAGTAGAGGGCGATGAATTTTCACGACCTGAACAAGCTCGAGTAAAGAGATCAAGAAACTGAATATTGACAAATAGCTCGCTTTCTTGGCTGGTGTCTCTTGATGAATAACGGTTCTTAAATGTATTGTGTTCTAATTTATCTGTGTTTTCCTTTAAATCAGTGCTTTTTTTTTTTGTAAACTGCTTAGTAAGTTTTTGCCAAGGTCACGGAAGTACCTTCTCACATTTTTTCTGGAAGCTTTGTTGTCTTACAGTGCACGGTGAGCCTTTAGGACCTGTTGGTCATGTCATCAGGTAGAATCAAGACTTGGTTTCCCAGAGAAAAATTTCGTTGACCCAGTGACAGCCACTGAGGAGAGAGCCCTTTCCCCAGGGACACTTTTCCCATAAATTGACCATATATGTGTGAGCCTCTTTCTGAACCCAGTGGATAAAGCATCAGCTCTGTTTCTTTTCTCTGTTTATATTTGCACCAGAAACACCTGGCTCAGGTACTAAAGGTTTATGATAAACTCTGACAAAGTCTGTAAGTCTTTCAACTTGCTCATTGTTTTCCCTCAAGGTGGCTTTTGCTATTCTTGATTCATTTCCATACCAAATTCAGAGTTAACTGGCTAATTGCTTAAAACATTTCTTCTTGGGGTTTTGTTTGGGATTGCGTAAAGCCTAGTAGATAAATTTGGGGAGAATTGAAATTGTGCAGTACTGAGTCTTTTATTCCGTGAACATTTTCTGTTTATCAATGAAGATCATGTTTTTCTCAAAACGTTCCTTGTTTTGTATAAGTTTTACATGTCTTATGTTATATTTATTCCTCAGTATTTTATATTTCTATGCATCATGAGGTTTTATTTTAAAATCTTTTTCTCATCTTTTATCACTAGTTTATAGATGTTCAAATCATTTTAAACAGTGACTTCACTGAATTTGTTCCCTCCATTTAAAGTTTTGTCTGTAGATTCCTTAGGGTTTTCCTCACATACAATCCTATCTCTGAAAATAACAGTAAATTTTTAAGAACATTTTCAGCCATCATACCGTGTCTTCTTCTGCCAATCTTTTAAATCCATATTCTGGGTCTCTTCCTGTGAGTCTGTCTTTTTTTTCCTAACTAGAAGAAAACATCAGGAATACCCACTCTGAATTTTCCCTGGGAATGTTGGAGCACATAAATAGTTTCCTTGCACTCAGGGATTTATAACTTCCATTTGGTTTTCTGTTCTATTGCTTTAGGGGGACGTCCTCAAAATGTATCTATTGCTGAACCTACATTTTTAAATTAATTTTTATTGGGGTATAGTTGATGCACAATGTTGTGTTACTTTCAGATGTACACAAAGTGAGTTGGTTCTACATATACATACATCCACTCTTCTTTAGATTCTTTTCCAAGGTATATGCTGTGCTAAGTCATGTCAGTTGTGTCTATCTCTCTGTGACCCCAAGGACTGTAGCCCGCCAGGCTCCTCTGTCCATGGCATTCTCCAGGCAAGAACACTTGAGTGGGTTTCCATGCCCTCCTCGGGGAGATCTTCCTGACCCAGGGATTGAACTCAAGTCTGTTATGTCTTCTGCATGGGCAGGCAGGTTCTTTACCACTAGCGCCACCTGGGAACCCATTACCATCTATGAATCTGTGGTTTTAAATGTGTTACCTATCTTCAGGCAAATTGTATGGAGGATTTATTACTGTGGAAAATTGCTCTAGAGCCAAGTGTTCATTGTACAGATTTGAGGGATCCACAGTTCCCTAAACCTGAAAGATCAGTGAATTTGATTTCGAAACAGACTTCCAACCATGAGTCTATCATCCGTGTTGTCTAATTGCTGTTTTCCTCCATCATTTTTGAATAGAATTTCAGCCATATGTTGTCATCAAAGGGAGTACCATTTCCAGTTAGAATTCAGGTTGCTAAGTGGAAGCATTTTTCAGATATGTAACCAAAAATTTCAGGTAAAAATACAGATCTTCTAAAGATATTTTAATAAAATCAAAACCACAAATATGAAATATGGCGTTGAAAGGTATTCGGTACGTTGATCCCATTCCCTGGGGGACTCTGCATGTTTAAAGCAACAGTTTGATTGAACAGAACAATGAATGCAGAGCTGAGTGTATTTTTTCTCTTTCCTCCTCATCTACTAGAAAAATATAGATAATAGAGCTCATTTATTTCCTTAACATTTCAGAGCTCCGCAGATGGGAAAACACAACCCAGTGGAAATGATTTCTGGCAACCTTGAGAAGACATGTTAGCATTTTGTGGCATTTCTTTCAGTGACATGTAAAGCCTGGCTTTCCCTCACTGCGGTGTCACAGTGAAGTGTCACAATAAAGCCAAAACATGTATCTATTGCTGAACCTACATTTTAAATTAATTTTATTGGGGTATAGTTGATGCACAATGTTGTGTTACTTTCAGATGTACACAAAGTGAGTTGGTTCTACATATACATACATCCACTCTTCTTTAGATTCTTTTCCAAGGTATATGCTGTGCTAAGTCATGTCAGTTGTGTCTATCTCTCTGTGACCCCAAGGACTGTAGCCCGCCAGGCTCCTCTGTCCATGGCATTCTCCAGGCAAGAACACTTGAGTGGGTTTCCATGCCCTCCTCGGGGAGATCTTCCTGACCCAGGGATTGAACTCAAGTCTGTTATGTCTTCTGCATGGGCAGGCAGGTTCTTTACCACTAGCGCCACCTGGGAACCCATTACCATCTATGAATCTGTGGTTTTAAATGTGTTACCTATCTTCAGGCAAATTGTATGGAGGATTTATTACTGTGGAAAATTGCTCTAGAGCCAAGTGTTCATTGTACAGATTTGAGGGATCCACAGTTCCCTAAACCTGAAAGATCAGTGAATTTGATTTCGAAACAGACTTCCAACCATGAGTCTATCATCCGTGTTGTCTAATTGCTGTTTTCCTCCATCATTTTTGAATAGAATTTCAGCCATATGTTGTCATCAAAGGGAGTACCATTTCCAGTTAGAATTCAGGTTGCTAAGTGGAAGCATTTTTCAGATATGTAACCAAAAATTTCAGGTAAAAATACAGATCTTCTAAAGATATTTTAATAAAATCAAAACCACAAATATGAAATATGGCGTTGAAAGGTATTCGGTACGTTGATCCCATTCCCTGGGGGACTCTGCATGTTTAAAGCAACAGTTTGATTGAACAGAACAATGAATGCAGAGCTGAGTGTATTTTTTCTCTTTCCTCCTCATCTACTAGAAAAATATAGATAATAGAGCTCATTTATTTCCTTAACATTTCAGAGCTCCGCAGATGGGAAAACACAACCCAGTGGAAATGATTTCTGGCAACCTTGAGAAGACATGTTAGCATTTTGTGGCATTTCTTTCAGTGACATGTAAAGCCTGGCTTTCCCTCACTGCGGTGTCACAGTGAAGTGTCACAATAAAGCCAAAACAGTGCGCCCTCAGGGAAAACGAGGGAGAGGGACCGTTCTCCATGCAGACACAAAGGGTAATATTTATTATAAAGCCTTTCATTTTAGCTCCAAATGCTGCCTGGGCCACAGCTACTTTGCAGTGGAGAAACGCGCAGAATGTGAGATTTGAAGCAAATGTTGTGTATAAATCTAATGTAATTTATGTAAATACAAATACGATGTAAAGAAGCAGAACACATTTACACACACACACACGAGCCCGCATCAGTCTGTGCAGGGCACCTGGCAGGGGAGAGTTTGCTCTGTGGAGGCAGGGGCTGAGGCTGGGTGGAGTCCAAGGCACACCAGGGTCAGAACCGGGATCAGAACCACCCTGTCCTGTCCTGTTTTTCTTACCAGCAGCACAGATGTCACCTTCTTTGCCCACAACATGTGATATGGAAATTGTCATCCCTCTTCTTTGGTTGAGGAATTTAGCATCCCAGAAGATTCAATTATTAGTTTCGGATGAATGACACAGCTATTATTAAGTAAGGAGCTTCATTCACTGTTTGTATCAGGTGCAATCATTTATTTGAAGCTATGTTTATACTTTCGATAGAACCTTACTATCTTTTTCAACCTTTCACAAGTCATTGTTTGGACCAAATGCTGAACTTGATCTTTCTTTATCATTGTCTCCTCATTGTGTTCATTCTACTGCTCCAGACAATGACGTGTTCAGAGGAGTCCATGTCTTAACCACATTTTGTAGCATTTTTCTTTCTTTGACTCAGCACAATCTCCTGGTCTCATGAGTCTGAGTTGTTGGGAATGATCCTGCAGCACACGGCTTCCTTCAGTTAGAACAGTGGCTTGTTGATTCAGGCTCTACTCCACCCAGTTGTCCAAGGAAGATGGACATTGCCCAGGTTCCTTGTCCTGATTTGGTGACATGGAGGGAGAGCATGAACTTTGGGGACCACCAGACCAGATTCAGATATCAGCCCCACCAACTGCAGGTCACGTGGTTTGGGGAAGTTCCTTGCCTTCTTTGGGGCTTCCCTGGTGGCTCAAATGATAAAGAATCTGCCTACAATGCAGGAGATTCAGGTTCAACCCCTGGGTTGGGAAGATCCCCTGGAGAGGGCGTGGCAACCCACTCTTGCCTGGAGAATCCCATGGACAGAGGAGCCTGGTGGGCTATAGTCCATGGGGTTGCCAGGAGTCAGACATGACTGAGCGACGAATACCTTCTTGTCTTCCTAAGTAAACTTGGATAATAATATTAACAAGACAGGGCTTCCTGGTGGCTCAGTGGTAAAGAATCTGCCTGCCAATGCAGGAGACATGGATTTGATTCCTGATCCAGGAAGATCCCACATGCTGTGGAGCAATGAGGCCCGTGCACAATAACCACTGAGACACTGCTCTAGAGCCCAAGTGCCACATCGACTGAAGCCTGCGTGCCCTAAAGCCTGTGCTCCCCAACATGAGAAGCCACAGCAACAAGGAGCCCATGCACAACAACTAGAGAGGAGCCCCTGGGGCTTCTCTGGTGCTCAGACGACAGAGTGGCCCCCACTTGTCGCAACTAGAGAAAAACCTTGTAGCACAGCCAAAAATAGATAAATGATACTGCATAAAAATGAGAAGCAAGTGGTGTAGGTCTGGGAAAGAATTTATTTAAAACATATATTCACAAGACAAAATCTGTAAGAATCCTACCAGAAGTAGATGTTCTGCCTCATGCATCACCCCAACCATCAGAGAAAGGGACGGTGGTGGCCTGACTGACCGAGCTTTCCAGCCAGGACTCTTTATCCGTGTTTCCTGGCACTGACAAAGCATTGTTTGAATATACCTGCTGGGCCTCTTTGCTAGAGCCTGTGCTCTGCTAACAGTGGTGTTTAGACGTCTCTTTCTCTCCCCGTTTTGTATCTAAATGTCATTTTCCAAGGCCTCTTTTATCTTCTTGGTTCAGGATAACAGTTAAGTGGTCTTACTTGTGTACTCTGTGAGCATCTTGATGGACATTGCCCAGGTTCCTTGTCCTGATTTGGTGACATGGAGGGAGAGCATGAACTTTGGGGACCACCAGACCAGATTCAGATATCAGCCCCACCAACTGCAGGTCACGTGGTTTGGGGAAGTTCCTTGCCTTCTTTGGGGCTTCCCTGGTGGCTCAAATGATAAAGAATCTGCCTACAATGCAGGAGATTCAGGTTCAACCCCTGGGTTGGGAAGATCCCCTGGAGAGGGCGTGGCAACCCACTCTTGCCTGGAGAATCCCATGGACAGAGGAGCCTGGTGGGCTATAGTCCATGGGGTTGCCAGGAGTCAGACATGACTGAGCGACGAATACCTTCTTGTCTTCCTAAGTAAACTTGGATAATAATATTAACAAGACAGGGCTTCCATGGTGGCTCAGTGGTAAAGAATCCACTTGATAATGCAGGAGGCATGGATTTGATTCCTGATCCAGGAAGATCCCACATGCTGTGGAGCAATGAGGCCCGTGCACAATAACCACTGAGACACTGCTCTAGAGCCCAAGTGCCACATCGACTGAAGCCTGCGTGCCCTAAAGCCTGTGCTCCCCAACATGAGAAGCCACAGCAACAAGGAGCCCATGCACAACAACTAGAGAGGAGCCCCTGGGGCTTCTCTGGTGCTCAGACGACAGAGTGGCCCCCACTTGTCGCAACTAGAGAAAACCTTGTAGCACAGCCAAAAATAGATAAATGATACTGCATAAAAATGAGAAGCAAGTGGTGTAGGTCTGGGAAAGAATTTATTTAAAACATATATTCACAAGACAAAATCTGTAAGAATCCTACCAGAAGTAGATGTTCTGCCTCATGCATCACCCCAACCATCAGAGAAAGGGACGGTGGTGGCCTGACTGACCGAGCTTTCCAGCCAGGACTCTTTATCCGTGTTTCCTGGCACTGACAAAGCATTGTTTGAATATACCTGCTGGGCCTCTTTGCTAGAGCCTGTGCTCTGCTAACAGTGGTGTTTAGACGTCTCTTTCTCTCCCCGTTTTGTATCTAAATGTCATTTTCCAAGGCCTCTTTTATCTTCTTGGTTCAGGATAACAGTTAAGTGGTCTTACTTGTGTACTCTGTGAGCATCTTGATGGACACTCACTGGGTTTAGGAGACCTCGGGTTAGGGGGTTTCTTGAACTCTCTTCACATTCCTGGGAAGCTTCTCCTCATGACCTTCCCTCTTCAGAGGTGTCCTTCTGGCCAGAGAAGGCATGTCCCAGGGGTGTCTGCTTCTCTGGGCTTGCTCCCGTGACACGGGGCGGTTCTGCTCAACCAGCCAGGCTCAGGCCATGCAGTTTCCTCCTGAAGGCCTCTGTCTGTTCTCCAGCTCATCTACTTGGATTCTGTTCTTCCCCATCATCTGTACACAGTCACCGTTAAATTTTCTCCTTAGCCAAAGTTTGCCAAAGCATGTTAGTTTATCTCAGAAACTCACTCTTCTCTTCCTCATCAGGATAATCTTCAGTTCTCAATTTTTAAACTTTTTTTTGAGAGATTTCTAAACCTCCTGAATTATCTCTCCTTTCAGAATCTTTCTTTCTTTTCTCCCCTCAGAAGGAATAGCACAGGTTTTTTTTTTCTCTCCTGAGGTCTTAAACTCTACTCTTCTGTTTTCAAGAATTCATGTATGGTGATGATCAAATAATGTTCACAAACGGGCCACCATTGGTGTTTCTCTCTATTGATGTTTCAAAGAGAACAATTTAAGGTCTTGTCTTCATATCTGAACATTCAACCTTCTTTTAGAGGCAGAGTAAATAATGTCTTATTATTCTGAGTCTGAGTTTCTCTCTTCTGATCTTTTCATCTTAAACCCTTGCATTTTTCTTCAAAGAACATTTGATAAATATATGCCAGCGACTCTGGGCTGGCTGAAACCTCTGGTCTTCCTGAGTCTCACCAAAAGAATGTCTGTCTTAACTTCAAGACAGAGTTAGTTGTGTTGATGCCGAGTGAGCTGTATGTAGGAAATACGTTTTCAAAGAACCATTCTCAGGAGGACTTCCAAATAAAACTGCCCGAGAGCAGGAGTAAGGATAAACTGTGGTCCATTTTTGTGAAATCCAATCTTCTTTCTCCTCCTTTCCTTTGTTTGTTCTGTGTGCCAGATGGGTGAGACAAGAGGCAGAGTGCCATGAACATCCTTGCACTTTCTCAGTGCCTGGATATGGACTGATCAAATGTTCACAGCTCAAGCCCCGCCCCCCGTGCCACACTGAATGCCCTATCTTTCAAGTCAAAGCCCAGAATGTGGCATCTCAAGTTTGACATGCAACTGTGTCAGAGATAAGCAGTTTGAGGTGTCCTTCTGGCCAGAGAAGGCATGTCCCAGGGGTGTCTGCTTCTCTGGGCTTGCTCCCGTGACACGGGGCGGTTCTGCTCAACCAGCCAGGCTCAGGCCATGCAGTTTCCTCCTGAAGGCCTCTGTCTGTTCTCCAGCTCATCTACTTGGATTCTGTTCTTCCCCATCATCTGTACACAGTCACCGTTAAATTTTCTCCTTAGCCAAAGTTTGCCAAAGCATGTTAGTTTATCTCAGAAACTCACTCTTCTCTTCCTCATCAGGATAATCTTCAGTTCTCAATTTTTAAACTTTTTTTTGAGAGATTTCTAAACCTCCTGAATTATCTCTCCTTTCAGAATCTTTCTTTCTTTTCTCCCCTCAGAAGGAATAGCACAGGTTTTTTTTTTCTCTCCTGAGGTCTTAAACTCTACTCTTCTGTTTTCAAGAATTCATGTATGGTGATGATCAAATAATGTTCACAAACGGGCCACCATTGGTGTTTCTCTCTATTGATGTTTCAAAGAGAACAATTTAAGGTCTTGTCTTCATATCTGAACATTCAACCTTCTTTTAGAGGCAGAGTAAATAATGTCTTATTATTCTGAGTCTGAGTTTCTCTCTTCTGATCTTTTCATCTTAAACCCTTGCATTTTTCTTCAAAGAACATTTGATAAATATATGCCAGCGACTCTGGGCTGGCTGAAACCTCTGGTCTTCCTGAGTCTCACCAAAAGAATGTCTGTCTTAACTTCAAGACAGAGTTAGTTGTGTTGATGCCGAGTGAGCTGTATGTAGGAAATACGTTTTCAAAGAACCATTCTCAGGAGGACTTCCAAATAAAACTGCCCGAGAGCAGGAGTAAGGATAAACTGTGGTCCATTTTTGTGAAATCCAATCTTCTTTCTCCTCCTTTCCTTTGTTTGTTCTGTGTGCCAGATGGGTGAGACAAGAGGCAGAGTGCCATGAACATCCTTGCACTTTCTCAGTGCCTGGATATGGACTGATCAAATGTTCACAGCTCAAGCCCCGCCCCCCGTGCCACACTGAATGCCCTATCTTTCAAGTCAAAGCCCAGAATGTGGCATCTCAAGTTTGACATGCAACTGTGTCAGAGATAAGCAGTTTCAGTAGCAAACAAGTATCCGAAAAACCTTGTGATTTATCCATACTGGCCACATTTCTTGTCGCTGGTAGTATATTTTTCACATTAGCTCTTTCTTGGGATTAACAAACCAGTGCAAATCTTGTTTCATCCGTCCCTGGGTATTTAGTCTAGTGCCAGGCAAAGCTCAGATTAACATATGCTTACTCAGGATTAAGGATGATTTTTTTTTAACTCTTCTGATCAGCAGTAAAATAGATTCTACACAGTTCAATGGATTCAATGCACAGGCTGTTTTGGTGAAGGCCAACAATTAACCCCAAACTTTGGGCCCCAACTTTCTTTGGGTTGTCCTTGGTGACGGTCAGAGGTCAGACAGCCTGGACCTCTTTGGCCGTGTTCTTAATCTGTGTCTGTCCCTGCAGCACTGCCCACGATTGCCCCACGGCCAAGAAGAGGAGAGCTGGGGAGCAGGCTTTGGGGGTCCCGGTCAACAAGAGAAAGTCCCTGCTCATGAAGCCCCGACACTACAGCCCCAGCGTGGACTGTGAGGAGGGCTGTGTGGACCAGACGGAGGCAGAGGGGCGGGCCGAGCCCCTGGAGACCAGCCATCACACCTGTGGCACAGGTAGCAAGGGGGCGTGGCCCCAGCTTCACTTCACTTCCTCCCTGGCACACCCACCCGGGCCCACCTTAGGGTGAACAGACAGCTTATGTGGTGGGAAAAGCACATCCCACCACAAAACCAGAGCAAGACCAGAGACTGGTTTCCCGCAGCATCCACTAGCAAGGACTGATTTCTTTCTCGCTGTAAACACAAGTCACAGAGCATTCCCCCGGGCCATGTGCAGGAGCACAGGTTTGGAAGGTGCCTCTTTCTAAAGAAAATAAAAGCTACTCAGCCTTACAGCTGAAGACGACTTTACGCCCTAGGCGGGGTGGATGCCTATTCCCCCCAAAAAAACTCAAAATAAGCTTTAAGACATTTCCAATATGACATATGAGGTGCAATCTCTATTTTGAAAGTTTACTTTTTTTTTGTTAATTGATCTTTCAAGTCAAGCCCAGAAATGTGGCATCTCAAGTTTGACATGCAACTGTGTCAGAGATAAGCAGTTTCAGTAGCAAACAAGTATCCGAAAAACCTTGTGATTTATCCATACTGGCCACATTTCTTGTCGCTGGTAGTATATTTTTCACATTAGCTCTTTCTTGGGATTAACAAACCAGTGCAAATCTTGTTTCATCCGTCCCTGGGTATTTAGTCTAGTGCCAGGCAAAGCTCAGATTAACATATGCTTACTCAGGATTAAGGATGATTTTTTTTTAACTCTTCTGATCAGCAGTAAAATAGATTCTACACAGTTCAATGGATTCAATGCACAGGCTGTTTTGGTGAAGGCCAACAATTAACCCCAAACTTTGGGCCCCAACTTTCTTTGGGTTGTCCTTGGTGACGGTCAGAGGTCAGACAGCCTGGACCTCTTTGGCCGTGTTCTTAATCTGTGTCTGTCCCTGCAGCACTGCCCACGATTGCCCCACGGCCAAGAAGAGGAGAGCTGGGGAGCAGGCTTTGGGGGTCCCGGTCAACAAGAGAAAGTCCCTGCTCATGAAGCCCCGACACTACAGCCCCAGCGTGGACTGTGAGGAGGGCTGTGTGGACCAGACGGAGGCAGAGGGGCGGGCCGAGCCCCTGGAGACCAGCCATCACACCTGTGGCACAGGTAGCAAGGGGGCGTGGCCCCAGCTTCACTTCACTTCCTCCCTGGCACACCCACCCGGGCCCACCTTAGGGTGAACAGACAGCTTATGTGGTGGGAAAAGCACATCCCACCACAAAACCAGAGCAAGACCAGAGACTGGTTTCCCGCAGCATCCACTAGCAAGGACTGATTTCTTTCTCGCTGTAAACACAAGTCACAGAGCATTCCCCCGGGCCATGTGCAGGAGCACAGGTTTGGAAGGTGCCTCTTTCTAAAGAAAATAAAAGCTACTCAGCCTTACAGCTGAAGACGACTTTACGCCCTAGGCGGGGTGGATGCCTATTCCCCCCAAAAAAACTCAAAATAAGCTTTAAGACATTTCCAATATGACATATGAGGTGCAATCTCTATTTTGAAAGTTTACTTTGTTAATTTTGAATTGAAATTGATTACCGAGTTACAATATGATATTTGTTTCGGGTGTATAGTGTAGTGTTCAGTATTTTTACAGATTGTACAGCATTAGCAGTAAGTACAAGATCGTGGTTATAATTCCCTGTGCTGTTCAGTTCACCCATGTTGCTTATTTTGCACATGAGAGTTGGTATCTCTTAGCACTTAATTTTATTTTGAAACTTTCAGCATGCGCTTCTCCTCCAATCGCAGTCACCCCACCAGACCTGGTTGTCAGCAGAGACTCCAGGAGCTGGAACATCACTAGACTTTGTGCGTGAGGCTGACATTGAAGGACATGCAAAATATCTCAAAAGTTTATTATAAAAATACATGGAAATCTAAAGCTTGACTTAATTAGAAAGTGAAATTAGATGTACGTGCATGCTGTTACAAGCTTCCAGGTGGTGCTAGCCATAAAGAACCTGCCTGCCAATGCAGGAGATGAGAAGAGACACGGGTTCCATCCCTGGGTCAGAAAGATTTCCCTGGAGGAAGGCATAGCTACCCACTCCAGTATTCTTGTCTGGAGAATTCCATGGTCAAAAGAGCCTGGCGGGTTACAGTCCGTGGGTTGCAAAGAGTCGGAAATGACTGAACACAGCACACACACACACAATAATTCATCTTGTTGATGTTAATTTACCTAGTATTGGCCATCTTTTTTATTTTATTTATTTATTTAGGCTATTCTGGGTTTTCACTGCTGCCACAGGCTCTTCTCTAGTTGCAGGGAGTGGGGGCTACTCTCTTGTTGAGGTGAGCAGGATTCTTGTTGCAGTGACTTCTCTTGTTGTGGAATTTGGGCTCCAGAGCACATGGGCTTCAATAGTTGCAACACATGGGCTCCCATAGTTGTGGCTCCGAGGTTCTAGAGCACAGGCTCCATAGTTGTGACTCATGGGCTTCGTTGCTCCGCAGCATGTGAGATCTTCCCAGATCAAGGATCAAACCCTTGTCTCCTGCCTTGGCAGGCGAACTCTTTATACTAAGCTACCAGGGAAGCCCAAAATGGCCATCTTTTGCATCAACATATTTTGTGGGAGCCGTGAGGACCAGGTCTGTACCTGCCCACTGGCTGAATGATCATTGTGGGTGTTTGATATTAACCAGGAAAATACACTGTCCAGTGTTCTCAGCTCCAGACTCACTTAGAGGAGATGAGAGACGTCTCTCTGGCAGTGTCACGAAGGTTCACTCTTCTAATTCTCAGTATGAGAACCACTACTACTACTAATAAATATGCTCACATTACAGCCATGTGGCCATTAGTTTTGAATTCTTAATACATTCTGAGCACATAAGTCATATCACTTAATCCACCCAACAGTGACATGACTATATAATTATGACCACATTTGTACAGATGAGACCACTGAGGACAAAGGGGCTTAATGCTAAAGGTAATGTAGCTTGTAGCTGTTGGAAAGAAGATAATTAATATACAATTGAAGGACATGCAAAATAATGATTTCCCATCTAACTGTGCTCCATAGTCCAATCCTCCTGGGCTCCGAGGGCCTTCAGAAGGCAGATTGGGCAAAGTCCCTATGATGTCAGATCACGAAGGGTCATGTCTAGAAACGACCGGTCGCAGGTGCTCCCTTCCCTGGGCTAGAGAGGAAACTCTAAGTTACCTTCAAGCCCCCTAAGCAAGTGGCCAACCTCTCTGGAAGGAAAGAGCTGGGTTTGCATCCAACCCCAGCATGAGGGCTTTTGTCTGCCATCTCATTTACTCCGGGCGTCCTGGGGTCTTCGCCTGACCAAGTGTGTGCCTGATTGCGTCTTCACCAGGCAGTTCAGGTGACAAGAGAGGATACAGGCTCATGAAGACTAAGGCCAGGAGCTTGAGTCCTTTAATGGCAAAGTTGTACCCCGTGTACCTTCTGCTGGCTGTGTTCCCAAGAGCATCAGGAATGATAGAAGAGGGACCTCCCTGGTGGCCCAGTGGCTGAGACTCAGAGCTCCCGATGGAGGGGTCCCAGGTGTGATCCCTGGTCAGGGAACTAGATCCCACAGGCTGCAGCTGAGACCCTGTCTGCTGGAACTAAGACTCAGTGCAGCCAAAAAATATCTTTAGAGAAAGAGTGATAGAAAACAGCTTTTCTGTCATTGTCTGGAGCAGACGCCCCGTTTTCACTGGGGCAAACAGAAGGCAAGCTTTCAAAGTACCATCAGGAAGTGGGTTGAGCTTGTACCTTCCCAAGGCAGACAAAAGGAAGGAGTGGGGTGACCCAAGGCATGGGGTCCTCTCTCAGGACTGTGAGAATGTGCTTGTGAATCTGAGAAACCCATCACACTCGTGGGCGCTCTGGGGCCTGGGGTGATGCTTTGAACGTATATTATCTCTCAAGCCACTCCAACTTAACCTTTGAAAGACAAGGTCATTTCTTAGACTTTTATTCCCAGAAAAACTCACATAACTCAGGAGGCTTGGAAAACTAATTCATCTCTAAAATCATTTGGGTAGAAGCAGAACTAAAATCTTAAACCCAGTTATCCGAAGGGAATCAAACTCAAAACGTGTTGTAAATTTCAGAGGATTTCTTTCTTTAATGGTTATCTTTTATTTTTGGCTGTGTGGCATCTTAGTTGCAGTACTTGGGGATCTTCATTGAGGCCTGCACTTTCCCTAGTTGTGGTGTGGGCTTGGTTGCCACATGGCATGTTGGATCTTAGTTCCCCAACCAAGGCTCAAATCCACGTCCCCTGCGTTGGAAGGTGGATTCTTAACCACTGGACTACCAGTGAAGCCCCTCATCCTCCTTTTAAAGATGAGAATTCAGGCCTCCAAGGACAATGACCTGCCCGAGGTCACAGAGGTCACAACCCCAGTCCCTGGACTTCCACCCTGAGGGTGGGGTCTCCCTCCACACTGTGCAGGGACACTCCTGTCCCCTAGGCAACTGGTGAGCATAGAGTGTGTGACGTGAATGATGGTGAGTTGGGCTGAGTCCTCTTTACGTGTGAGACTGTGCCCTTCCACTGCCGGCTGGTCACTGCTCACTCTGAATGAAAGCAGGCCCCACCTCGTCCAGGTGGAGGCTCCCATATCTTCTCTTCCGTTGCTGGCTCTGCCACATCGTCAGGAAAGGGACTGGGTCCATCCTTACTGAATACCCGCCGGGCGTCACCTGCTCTCCTATGAAGCTGAGGAGCCCTTGGAGTTGGCCCAGACACACGCCAGGCCCAGACTCCGACGAGGTCCCCCGTGTAGGGCTCTTGGGTTATATTTCAGGGGCAAAGACACAAAATAGGGAGCACAGTAGCTCAGAGACGGTAGGCAGCCCAGCACCCCTCCACAGAACTGTCAGCTCAGATGCATGCCTCCCTTTGGGACAATGACAGTGTCCGTGGAGGGGGCGGGCGCAGGGCAGGTAGGTCCACAGGGTTGATGAGCGTCCTTGGAAACCCCTGGACAATGCTCGCCGGCACCTCAGCTGGCAGGGCGCCTCTCTTTCTGAAGAATAATTAATAAATATTTTCTTTTAGCATATAACCAACAGTTGAACCAAACAATTATGTAGACTGGAAGTGACCCAAACCGCGTGCATTGGCAGCGGCTCGGTGACCGCATTGTCAGGCACACGTGCATGCGGTCCCCCCGCCTCTCCTGCGATCTGCACTTAATAGGAATATTTTAAACTATGTAGCTAAGCAACAGAGGTAATTGTTGCTTTCCAGAGCTTTTGTGAGCACTCTCACACAGCCCAAATATGCATAATTAGGTATAATGTCTATAAATCATTATTGTACACATGTGGGCACTTAAGTAGAGTTGAGAGAATAGTCAATGAATTGAGCATATTCACTGAAAACGCTTTTTATTTGTTTTCTGTAGTTCATAATACTCTAAAATTATCATAACCCTTTACACTTTCTCTTAATAGCCAACCGTGATATTGAGAAAAACTTCATTTGCATTTGAGACTATGTTTAATATATTATTTAAACCTGGAGTTCCTCTGATATGAATTCAGGAGAGGATAGACCGTCCTCTCCCATATTACGGGCTGGGTTTTGCCAGCCTCTTTTCTAGGAAGTAAAATGTTAAATTTTTCAGTTTATGTTGAATAGATCCCAACAAAAGACTGCACCCTATAATCAGCGTTATTTAAAGGGGCTAGTGTTGTGACTCAATTCTTCCCTTCATCCAAAAATGCTTTTAGTTACTATGGCAATATTTACTTGATCCTGGCAGTCCAGTGTTGATTTAGGGAGATAATTACCAGAAAGGAAGATGATGGAGATGTATTTTGGAGTGTCCTTGTCAGAGACAATGTTTATAAAAAATTAAATGGGACCCAGAAAAGCACATTGTCTTCTGCACAGACACCCTCTCCCACAGCCCTTCCCCAGGACGCCTGAGCTTTTCTTCCCCTTCCCCCTAAGACGGGTATTAGCACTCAATGCTCTCCACTTGGTGTCTCTAACAGTCTTTAAGGGCTTATTATTTTGTGTTCCCATCCCCCACCTGCCCGTAGAGACACAGAGATGGTCCTACTTTATTTTGTCTTAGTGAACGCCAGGGACCACTGCTGAGTTGCCTGCTGCATTTCACAGCCCGGTGAGTGCTGAGCTTCCGGGGCACCCCACTCCCTGCGTGCTGGGCCGGGGCTGGAGCACCCACAGAACCGGCACCTGAGGGTGTGTTTGCATGGCACAGGCTTGGGAGGAGGACGGCAGTGTCTATAAGCACACACACAGGCTGTCACCCTGACTGTGCCAGGAGGGAAGAGGGGGACCCCGATGACGGCTCTGGGGCAGCGGACACGCTGTGGACAGACAGGCACTGGGCGCCTGTCCGCAGCCCAAGTCTCCTCGACCAGCAGGACTGGAAGCAGCTCCCTGGCCTGCAGCCTCCTCCCGTCGTGGCCACCTCCCGGCTCCTCTCCCTTCACACAGGAGTCCGGGGCGCCAGGTCAGAATGGTGCTCCCATTCAGAGCCTGATTCCATCTCGCCCCTTCTCCGTTTACTCCTGTTTCCCTCGGCATGGACTCTTCACGTGACAGCTATGGAAGTGAGCAGGGAGCCTCAAGAACTAGAGACTTCTTTCAGTTACCATCTCTGTGGAGACATCTTGTGTACCTTAGCTAACATTCCATAAAATCTGAAAGCGGTTCTAGGACACTCCAGAAGTAGAGAAAATCAACAGAATAAGCTTTGCGAATATATTGCCAGCCAGCAGACAAATCCAATGAATCCTTCCTTTATAATGTATAGTAGGGCATGTTTTTATTTTCTTCCGGTTGGCTGAGACGTGCAGATAAAAGAGGTGCTGTGCTCAGACACTCCGTCATGACTGTCTCTTCTGCGACCCCATGGACTGTAGCCCGCCAGGCTTCTCCGTCCATGGGATTCTCCATGCAGGAATATTCACGTGGGGTGCCATTTCCTCCTCCAAGGATCTTCCTGACCCAGGTATTGAACCCCGGTCTCTTACATCTCCTGCATTGGCAGGTGGGTTCTTTACCACTCGCGCCACCTGGGAAGTCCATAGACAAGATATAGTAACACAAATTTCACATTCAGAAATCTCTGATGGTTGCACACTTATTTTAGTAACTGGACACACTTAACTTTGATGTGCCGAAAATCTGAATGGCTGGTTTTTTAAAGGCAATGTGCCGAATATTGAGGTCTGAATTTCATTTTTTCAAGAGGGTATCTATTTTTCTACCCAATGTTTATAAAATTGATAGAGTTCACACGGTCACGTATTGCATATATTATATATGGCTGTGTCATCTATCTGTCTTTGAAATTTCCTTAAAATATTTTTCATTCTTGTGTTTCAAATCTTGGCTTTCTTTTTCCCCTCAAAGAAATCATGATAAAACCCATGGAAGAGAAGCCTCATTCAACCACGCGAGAGAACCCCGATGGGAAGGGAGACCGACATGGCTGTTATCAGGAGCTTGTGGTCAAGTCTCTGATGCACTTGGGAACACTGGAGAAAAACGCTTCCATTCAGACCATGAGTGACAATTTCAATGACAGTGGCATCCAGTCGCTGAAGGCTGAGGGGGATGACGTGGAGGAGGGCTTCATGGTTCACTCCAGCGATGGAAAAGAGGAGACGGACGAGTCCCAGGTGCGGTTCTCCTCCTCCGACAGCGAAAGCAACTCTGAGAGCGTGGAGAATGGCTGGGACAGTGGCTCCAGCTTCTCAGAAGAAGCCAGGCCTTCAAGGGCCCCCACGTATGTCCTCGTGGATGAGGGGAAAGACCTGCTGGACGTCTCCGAAATAAAAACTGAAGGCGACAAGTTCGTCTCCTGTGAAAACCCGTGTGACTCGGGAACGGAGAGGAAAGACCTTCAGAATGCTCCACAGGACCTGTCCGACGGCCCGGCCCCGCCCTCGTTCCTGGGGAGTGAGGACCACGGCCACGGTCATGGGGGTCCGGCCATGGGGGCAGAGGAGGCCGCTGCCCTGGAGAAAGCCAAGGGGAACTTGAGTCTGCTGGAGCAGGCGATTGCCCTGCAGGCTGAGCAAGGCTGCGTTTTCCACAGCTCCTACCGGGAGCTGGACCGCTTTCTGCTGGAGCATCTCTCGGGAGAGAGGAGGCAAGCCAAAGTCGTCGATGTGGGCGGAAGACAAGTCTTCGCCAATAAACGTAAGGCATGATTTGGCTTGTGTCTTATTTAGAATGCCTTCAGAGTTGGTGGGGAGGGGTGGGCAGCGGATGAGTAAGATCTGACTGCTTCGTCCAGGTAACTTTTGACACCTTCACACGATTTTTAAATCTAATTTGAATTATAGAAGTACCAATATTTTTCTCCTCTGTAGATTGTTCCCAGATGAAGCTTGGTTGGGTCTGCATGGTTTTCACACACAATTAAAAGATCATTGACTGTGTTTCTCTTAATAGGACTGTTTTTTAAAAACGTACTTTTTAGAAAGTACCGTGTTGGAAGTACATTAGTATTTACTGGATTTTAAATCATTTTATGAACCAAATTAATTCTATAAATTTAATTATTTTTCTTTCTCACCCTCTTTCTGGGATCATCTTACTGCCTTTGAGCTTCAAAATAATGTCAGGCTACTTGTGAGCCAGGCAAGCTGTTCTCATCCTTCTTAGGGCAAGACTGGGTGCTAATCCTTTAATAAGCCTGTGCTTTAAACAAGCGCTCTAACTCGGAGTCTGCAAACATCTGAACCAAGCTCGAATAGGAGAGTCAGTGTGCTCGGAGACCTTAAAATTGATCCCCAGACTTCAGGAAATTGCATCCCCATAAAGACCCCACCATCACCAGCAAGTCTTGCATGGGGTGGACCTGGTGACAAGTCTCCAGTTCAGTGGAGTCTCTCAGGAGGTGGTCCGTGAGTGCCTTGTTGTTTAGTTGCTCAGTTGTGTCCGACTCTGCAGCCGGCCAGGCTTGTCTGTCCATGGGATTTCTCAGGCAAGAATACTGAAATGGGTTGTCAATTTCCTCCTCCAGGGGATCTTCCCAACCCAGGATCGAACACGCATCTTCCGTGTCTCCTGTATTGTAGGCAGATTCGTTACCACCTGGGAAGCCCTAAGTTATACATATACATATTCTTTTTCAGGTTCTTAACCATGTAGGTCATAATAGAATATTGAGTATCGTGCCCTGTGCTAGTTATCCATTGTGTAGGCAGTGGTGTATATATGTCGGACCCCAGTTCCTAACTTACTCCTCCCACCCCGCCCTTCCCCACTGGTTGCCATAGGTTTATTTTCTATGTCTGGGAGTCTGTTTCCATTTCATGGATAGGTATCTTTCTTTTGAGATTCCACATATTAGCAATGTCATATGATATTTGTCTTTCTCTGTCTGATGTCACTTAGTATGACAGTCTCTAGGTCCATCCATGTTGCTGCAAATGGCATTATCTCATTCTTTCTATGACCAAGTAATCGTCATCTATATATGCCTAATATATAATGTGATATATATATAATGTATAACGTCATATGTAAGAGGCAGACTTCTCCAATATTCTTGCCTGGGAAACCCCATGAACAGAGGAGCCGGGCAGGGTCCCAGAGAGTTGGACATGGCTGAGCGACTAAACAAGTTAACACTGACCGGCTTTCCACGAACACTAGGATTTTACAGCATTTTGTCTCCTGAGTCTTCAGATGCATGGGCCTTTCTCAGGTCGCCAGGTGTGGCAGTCCTGTTGTCACCAGTGATAGGGAGACTCTGGGTCGTGGTGTGAGCTGAGTCCAAACCAGCTTAGCCGACACCGGTCCCTGTGCTTTAAACAAGCGCTCTAACTCGGAGTCTGCAAATTGCAGTCAAAGTCAGTGTGCTCGGAGACCTTAAAATTGATCCCCAGACTTCAGGAAATTGCATCCCCATAAAGACCCCACCATCACCAGCAAGTCTTGCATGGGGTGGACCTGGTGACAAGTCTCCAGTTCAGTGGAGTCTCTCAGGAGGTGGTCCGTGAGTGCCTTGTTGTTTAGTTGCTCAGTTGTGTCCGACTCTGCAGCCGGCCAGGCTTGTCTGTCCATGGGATTTCTCAGGCAAGAATACTGAAATGGGTTGTCAATTTCCTCCTCCAGGGGATCTTCCCAACCCAGGATCGAACACGCATCTTCCGTGTCTCCTGTATTGTAGGCAGATTCGTTACCACCTGGGAAGCCCTAAGTTATACATATACATATTCTTTTTCAGGTTCTTAACCATGTAGGTCATAATAGAATATTGAGTATCGTGCCCTGTGCTAGTTATCCATTGTGTAGGCAGTGGTGTATATATGTCGGACCCCAGTTCCTAACTTACTCCTCCCACCCCGCCCTTCCCCACTGGTTGCCATAGGTTTATTTTCTATGTCTGGGAGTCTGTTTCCATTTCATGGATAGGTATCTTTCTTTTGAGATTCCACATATTAGCAATGTCATATGATATTTGTCTTTCTCTGTCTGATGTCACTTAGTATGACAGTCTCTAGGTCCATCCATGTTGCTGCAAATGGCATTATCTCATTCTTTCTATGACCAAGTAATCGTCATCTATATATGCCTAATATATAATGTGATATATATATAATGTATAACGTCATATGTAAGAGGCAGACTTCTCCAATATTCTTGCCTGGGAAACCCCATGAACAGAGGAGCCGGGCAGGGTCCCAGAGAGTTGGACATGGCTGAGCGACTAAACAAGTTAACACTGACCGGCTTTCCACGAACACTAGGATTTTACAGCATTTTGTCTCCTGAGTCTTCAGATGCATGGGCCTTTCTCAGGTCGCCAGGTGTGGCAGTCCTGTTGTCACCAGTGATAGGGAGACTCTGGGTCGTGGTGTGAGCTGAGTCACCATATAATTTACCCTACAGCTTGCGACACTCTCAGGGTGAGGGGGAGCGAAGGGAACAGGCCCACGAGTCCATCAGGACAGACCCAGGTGAATCAGGACACCAGGTCATGTTCGTTAAGCAGCATCGGGGAAGAAAATGACAGAAGGAAGCCGGGCGGGAAAGCCCCCGTCCCCGAGCCGGGCTGCAGCTCCGCTCGTGTTGGGCACAGGCCGGCCCTGGAGAGCATCGCGGGCATCTTTGTTCCCGCGAGGAGGGGCTGGCAGACGCAGCCCCCACCTGGGCAGGGGCCAGCCTGCCTTATCTCCCACACCCCCATGGCTTCCCGCAGACAGGCAGCGCGGCCAGACCTCTTCTTGTGGTTTAGAAATGCGGCTTCACCTGGCCAAGATCCGAGGGAGGGAGGCCATCAGAATTCAGGTTGCTTTTCCATTCCAGCATGTTCTCACGGGGTATCAGCTCCCCCCTACTCTGATTTCACGTTAATCAAACATAGAGGATTTTGACTAGCTTTCTGCAGACATTTCATACCCAAACGAATTTGAAATTCAGCATCATTTTAGGACTAAGTGAAAAATAGACCCCCCAAACCGTATGACATGTCAAAGCTCTCTGTAAACTCCTTTGTCTCTCACAGAAAACGGCGTCGTCTCCACATCCTGGCGTTAAGTCCTGTCTCAGCAGACACACCCCAGCTATTCCCAGCTACCTGCGTTGTCCCCTCCCACCTGACCCTCATCCTCTCCCTGCTGACCCCGACTCTCTGGCAGCACTTCTGAGGTCCTTGGTTCCTCCCTCTTTGCTGAAATCAGGCCCCCAAATAATTGCATTACACAGGAGCTGCTGTACCCATCTGCCCAGGACCATTTACTGCCCCGACAGCCAGGGTGGCCTGGCCACATGGAGGCCCGTCTGCTCTCTGCAATATCCATCAGGCAGTGCTGCCCGGTGCTCAGTGCCACAGCGGGAGCAGGGCATATGGGTCCTCGGTGTCCCTGCAGACGGGACCCTGCCCGTGCCTATCGCCTGCAGCTTCCCTGCGGCAGGATCCTACGCTCTCAGGATCGTGTGTTCCTGGATCCTGATGCTTGGGTTCTGATAAGCCGCAGCCTGCCAGCCTCCATGCCATGCTGGTCCTTTCTCCCAGTTCCTGGGTCTCTGGATGACCCAGAGGTGAGGGACAGGCCTGTCCCAAACTGGCACCGCCACCCACACACGAGTCAGCCCTGAGAGTGCGTTTCTCTTTCAGGCTTATCTCAGTCACAAATAGGAACATATTCATGGTAGTCCTCATTTATTTCATGTATTTATGTAATCCTTTATCTAACCCTTGGGCTTCCCTGATGGCTCAGTGGTAAAGAATCCTCCTGCCAATGTGCAGAGATGTAAGTTTGATCCATAGGGCGGGAAGATCTCCTGGAGGAAGAAATGGCAACCCAATCAACAGTGTTCTTGCCTGGGGCATCCCATGGACAGAAGAGCCTGGCAGGCGACAGTCCATGGGGTTGCAAAGAACTAGACAAGAGTAAACACACACACACACACCCCTACACCCCTAATCCCCCTAGAAAATGAGGACCCCGAGCTGTGTTCAACCCTGCCCTCCAGGCAGCCTGACAGTGTGGGTTACTAGGTGTCTCCTCCTCTGCCATCCACACACGTGGTCCACCACCCCACCTTGTGTGCCGGCAGCACCCTAAAAACCACATGCGTGGTCCATCCTTCAGCCTGAGTTCTGGCAGTGCCCTGAGAACCACCAGTGGGGTCCATCCCCCTCACCGATCCCCGAACTCCCACCGTATTCCGGCAATGCCCTGAGAGTCACTCCAGGCAGCTCCAACCTCTATGCTCCCGTCCCCTGCAGGTCGCTCCCAGAGGCATGTCCTTGCCGAGCCTCCACCTTCGGTTTCTGCATCCGGAGTGAAGCCATAGCGAGGTGATCCAGTGCTGTGGATGACAGGGGCCTGCGCCTCCTGGGTCTCTGCAGCCCTGTCCACCAGCCGGGCGTGGCCAGAGGTGGCCTCACTCTTGTTCCAGCAGCCTTCCCACCTGACTGGAACCCCGAGCTCCGGGGCCACTACACCTGCTGCCGGGACCCACTGGGCCGGCCAGACAACCCCTCCTTGAATATGACGGCTTCTTCATTGCATGGTGTTTTAGTCAGGCTTTCTCCAGATTCTTTTAGTAAGACACAGTCGGGTTTAAATAAATTCCTTCTCTTTGCTTTTCTTTTTTGCTTTTCTGGAGCCTGCTCGTCCTCTGGTGTAGGCTGACTTTTCACAGCATGACTCTAACCACAGTCTGATGCCACCCACACAGTCAGCCCTGAGAGTGCGTTTCTCTTTCAGGCTTATCTCAGTCACAAATAGGAACATATTCATGGTAGTCCTCATTTATTTCATGTATTTATGTAATCCTTTATCTAACCCTTGGGCTTCCCTGATGGCTCAGTGGTAAAGAATCCTCCTGCCAATGTGCAGAGATGTAAGTTTGATCCATAGGGCGGGAAGATCTCCTGGAGGAAGAAATGGCAACCCAATCAACAGTGTTCTTGCCTGGGGCATCCCATGGACAGAAGAGCCTGGCAGGCGACAGTCCATGGGGTTGCAAAGAACTAGACAAGAGTAAACACACACACACACACCCCTACACCCCTAATCCCCCTAGAAAATGAGGACCCCGAGCTGTGTTCAACCCTGCCCTCCAGGCAGCCTGACAGTGTGGGTTACTAGGTGTCTCCTCCTCTGCCATCCACACACGTGGTCCACCACCCCACCTTGTGTGCCGGCAGCACCCTAAAAACCACATGCGTGGTCCATCCTTCAGCCTGAGTTCTGGCAGTGCCCTGAGAACCACCAGTGGGGTCCATCCCCCTCACCGATCCCCGAACTCCCACCGTATTCCGGCAATGCCCTGAGAGTCACTCCAGGCAGCTCCAACCTCTATGCTCCCGTCCCCTGCAGGTCGCTCCCAGAGGCATGTCCTTGCCGAGCCTCCACCTTCGGTTTCTGCATCCGGAGTGAAGCCATAGCGAGGTGATCCAGTGCTGTGGATGACAGGGGCCTGCGCCTCCTGGGTCTCTGCAGCCCTGTCCACCAGCCGGGCGTGGCCAGAGGTGGCCTCACTCTTGTTCCAGCAGCCTTCCCACCTGACTGGAACCCCGAGCTCCGGGGCCACTACACCTGCTGCCGGGACCCACTGGGCCGGCCAGACAACCCCTCCTTGAATATGACGGCTTCTTCATTGCATGGTGTTTTAGTCAGGCTTTCTCCAGATTCTTTTAGTAAGACACAGTCGGGTTTAAATAAATTCCTTCTCTTTGCTTTTCTTTTTTGCTTTTCTGGAGCCTGCTCGTCCTCTGGTGTAGGCTGACTTTTCACAGCATGACTCTAACCACAGTCTGATGCAACTTAAAACCATCGCTGGATTTCAACATACACTCACCCTGGCTCAGCCTCTGCTTAAGAAACCAAGAAAATAGTAAACATGCTTTCTGCTCCCACAGGTCCTAGTTAAGGGTCTTACTCAAGGCGATGTGAGGAGCGTGTTTCTCATGGGGAGGCCAAGCAGAGTGCAAAGGCCTCCCGCAAGGCCGCTCTCTGAAGGGAGGGTGAGGACTGACCAGCTCTCTCTCCATTCAATTCTTCCGTAGACTCACCAAGGCCTGAGAAGAGGGAGACCAAGTGTCCCATCCCCGGGTGTGACGGCACCGGACACGTGACAGGGCTGTACCCCCACCACCGCAGCCTTTCGGGGTGCCCCCACAAAGTGCGGGTTCCCCTGGAGAGTGAGTATGCCTGGTCCTGAGAGAAGTCCTCAAGGTTGCCCACTTTCTCCTCCCGTGTGGTATTAGAGATGGAAATACCAACTTTTCTCTGTGTCAATCAAGACAACTCCCATTGAGCTGGGTATTGAAAATAGGGTGTATTCATAGAAAATGAGGGGAGCAGGGAGGCCAGTCAATCAATGGATGACTGGCGCTGAAAACAGAATTTGTTTCTCAGAGTCCCCCAGAGGAGGGTTCCTCAGGCCAGGCCGGGCCCGTGTGGGCAGGCAGGGCGGGAAAGATGACTTGTTGTCCAGAGCATTTGCTGAGGGAAGCTGGTCTCAGATTGGCCAGTTGGAAGTCTTCCAGGGGGCTCTGGAGCCGGGGGCTGTGTGTGAGGGTCCTGGAGTGAGAATCTGGTGGGGGAGTCTCTTAGGTGTGGGCTCCGATTGACTGGTTTGCATTTGAAAAGTGTTCCTGACCTGTAGAAGGGGGGAAACTCCTAGAGTCAGTGAGGCCCCGGAGCGCTCCCATTGCCCATGGTTTGTTTTACCTGACTGGAACCCGAGCTCGGGCCACTACACCTGCTGCCGGGACCCACTGGGCCGGCCAGACAACCCCTCCTTGAATATGACGGCTTCTTCATTGCATGGTGTTTTAGTCAGGCTTTCTCCAGATTCTTTTAGTAAGACACAGTCGGGTTTAAATAAATTCCTTCTCTTTGCTTTTCTTTTTTGCTTTTCTGGAGCCTGCTCGTCCTCTGGTGTAGGCTGACTTTTCACAGCATGACTCTAACCACAGTCTGATGCAACTTAAAACCATCGCTGGATTTCAACATACACTCACCCTGGCTCAGCCTCTGCTTAAGAAACCAAGAAAATAGTAAACATGCTTTCTGCTCCCACAGGTCCTAGTTAAGGGTCTTACTCAAGGCGATGTGAGGAGCGTGTTTCTCATGGGGAGGCCAAGCAGAGTGCAAAGGCCTCCCGCAAGGCCGCTCTCTGAAGGGAGGGTGAGGACTGACCAGCTCTCTCCCCATTCAATTCTTCCGTAGACTCACCAAGGCCTGAGAAGAGGGAGACCAAGTGTCCCATCCCCGGGTGTGACGGCACCGGACACGTGACAGGGCTGTACCCCCACCACCGCAGCCTTTCGGGGTGCCCCCACAAAGTGCGGGTTCCCCTGGAGAGTGAGTATGCCTGGTCCTGAGAGAAGTCCTCAAGGTTGCCCACTTTCTCCTCCCGTGTGGTATTAGAGATGGAAATACCAACTTTTCTCTGTGTCAATCAAGACAACTCCCATTGAGCTGGGTATTGAAAATAGGGTGTATTCATAGAAAATGAGGGGAGCAGGGAGGCCAGTCAATCAATGGATGACTGGCGCTGAAAACAGAATTTGTTTCTCAGAGTCCCCCAGAGGAGGGTTCCTCAGGCCAGGCCGGGCCCGTGTGGGCAGGCAGGGCGGGAAAGATGACTTGTTGTCCAGAGCATTTGCTGAGGGAAGCTGGTCTCAGATTGGCCAGTTGGAAGTCTTCCAGGGGGCTCTGGAGCCGGGGGCTGTGTGTGAGGGTCCTGGAGTGAGAATCTGGTGGGGGAGTCTCTTAGGTGTGGGCTCCGATTGACTGGTTTGCATTTGAAAAGTGTTCCTGACCTGTAGGAATTAGGTGGGTGAGGCCATCTCCTAGAGTCAGTGAGGCCCCGGAGTCCACGCATCAGAATATACAGAAAACAGAAGGCCCGGGCCATGCACTGTGTGCCCCACGGTCCTTTCTCACCTGAGGCCTCAGAGCATCCACTACACTCAAGATGAGCATCAGCTCTGTCCCCCACCTCCCTCTGCAGCAGGGATACCCACATCTGGGACGTCACCAGGACCTTCCTGCAGCTACTGAAGGCCCTGAGCGAGGGCAGACCTGGTTGCCCCCTCGACCCATGACCCTCCCCACCACGAGCCCCAAAACTGGAGGGAGAGGAGAGGGCAGAGCTGCTGCTAAGCTTCGAGATACCTGCAGACTCCTTCCTCTACTTTGGAGCCTTTTATTGAAACACCTCTTGGGCCACACTGCTCACCCTGGTGGGCGTGTCTCATTGTCAGCCTCCCCAAAGGCATGGTCCTGCAAGCCCTAAAGCCGGTCAGCTCTGCCCGGCCCCACCTCCCCGGCTCACCGTGTGTCCACTCACCTGTGCATTTTCACCAGCTGCTGATGGCAGTGGGATGGGGATTGAGGGGCAGCCGACAGACAGAGCCAGAAGAACCACTCTTAGGAAGTCCAGGAGACTCCGTTCAGCATTTCACGCAGTGGGGGAAGGAGAGAACTGTTGGACAAGGGTGCTGCACCACTCCCCCTAGGAGAAGCACGTCAGTGTGAAAGGATGGCCATGAGCTCTTCGGTTTACATTCAGTATCAGCAGAAGATGGTTCATTGAGGTCTAGTGGCAGCCATATGTGAAGTGTAGAGAAACTGGCCCTCAAGCAAGCTTGCTGAATTTAAGGCTGGACATTCTCAAGGGCTCCTAGACCTCAACCTGAAGTTCTGTGGAGAGGGAGCAGGCTGGATTGTAACTAAATTGATTTGTGTGTGAAGTTGAGAGGCCAGTGTCTTGGTACGTGATGCACGGTAGTAAATCGCTCTTATTTCGCTGTTTTGTGCCTAGGCCTCCTGGAGTGGGGGAATCTGGTGGGGATTTAGTGGCTCCGATTGACTGGTTTGCATTTGAAAAGTGTTCCTGACCTGTAGGAATTAGGTGGGTGAGGCCATCTCCTAGAGTCAGTGAGGCCCCGGAGTCCACGCATCAGAATATACAGAAAACAGAAGGCCCGGGCCATGCACTGTGTGCCCCACGGTCCTTTCTCACCTGAGGCCTCAGAGCATCCACTACACTCAAGATGAGCATCAGCTCTGTCCCCCACCTCCCTCTGCAGCAGGGATACCCACATCTGGGACGTCACCAGGACCTTCCTGCAGCTACTGAAGGCCCTGAGCGAGGGCAGACCTGGTTGCCCCCTCGACCCATGACCCTCCCCACCACGAGCCCCAAAACTGGAGGGAGAGGAGAGGGCAGAGCTGCTGCTAAGCTTCGAGATACCTGCAGACTCCTTCCTCTACTTTGGAGCCTTTTATTGAAACACCTCTTGGGCCACACTCCCTCACCCTGGTGGGCGTGTCTCATTGTCAGCCTCCCCAAAGGCATGGTCCTGCAAGCCCTAAAGCCGGTCAGCTCTGCCCGGCCCCACCTCCCCGGCTCACCGTGTGTCCACTCACCTGTGCATTTTCACCAGCTGCTGATGGCAGTGGGATGGGGATTGAGGGGCAGCCGACAGACAGAGCCAGAAGAACCACTCTTAGGAAGTCCAGGAGACTCCGTTCAGCATTTCACGCAGTGGGGGAAGGAGAGAACTGTTGGACAAGGGTGCTGCACCACTCCCCCTAGGAGAAGCACGTCAGTGTGAAAGGATGGCCATGAGCTCTTCGGTTTACATTCAGTATCAGCAGAAGATGGTTCATTGAGGTCTAGTGGCAGCCATATGTGAAGTGTAGAGAAACTGGCCCTCAAGCAAGCTTGCTGAATTTAAGGCTGGACATTCTCAAGGGCTCCTAGACCTCAACCTGAAGTTCTGTGGAGAGGGAGCAGGCTGGATTGTAACTAAATTGATTTGTGTGTGAAGTTGAGAGGCCAGTGTCTTGGTACGTGATGCACGGTAGTAAATCGCTCTTATCTGCGCTGTTTTGTGCCTAGTCCTCGCCATGCACGAGAATGTGCTCAAGTGCCCCACACCAGGCTGCACGGGACGAGGCCACGTGAACAGCAACCGCAACACTCACAGGAGGTAACCGGAAGGGTGGGTGAGGCAGCTGCCCAGGCCAACGACATTCTCTTTTCAACTCAGGTCCACCCACTTTTTTTTTTCCAACAGTCTTTCTGGGTGTCCAATCGCTGCAGCTGAAAAACTGGCAATGTCCCAGGACAAAATTCAGCTTGATTCTCCCAAAACCGGACAGTGTCCTGAGCAGGGTCACAGGTAGGACAGTTCCCAGGGGCTCCCGGGACTCCCTGTGTGTGAAGTCCTACAGCCCTCAGCTCCCTGTGGGGGGTCCCTCGCCCCCCACGTGCCAGCCCCATGGGCCACCTCGGGCTAGGGTACAGCCACCACTGTGCACTCAAGAGGCCACCCTGTCGGTCACTTGACATTGAAATGAGCTGCTAGACCCTCTGGAAATTCAACTTAACTTTAATAGGTGTGCAGAGTTACGAAATGTAGGTGAATCTATCGGATACAAAGCATACGATAACGTGTATTACTCAAAGTTCTGTGTCACTCAGGTCCACCCCTCCCGGTAGTCAGGCACACGCCCCCTGACAGTTGATGTAACCTTCCCACCTCATCTGTCCCTCATGACTCGAAAGAGGTGGGGCTGGATGTTCACCCTTCTCTTCCAGCTGTCCCTACGGTTTCAAGATAGAAATTTGTTCCAGATTGATGATTAGTCATAAAAACCCCTCCCATTGCTCCTGGGTCCTTCACGGTCTCTAGCGGTTTTAAGGACCTTACTTGCCCCTGAATAACCCACAACAGTGGGTGACACAGTCTGAAGTGATGCACTTATTAACCCAAAAGTCACACATGTAGGAAAAGTGATTTCAGAATTACAACAGGTTCTTCGGTTTACATTCAGTCAGCAAGATGGTTCATTGAGGTCTAGTAGCATGAACTGGCCTCAAGCAAGCTTGCTGAATTTAAGGCTGGACATTCTCAAGGGCTCCTAGACCTCAACCTGAAGTTCTGTGGAGAGGAGCAGGCTGGATTGTAACTAAATTGATTTGTGTGTGAAGTTGAGAGGCCAGTGTCTTGGTACGTGATGCACGGTAGTAAATCGCTCTTATCTGCGCTGTTTTGTGCCTAGTCCTCGCCATGCACGAGAATGTGCTCAAGTGCCCCACACCAGGCTGCACGGGACGAGGCCACGTGAACAGCAACCGCAACACTCACAGGAGGTAACCGGAAGGGTGGGTGAGGCAGCTGCCCAGGCCAACGACATTCTCTTTTCAACTCAGGTCCACCCACTTTTTTTTTTCCAACAGTCTTTCTGGGTGTCCAATCGCTGCAGCTGAAAAACTGGCAATGTCCCAGGACAAAATTCAGCTTGATTCTCCCAAAACCGGACAGTGTCCTGAGCAGGGTCACAGGTAGGACAGTTCCCAGGGGCTCCCGGGACTCCCTGTGTGTGAAGTCCTACAGCCCTCAGCTCCCTGTGGGGGGTCCCTCGCCCCCCACGTGCCAGCCCCATGGGCCACCTCGGGCTAGGGTACAGCCACCACTGTGCACTCAAGAGGCCACCCTGTCGGTCACTTGACATTGAAATGAGCTGCTAGACCCTCTGGAAATTCAACTTAACTTTAATAGGTGTGCAGAGTTACGAAATGTAGGTGAATCTATCGGATACAAAGCATACGATAACGTGTATTACTCAAAGTTCTGTGTCACTCAGGTCCACCCCTCCCGGTAGTCAGGCACACGCCCCCTGACAGTTGATGTAACCTTCCCACCTCATCTGTCCCTCATGACTCGAAAGAGGTGGGGCTGGATGTTCACCCTTCTCTTCCAGCTGTCCCTACGGTTTCAAGATAGAAATTTGTTCCAGATTGATGATTAGTCATAAAAACCCCTCCCATTGCTCCTGGGTCCTTCACGGTCTCTAGCGGTTTTAAGGACCTTACTTGCCCCTGAATAACCCACGACAGTGGGTGACACAGTCTGAAGTGATGCACTTATTAACCCAAAAGTCACACATGTAGGAAAAGTGATTTCAGAATTACAACAGGTTCTTCATTGTTGTTACCGAGACACTGAGCTGAAAACCAGTTACTAGGAACATTTTCAACATATGATGTCCCTTAAGGTTGGTTTCTGTAGATTTAATTAAAGGGGTCAAATTGGCATGACTTTGCCATGAATCAAAATTCCCTGTTGGTCCATTGCTTCCAGGGTAGGGGGCCCAGGTTTGATCCCTGATCAGGGAACTAGATCCCACACGCTGCAACTAAGGATCCTGTATGTCGCAACTAGTATTCCACTGTAGCCAAATAAATAAATAAATACTTTTTTAAAAAATTACATGACTGGAGCTTCCCTGGTGGTCCAGTGGGTCAAGAGTCCGCCTTGCAGTGCAAGTGGCACTGATTCGATCCCTGGCCTGGGAAAATCCTGTGTGCCATGGAGTGGCTGGACCAGTGTGTCCAATTGCAAGCCAGCGCTCTGGAGTGCATGTGGCTGGAGCCCGTGCTCTGAAATGAGGGGGGGGGCTACTGCAGTGGGAGGCCCGCATAGGCCAGGGAGTGGAAATGGATGACAATAAATAAATGAAAGACCAATAAAAGAGGCCAAAATTTAAAAAAAAATTCTCTTAAAAAAATTACATGACTGGAAAAGTCAAGCAAAGATCATAGGATTCCTGAGTAGCTTGCTATCTATTAAAAATCTTATAACAAGATTTTTTGTTAATATTACTGTATTCTCTAGTTTCTCTTTAAGTAGGTTTTCGGTTTTGGTTTTGTTTTAATTTATTTTCTGCTGTGCTGGGTCTTAGTGGCCTCGAGAGCTTTCTCTAGTTGGGGTGAGCAGGAGCTCCTCTCTAGTTGTGCACGGGCTCCTCATTGCGGTGGCTTCTCTTGTTGTGGAGGCTTCCCTGGTGACTCAGAGGTAAAGAATCCACCTACAATACAGGTGACCTGGGTTAGACCCCAGGGTTGGGAAAACCCCCTAGAGAAGGGAACGGCAACCCACTCTAGGTTTCTTGCCTGGAGCATCCCATGGACAGAGGAGCCCGCTGGGCTGCACAGAGTTGGGCACGACTGAGCGACTAGCACTTGCACTTTCTTTCACTCTTGTTGCAGAGCACAGGCTCTAGGCCCTGAGGGCTTCAGTGGTTGTGGCACATAGGCTTAGTTCTCTGTGTTGTGTGGAACATTTTCAACATATGATGTCCCTTAAGGTTGGTTTCTGTAGATTTAATTAAAGGGGTCAAATTGGCATGACTTTGCCATGAATCAAAATTCCCTGTTGGTCCATTGCTTCCAGGGTAGGGGGCCCAGGTTTGATCCCTGATCAGGGAACTAGATCCCACACGCTGCAACTAAGGATCCTGTATGTCGCAACTAGTATTCCACTGTAGCCAAATAAATAAATAAATACTTTTTAAAAATTACATGACTGGAGCTTCCCTGGTGGTCCAGTGGGTCAAGAGTCCGCCTTGCAGTGCAAGTGGCACTGATTCGATCCCTGGCCTGGGAAAATCCTGTGTGCCATGGAGTGGCTGGACCAGTGTGTCCAATTGCAAGCCAGCGCTCTGGAGTGCATGTGGCTGGAGCCCGTGCTCTGAAATGAGGGGGGGGGCTACTGCAGTGGGAGGCCCGCATAGGCCAGGGAGTGGAAATGGATGACAATAAATAAATGAAAGACCAATAAAAGAGGCCAAAATTTAAAAAAAAATTCTCTTAAAAAAATTACATGACTGGAAAAGTCAAGCAAAGATCATAGGATTCCTGAGTAGCTTGCTATCTATTAAAAATCTTATAACAAGATTTTTTGTTAATATTACTGTATTCTCTAGTTTCTCTTTAAGTAGGTTTTCGGTTTTGGTTTTGTTTTAATTTATTTTCTGCTGTGCTGGGTCTTAGTGGCCTCGAGAGCTTTCTCTAGTTGGGGTGAGCAGGAGCTCCTCTCTAGTTGTGCACGGGCTCCTCATTGCGGTGGCTTCTCTTGTTGTGGAGGCTTCCCTGGTGACTCAGAGGTAAAGAATCCACCTACAATACAGGTGACCTGGGTTAGACCCCAGGGTTGGGAAAACCCCCTAGAGAAGGGAACGGCAACCCACTCTAGGTTTCTTGCCTGGAGCATCCCATGGACAGAGGAGCCCGCTGGGCTGCACAGAGTTGGGCACGACTGAGCGACTAGCACTTGCACTTTCTTTCACTCTTGTTGCAGAGCACAGGCTCTAGGCCCTGAGGGCTTCAGTGGTTGTGGCACATAGGCTTAGTTACTCTGTGTTGTGTGGAATATTCCTGGACCAGGATTGAACCCGTGTCCCCTGTTTTGGCAGGTGGATTCTTTTTTTTTTTTTTTATGATTTTTTAAACTTTATTTTAAAGGTGAACTTCAGTTGATTTACAACGTTGTGTTAGTTTCTGCTGCAGGCAGGTGGATTCTTAACCCCTTGACCACCAGGAAAGCCCCTTAAGTAGGTTGCTTATCAAACATAGAAGTAGCATTCAGTTTCATTTTGCCCATTTCTTAAAAGAGATATATTATTTTAGGCTAGAACACTGATGCAATATTAGGCCTAGAAATTGAGTTATACATGCAATAACAAAACCAATTAATCACTTAAGTATTTTGATGTAGCAACTCAAAAGCTTTTCACCTAATCAAAGAAATACCATTACAACTTGGCATTCTGATGAGCAAGGTATATTTTGATGGGGAAAAGCAAAATATATGAATTTTTGATACTACTAAATTCCAAAAGGCGTATTTGTGTTCTTTTAGCCTTAGATCACAGCACCACAGTACTTGTGTTTTTCCTGGTTGGCATTGGTGCCAACAGATATAATACCTTCATTTAATCCAAACAGTAATTCTAAAGGGATGTTTAAGTCATATTTAGCTTGGAATTAAGCTTAGCAGGCAGCAGGCAGGCAAGATAATTCTACTGAAAAATGTGACAGCCATTATCATATAGTAATTTTGATCCATATTGAAACAATGGCAGTTTAATAGATAGAATATTGAAATGCTTTTAAAAATATTACTTAATGCAGCAAAAACGTTTGATCTGAAAGTGGGAAAAAAACGGTGAAACACCTTAGAGGAAGTTCACAGTTTAGAAGTCCAGTTTCTGGTGCTGACGGTGCCTCTGTTGGGCATCAGGGTCCTGCCCGCTCTGCTGAATGGAGCATAACAACATTTTCTTGCTAGCTACCATTGTGACTTTTGACCACTAGTCTGATGGACAGCAGGGCTCACACATCTTCTTGATACCCTGATGAGAGGAATGGCCCTTTCCTCTCAGGAGCCCAGGACAGACATCAAATACCTGCTCCTGAAGCACCCTTAGCAATGAATGGAGGATGATGGTCCCTCTCGCACGGGTGGCGGACTCGGACACACCACCTCCAGCCACCTCCACACCCTGTGCTCGGCCACTCAGGGCCCAGAGCACCTCCTTGTCCTTCCCCCCTATTTTAAAGGTGAACTTCAGTTGATTTACAACGTTGTGTTAGTTTCTGCTGCAGGCAGGTGGATTCTTAACCCCTTGACCACCAGGAAAGCCCCTTAAGTAGGTTGCTTATCAAACATAGAAGTAGCATTCAGTTTCATTTTGCCCATTTCTTAAAAGAGATATATTATTTTAGGCTAGAACACTGATGCAATATTAGGCCTAGAAATTGAGTTATACATGCAATAACAAAACCAATTAATCACTTAAGTATTTTGATGTAGCAACTCAAAAGCTTTTCACCTAATCAAAGAAATACCATTACAACTTGGCATTCTGATGAGCAAGGTATATTTTGATGGGGAAAAGCAAAATATATGAATTTTTGATACTACTAAATTCCAAAAGGCGTATTTGTGTTCTTTTAGCCTTAGATCACAGCACCACAGTACTTGTGTTTTTCCTGGTTGGCATTGGTGCCAACAGATATAATACCTTCATTTAATCCAAACAGTAATTCTAAAGGGATGTTTAAGTCATATTTAGCTTGGAATTAAGCTTAGCAGGCAGCAGGCAGGCAAGATAATTCTACTGAAAAATGTGACAGCCATTATCATATAGTAATTTTGATCCATATTGAAACAATGGCAGTTTAATAGATAGAATATTGAAATGCTTTTAAAAATATTACTTAATGCAGCAAAAACGTTTGATCTGAAAGTGGGAAAAAAACGGTGAAACACCTTAGAGGAAGTTCACAGTTTAGAAGTCCAGTTTCTGGTGCTGACGGTGCCTCTGTTGGGCATCAGGGTCCTGCCCGCTCTGCTGAATGGAGCATAACAACATTTTCTTGCTAGCTACCATTGTGACTTTTGACCACTAGTCTGATGGACAGCAGGGCTCACACATCTTCTTGATACCCTGATGAGAGGAATGTGGCCCTTTCCTCTCAGGAGCCCAGAGCGCACACAGACATCAAATACCTGCTCCTGAAGCACCCTTAGCAATGAATGGAGGATGATGGTCCCTCTCGCACGGGTGGCGGACTCGGACACACCACCTCCAGCCACCTCCACACCCTGTGCTCGGCCACTCAGGGCCCAGAGCACCTCCTTGTCCTTCACTACACCCACCCAGGTGTGACCACAGCTCCTTCCCCAGTGTGTGTCTCTGTGGCTTCCACGAGGGTGGAAACCTGCTTTAATGCAGACACTGGGCACACACCAACGGTGTCCTCCTTCTCCTCTCGAGCTCTGTGCCTCTCTCTGCAGGACGAGCTTGGTCAAGCAAATTGAATTCAACTTCCGTTCACAAGCCATCACCTCTCCCCGAGCCACGGGGTCAAAAGAACAAGAGAAGTTTGGAAAAGTACCCTTCGATTATGCCAGTTTCGATGCCCAGGTTTTTGGTAAACGCCCCATCATACAGACAGGTCAAGGACGGAAAACGCCACCGTTTCCAGAAGGTACGCTTGAATCCTAATACTTACTCTGAAAAATGCATCTTGTGTATGTGCGTGTTATGGGGGCACATACTTAAATAAGTAATATATTGTTTATTGCTAGGAGAAGAAAATATATAGTGAAATAAAATAAGAGTAACAATAATAAGTTAATCAGTTCTACTGACCTTACGTGAAATTACACTGAATATGGTAAATAGTAGATTAATTATTCTACAGATATGGTGCCATTGTTGAATCTAAATACAGTAATTCTAACAAAATATTTAATTCTCACTTAGCTCAGACTGGAGTTAGTACACTGCAATAGCTACACAGTAATTTTAACTCCTATTAAGATTATGAAAATTAACTAAGTAAATACTAAAATACTGCTTAGAATATTGCTTATGTCAGCAAAAGTATTCAGACCTGAGGTGGGGGGAAAAAGTGAAAAGTCTAAGAGGAAACTCATAATTCAGAAATCAAGATTTTACTAGGAAACAAAGCAAGGCTATGGAGATATTCATCCGCAAAGTTAAGAATGAATACAGAAGCATTTAAAATGTGCTAGTTCTCTAGCAATGACCCATCTGTACAGGCAGTCATAACTCAAAGGCACTGTAATACATAATACCTGGTCTTTCTGCTAACAATTTCCTCAGGTTGTTTAGACCCCTTGCAATGAATGGAGGATGATGGTCCCTCACGGGTGGCGGACTCGGACACACCACCTCCAGCCACCTCCACACCCTGTGCTCGGCCACTCAGGGCCCAGAGCACCTCCTTGTCCTTCACTACACCCACCCAGGTGTGACCACAGCTCCTTCCCCAGTGTGTGTCTCTGTGGCTTCCACGAGGGTGGAAACCTGCTTTAATGCAGACACTGGGCACACACCAACGGTGTCCTCCTTCTCCTCTCGAGCTCTGTGCCTCTCTCTGCAGGACGAGCTTGGTCAAGCAAATTGAATTCAACTTCCGTTCACAAGCCATCACCTCTCCCCGAGCCACGGGGTCAAAAGAACAAGAGAAGTTTGGAAAAGTACCCTTCGATTATGCCAGTTTCGATGCCCAGGTTTTTGGTAAACGCCCCATCATACAGACAGGTCAAGGACGGAAAACGCCACCGTTTCCAGAAGGTACGCTTGAATCCTAATACTTACTCTGAAAAAATGCATCTTGTGTATGTGCGTGTTATGGGGGGCACATACTTAAATAAGTAATATATTGTTTATTGCTAGGAGAAGAGAAAATATATAGTGAAATAAAATAAGAGTAACAATAATAAGTTAATCAGTTCTACTGACCTTACGTGAAATTACACTGAATATGGTAAATAGTAGATTAATTATTCTACAGATATGGTGCCATTGTTGAATCTAAATACAGTAATTCTAACAAAATATTTAATTCTCACTTAGCTCAGACTGGAGTTAGTACACTGCAATAGCTACACAGTAATTTTAACTCCTATTAAGATTATGAAAATTAACTAAGTAAATACTAAAATACTGCTTAGAATATTGCTTATGTCAGCAAAAGTATTCAGACCTGAGGTGGGGGGAAAAAGTGAAAAGTCTAAGAGGAAACTCATAATTCAGAAATCAAGATTTTACTAGGAAACAAAGCAAGGCTATGGAGATATTCATCCGCAAAGTTAAGAATGAATACAGAAGCATTTAAAATGTGCTAGTTCTCTAGCAATGACCCATCTGTACAGGCAGTCATAACTCAAAGGCACTGTAATACATAATACCTGGTCTTTCTGCTAACAATTTCCTCAGGTTGTTTAGACTCCTTGAATGTTCTAATGACAAGGTGAGACTTTTCACCCGGGAACAAACCCAGGAATGACTTTGACAAAGCAAAATAATCCCCCATTGGAGTCCTTCGCAGACCATGAATTTTTCCCAATGTTGTGCAAACCCCTGGGCTCCCTTTGCTCAGAGGCAGAGCTGCCTGCAGGGGGCTCCCAGGAGCACAGGGGTCTCTCCCTTCAGTGATGTGAATCACCAGACCTTTCAAAGCACCTGTAAAATGCACCAGTGGATAAACAGACCTGGAAGGAGTTTGTCCTTTGACAAGAATTACATTATGCTCCAGAAGATCACATACCTGTTCTTACTGAAAATAAAACCCAACATAGGTAACCCCTCACAGCCTGTTAGATTCAAGGAAAAAATTATACACACAAATGTACACACAATGTTTTGTATCTATATAGAGAAATTATATAGTTTCAGTGTATGTCCGCAAAATATACACACATTTGGTCATGTTTTTAACTATTTTATGAAAAATAATGATCAAATATTTGAAATAAACACTACATACAGTAAAACAGCCAAATACCTTTGTATTATCCCATATTAAATCTTGGCTGTGCCTCCCGGCCCCTGAGTGATGTTTGCAAACCCCTAGAGTGAAGAGAAACCCATTTAATCCTCTCAGGGACACCCTGGTACCCACAGCAAAAGCATAAAATTGGACTCGGCCTTGCTAACTCAGTGTTTTTCTGTTCACCCTGACAACTTGGGCTCTGTCCCCCGCCCCCAAACCCCTGGCCAGTGGCTGCCCTGCACCTGAACATGGAAATGCTGGTTCTTAAAAAACTTTGTCATCGGGTTGTGTCTGCCACGTTGGAGGAAGGGAAACTTCTGCTGCTTTAAGCATAAAACAAGTCTGCATAACAAACAGTAAAACACGCGGTCCTGCATCTATGTGTAACTTGTTAGCGTGACAGCGAGTATGAAGCCGTCTGTTTTCCTCCACGGGGATCGCTGATCCTCACACCTGGCCTGTTTGTTGATGTGGTGGCCTTCAGCCTCTCTAGTCCCTGACGGGTTTCGCTAGCGTGGATCTGAATCTGCCATTTTTACCACCTGTGCTGCCAGGTCACGTGCCTGGTAGCATGAGTTACAGAGTTTTTCTCATAAAAAGTGTAAATACAAAAAATAGTGAGAGAATAGGCCTTCTTTCTCAGCCGCCGCAATGTCTGATCTGTGGCTTCCCGTGAAAAGCCATCTGAATAACCTTCATTGAAGATACCCCGGGGAGAGCAGATCGTGTTTCAATGTATTCTTCACGTATTTTCATCCAAGAAGTTCTGTCTTTCAAACAAGTCTATTTAATGAATAAGTCCATGTTTGTTCTATTGCTAATCAAGTCTCTCTTCAACAGCGAAGCGTTTTCCCACTCCAGGGAAATTTCCCCACCGGCTGCCGAGTGCAGGCGCCCACACACAGAGCCCGGGCCGTGCCAACTCCTATGGCTCCGGCCACTGCAGCGAAGACACCCACATCGCAGCAGCTGCGGTCATCCTGAACCTGTCCACTCGCTGCCGGGAAGCCGCCGACATCCTCGCCAACAGACCGCAGGGTCTGCACGCCAAGGTAGGCAGGCCAGGAGCCCTGAGGCGGGCCAGCGGCTCACTGGTAGACCAGGCTGCCTCCTCCAAGATCCTGGCCACGCTCACCACCCCAGGGCCCAGCCCACTTGTCCTAGAAAGGAGAGAATCTGGTGGATTGAAGGAGCAGGGAGACAGTGGCCCATTTGCAGGTTGTTCGCCAAAGCTGGGGGAGAGGGGATGTGGAAGCTGGCCGGGGAGCTCGGTGGATTCCAAACCTCCTTTTGTATTGGGGCTCCTGGCACAGGAGGAGGGACATAGCACGAGAATCAGTCTGAACAACGGAAGCTGTTTGCTGTCTGCAAATCAAAGATGGGTTCCATGAAACCGACACTTGTAAAAGGTGGCAAATTCATGACATCTCATTACTGCACATGGGACGATTGTAGGGCATCAGATGGTCTGAGATACTGTCGTTTTCTCGAAGGACATCAAACAGTCTGATCCATTAAGTCAACAAGAGAAGGCTCGGGGGGTCTTGAGAGCTCAGGGACCAAATTCAGATCCAGAACCAAGTTCTGTGAGGTTTCTAAAGACCCCCACCTTTCTGGAGCTTGCAAAATGAATCCCATTTCTCTATAACCTCTCGCCTCCGACCATCAAAGAGAAGTAAACGTCTGTGTTTAGAGGTCTTGATGAAAATGAAAACCAGAGATCCTCCATGTGCTGGGTTCTGAGGATGTGTCGTGATGCTGCAGAGTTACTGTGGCCTCAGAGCCGGGGGAAAGCTGGCTGCAGGCAGCTGGAGCCAGTGACTCCTGACTACACAGAGGCTGTTAAAAGAAATTGTTTGCCACCTTGCCGGCTGAAGCTAGCTGACAGAGGGTGTGCCCAGGCTGATTGGGAGAAGAGAGGCTCCCCTTGCTCTGGGTGGAAGACCCCCTGGTTAAGTTGTAACCCACAACTCAGCGAACATAGGCTTTGGCTCCCCTTTCCCTTTAAGCTCAGCCCGTCCTGGTGCGGTCAGCTGCTCACCTGTGCCGCGTGCCAGGCCTTTGGGAGAGCAGGGCGCACAGTAGCATCGCTCATTGGACAGAAGAGTCAGAATTAGCTTCTGGACAGGTCTGAGCCAAGTAAACCCCAGGAAGAGGCAGTGGCCAAAAATCACTCAAAAAACCATTTTTAAACAAATGAGGTTCTTAAACAAAGAAAAACACATCGCCTCAAAAATATAAAGAAAATGCCAAATTCTCCAAAAACCACAGTCAGAGATTATTTACATAAATGAATGATTTAAAGACCTTTAGAATGTAACTTTGGTAATTCTTATGTTCATTTAAAAAAATCTGAATGCATTTCTCCTTTTCAGGGATATTCTGACATACAGGTCTTTATAGAAAAACTAATTTATCTTCTTCTTAGTGCTTTATAATTTTTCCATTTAGGCTGTCCTGTAAGAATAAAGGGGATTCCCCAGTGGCTCAGCAGTAAAGAATCCACCAGTAATGCAGCAGTCGCAGGTTTGATCCCTGGGCCAGGAAGATTCTTGGAGGAGGGCGTGGCAACCCACTCCAGTATTCTTGCCCAGAGAATCCCATGGACAGAGGAGCCTTGCAGGCTACTGTCCATAGGGTCATGAAGAGTCGGACATGACTGAAGCTACTGACCATGCACACATTCATAAGAGTAAAAGTGCCAGTATTATTCCAGTTAATGCTGCTTAAAGTTACTCAAGTGAATGGTTGAAGGGTGAAGACTTTCTGTCTCCACGGGCAGACAGGTTTTTGTTCCTCTGAATTCTGCCTTTAACCTTTGTATTCCCCTTTCTGGAGCTTGCAAAATGAATCCCATTTCTCTATAACCTCGCCTCCGACCATCAAAGAGAAGTAAACGTCTGTGTTTAGAGGTCTTGATGAAAATGAAAACCAGAGATCCTCCATGTGCTGGGTTCTGAGGATGTGTCGTGATGCTGCAGAGTTACTGTGGCCTCAGAGCCGGGGGAAAGCTGGCTGCAGGCAGCTGGAGCCAGTGACTCCTGACTACACAGAGGCTGTTAAAAGAAATTGTTTGCCACCTTGCCGGCTGAAGCTAGCTGACAGAGGGTGTGCCCAGGCTGATTGGGAGAAGAGAGGCTCCCCTTGCTCTGGGTGGAAGACCCCCTGGTTAAGTTGTAACCCACAACTCAGCGAACATAGGCTTTGGCTCCCCTTTCCCTTTAAGCTCAGCCCGTCCTGGTGCGGTCAGCTGCTCACCTGTGCCGCGTGCCAGGCCTTTGGGAGAGCAGGGCGCACAGTAGCATCGCTCATTGGACAGAAGAGTCAGAATTAGCTTCTGGACAGGTCTGAGCCAAGTAAACCCCAGGAAGAGGCAGTGGCCAAAAATCACTCAAAAAACCATTTTTAAACAAATGAGGTTCTTAAACAAAGAAAAACACATCGCCTCAAAAATATAAAGAAAATGCCAAATTCTCCAAAAACCACAGTCAGAGATTATTTACATAAATGAATGATTTAAAGACCTTTAGAATGTAACTTTGGTAATTCTTATGTTCATTTAAAAAAATCTGAATGCATTTCTCCTTTTCAGGGATATTCTGACATACAGGTCTTTATAGAAAAACTAATTTATCTTCTTCTTAGTGCTTTATAATTTTTCCATTTAGGCTGTCCTGTAAGAATAAAGGGGATTCCCCAGTGGCTCAGCAGTAAAGAATCCACCAGTAATGCAGCAGTCGCAGGTTTGATCCCTGGGCCAGGAAGATTCTTGGAGGAGGGCGTGGCAACCCACTCCAGTATTCTTGCCCAGAGAATCCCATGGACAGAGGAGCCTTGCAGGCTACTGTCCATAGGGTCATGAAGAGTCGGACATGACTGAAGCTACTGACCATGCACACATTCATAAGAGTAAAAGTGCCAGTATTATTCCAGTTAATGCTGCTTAAAGTTACTCAAGTGAATGGTTGAAGGGTGAAGACTTTCTGTCTCCACGGGCAGACAGGTTTTTGTTCCTCTGAATTCTGCCTTTAACCTTTGTATTCCCCATGTTCTATCAGTTGCTGAAGCCAAACAGTGAATCTAACAGAGATGACTAAAAGCTGAGGCTATTTTCCTTTATCAATCTTTTCTCTTTTTAAAACATATTTCTGATCTGAACAAGGACTCGAATTGGCACATTTTCGAAAATTCCAGCTGCAGAATTATTTTTTAAAATTAATTAATTAATTAATTTATTTTTTGGCAGGGGTGGGGAGGGAGGGGAGTGGGCAGGCCACTCCTATCGGTGTTTCATGTCTAGTTTCATCCATCTTTGTTCTTTGCCTCCCCTGGGCCTCCCATCACGGTGGCATCCGCCGTCGCAGAGAACCGCCCCTGGGCGCATGTGCTCCAGAGCTCCGGCTCAGTAATTGGACACCATCGGTCCAGCCGCTCCACAGCACGTGGGATCTTCCCAGGCCAGGGATCAAACCGGCGCCCCTTGCACTGCAAGGCGGTGTCCCCACCCACTGGACCACCAGGGAAGCCCTCCAGCTGCAGAATGTTTGCTTTGTGCGTTTGATGCTCCTGCCAGGGCGCTGTGTGGGCTGGGCTTGCTCATGGGGTTGATATGCCATGCCCACCCTTGGCGACAGAGATGCCCTGTATGTCCCCCCTACTGCCAGCCACACCCTAACTCAACGAGCCAAACCACGGGCGAGGTGAGAAGGGTGGAAGAGAAGTGCTCCAGTTGGCTTTTAGAGAGTCTGCGATGCTGACAGTGCTTTATAATTTTTCCATTTAGGCTGTCCTGTAAGAATAAAGGGGATTCCCCAGTGGCTCAGCAGTAAAGAATCCACCAGTAATGCAGCAGTCGCAGGTTTGATCCCTGGGCCAGGAAGATTCTTGGAGGAGGGCGTGGCAACCCACTCCAGTATTCTTGCTTGAAGAATCTCATGGACAGAGGAGCCTTGCAGGCTACTGTCCATAGGGTCATGAAGAGTCGGACATGACTGAAGCTACTGACCATGCACACATTCATAAGAGTAAAAGTGCCAGTATTATTCCAGTTAATGCTGCTTAAAGTTACTCAAGTGAATGGTTGAAGGGTGAAGACTTTCTGTCTCCACGGGCAGACAGGTTTTTGTTCCTCTGAATTCTGCCTTTAACCTTTGTATTCCCCATGTTCTATCAGTTGCTGAAGCCAAACAGTGAATCTAACAGAGATGACTAAAAGCTGAGGCTATTTTCCTTTATCAATCTTTTCTCTTTTTAAAACATATTTCTGATCTGAACAAGGACTCGAATTGGCACATTTTCGAAAATTCCAGCTGCAGAATTATTTTTTAAAATTAATTAATTAATTAATTTATTTTTTGGCAGGGGTGGGGAGGGAGGGGAGTGGGCAGGCCACTCCTATCGGTGTTTCATGTCTAGTTTCATCCATCTTTGTTCTTTGGCTCCCGTGGGCCTCCCATCACGGTGGCATCCGCCGTCGCAGAGAACCGCCCCTGGGCGCATGTGCTCCAGAGCTCCGGCTCAGTAATTGGACACCATCGGTCCAGCCGCTCCACAGCACGTGGGATCTTCCCAGGCCAGGGATCAAACCGGCGCCCCTTGCACTGCAAGGCGGTGTCCCCACCCACTGGACCACCAGGGAAGCCCTCCAGCTGCAGAATGTTTGCTTTGTGCGTTTGATGCTCCTGCCAGGGCGCTGTGTGGGCTGGGCTTGCTCATGGGGTTGATATGCCATGCCCACCCTTGGCGACAGAGATGCCCTGTATGTCCCCCCTACTGCCAGCCACACCCTAACTCAACGAGCCAAACCACGGGCGAGGTGAGAAGGGTGGAAGAGAAGTGCTCCAGTTGGCTTTTAGAGAGTCTGCGATGCTGACAGTGTTAAAAACCTTTTCCCCATGAAGATGGTCTCATTGGACATGGTAGTGTTACATAGGACCAGTGTGGCCCCCACATTCTCACCTAGGGTCAACTCCTCCACAACGGTAATGGTTTACATAATTCTTTCCTGGTTGGATCCTATTTTCTGAATAAAAGAAAGCCTCATTCATTCGTGAAACCACGAAAAGTAATTATTGTAGCAAAAAAAAAAAGAGAAAATGCCAAAGTAATTAACCCTGAAATATAGGCTCCAATCCAGCTGTGCCCAGTGACGGTCGTTGCTGTCATCCGTGCTGCCCTCTGCTCCACGCCCTTTGTTTCATGGAGGATTAAGTGTAAACAATCTCCCCTCCACGCTGAATCCCGCCCGATTCTCTCTCCTCCAGGATGTGGTGCTTCCTCCAGGCAGACAAGTAGTGTGCGTGTGTTTGCTGACCAGAATCCAGAGGCCTCCTGAGCTCCTAGTTAAGAAAGAAGGATGCAGAGATCCATGGCCCTTCCCCATTCTTAACTTCTAGAGCTGAGCACAGAAGCACTGTCGATGTTAGAGAGATTCTGGCAGGAGAATTCCACTGTCCTAACCAGGTCTTCAGGTGCTGGACTGCCCAACAGGGTAGAGTCCTTCAGAGACCCTGCCTTCAAGGAGCTGATGGTCAGAGAAGGACCAAGAAGTGGTCCCTGCAGGTGGAGAGCTGGGTCTTTGGCGGTGCCGTTCCTGAGGTCCAGTGGAGGTGGGGATGGCTCTGCAGGGCTTTGATCAGAACTTGGACAAAAGGTTATTTCCTTCAGTCTGCATCCAGTCCTTTCCTTCACCCAACGAGCTTCCTGAAGTTGTTTAAAGAGCCCGAGAGGAGCATGCTCGTGGGCACGACTTTGTTAAAACCAAGCCGAAAAATACTGACCTTGAATCTGCCTTCAGCCCCCTCATCAGGGTGAATGCAGACTCTTTCATGAGTGCAGGCTCACACATCAGCCCAGATTTGGTAGGAGTCCTGAATTTGTATGTCCCCCTACTGCCAGCCACACCCTAACTCAACGAGCCAAACCACGGGCGAGGTGAGAAGGGTGGAAGAGAAGTGCTCCAGTTGGCTTTTAGAGAGTCTGCGATGCTGACAGTGTTAAAAACCTTTTCCCCATGAAGATGGTCTCATTGGACATGGTAGTGTTACATAGGACCAGTGTGGCCCCCACATTCTCACCTAGGGTCAACTCCTCCACAACGGTAATGGTTTACATAATTCTTTCCTGGTTGGATCCTATTTTCTGAATAAAAGAAAGCCTCATTCATTCGTGAAACCACGAAAAGTAATTATTGTAGCAAAAAAAAAAGAGAAAATGCCAAAGTAATTAACCCTGAAATATAGGCTCCAATCCAGCTGTGCCCAGTGACGGTCGTTGCTGTCATCCGTGCTGCCCTCTGCTCCACGCCCTTTGTTTCATGGAGGATTAAGTGTAAACAATCTCCCCTCCACGCTGAATCCCGCCCGATTCTCTCTCCTCCAGGATGTGGTGCTTCCTCCAGGCAGACAAGTAGTGTGCGTGTGTTTGCTGACCAGAATCCAGAGGCCTCCTGAGCTCCTAGTTAAGAAAGAAGGATGCAGAGATCCATGGCCCTTCCCCATTCTTAACTTCTAGAGCTGAGCACAGAAGCACTGTCGATGTTAGAGAGATTCTGGCAGGAGAATTCCACTGTCCTAACCAGGTCTTCAGGTGCTGGACTGCCCAACAGGGTAGAGTCCTTCAGAGACCCTGCCTTCAAGGAGCTGATGGTCAGAGAAGGACCAAGAAGTGGTCCCTGCAGGTGGAGAGCTGGGTCTTTGGCGGTGCCGTTCCTGAGGTCCAGTGGAGGTGGGGATGGCTCTGCAGGGCTTTGATCAGAACTTGGACAAAAGGTTATTTCCTTCAGTCTGCATCCAGTCCTTTCCTTCACCCAACGAGCTTCCTGAAGTTGTTTAAAGAGCCCGAGAGGAGCATGCTCGTGGGCACGACTTTGTTAAAACCAAGCCGAAAAATACTGACCTTGAATCTGCCTTCAGCCCCCTCATCAGGGTGAATGCAGACTCTTTCATGCGAGGTGCAGGCTCACACATCAGCCCAGATTTGGTAGGAGTCCTGAATTTGTGATTGGCAAAGTCCTTACTCTTTTTAAAGTTTATTTATTTATTTTTTTAGCACCAAAACCATTTTGTATTGGGGCTATAGCCAATGAACAGTGTTGTGATAGTTTCAGGTAAACAGTGAAGGGGCTCAGCCATACGTATGCGTGTATCCGTTCTCCTCCAGCAAAGTTCCTCTGCTTGTGGAAGACATGGGGGCAGAGGCTGACCTCAGGGAGGCAGGAGATCTTGTCTAAAGACAACGAGGAACGCCATGAACGCTCCAGAGTGTTCTCCTCCTTCCAGAGTTTCTCAGCCTGAGCATCAGCCCACCTGACACTAGCAGGCCTCCTGCATGCCCACCCACTACACTGAGAGCTAACACTGCCCATCGCTGCCCAAGTTCGCGTCCACTGCATCCTGAACGTCAATCTTAGAAGGAATTGCTTTTGTTAAAGCCCAGTTCAGGGCTTCCCCTGGTGGTCCAGTGGGTAAGAACACCACCTTGCAGTGCAAGGGGCGCCGGTTCGATCCCTGGCCTGGGAAGATCCCACGTGCTGTGGAGCAGCTGGACCGATGTGTCCAATTACTGAGCCGGAGCTCTGGAGCGCATGCGCCCAGAGCTCTGCAACGACAGACGCCACCACGATGGGAGGCCCACAGGAGCCAAAGAACAAAAACGAATGAAGATAGAGAAATGAAAGACCAATAGAAGTGGCCCGCCCGCTCCCCTCCCTCCTCAATTCAACCCCCGCCAAAAATAAATAAATAAATAAATCATTTAAAAAAAACAAAACAAAACCCAGTCCAGCACTTACACAGCATGTCCACGCCACCTAAATCACCTAAGGGTGTGTTAAGTATCTCTTTGAGAAATCAAGTCAGAGAAAAATTCGTAATAGCACTACTGAGTGGAGAGCATCATGGTTACAGGTACTTCTGTTTGAAAAAAAAAAAAAAAAAAAAATGATCCTAGCACTGTCCTTGGTCCTGAGATGAGCAGAGTGTTCTTCATTTCCACTTAGAATTAATAGGCGTTTAATAGGTGGACCACACTTCAGACACGCCCCTTTGGCCTGGAGATGGTGCCTCCGAGATGACCCAGGGCTGAGGAGGACCGGGCAGCAGGGGGAGTGAGCTGCGGGCTCTGCTGCGTACTCACCATCCTCCTCGCTCTCCATCTTCCTCCTCCTCCTCCTCCTCCTCCTCTCCCGTCAGCGGAGGTACGAACAGGCACAGTCTATCTTTATCCCGATCCCTGCCGCTTGCCAAGCATTCTGTTGTTTGTTTTGGTGTTTTCCCCACCTGTTTAGACAAAGTGGCATATGCACAGTGTGCCTTAAAAGAAAACACAAAATTGACACTTGCTTGAAATGTTTAAAGTTCAAAGTCTGTTTTGTGCTTGAACAAGGCCGAGAAACAACACGCTATCACATCACCACTCCTGCTGCCTGCTCTCAGAAATAGCCCAGCGGCTCCGGGGGCGGTCAGAACCCGAGGCAGCCGCTCTCTGCGACTTGAACACGAAGTCAGCTGCTGCTGCCCACTGTGAGCGAGCTGCTCTGAGGGACTCGAGTCAGGATCTCGGGGAGCCAGTGGCATGTGTGGGGAAACGGCCTCTGTGCCTCCATGGAGAACAGATAGGGAGTTCTCTTGTGGTCCAAAAGCCCAATCAAATTGTTAGTAATATCAGTTGTGTTGTTTATTGAACACATACTAGGTTCCAAGCATTGTAAATAAGCCCTCTGCCCACAAGAATCCTCTTTTCCTCCTTCTAGAAACTCGGTAAAGCAGACATCACCATCCCATTTTGCAGGTGAAGGAAAGTAGTGTGGAGATTTTAAATAATTGTCTCTGAGTGGTGCAGCCACAGCTGTCGGAGCCAAAACTTGAATTCATGTCTAACTTCTGATCTCTTCAAAGAGTTTATTGATCCCTGGTGTACAGGCTACTGGTCCACCAAGAGTTTTTACTATGACTTCAAGTGCCAGATAAAGGTTTGGCGGAAAAGATTATAAATTTAGCTTCCCTGGTGGTTCAGATGGTTAAAAATCTGCCTGGAATGTAGGAGACTGGGTTCAGTCCCAGGCCAGGAAGATCTGGAAAAGGAAATGGCACCCACTCCAGTATTTTTGCCTGGGGAATCCCATGGACAGAGAAGCCCAGTGAGCTACAGTCCGTGGGATTACCACAACAGTACTTTAATTCTACACCTTGTATCAGCTACTTACTTTTCTTCTGAATTCCATCACAGGATTTTATTGAGTACATCTCACAAATCATACTCTTAATAGTATTAATATTCAATTGCTGTTTAGTAAGAATAAGGTGTCTTCCACTCATTTATTTTATTTTATCGATTCATTTAATTTTTTGAGGCATGCAAGATCTTAGCTCCGTAGCTAGGCATTGAACTCATGGAAGCACAGAGTCAACCTCTGGACACCAGGGAAATCCCTATTTGTTTATTGTTAGTAGTTTGCCTACTGTTTCTTTTTCTTTTTTTTTTGAGGGCAGGCAAGAGGATTTTATTTTGTATAGTAATTTATTTTTTAATTTAATTTTATTTTATACTAGAGTGTGGTTAACCGATTTACAATGTTGTATTAGTTCATGGTACACAGCAAAGTGATTCAATTGTACACATATATCCATTCTTCTTCAGTTTCTTTTCCTGTATAGATTATTACAGATTATTGAGCAGAGTTCTCTGTGCTATAAATAGCATAGGATATATTAGGAATTTGGGATTAACATAAAACTCTATTCTATGTGAAATAGGTAATCAGCAAGGCCCTTCTGTAGAGCACAGTGACCTATACTCAATACCCCACCTACTTTGGAAACATGTTTCAGAGGAGTTTCAGTATGAAAAAGATGCTTCCCGTGACAAACCCCCTGAATCAGGAGCAGAAGAGCTAAAACTGTACAGAAGGGAGGGGGACCCTCTCTGAGTGGGGGGCAGCCACAGCTGTCGGAGCCAAAACTTGAATTCATGTCTAACTTCTGATCTCTTCAAAGAGTTTATTGATCCCTGGTGTACAGGCTACTGGTCCACCAAGAGTTTTTACTATGACTTCAAGTGCCAGATAAAGGTTTGGCGGAAAAGATTATAAATTTAGCTTCCCTGGTGGTTCAGATGGTTAAAAATCTGCCTGGAATGTAGGAGACTGGGTTCAGTCCCAGGCCAGGAAGATCTGGAAAAGGAAATGGCACCCACTCCAGTATTTTTGCCTGGGGAATCCCATGGACAGAGAAGCCCAGTGAGCTACAGTCCGTGGGATTACCACAACAGTACTTTAATTCTACACCTTGTATCAGCTACTTACTTTTCTTCTGAATTCCATCACAGGATTTTATTGAGTACATCTCACAAATCATACTCTTAATAGTATTAATATTCAATTGCTGTTTAGTAAGAATAAGGTGTCTTCCACTCATTTATTTTATTTTATCGATTCATTTAATTTTTTGAGGCATGCAAGATCTTAGCTCCGTAGCTAGGCATTGAACTCATGGAAGCACAGAGTCAACCTCTGGACACCAGGGAAATCCCTATTTGTTTATTGTTAGTAGTTTGCCTACTGTTTCTTTTTCTTTTTTTTTTGAGGGCAGGCAAGAGGATTTTATTTTGTATAGTAATTTATTTTTTAATTTAATTTTATTTTATACTAGAGTGTGGTTAACCGATTTACAATGTTGTATTAGTTCATGGTACACAGCAAAGTGATTCAATTGTACACATATATCCATTCTTCTTCAGTTTCTTTTCCTGTATAGATTATTACAGATTATTGAGCAGAGTTCTCTGTGCTATAAATAGCATAGGATATATTAGGAATTTGGGATTAACATAAACACTCTATTCTATGTGAAATAGGTAATCAGCAAGGCCCTTCTGTAGAGCACAGTGACCTATACTCAATACCCCACCTACTTTGGAAACATGTTTCAGAGGAGTTTCAGTATGAAAAAGATGCTTCCCGTGACAAACCCCCTGAATCAGGAGCAGAAGAGCCTGAGCAGAGGGGAGGAAGCAGAGGCAGCCCGCAGGCCCCTCCCCCGGCCCCTGCCTTAGCTCGTCACAGAACAGGGAGGTGGTGACCTCTCCTTAGGGACAGAAAACCTGCCAAACAAGGAAAACAAGACTACCTTACTCTACTAATGTCTTGAAAGTGTGTACTTTTCCTAATCAGAACATTTAAGGTAACATTGCAGTTTTGCTTTGTATTTACTTTGCCACCATCTTTGAATATAAGATATTTTTTTATTGTTGAAGCAATATACTATTATCATTAGCCTGGGAAATATTGGAGGAAAACAGCTATCAGCCTATCCTCTAAATACAAATATAAGAACTTCAGTGTTTCCCTTTTGTTCTTCTTCAGAAAATGAATTTCTCCCATTTCCCCTAGCTGTAAGCATGGCCGGAATTCCAGGCTGTCTTCTGCCTTCAGTGACATGAATCTTTTCCCTGTTGCAACAAAATCCTCATGATTGTCACTTTATTGATCAGATCACGTGCCATGTAATAGATGCAGCAGAACACTGTTTCTCTCTTGATAGACATCTGTGTCACCCCGATGTTAATAGTACAGATAAGGCTCGTAATGAGTGATCCCCTCAGCTTTCAGCCAAATGATGATTTATGAGTGTAGAATTTACATATACACTATGTAACTTGAAATAATACTGACTTATAGCCAGTTTCACTAAAAATGTCCCAGAGGCACCAAATAAGCTCCTTGAAGGCAGAAACACTCTGTTTTTCCATTTTCTTTCCCACTAAATATAATGGCTTGAAAATATCATGTGCTTTCTCAATCCTTTCAAGAATGAATACCTCACAGGGAGCGTCTCCCCCTCCAAAGTGGCTGAATTGACGATCATTGATGTCATTCCCATGTTGGAAACTGTGTGAGTAGTGTTTGGCCGGGCTCAAGAAGCTCACCGTTCAAAGGACTAAAATCTCAGACAGCCCTTTGAGGCATGAGCATCCTGGGAGTGGGCGGGGGTCCCGTCCGTGCAGGGCGGCCCCGCTCCACCGCGGCCCCTGCTCGTGTCCCGCCGCGTGGCGTCCAAGCACAGATGAGTGGTGCCTATTGACACCGCTCTGAATAAACCCGCGCAGTGACCGTGTGGTCCACGCGTCCACGGCAGAAAGGGGCCCTCTCTGGTGCTGTGTGTAATTGTCGAGTGCATCTGTGAGCTCAGTTAAAGCCCATCTGTAACCTCATGGCCGCCTGCTGCACCTCCCCCCCGCCCCCCGCCCAGCATGGTCAGGTGCTCAGAGCAGCCGGCTGGGGCGCAGTGCAAAGAAAAGCACCTATTTTAAACATTAGGAATGATTTTGTTTTTCAGTCAGCCTGTGATGACTCAAGATGCAGAACTATCACAATTCTAAGAATCAATGATTTTTTTCATTTACTCACGGAAAGTTTTTTTTCCTGTAAAAACTAAAATATGTATTCATGTTGTCTTGGAATAGTTGGTATTTTTTTCAGCAAGCTCGAATCTGCACTATTTATGGGTTTTGCACTATAAAACGCCGCAGCCCAGTCACGTGCCTGCTTTTTCCCTAGCCATCTGTCACAGAGGTCTGGAATTTTATGTGAGTGTTGGCTGCGCAGTCTTAGCCCAAGTTTTTTATTTTTTATGAAAAAATGTCAGCAACTACAATATTTAGCATTTTACTTTACATTGGCCATTAAACTTGATTGCCATAGCTCTGTTTCATTGCTACGGTTACATATCAGTGCTGAAGCCAAACATTGTTCTGATGTGCTTGTGGTAGAGAGCATTGTATCCTGGACAGAGCATGCAGCATCGATATGGTTAATATCTTGGATTTTTGTAACTAAGGTTTATTAATGCTGGTATAAAATGTATTTGATATTATACAGATGGCATAAGATGTGGTGGTTACTAAGTTATTATCCTGGATAAGCTGTACTGCAAAATTCAGGGCTTAAAACTATCACAGGAGATTAAACTATTTACTAAAAAGGACAGAAAGATAGGACCAAAGCATCTTAGTACAAATACATTAGAAGTGTGTTGACCTCCCACAGATAGTGTAAAGCACATCTACCTGAAAGACTGAGAACAAAAACTTTGCAGGTAAAATGAACAGACAGAAGAGACACTTTTATATTTAGGATTTAGGCACTAGTGCAGTGGATCGCCTCTCAGTGGGAATGTTGGGGAGGGAGTGGGTGGAGGGTAACTGGGGAGTTAAAATACACCCCTAGGGAGTGACTGTTAGGGATCTTAGGGACATTTCAGGGAAGACCCCTGCTTTGCCAGCCAAAAGGAAAAGAAGAGTGATGTCCAGGTGTTACTTGTGAACTGATGGATGGTATTCCAGTTCACTGGGAAGGTATTCCTTTGACCCACTCCTAGCAGGAAGGCAAGTCGCTCTCCACACATCCTGGGAGTTACCGTCTGGCAGCATTCACGATCCAGGGCCATGCATGCCATCCTTGGGCACGTGACTTGTAGAAGGTCCAGGATGCATGGGGACTTTGTTGGCACTTGAGCCTTAAAAACAAAACGAAGCTTGGCCCAGGTCTCCCGAGGAGAAACGTTGTGAGGCAGAACTAAAATCTCGTGCTGAGTATCTGGAAAATAGTCACCTTTATTCTGGAGTTTTCACCATGGAACTTAACCCCCCCTCACTCTGGTCATCTGTCAGTGGCCATCTCGTGGCCTTGTGTGGGGCTGAGTGTTTACTGCTCGCCTGCCCGCAAGCTGCCCCCTCAAGTTAGCTTTTTTGGTTGAAGTCGCGCAGGGGAAATGTCACTGTCGAGGAATCCAATATGGTTCTAATATTTCCCAATAAAAATTCCTCAGTGATGCAGGTTACATATCAGTGCTGAAGCCAAACATTGTTCTGATGTGCTTGTGGTAGAGCATTGTATCCTGGACAGAGCATGCAGCATCGATATGGTTAATATCTTGGATTTTTGTAACTAAGGTTTATTAATGCTGGTATAAAATGTATTTGATATTATACAGATGGCATAAGATGTGGTGGTTACTAAGTTATTATCCTGGATAAGCTGTACTGCAAAATTCAGGGCTTAAAACTATCACAGGAGATTAAACTATTTACTAAAAAGGACAGAAAGATAGGACCAAAGCATCTTAGTACAAATACATTAGAAGTGTGTTGACCTCCCACAGATAGTGTAAAGCACATCTACCTGAAAGACTGAGAACAAAAACTTTGCAGGTAAAATGAACAGACAGAAGAGACACTTTTATATTTAGGATTTAGGCACTAGTGCAGTGGATCGCCTCTCAGTGGGAATGTTGGGGAGGGAGTGGGTGGAGGGTAACTGGGGAGTTAAAATACACCCCTAGGGAGTGACTGTTAGGGATCTTAGGGACATTTCAGGGAAGACCCCTGCTTTGCCAGCCAAAAGGAAAAGAAGAGTGATGTCCAGGTGTTACTTGTGAACTGATGGATGGTATTCCAGTTCACTGGGAAGGTATTCCTTTGACCCACTCCTAGCAGGAAGGCAAGTCGCTCTCCACACATCCTGGGAGTTACCGTCTGGCAGCATTCACGATCCAGGGCCATGCATGCCATCCTTGGGCACGTGACTTGTAGAAGGTCCAGGATGCATGGGGACTTTGTTGGCACTTGAGCCTTAAAAACAAAACGAAGCTTGGCCCAGGTCTCCCGAGGAGAAACGTTGTGAGGCAGAACTAAAATCTCGTGCTGAGTATCTGGAAAATAGTCACCTTTATTCTGGAGTTTTCACCATGGAACTTAACCCCCCCTCACTCTGGTCATCTGACAGAGGCCATCTCGTGGCCTTGTGTGGGGCTGAGTTTTTACTGCTCGCCTGCCCCCAAGCTGCCCCCACAAGTTAGCTTTTCTGGTTCAAGTCACCCAGGGGGAAATGTCACTGTCGCAGGAATCCAATATGGTTCTAATATTTCCCAATAAAAATTCCCCTCCAGCTGATTGTTTTTTCACGTTGGAGGGGGGAGCAGAAATGTTATGTCTCTTTATTAACTCAAGTGTGAGTGCTTTCAAGAATGAATTGGGGGCTTCCCCTGGTGGTCCAGTGGGTAGGGACGCCGCCTTGCAGTGCAAGGGGCGCCGGTTCGAGCCCTGGCCTGGGAAGATCCCACGTGCCGCGGAGCGGCTGGACTGATGTGTCCAATTACCGAGCCGGAGCTCTGGAGCGCATGCGCCCAGAGCCGGCGCTCTGCGACGATGGAGGCCACCGCGATGGGAGGCCCACAGGAGCCAAGGAACAAAGACGGATGAAAATAGAGAAACGAAAGACCAATAGAAGTGGCCCGCCTGCTCCCCTCCCTCCCCAACCTGACCCCATCCAAAATAAATAAATAAATAAATCTTTAAAAAAAAAAAAAAAAGAATGAATTGGGAGTGATAATCCTGCAAACTAGAAAGGAAGATTTAAAGCTAAACTTAAAAAAAAAGAGGAAACAGGTTCAGCCAGTGCACTTAGCACTTGGACCACCTTGCTTGCGTGAGGCTTACATTGTTGAAACCCAGAAACGCGAAGCTGCCTAATGGGGCTGCTCTGAAAAGTCTGCCTAAGAATCGAACATTAACCAAAGCGAATTAGAAAGCTAGATTTAAAATCAGATATACTTACATAAAAGCTTGCATTTAAGATGATCCCTTAAAAGCCCCACATGGCAGGCCCCCACTGCAACCGGCTTCATGTTTTTCTGTTTCCTGTTGTCTCCCAGGAGCGGAGATAGAAGTGGACGAGAATGGCACGCTGGACTTAAAACAAAACGAAGCTTGGCCCAGGTCTCCCGAGGAGAAACGTTGTGAGGCAGAACTAAAATCTCGTGCTGAGTATCTGGAAAATAGTCACCTTTATTCTGGAGTTTTCACCATGGAACTTAACCCCCCCTCACTCTGGTCATCTGACAGAGGCCATCTCGTGGCCTTGTGTGGGGCTGAGTTTTACTGCTCGCCTGCCCCCAAGCTGCCCCCACAAGTTAGCTTTTCTGGTTCAAGTCACCCAGGGGGAAATGTCACTGTCGCAGGAATCCAATATGGTTCTAATATTTCCCAATAAAAATTCCCCTCCAGCTGATTGTTTTTTCACGTTGGAGGGGGGAGCAGAAATGTTATGTCTCTTTATTAACTCAAGTGTGAGTGCTTTCAAGAATGAATTGGGGGCTTCCCCTGGTGGTCCAGTGGGTAGGGACGCCGCCTTGCAGTGCAAGGGGCGCCGGTTCGAGCCCTGGCCTGGGAAGATCCCACGTGCCGCGGAGCGGCTGGACTGATGTGTCCAATTACCGAGCCGGAGCTCTGGAGCGCATGCGCCCAGAGCCGGCGCTCTGCGACGATGGAGGCCACCGCGATGGGAGGCCCACAGGAGCCAAGGAACAAAGACGGATGAAAATAGAGAAACGAAAGACCAATAGAAGTGGCCCGCCTGCTCCCCTCCCTCCCCAACCTGACCCCATCCAAAATAAATAAATAAATAAATCTTTAAAAAAAAAAAAAAAAAAAAAGAATGAATTGGGAGTGATAATCCTGCAAACTAGAAAGGAAGATTTAAAGCTAAACTTAAAAAAAAAGAGGAAACAGGTTCAGCCAGTGCACTTAGCACTTGGACCACCTTGCTTGCGTGAGGCTTACATTGTTGAAACCCAGAAACGCGAAGCTGCCTAATGGGGCTGCTCTGAAAAGTCTGCCTAAGAATCGAACATTAACCAAAGCGAATTAGAAAGCTAGATTTAAAATCAGATATACTTACATAAAAGCTTGCATTTAAGATGATCCCTTAAAAGCCCCACATGGCAGGCCCCCACTGCAACCGGCTTCATGTTTTTCTGTTTCCTGTTGTCTCCCCAGGGAGCGGAGATAGAAGTGGACGAGAATGGCACGCTGGACTTAAGCATGAAAAAAACTCGAACCCTGGACAAAGCCACACCCCTGCCTTCTGTCCACCCTTCGGTTCCAACCGCCTCCTCTTCCCCATTCAAAACCAGCAGCCTTCTGGTCAACGCTGCCTTCTACCAGGCCCTGTGTGACCACGAGGGCTGGGACACGCCCATCAACTATAGCAAACCCCATGGGAAGACGGAGGAAGAGAAAGAGGTATTGTCTTAGGGTCGATCCACAAGTTGGAGACAGAGCGTGCTGGGAGAGGTGGCTTGCTTATTGTTCCTGCATCGTGACTCACAGTTCTGTTTAGATAATGCTTACTGCTGTGGCTGGTTTTCCATCTTGGTAAAGCAATGATTTTTAATTTCAGGAGAAATTTACAAACGAATCCAACATGTCCCACCCCTTGCCTAACACAAAATGCCGTTAGAGTGTGGTGTTTTGCTGTGAAGGCTTGAGTTGTTCACTGCAGTGAGAGGTGATGTCATCTCTCTTTGGGACCCAGCATTGCGTGAGCTGGGAAGCTCACATGTGCTCTGCACAAGAGGTCTGCCTGTGAGCACGCATCTGGGACAGGGTGCACCTCCTCAAATTCCCTCCTGTGGTTTATCGGAGGGATGGCATGGCCATGCCTCTGTGCAGAGTCATGGTCCGGGGATCCCAGCCAGTTGTGGATTGGGCTACCTCTGGAGGTGGCGTCACCCGGAAGCCAGATGTTGTGACAGGGAATCCATCAGCCCCAGCTCGTAGCTGGAGGCCCCTGACCTTGTCTGTCGAGCTGTGACTCAGGGTCATTCTGAACGGTTCTGGCCACACACCCTCCATTGGTGAGACTCTTTGTCACTGCAGAGGCGAACCCAGTTTTCCTGTAAGGGATTGTTTGTCACGAGGCAGTGGTTGGTGCTTGCTCATGGACATGTTTAAAGAACTGAAGTCGTGTTTGGAAGTGTGCAGTATCCTACTTTTCAGCTTCGTGAAGCTCAGAGACTTTGGAGGAAGGCTAACTTGATTTGAACATTTACTTTATTTTTTATTGAAGTATAGTTGATTTATAATATCATGTGAGATTCAGGAGTACTGCACAGTGGTTCAGTTATGTGTGTGTGTGTGTGTGTGTGAGTGTGTACATATATAGGGGCTTCCCTGGTGGCTTAGATGGTAAAGAATCTCCCTACAATGCAGGAGACCCAAGTTTGATTCTTGGGTCAGGAAGATCCCCTGGAGAAGGATGGCCACCCACTCCAATATGTTTGCCTGAAAAATTCCATGGACAGGGAAGCCTGGCAGGCTACAGTCCATGGGGTCACAAGTCAGACACAACCGAGCAACTGAACTACTACCTTAATTTGTCTAGCAGTGTCTCAGGGACCCCCTATATTCTTGGGCACTCCTGCCTCTCGAGGTCTAGTAGGCGTCTCAGGGGTCTCCGTGGCTGTGCATCCATTCATCTTATCACTCAGCTAGAAAATGACGTCTCGTGACAAATATTCTCTTTTTATAGACTTATTATAAATTTACAAACGAATCCAACATGTCCCACCCCTTGCCTAACACAAAATGCCGTTAGAGTGTGGTGTTTTGCTGTGAAGGCTTGAGTTGTTCACTGCAGTGAGAGGTGATGTCATCTCTCTTTGGGACCCAGCATTGCGTGAGCTGGGAAGCTCACATGTGCTCTGCACAAGAGGTCTGCCTGTGAGCACGCATCTGGGACAGGGTGCACCTCCTCAAATTCCCTCCTGTGGTTTATCGGAGGGATGGCATGGCCATGCCTCTGTGCAGAGTCATGGTCCGGGGATCCCAGCCAGTTGTGGATTGGGCTACCTCTGGAGGTGGCGTCACCCGGAAGCCAGATGTTGTGACAGGGAATCCATCAGCCCCAGCTCGTAGCTGGAGGCCCCTGACCTTGTCTGTCGAGCTGTGACTCAGGGTCATTCTGAACGGTTCTGGCCACACACCCTCCATTGGTGAGACTCTTTGTCACTGCAGAGGCGAACCCAGTTTTCCTGTAAGGGATTGTTTGTCACGAGGCAGTGGTTGGTGCTTGCTCATGGACATGTTTAAAGAACTGAAGTCGTGTTTGGAAGTGTGCAGTATCCTACTTTTCAGCTTCGTGAAGCTCAGAGACTTTGGAGGAAGGCTAACTTGATTTGAACATTTACTTTATTTTTTATTGAAGTATAGTTGATTTATAATATCATGTGAGATTCAGGAGTACTGCACAGTGGTTCAGTTATGTGTGTGTGTGTGTGTGTGTGAGTGTGTACATATATAGGGGCTTCCCTGGTGGCTTAGATGGTAAAGAATCTCCCTACAATGCAGGAGACCCAAGTTTGATTCTTGGGTCAGGAAGATCCCCTGGAGAAGGATGGCCACCCACTCCAATATGTTTGCCTGAAAAATTCCATGGACAGGGAAGCCTGGCAGGCTACAGTCCATGGGGTCACAAGTCAGACACAACCGAGCAACTGAACTACTACCTTAATTTGTCTAGCAGTGTCTCAGGGACCCCCTATATTCTTGGGCACTCCTGCCTCTCGAGGTCTAGTAGGCGTCTCAGGGGTCTCCGTGGCTGTGCATCCATTCATCTTATCACTCAGCTAGAAAATGACGTCTCGTGACAAATATTCTCTTTTTATAGACATGTGAGGATTCACCTGGGCAGCCTTGTGGATTTAGCTGGAGTCCATTCCTGTCTAATGCTGACGGACCTGAGGTCCCAGCAAAGTTGTGGGCAAGAGGGGCTGTGTAGATGTCTGCTGTTTTCAGAACAGCACTAGAGCAAGCTCACAGTTGCAATTTGCAACCTAAGTATCTGACATCTGGAACTGACAAGCTACTGGAAGTTCGATGGTAGTAACAAGAACAAACATGACTTTGGAGATGCTGACTGAGTCCTTGGACTCCACGAGCTTGCACTAGATTTGAGTTGCTAGGTACTTTTTAAGCTCAGTGCCTGTTGTCAGGGCTGAGCGTGGGTGGTTCACTGCTGGACACTGTCCCCGCGGGACACACACAAAGCTGCTTCTGCACCCCCATAGCCCCTGGGATGGCCTTTCACCACCACCCTTTGTTCCTGCATTGTACCAAGGTGATTTGCTAATACAGCATATTCTTCACATTCTGTTCTGAATCTCAGAATGAGAAATGTGAGGTCCGATTGCTATTATTTTGAAAAAGCCAATTGTAGTCAGTGATCTCGTTGTGAAGGTAGCAGAAGGTGGCCACGCTGAGTCGGAAGAAAGATGATGGCTCTTTCTCATGGCGCCTCGTTGCCCTGACAGAGCTGAAGAGTCAGATTATTACCAGAGATTCTAGAGGAGAGAATGGAAGTTCGGTGGGGTGAACTTGCTGTTCTTTGGTCATATAGAGATTAAATAATGGCCTTGGCCTTCCCTACAATGAAGAAAAGGGAGAAAAGGAAAAGAAAATAGGACACACAAAAATAGGAAAATGTTGAGAAAAAGCAGAAAGGAAAGAAAAAAAAAGAGACACCAGGCACTCGGCCAGGTGTGTGTGGCAGAGGCTATGGTGGTCTCAGTGCTTCTCAGGATGGTGGGGCCAGAGTCCTGAGCTGGGGTGCAGGACGTGACCCCACAGACCATGGATGGATGGTCCTGAGCAGAGCTCTTGGGGGTAGGCGTCTCAGGGGTCTCCGTGGCTGTGCATCCATTCATCTTATCACTCAGCTAGAAAATGACGTCTCGTGACAAATATTCTCTTTTTATAGACATGTGAGGATTCACCTGGGCAGCCTTGTGGATTTAGCTGGAGTCCATTCCTGTCTAATGCTGACGGACCTGAGGTCCCAGCAAAGTTGTGGGCAAGAGGGGCTGTGTAGATGTCTGCTGTTTTCAGAACAGCACTAGAGCAAGCTCACAGTTGCAATTTGCAACCTAAGTATCTGACATCTGGAACTGACAAGCTACTGGAAGTTCGATGGTAGTAACAAGAACAAACATGACTTTGGAGATGCTGACTGAGTCCTTGGACTCCACGAGCTTGCACTAGATTTGAGTTGCTAGGTACTTTTTAAGCTCAGTGCCTGTTGTCAGGGCTGAGCGTGGGTGGTTCACTGCTGGACACTGTCCCTGGACACACACAAAGCTGCTTCTGCACCCCCATAGCCCCTGGGATGGCCTTTCACCACCACCCTTTGTTCCTGCATTGTACCAAGGTGATTTGCTAATACAGCATATTCTTCACATTCTGTTCTGAATCTCAGAATGAGAAATGTGAGGTCCGATTGCTATTATTTTGAAAAAGCCAATTGTAGTCAGTGATCTCGTTGTGAAGGTAGCAGAAGGTGGCCACGCTGAGTCGGAAGAAAGATGATGGCTCTTTCTCATGGCGCCTCGTTGCCCTGACAGAGCTGAAGAGTCAGATTATTACCAGAGATTCTAGAGGAGAGAATGGAAGTTCGGTGGGGTGAACTTGCTGTTCTTTGGTCATATAGAGATTAAATAATGGCCTTGGCCTTCCCTACAATGAAGAAAAGGGAGAAAAGGAAAAGAAAATAGGACACACAAAAATAGGAAAATGTTGAGAAAAAGCAGAAAGGAAAGAAAAAAAAAGAGACACCAGGCACTCGGCCAGGTGTGTGTGGCAGAGGCTATGGTGGTCTCAGTGCTTCTCAGGATGGTGGGGCCAGAGTCCTGAGCTGGGGTGCAGGACGTGACCCCACAGACCATGGATGGATGGTCCTGACTGTGGTTCCCAGGAGCTCTGCCAAGATGCTTCTTGGGTCCCCAGGGTGCTCTCTGAACCAAGGCTGCGCCCACCTCCCCATACCCCACACCCCACACCCTTCACATCCCACATCCCAAAGCCCTCACAGCCCCCAACCCACGCGCCGCACCCCCACCCCCCACTCGACACTCACGCCCGTCCCCACAACCAGAAACTGGGCGATTACTTCTAATTCATTGTTATCTCGTTCATATGCACAACAGTTGCTTCATTTTGGTGGTAATTTTCAGAAAATATTGTCTGTCTCTCTCAGTGAAATAGCCTGTCCAGATGCCCCCTAAAAAAAAAATCCTGAATCTGGAAAAAACTCAAACTATCTCGAAAGTGCTGAGAAAAAAACTAGAGCCGTCAGTTTCATTCAACTGTCTGTTTTCCAAAGATGTTCCGGGTTTCACGTGTTCACAGTGCCAGATGCTATGATCTGCCTTTCATGCCCTCATTATGTTCCAGTCCTTATGGAAATCTATATAAACTTCTCTGTGTACATTAAAGGAATCTCACCCGTGTACTCTAACACACACGTACATGGATGGCACATCTTAAACTGGATGCACTATTAAATTTTTTGATTATTATTTATTTTTTAGGTGTGCTGGGTTTTCATTGCTGTGCGGGCTTTTTAAAACTGTCTTCAGTTCAAGGTCTTATAATTAGGAATTGCTTCACTCTAGGCATTTACATTGTGAAATGTGAAAAGGACAACCATCGTGCACTTATTTTCTATAAATTTCACAGAAGCTGCATTAAGATAACCCTTCTCTTTGTACCTTAATAGACAACTATCATCAAGCACCCATTTCTGTTTATTTTTCAGTGGTGTACGATAATCTGCTACTAATTTCAAACATTTATAAAATGCAATACTCAGTATTAAAAAATAACATGAAAAAAGAAATTTGAGCAGACCAGGTCTTATTAACTTGAAGATCATGTTCCTTGAGGTCATTCAGGCACATGTTCACTGCTGTAGGGTCTTGTGTGAAATAATTGATCGGGTTGTTATCCAGATAATTAATAAAGGAAATTGCATTTGCCTTTATGACTGAAATCAAGACTTAGAACTTTTCTTAGGTTGGAAAAATCCAGGGATTTTGTTTTTTCGTTGATTTTGCGTGTGGATTGAGAACAATTAACATTGCATTTACCCTTGCAATGTCATGTCCATGTAATTTAAATAAGATTGGCCTTGAGTAACTCAAAATTGTTTTCTCACCTTAAATGGATCCATACTTTTGAGATTTAGGAGACAGTATTTTTTTATATTGGTTAATCTGATTTTAATGTTAAATCCAGAAAGTATTACATTTATTGGATATAAGCTTAATGATAAAAGTCAGCTAATTATGTGATTGAATAAAACCATCATTAGTTTTCTATAAGATAATATATCAGATTGTGAATACGTGATGTGAAAGGATCAATGAGATTTCCTTATGAAATCAGGATCAGCGCTAAGCTTAAAAGGAAGCCATGAAAATTAGTGAGAATCCAAGGAGGCATTCCATCCAGTGAGCAAAAACTTGACCAGATACCAGCCTAGCAAAAGAGGCACTTTAAGGAAAACAGGAAGTGACATGAGACCAAAAGTAGATATTCAGAAAAATCAAGCAAAACCTTCCTAGACATTGTGGAGTCAGCAGCTTATTATTTAAGTAAATAATTTAAATCTATTTGCATATCAGGAAGGACATTCTAGTAAGGTAAATTTGCTTCTTCCTTCTCTTTTTAAAAATTTGTGTGAGTCATTGTTTTTGAGAATTTATTTTGTTTTACCAATGACTGCTGTGTACATAAAGAACTTTTCCTATGTTCTCTAAGAAATGTGTATTATACAGCAAAACTTGAAATATATTAGAATATTAACTTATTTACATACCTCAGGAAATACCTCTGTAGTTATATCTCTCAAAATGTGAACTTTTTAAAGGTGTGCCCGTGAGTTATAATTCCTCATCTTCACCTAGGATAAAGATTCGTAGCAGTCCAGGTGTTCTCTTATTATCTTGTTGATTTTTGTACAAGTAGATGAAGAATGATAGTCTTTGAGCAGACCAGGTCATTCAGGTTCCTTGAGGTCATTCAGGCACATGTTCACTGCTGTAGGGTCTTGTGTGAAATAATTGATCGGGTTGTTATCCAGATAATTAATAAAGGAAATTGCATTTGCCTTTATGACTGAAATCAAGACTTAGAACTTTTCTTAGGTTGGAAAAATCCAGGGATTTTGTTTTTTCGTTGATTTTGCGTGTGGATTGAGAACAATTAACATTGCATTTACCCTTGCAATGTCATGTCCATGTAATTTAAATAAGATTGGCCTTGAGTAACTCAAAATTGTTTTCTCACCTTAAATGGATCCATACTTTTGAGATTTAGGAGACAGTATTTTTTTTATATTGGTTAATCTGATTTTAATGTTAAATCCAGAAAGTATTACATTTATTGGATATAAGCTTAATGATAAAAGTCAGCTAATTATGTGATTGAATAAAACCATCATTAGTTTTCTATAAGATAATATATCAGATTGTGAATACGTGATGTGAAAGGATCAATGAGATTTCCTTATGAAATCAGGATCAGCGCTAAGCTTAAAAGGAAGCCATGAAAATTAGTGAGAATCCAAGGAGGCATTCCATCCAGTGAGCAAAAACTTGACCAGATACCAGCCTAGCAAAAGAGGCACTTTAAGGAAAACAGGAAGTGACATGAGACCAAAAGTAGATATTCAGAAAAATCAAGCAAAACCTTCCTAGACATTGTGGAGTCAGCAGCTTATTATTTAAGTAAATAATTTAAATCTATTTGCATATCAGGAAGGACATTCTAGTAAGGTAAATTTGCTTCTTCCTTCTCTTTTAAAAATTTGTGTGAGTCATTGTTTTTGAGAATTTATTTTGTTTTACCAATGACTGCTGTGTACATAAAGAACTTTTCCTATGTTCTCTAAGAAATGTGTATTATACAGCAAAACTTGAAATATATTAGAATATTAACTTATTTACATACCTCAGGAAATACCTCTGTAGTTATATCTCTCAAAATGTGAACTTTTTAAAGGTGTGCCCGTGAGTTATAATTCCTCATCTTCACCTAGGATAAAGATTCGTAGCAGTCCAGGTGTTCTCTTATTATCTTGTTGATTTTCTGTACAAGTAGATGAAGAATGTCATCTAGTCTTTAAGCCAGAACTCAGATGTGACCCCAATGACCCCAACTGTATTTGGATACAGTTGTTTTTCCAGAGTTTCCTAATGCTTGTATGCTTCTGTATTTTCTTTTTTTCCAGAAAGACCCAGTGAACTCTCTAGAAAATTTAGAGGAAAAGAAATTCCCTGGAGAGGCCTCCATACCAAGCCCTAAACCCAAGCTCCACACCAGAGACCTCAAGAAAGAACTAATTACGTGAGTGATCTGAGGCTCTAGAATGGAGGGTCCAGGTCAAAACCTTGAGTGATAACACCTTGGCTTGCAGAGCTGACTTTGCGTGTGTTTTAGGGCAGTTTCACGTGGCCAGTAGTTAAATGTTCTGTGTGTACCTTGACCTCTGCTCAGAACTAAGAGGATTATGAAAAAAAAAAAAAAAGTGCATGACTTGATTTCATGCTAGAGAATTAAAAGTCTAACTGAAAAACAAAATACACAAAACAATTAGAAATGTTTGTGTTCTGATCAGAGGTCTTAGTCTGATATCCAACTGACCTCAGAGGAGCCAAGTTAGGGCTTCCAGGAGTCTGCGTGCATGTGTGTGTGTGTTAGTTGCTCAGTCCTGTCCAACTCCCTGATGCTCCACGGACTGTAGTCCCCCAGGCCCCTCTGTCCATGTTGATTCTCCAGGCAGGCATGCAGAGTGGATTGCCGTTCCTCTCTCCTGGGGATCTTTCCAACCCAGGGACTGAACCTAGGTCATCTGGATTGCAGGCAGACTCTTTATTGTCTGCGCCACCCAGGAAGCCCGGAAACTTATAAAACTTACTGCAGAATGTTAACTGGGAAGGGGGTTGTTGGTTTTTTATGAGTTCTTGTGACTTAGGAGAGTTGAAAGACCAGAGCAGGTCATACCAGACAAGCTGCACTGGGTTCTGAATTGAAGTCAGGGGTCGCTTGGAGCAGAAGGCCCTCGGCTGAGCCCCAGGACCAGGTGACCTGGAGGGAGACAGAGAGAGACAGAGAGCGAGCCCTGAGAAGATAGCCTAGGTGCAGGGTTCACATGAAGAGCCACAGGATGTCTGCGCAGAAGCCTGAGCTAGTGCTGGGGTATCTGAGGAGGAGCGGTGTGCAGAGCTCTTCGGAGGCGGGTCGGGAAAATCACCTAGAACACTGACTAGAGATACAGATGTGTGAAGACAAGGTGTTGCCTGGGAGACAGTGCCTCCAGGGAGGACCTATGGCAGGACGTGGACAGAGTGCCTGTCCCAGAATTCTAGGGCGCCCATCCTGCTGGGACCTGAGAGGGACGGAGACACCCACCAAGAACACAGACCTGGGACCCAGGAGGAAGGGAAGGTCACAGGAGCCAAGAGTCCAAAAAATTCCCACCTGGGATTTGGATGGTTTAAAATGCCACAGGAAATTCAAAGAGGTCAAAACAGAAACGGCAGGATGCCCAAGAACTATGTTCCCTTAGGAGGTGAGCATTTCCTGAGGACTTGGGGCCCGTGTCACCAAGCACCCTCCTGGGGGGCGCCTGGGCAGCCTTGATGACGTGATGACGGCCTCGATGGGCCTGCTAGGCAAGTTTCTAAAATCTTTGTATGGATATAGTTTCTGCATATTATCTCAAAGATCCTCAAAAAGGGCCAGTGTTTCTCCTCTGAAGGCAAATTTGCAAATTTCCAGAGTCATTCCAAACTGAATGTAGTCTGAAAAGCTGATAAGTAACCTGCGTGCTTATGTTGTACAGAAACGTGAAGTGTGATCATTTTGTCATGGGCACTTCTCACTGGGGCGAAGAGAAAGGGCTCTGGAAAGGGGGTAAACCGTTGGGCCTGTGATCATGAATTCCTAGGAAGTGAGCTCTCTCAAGGCCTTGGGGTTTTCCTCTTGTTTCAGGACAGGGGAGCATGGGGGTGGGCACCACGCATGCCCACACCCTGTGTTACACGGTTCTGTACGCGTCTCTCCCTGTCCTTATTAGGCTGTGTTTTATGTTTCTAACTGATAAATGCACCTTCGTTGCTTACCAGCAACTGTTTGGCTAGAATAAGATTTTTCGATGCTATTGATCAACAGAAACTCGTTTAGTGTGTGAGCGCCACTTACTGAGGGAATTAGACGCTTTCCTTTCTCTAAACGGTGATAGTTTCATTTGCAAACCTTCCCAGAATGGATTACCCAACTGACACATGTGTAAGATTTCTCGTTCAAGATCTATAAATTAATCCAGCAGTCAGAACCCGAAGCATCGATTTTTCCTACTACAGTGCTCCTTCATTCTTTGCTTTATTGCTTGACCTCTTTAAACCACAAAGCTTCACCAAAACAATTAGCCACTATTTAAATGCAGGCTTTATCATTATACTTCTTAAGTAATTTATCACTGTCTGGTTTGAAAATCATTGGCACTTCTTTGCCTCTCCTGGCAGTATTAAAAGGAATGATTAAAAAATAGAAAAAAAGGGAGGGGGGTCACAGGAGCCAAGAGTCCAAAAAATTCCCACCTGGGATTTGGATGGTTTAAAATGCCACAGGAAATTCAAAGAGGTCAAAACAGAAACGGCAGGATGCCCAAGAACTATGTTCCCTTAGGAGGTGAGCATTTCCTGAGGACTTGGGGCCCGTGTCACCAAGCACCCTCCTGGGGGGCGCCTGGGCAGCCTTGATGACGTGATGACGGCCTCGATGGGCCTGCTAGGCAAGTTTCTAAAATCTTTGTATGGATATAGTTTCTGCATATTATCTCAAAGATCCTCAAAAAGGGCCAGTGTTTCTCCTCTGAAGGCAAATTTGCAAATTTCCAGAGTCATTCCAAACTGAATGTAGTCTGAAAAGCTGATAAGTAACCTGCGTGCTTATGTTGTACAGAAACGTGAAGTGTGATCATTTTGTCATGGGCACTTCTCACTGGGGCGAAGAGAAAGGGCTCTGGAAAGGGGGTAAACCGTTGGGCCTGTGATCATGAATTCCTAGGAAGTGAGCTCTCTCAAGGCCTTGGGGTTTTCCTCTTGTTTCAGGACAGGGGAGCATGGGGTGGGCACCACGCATGCCCACACCCTGTGTTACACGGTTCTGTACGCGTCTCTCCCTGTCCTTATTAGGCTGTGTTTTATGTTTCTAACTGATAAATGCACCTTCGTTGCTTACCAGCAACTGTTTGGCTAGAATAAGATTTTTCGATGCTATTGATCAACAGAAACTCGTTTAGTGTGTGAGCGCCACTTACTGAGGGAATTAGACGCTTTCCTTTCTCTAAACGGTGATAGTTTCATTTGCAAACCTTCCCAGAATGGATTACCCAACTGACACATGTGTAAGATTTCTCGTTCAAGATCTATAAATTAATCCAGCAGTCAGAACCCGAAGCATCGATTTTTCCTACTACAGTGCTCCTTCATTCTTTGCTTTATTGCTTGACCTCTTTAAACCACAAAGCTTCACCAAAACAATTAGCCACTATTTAAATGCAGGCTTTATCATTATACTTCTTAAGTAATTTATCACTGTCTGGTTTGAAAATCATTGGCACTTCTTTGCCTCTCCTGGCAGTATTAAAAGGAATGATTAAAAAATAGAAATAAAATTTAAAGTGAAATAAAATAAACGCAATGCTGTTTTTGCACACTAGGTGGCGATATATTTCCAAAGTGGGAATTTCCAGGATGTTTTAACCCATGTCTCAGGCTCTGAATATTTCAGCTGTGTCGGATGATGAGAAGAGACTATGTCTCTGTGGCGGAGGTGGCTGCACGTGGGATAACTCAGCGCAGATTTTATTCATTATTCTTCTTTCTTGTTGGTGCATACTTGTAGCTTCCAGTCTCTTCCTGATGTTCTGTCTAGGAAGGTGGTGGGCAGAGAGCTTGGATCAAGCTCTGAGAATCAAGCATCTCCCTGAGAGATGGATGGGTTTGAAGCTTACAGTTTCTTTAGAGTGCCTGAGAACAATAGACAGGTAACTCACAGGAAAAAATGTACGGAGAAGGTGACATGTCAGAAATCCTGGATGTCATCAGACTATCGCCAGATGCCCCTTTAAAGGCACAGAGTCTGTATTCCACGCAGGAGTGAGCCTCCCCATAAGGCAGGGTGCCTAGAGCATCAGACGGCATGCCCGATGTGGCTGAGGCATCCCTTGATTACTGCACAAAGAGCACTGGTTGGTGGGGTCAATCAGCTTAACCCTCAGTGACAGCAGTGTCAGAGGGAAATAAATGGCTGAGAAGTCAAAGTATCTGTTACCTATGGGAGCAGACCTACTTGGGACAGCCACCCTCTTAAATTATTTTTAAACCACACATAAGATGCGCAGAACGTGACCAGCTTCTGAGACGAACGCAGCGCCGGGACAGACTCTGAACTTGGGCGGGAGAGACCACTGCTCAGGTTGTGGGCGCGTGGGTGCTTCTGCTGGGTTCAAACCGCAGGATGGAATGGATCTCAGGCTTCAGCATCTAACCCTCTTCACCATCTCTGCACCGTCAGCAACGTTCCCACTTAAAATGTCAAATTTTATGTGTTTTTAAAGGTCTTTCGAGTGATTTCATGTTATGAAGTCAGGCTTTATCATTATACTTCTTAAGTAATTTATCACTGTCTGGTTTGAAAATCATTGGCACTTCTTTGCCTCTCCTGGCAGTATTAAAAGGAATGATTAAAAAATAGAAATAAAATTTAAAGTGAAATAAAATAAACGCAATGCTGTTTTTGCACACTAGGTGGCGATATATTTCCAAAGTGGGAATTTCCAGGATGTTTTAACCCATGTCTCAGGCTCTGAATATTTCAGCTGTGTCGGATGATGAGAAGAGACTATGTCTCTGTGGCGGAGGTGGCTGCACGTGGGATAACTCAGCGCAGATTTTATTCATTATTCTTCTTTCTTGTTGGTGCATACTTGTAGCTTCCAGTCTCTTCCTGATGTTCTGTCTAGGAAGGTGGTGGGCAGAGAGCTTGGATCAAGCTCTGAGAATCAAGCATCTCCCTGAGAGATGGATGGGTTTGAAGCTTACAGTTTCTTTAGAGTGCCTGAGAACAATAGACAGGTAACTCACAGGAAAAAATGTACGGAGAAGGTGACATGTCAGAAATCCTGGATGTCATCAGACTATCGCCAGATGCCCCTTTAAAGGCACAGAGTCTGTATTCCACGCAGGAGTGAGCCTCCCCATAAGGCAGGGTGCCTAGAGCATCAGACGGCATGCCCGATGTGGCTGAGGCATCCCTTGATTACTGCACAAAGAGCACTGGTTGGTGGGGTCAATCAGCTTAACCCTCAGTGACAGCAGTGTCAGAGGGAAATAAATGGCTGAGAAGTCAAAGTATCTGTTACCTATGGGAGCAGACCTACTTGGGACAGCCACCCTCTTAAATTATTTTTAAACCACACATAAGATGCGCAGAACGTGACCAGCTTCTGAGACGAACGCAGCGCCGGGACAGACTCTGAACTTGGGCGGGAGAGACCACTGCTCAGGTTGTGGGCGCGTGGGTGCTTCTGCTGGGTTCAAACCGCAGGATGGAATGGATCTCAGGCTTCAGCATCTAACCCTCTTCACCATCTCTGCACCGTCAGCAACGTTCCCACTTAAAATGTCAATTTATGTGTCAGCCATATGTAGTATTTTCAAAGGTCTTTTTCGAGTGATTTCATGTTTATGAAGCTGCTATGTTATCGTTCTCTTTAAAAAAAAGTCACAAAGCATTCTTAAATCTGCAGTGTTGTTGATACCAATATTCCTAAGAGCTGCTATCATGATAGGTCATGGGTTTATATATATTTTTTAATTCGTATTTTCAAAGAAAGAGAACATCATTGACGGTCGCCTGTCCTCCTCCAGAACATGTGTTTCGGCATCACTTTCCTCCATCAGCTGAACCAGGGAACTGATGCCAGGCTGGAAACTCACAGTTCAGGACCGTAAGCTTCATCTTGGGTTTCCCAGGTGACGCTCATGGTAAAGAACCAGCCTACCAGTGTAGGAGACACAGGCCCCGTCCTTGGGTCGGGAAGATCCCCAGGAGGAGGAAATGGCAGCTCACTCCAGTACTCTTGCCTGGAAAATCCCATGGATAGAGGAGCCCGGTGGGCTACAGACCATGGGCTTGCAAAAGAGTCAGACACAGCTGAGAGACTAAGCACACACAAGTTTCTTCTTAGCGTGTATGGGTCCTGTATAACTTGTAGGACTTTCTCCTTGTCTTTAGTTCCTTAGTTCCTTTAGCTTCTGCACATCTCTTGAAAAGAGAAGCTACCAGGTTCATAATCAGTCAGGCAGAGCCAGCACCCATGAATGCAACTGACCCTGATTCTGTGTTTCTGTTGACCCAGCTGCCCAACGCCAGGATGCGACGGGAGTGGCCACGTCACGGGCAACTATGCGTCCCACCGCAGGTAGCTCACCGCCTTGGTCAGGCTCCACCACCCCGTCCTCGCAAAGGACTTGTCCTCAGCCCTTCTAGAAAGACATTCTCTCCATCGGAAACTGGGGTCAGAGTTAGTTGGGTGTTTGCTTCGTTTTGTTTTTCAGAAATAAAGCTAACTTCAATCTCCAGTCTTTCTTCTTACATTGTAAAGAAATTATGCTTTTTTGATCAAAAATGGTTTTGGGATCCTGTGGTCCAAGCTACAATCCAGAAGTCAAAAATGGTTTTCTGAGCCGGTGGTCCAAGCTACAACCCACACCTTAAGGTTCATGTCAGGCTTTGGTCCTGCTTAGCTTCAGGAGTCAGTATGGCCGTGATCGGGCCGACCCTTCATGCTGTGGGGCCTCCTCCCTGGGCGGGTGGCCAGTGTACAGCCAGAGGGACAGCAGAGCAGACAGTGGCTGACATGGCCCTTCCACCCTCCTGTGCCACTGTGGGGCTCGCTGTCCCCCTGGGCACGGCTTTAACCTCTGAGCAGCATTCCTCAGGATGCAGGTGGAGGGTTCTCAAGGTCAGTCGTCTTGGGGTTGGCTGTCTCACGGGGCCAAAGGCCCCCGGTTTGGTAAATATCAAGCCACAGTCTATGAGAAGTAGTCAAGAGCCCAAAGCCTGACCTGGCTTGAGCGGCAGACCTGGGTTCAGACTTGCGTCTCTTTCCCAGACCCCCTTCCGGGCGATGAACGTGTGCTCATTCACAAGCTCAGGCTGCCCCGGCTCGGGACTCTGTGTGGCAGTGGGTCTCTGTTTTTGTCTCTCTCCTCCCTCTTTAGTGTTTCTGGATGTCCTCTGGCAGATAAGACCCTGAAATCCCTCATGGCAGCCAACTCTCAGGAGCTCAAGTAAGTATGGACCTGACCTCCACGCCTGTACCCAGCCAGGGCAGCCCTGACCAAGGGCAGATGGCACCTCAGTAAATCCTAAGCACGCACCCTCTCAACAGAGGTCCACAACTAAGCCCAAGCCCCTGTGATTCAGTCTAGTTCATTTACTGGCCTTGGAAATGTCTTTGAGAGACAGATGAGAACCTTTTTTTTTTTTTTTCATTTTATTTTATTTTATTTTATTTTCGGCGGGGGTCGGGTTGGGGAGGGAGGGGAGCAGGTGGGCCACTTCTATTGGTCTTTCATTCCTCTATCTTCATCCGTCTTTGTTCTTTGGCTCCTGTGGGCCTCCCATCGCGGTGGCGTCTGTTGTCACAGAGCGCTGGCTCTGGGCGCATGCGCTCCAGAGCTCCGGCTCGGTGATTGGACACATCAGTCCAGCCGCTCCACGGCACGTGGGATCTTCCCAGGCCAGGGCTCGAACTGGCGCCCCTTGCACTGCAAGGCGGTGTCCTTACCCACTGGACCACCAGGGGAAGCCCCAGATGAGAACTTTTCATGGTGCCGGCAGATGCCCAGTGATAAGTTGTGGGTCAAATTTCAGGTTCTTTCCAAACTAACGTTTAAAAACAAGGCAAAAGAATGTAGGATTACAGTGGATATGATGTCTCCCAAGCATCCGAGATGGCATGTCAGCATTTCCTTTAAAAATGGATTCTTAGCCAAAAAACTGTTTTTAAGCAAAAAGAGTCCCACAAAATCAGCTTATCTTGTTTGAATGCCTGGCTCTGTGTTGAGACACCTGCTGCCCCTGCCACACCCATGGGGCCCAGCTGAGCACTCATTGTTTTTCCAGGTGTCCCACCCCGGGTTGTGACGGCTCAGGACACGTGACCGGGAACTATGCCTCCCACCGCAGGTAGGAGGGACCCCTGCCTCTCCCCAGAGATGGAGCTTAGAGCGGGGCGGCAGCGTGCCCCTGAGATCACATGCTTCTCTCTTGTTCTTTGTTGGGTCCCCATTTCAGCCTGTCCGGCTGCCCTCGTGCCAGGAAAGGTGGTGTCAAGGTGACTCCTACGAAGGAAGAAAAGGAAGACCCTGAGCTCAAGTAAGTGAGCTGGCTTCCTGGCAGGCAAGTTGCGTGGGTCAGCAGGTGGGCCTCGGGACTCAGGAGGGAGGCGACTGAGGACCCAGTATCAGGAGCCCTGGAGCAGCATGGACATAGCACTCGTGCTGGAGAAAACCTCCCCTCCCCGCTCTGCTCGCTCGGGTCTGAGCTGCAGAACGAGACGGGGCTTCCTCTTCCCAGCTGTCTCAAAGGGGAGCCTCCTGGGGACAGGCCTGAGGTCATGGATGTGGCTGCGTCTCCCCTGGGACATCCATTCTGGCTAAGAGGGAGTTTTATCTAAATGGAATTCCCTCCTCTGGGAACTATGCCTCAAGCCTTGGGTGACAGGCTTCCCAGATCATGCTAGGAGTAAAGAACCCGCCTTTCAATGAGGAAGACGTAGGAGATGTGGGTTCGATCCCTGGGTTGGGAAGATCCTCTGGAGATAGAAATGGCAACCCACTCCAGTATTCTTGCCTGGAGAGTCCGATGGACCAAAGAGCCTGGGACTACAGTCCACAGCGTTGGAAAAACTCATACACGACTGAAGCGGCTTAGCACAGTAACATGACAGAAGGGGATGATGACACTCTGCCTCCAGATCACGCATGATAGTTGCTCAGCCCAGAGCCTAGGGACGTCATCAAGTCCGGGACCTGTCGTCTGCCTGGTTGAAGGCAGACAGCATCTACCGGGCATCTAGAAAGCCTTGTCCTCGTTCCCAGTCGCCTCCTGTGTGGTGTGGGCTTCCCATCACCTCGTCGACGCGGTCGCACCACCTCACCTGGGCCACCTGGTCTCCCCCAGCCGCTAATGCCTGTACTGTATCTCTAGATGCCCCGTGATCGGGTGTGACGGCCAGGGTCACATATCAGGTAAATACACATCCCACCGCACAGCGTCTGGCTGTCCCCTGGCTGCCAAGAGACAGAAGGAGAACCCGCTCAGTGGGACACCCCTCTCCTGGAAGCTGAACAAGCAGGAGCTTCCTCACTGCCCCCTGCCGGGCTGCAACGGACTGGGCCATGTCAACAATGTGTTCGTCACCCACAGGAGGTAAGCTTTGCCGTCTGTCCTGTGCTTGCCGTGCTTTCTCGTCACCTAGCTGCTTGGAAGAAGGGATAGACCCCTCAGGGTCAGGAATCACAGCGCCTTCATGTTCCTGGCAGGCAAGTTGCGTGGGTCAGCAGGTGGGCCTCGGGACTCAGGAGGAGGCGACTGAGGACCCAGTATCAGGAGCCCTGGAGCAGCATGGACATAGCACTCGTGCTGAGAAAACCTCCCCTCCCCGCTCTGCTCGCTCGGGTCTGAGCTGCAGAACGAGACGGGGCTTCCTCTTCCCAGCTGTCTCAAAGGGGAGCCTCCTGGGGACAGGCCTGAGGTCATGGATGTGGCTGCGTCTCCCCTGGGACATCCATTCTGGCTAAGAGGGAGTTTTATCTAAATGGAATTCCCTCCTCTGGGAACTATGCCTCAAGCCTTGGGTGACAGGCTTCCCAGATCATGCTAGGAGTAAAGAACCCGCCTTTCAATGAGGAAGACGTAGGAGATGTGGGTTCGATCCCTGGGTTGGGAAGATCCTCTGGAGATAGAAATGGCAACCCACTCCAGTATTCTTGCCTGGAGAGTCCGATGGACCAAAGAGCCTGGGACTACAGTCCACAGCGTTGGAAAAACTCATACACGACTGAAGCGGCTTAGCACAGTAACATGACAGAAGGGGATGATGACACTCTGCCTCCAGATCACGCATGATAGTTGCTCAGCCCAGAGCCTAGGGACGTCATCAAGTCCGGGACCTGTCGTCTGCCTGGTTGAAGGCAGACAGCATCTACCGGGCATCTAGAAAGCCTTGTCCTCGTTCCCAGTCGCCTCCTGTGTGGTGTGGGCTTCCCATCACCTCGTCGACGCGCCCGCACCACCTCACCTGGGCCACCTGGTCTCCCCCAGCCGCTAATGCCTGTACTGTATCTCTAGATGCCCCGTGATCGGGTGTGACGGCCAGGGTCACATATCAGGTAAATACACATCCCACCGCACAGCGTCTGGCTGTCCCCTGGCTGCCAAGAGACAGAAGGAGAACCCGCTCAGTGGGACACCCCTCTCCTGGAAGCTGAACAAGCAGGAGCTTCCTCACTGCCCCCTGCCGGGCTGCAACGGACTGGGCCATGTCAACAATGTGTTCGTCACCCACAGGAGGTAAGCTTTGCCGTCTGTCCTGTGCTTGCCGTGCTTTCTCGTCACCTAGCTGCTTGGAAGAAGGGATAGACCCCTCAGGGTCAGGAATCACAGCGCCTTCATGTTCGAGCAAGGAATCTTGCCAGAGAGATGCTGGACCAGTGGGAAGGGGGCACAGTCTTTTTTCCTCTATTTCGGATTCGCTGCACGTCTTTCAGGGGCTCGCGAGGCTGTGCTGGTGTCGTTTGCTTTAAAATCTCACTCCTGCTGCCTTCTTTTGGATGGTTCTGCTTTTCAAGGGTTGTGACAAGGACTCTTGATGTCATGTGGTTGTGAGGCTCTACTTCCCGCGTTGACGTCACTCCTTTCTGCTCGTGACGTGGCTCTGTTTCAGGCCAAATGGTAGGCAGTTTGCAGCTGGGAGGCTGTGACATCCCCAGTGGCCAGAAAGAAAGGGACCCAGTGACCACTAAGCACACAGAGGTTAAAGCCTTTCTAGCTTCCGAGGACTCAGCTCCTTCCTCAGTGGCATGTACACCACCCCAGCCCATTGCCAGGGGGTCTGGTCCTAGCCCAGCGGTTGTCCATCTTCCGCCTCAGGGAGAGGACCTGGAGGCTCATGTATACACGTCTGGGCCCTCCGTGTCCTGGGGCCCACGGTTCATGATGCAAATGTAAGATCCAGTGAGGTGGGATGAAGTCCTGGCGCTCCGCTCGTGGGCGGGAGGCAGACATAGCAAAGCTGGTCTGGGTGGTGTGTCACAAGTGAGACTCGCCACAAGCCTCACCTGCCATGGGAAACCTGGCCTTTTTATCTTGTAGTATCCATTTATTATTTATGGGTTGATTTGGCTGTGCCGGGTCTTAGTTGTGACCCACAGGATCTTTAGTGGCAGCATGTGGGGTCTAGTTCCCTGATCAGGGATTGAACCTGGGCCCCCTGTGTTGGGAGTGTCGAGTCTCAGCCACTGGACCACCAGGGTAGCGGTCCCGAACTCTTCAAGCAGTTTCTTTTCTGACGGTTCTTTGCCGGGGGTCAGTGGACCCCTTAGCTGCGGGTTTTGGGGCCCCCAACGGACTGGGCCATGTCAACAATGTGTTCGTCACCCACAGGAGGTAAGCTTTGCCGTCTGTCCTGTGCTTGCCGTGCTTTCTCGTCACCTAGCTGCTTGGAAGAAGGGATAGACCCCTCAGGGTCAGGAATCACAGCGCCTTCATGTTCGAGCAAGGAATCTTGCCAGAGAGATGCTGGACCAGTGGGAAGGGGGCACAGTCTTTTTTCCTCTATTTCGGATTCGCTGCACGTCTTTCAGGGGCTCGCGAGGCTGTGCTGGTGTCGTTTGCTTTAAAATCTCACTCCTGCTGCCTTCTTTTGGATGGTTCTGCTTTTCAAGGGTTGTGACAAGGACTCTTGATGTCATGTGGTTGTGAGGCTCTACTTCCCGCGTTGACGTCACTCCTTTCTGCTCGTGACGTGGCTCTGTTTCAGGCCAAATGGTAGGCAGTTTGCAGCTGGGAGGCTGTGACATCCCCAGTGGCCAGAAAGAAAGGGACCCAGTGACCACTAAGCACACAGAGGTTAAAGCCTTTCTAGCTTCCGAGGACTCAGCTCCTTCCTCAGTGGCATGTACACCACCCCAGCCCATTGCCAGGGGGTCTGGTCCTAGCCCAGCGGTTGTCCATCTTCCGCCTCAGGGAGAGGACCTGGAGGCTCATGTATACACGTCTGGGCCCTCCGTGTCCTGGGGCCCACGGTTCATGATGCAAATGTAAGATCCAGTGAGGTGGGATGAAGTCCTGGCGCTCCGCTCGTGGGCGGGAGGCAGACATAGCAAAGCTGGTCTGGGTGGTGTGTCACAAGTGAGACTCGCCACAAGCCTCACCTGCCATGGGAAACCTGGCCTTTTTATCTTGTAGTATCCATTTATTATTTATGGGTTGATTTGGCTGTGCCGGGTCTTAGTTGTGACCCACAGGATCTTTAGTGGCAGCATGTGGGGTCTAGTTCCCTGATCAGGGATTGAACCTGGGCCCCCTGTGTTGGGAGTGTCGAGTCTCAGCCACTGGACCACCAGGGTAGCGGTCCCGAACTCTTCAAGCAGTTTCTTTTCTGACGGTTCTTAGATGCCTGGTCACGTTCACAGAAACACGCACTGTTTTCTGCTGGATCTGGGTCTGCACCATCATCTCCTATTCTGGAAGGATAGTCACAGATCGCGTGAGCTGAGAGACACATGGGCTCTGCAGCGGCCATGCTTGCTTATCACAGACCCTGTAATATCTGTATTGCGATCCATGATGAAACATCAGGGTTGGTCTGAGACGAGCACATCCCTCAGTTAGAACAGCAGAGTTCTCGTTAAAATCCCGGATAGTCTGACGTGATGATACCAAGGCCTGGTGAGGGTGTGGAGCAGCTGGGACTCTCAGAGCTGTGGATGGGCAGGGGGGCAGGAGCTGGTAGAGCCATGTCAGGAAGCTGATGCCTCAGGGGTGACCGAGCAGGTGAGGGTGCCCTGCCGTCCAGCCGCCAGGCGCCCAACGCAGTGCCAGAGACACTCCTGCCCCCAGAGCCACAGACAGACGTGCCCCTGGAGGTCTGCTCCCCGGCTCCAGGCAGGGGCCCGTCCGTGCGCCACCCCGGTCCCCTCGGCACAGGGAGCAAGAGTAGCTCCACACGTGGGGCGGTGGTCCACCGTGGACGACGTGAAGGCACCTGGGAGACTGGAGCAGGTGCTGAATGACAGAGTGCCCAGGGAGGCGTGTGGTGGGATTCTGTTTCCACAAAGTGAAAAAAATATGTATCAAAATCCCATTTTTAGAAAACCTGGGAGTTATTCCTCTGCATTTGGAGTCAGTGGCTGTCTCAGAGGCCAGGAGACAGCTCTCGCTCCGGGGCTCGGGGAGGGCTTGCATAGCAAAGCTGGTCTGGGTGGTGTGTCACAAGTGAGACTCGCCACAAGCCTCACCTGCCATGGGAAACCTGGCCTTTTTATCTTGTAGTATCCATTTATTATTTATGGGTTGATTTGGCTGTGCCGGGTCTTAGTTGTGACCCACAGGATCTTTAGTGGCAGCATGTGGGGTCTAGTTCCCTGATCAGGGATTGAACCTGGGCCCCCTGTGTTGGGAGTGTCGAGTCTCAGCCACTGGACCACCAGGGTAGCGGTCCCGAACTCTTCAAGCAGTTTCTTTTCTGACGGTTCTTAGATGCCTGGTCACGTTCACAGAAACACGCACTGTTTTCTGCTGGATCTGGGTCTGCACCATCATCTCCTATTCTGGAAGGATAGTCACAGATCGCGTGAGCTGAGAGACACATGGGCTCTGCAGCGGCCATGCTTGCTTATCACAGACCCTGTAATATCTGTATTGCGATCCATGATGAAACATCAGGGTTGGTCTGAGACGAGCACATCCCTCAGTTAGAACAGCAGAGTTCTCGTTAAAATCCCGGATAGTCTGACGTGATGATACCAAGGCCTGGTGAGGGTGTGGAGCAGCTGGGACTCTCAGAGCTGTGGATGGGCAGGGGGGCAGGAGCTGGTAGAGCCATGTCAGGAAGCTGATGCCTCAGGGGTGACCGAGCAGGTGAGGGTGCCCTGCCGTCCAGCCGCCAGGCGCCCAACGCAGTGCCAGAGACACTCCTGCCCCCAGAGCCACAGACAGACGTGCCCCTGGAGGTCTGCTCCCCGGCTCCAGGCAGGGGCCCGTCCGTGCGCCACCCCGGTCCCCGCGGCACAGGGAGCAAGAGTAGCTCCACACGTGGGGCGGTGGTCCACCGTGGACGACGTGAAGGCACCTGGGAGACTGGAGCAGGTGCTGAATGACAGAGTGCCCAGGGAGGCGTGTGGTGGGATTCTGTTTCCACAAAGTGAAAAAAATATGTATCAAAATCCCATTTTTAGAAAACCTGGGAGTTATTCCTCTGCATTTGGAGTCAGTGGCTGTCTCAGAGGCCAGGAGACAGCTCTCGCTCCGGGGCTCGGGGGGAGCTTCCGAGCGTGTTCTGTGTTGGCAGGGAAACCCCTCGAGACTCTTCTTTCAACTGCAAATACACACGGGGTGTGTCTGTGCACAGACTGTTCATAATGTGAAAAAGGAAATTAGGAGTTCACGAAGTACGGGCTGCAATATTAATGCGGAGATATTATTTTCTAAAAGGAAAACAATTAAGAGTTTAAACAAATGAATAATTCAGATTGTGCTGTGCTTCAGTGCTACTTAAAGAGCCTGCATGTCACCTGGGGAAATTCTCTTTGAGGTGGCATGCTTTTCATTACTATGTACAGGATTTCAACCAGTAATACCGTAAAATGCTCAGCTCATTGCTGGGCACATACCAGGCATTTCACACAGAATATTTCCTCTCCCTTTTGTACAAAATGGATGTGTCGATGTGCAGTAGCTCATCACAGTAGGAACGTCCTGGGCTGGGACCGCACTCCTGACCTACAGTACACCTTTATCGGTTCTCCTCTCGCCCCTAACACCCTGACGTGGCTCGGCAGTCTCTCCCATCACTGCCAAAGTCAGCCACCGTCCAGGCTGCTCTTTCCAAGGAGAGACCCTGTTCTCAGTTCCTCACACGGTTCACTCCTTTAAACCCTCACAAACCCCATGAGCTACAAGCACTCTGGTTGCCTCCATAGACAGACGAATCCGAGAGCAGGCCAAGTTCAGGATTGCCCCTGTGCACAGCTCACAGCATCAGGACCCAAAGCTCCTCTCTTGAGCTGGGCCCCAGCCCATCCCGGGGGCTTCCTGGCTCCTCCCAACCACCGCAGGCGCCCCTGCAGATTCCTCTCAGCCGCCCTACAAGGCAGAGTCTCTAACTCTTCCCATGTAAGATTCCACAAAATGAGAATAATTACGCAACGCCTGAGAGGACAGTGGCCTGTGCATGAGGTCAGCATTGTGTTCGCTGTTATTTTTGTTCAGTCACTAAGTCGTGTCCAACTCTTGGTGACCCCGTGGACCCCAGGGAAGCACACCAGCTCCCCTGTCCTTCACTATCTCCTGGAGCTTGCTCAAATTCGTGTCCACTGAGTCGGTGATGCCATCCGACCATCTCATCCTCTGCCGCCCCCTTCTCCTCCTGCTTTCAGTCTGTTCCAGCATCAGGGTTACATGCTATGTACTTTGCAACCTTGCTTTCTGTCTTCATGTTACAAACCTCCGCTTTGAAAGCATGGCGACTGAGGAGGAATGTGCTGTTATATGAAATGCACACACACACACACTCATTCACTCACTCATGGTTGTTTGAAGCTTTAAAACCAGAAATCCTGGGACTCACAGGTCCCTTTTTAAGGCTTGTGTACCAATGTACAGTGACCCTTTGGTGACCGTTTTCTCAGAACACAGTAGGTGACGTAAAATCAGACAGATCTGTGCAAACTCTTCGGGACAAAAAAGATAATGCAGCTTATAGAGGCCACTCTTGACATGACCGGCTTCCAAGACAGAAAAATCATGTTCGCAGTTCAGTGTCTGCTTTTCCATTATTTTATTTTCCTGTGTAAAATGTTTCATGATTTATCAAAACTAGGAAAGCCACACAGCCTCCCTTTTATATGTAGGGTTGCACATCAAGTGTTATTTTATTTCATTCCGTCTTAATATAGAATAATTTTAAATTCTTTAAAAAATGCATTCATTCTGCAAACATTTGTTAGGGCTTTTGTACTTTCATTCCGTTCCTTTTTAGGAAATTTAAAATACTCCTTTAAACCCTCACAAACCCCATGAGCTACAAGCACTCTGGTTGCCTCCATAGACAGACGAATCCGAGAGCAGGCCAAGTTCAGGATTGCCCCTGTGCACAGCTCACAGCATCAGGACCCAAAGCTCCTCTCTTGAGCTGGGCCCCAGCCCATCCCGGGGGCTTCCTGGCTCCTCCCAACCACCGCAGGCGCCCCTGCAGATTCCTCTCAGCCGCCCTACAAGGCAGAGTCTCTAACTCTTCCCATGTAAGATTCCACAAAATGAGAATAATTACGCAACGCCTGAGAGGACAGTGGCCTGTGCATGAGGTCAGCATTGTGTTCGCTGTTATTTTTGTTCAGTCACTAAGTCGTGTCCAACTCTTGGTGACCCCGTGGACCCCAGGGAAGCACACCAGCTCCCCTGTCCTTCACTATCTCCTGGAGCTTGCTCAAATTCGTGTCCACTGAGTCGGTGATGCCATCCGACCATCTCATCCTCTGCCGCCCCCTTCTCCTCCTGCTTTCAGTCTGTTCCAGCATCAGGGTTACATGCTATGTACTTTGCAACCTTGCTTTCTGTCTTCATGTTACAAACCTCCGCTTTGAAAGCATGGCGACTGAGGAGGAATGTGCTGTTATATGAAATGCACACACACACACACTCATTCACTCACTCATGGTTGTTTGAAGCTTTAAAACCAGAAATCCTGGGACTCACAGGTCCCTTTTTTAAGGCTTGTGTACCAATGTACAGTGACCCTTTGGTGACCGTTTTCTCAGAACACAGTAGGTGACGTAAAATCAGACAGATCTGTGCAAACTCTTCGGGACAAAAAAGATAATGCAGCTTATAGAGGCCACTCTTGACATGACCGGCTTCCAAGACAGAAAAATCATGTTCGCAGTTCAGTGTCTGCTTTTCCATTATTTTATTTTCCTGTGTAAAATGTTTCATGATTTATCAAAACTAGGAAAGCCACACAGCCTCCCTTTTATATGTAGGGTTGCACATCAAGTGTTATTTTATTTCATTCCGTCTTAATATAGAATAATTTTAAATTCTTTAAAAAATGCATTCATTCTGCAAACATTTGTTAGGGGCTTTGCTTCAGGAATATCCTCTGTCACTCTACCAAGTGTCCTAACCTCTAGATGGAAAATGATTGTTTCATGAATGGTTTGTAACCAAATTTCTGTGGGAAAAAATATTTTCAGTGGTTGATTATGATAATTTTTAATTTTATTTAAAATTGTTGATCCAAAAACATAACCAAATGGCCAAAAATTAATGGCTACTTAGAACGACAAAATTATCTCAGCACGTACAACAGGAAACAAGTTCCATTCAATATTGTCATGATCATTTGCATGTATTTTAAATAAAAACAGATGATGTTATAGGAAAGAAATGGGTCTGAGTGGAATAGCCCTGTAGGAAAGGTATGTAAACTGCCTTCAGGACAGCGCACTGTCGGCAATGAGGAGCCTTAATATACCTGCACCTCCTCCTTCTCTTTTCCTGCCAGGTACCAGGTGATTCCACCTGCCAATGCAGGAGACCCAGGTTTAGTCCCTGGGTTGAGAAGATCCGCTGGAAGAAGAAATAGCAGTCCACTCCAGTATTCTTGCCTGGAGAATCCCATGGACAGAGGAGCCTGGTGGACTGCATATAGTATGTGGGGGCACAAAGAGGCAGATACAACTGAGCAACAAAACAGCAACAGAGATTTTTTTAATGAAACATGATGTTTTAAAAGTTGAAGAATAACTGATTCACTTTGCTGTACAGCAGAAAATTGTAAAACAGCTATGCGTGTGTGCATGCTAAGTTGCTACAGTCATGTCTGACTCTTTGTGACCTCAGGGACTGTAGCCCACCAGGCTCCTCTGTCCATGCGATTTCCCAGAGAAGTACTGGAGTGGGCTGCCATTTCCTCCTCCAGGGGATCTTCCTGACAGGGATCAAACCCAAGTCTCAAGTCTCTTATATCTCCTTTACCACTTGCACCACTTGGGAAGTCTGAAACAACTGTACTCCAATTTAAAACGTTTCTTAAGAAAAATGAAAGAATAAATCCAAAACTTTCACCTATCCATTTTCCATGACAGTGGGAAGGAGAGAATATGATTTGGAGCTTGTATTAATTTGAGTCATTCTATAAAAAGCTGACATAAGTGTGTGTAAAGACAAGAAGGACTAGATTTATTATTCATGGCATTTTGACTAACTTGGAGAAAATCTTATTCAGAGTCTATAGGTGCCATTTTACATTTATAGAAAATAAAGTAACCACTGTAAAAAATAAGATGCTTATATGAATACAAGATACTTGTGTTTTAACAGAATTAATTAAATAACAATTATCAACAGTGGCTATTTGTATTTTGATTTAAGAAAAGGAAAAACACAAGGTATCTTCCATTATTTGCAGGTCTTTTGCTTTTGTTTTAGGAGATATTGTTACTGCCTGCACTGACTGCAGGTTATAATGTAATGAGCAGGCAAGGAAAGACTTGAAGAGTATGTAGTGAATACGAAATTTTCATTTTTCTAAGAAGTCGTATATGTTTCACTCACTGGTACAATTTTCATTTCCACAGCTTGTCCGGATGTCCTCTCAATGCACAAGCCATCAAGAAGGGCAAGGTCTCTGAAGAACTAATGACCATCAAGGTCAAAGCATCAGGAGGTAGGAGGGCTGGGTGGGGCCCCCACCCCCGAGGTCTGGACCCAAGGGGTCCACGTCCAGACCTTCCTCCATGCTGGAGTGCTATCTGGACAGGCAAGAAGAAAGCTTTCCTCAGATTTTAACTAACCTACGACTTCCTCTAAAAGACTGTATTTGTATGTTTTCCTTATTTTTTTTAATAAGTATCTCTAGCAAAGAAAATCAAGCAGTGATACTGGGCGAGTGAGGGTACACTGGCTGCACTTTTGTCCTTCAGTCTTAAAATGACTGTTTTGGAGTGAGCCTGCACATAACGTGTGTGTTTCTGGTATAAGCCCTCTATCAGATATCAGGTTGGAACACCAATGTCTGAATCCTTAACTATCCCAACCCGCGGGCTTCATCAGCGCAGACCTAGGATTCCTCAACGCAGACCCTAAAAGGGGGGAGTGGGAATTGAGAGGACAAGAGACACGAGAAATGGGAGACAAGACAGGAATCTGATCAAGTCTCGTTTTATTGTTGAAAGGGAGCGGTATTTATGCTTTTCAGAAAGAGAAAGGAAAGAAGAGGAGCCAAACACAGCCAATCGTGTAAAAGATTAACTGTGCATGCGGTTACATCATTAGGAGAGTTTAGGGGGAACATGTGCTGATCATAAGCACAGAAACTTCACTCAGCCAATCATGGCAATGAGCACACGTCTCAAGCCATGCCTCCCTGCATTACCCAGGCGCCATCTTTGGGAACTTGTGGTTCTAAAACTGAAGGCCGTAGGCATGGCCAAGGCTCTCACTGCCCCAGACAGGATGATGATACTCCTGTGCTGGGAGCTCCGCCAGACGCTATCTCAAGCAGCATATTGTAACATTCATGCGTGGGAGGCTTAAGATGTGGCCGGGCCGACCCGTGGTCCCGGACACTTAACTTTGGTCCTACCCCCAGAATGGTATTTTTAGGGTGAGCCCAGATGTTTCATTCGGCAGCTCTGCCTGTTTCCCGACATGCTTTCCCAGGGCCAACCCTGACGCGGCAGCTGAGGCAGCCTCCCTCTGGGGATCCTCTCCTGTCCCTCTGATTCCTGAGCGCTTCTCCTGAGGTCTCATCAGCATTATTTTAGGCGTGTGTTCTTGTCTTCCAAGATCATCCTGACGCATCTGGGAAACAGAGGCCAAGCCATTACTTGGCTTTATCGATTTTACTTGGTGACACCTTTGGCACACAAGTAGAACAGAGCCACTGGCTCTAAATTGTCGCTGCTTTATTTCTCGGAAAGCATTGCTCCGTTTTTTAAATCCATGTGTGACTCGAGAAACAGAGGCTTGCTTCCAGGCTGTGCTTCCATGCGCGATGCGCCTCGTGGGCCTCACATGTCCTGCTTTGTTGGTGTATAGCGTGAGTCCCAGGTGTGTACCTAGGAATGAGGTGGCTGAGCCATGGAGCCTGGGAGGTGCACCTTCAGTCAGTGACGCACTGATGCTCCCGAGCAGGAGCCGGGAGCGTGCCAGAGCCGAGGCCTCTTCACACAGGCTGCAGATTCCCCCCATCCTGCTTCTAGACGCTGATCTTATTAAACCTCTGTGCTGGTGATCACATTTATCCTGCTGAATTGTCATCTCCTGGTTAAGAGTCGTGGTTCTGAACAGTCAAGTTGATCTTAAATCCTGCTTCTGAAACCTCGAATATGAGCTGTTATTTCCAGCTTTTAAGATCTTTAAAATATGTTCATACCCCCTATAAAAGCACGATGAGAAGATAGCCCCATTCACAGAGAACCTTCTGTCTGCCCAGCACTTTGTGTTTTACTGTGTTGATTCTCACAACATTTTGCTGAAGCCTGAGATGGCGAAGCAGGTGACCTAAGTTCAAAAACAAGAGTCAGGCAGCATGCAAACCTCAGAGCCACTCTCCCTGAAGACCACATCTGATCCACGTCCGTGAAGAAGCCAAGCTGTGTGTCTCTGGGCTTGAACCCACCTTCCAGGACCCCCTTATGCCTCCAGTAGGGGCTCAGAAGGCCCCACATGTTTGGTTAGTAATCAGCACAACACAAGTCTTCCTGTCCTGGAAGCATTGTGCACGGGAGGACTCATAGGCCTTGGGTCCAGGCCAGCCCTGCCCCTTCCCTTGGCCCCTGGGCAGGTGACATGGCCCTCTCAGTGGTCAACCAGCTCCTTTAGCCTCCACAAGGCTCTGGCCATCGTGGGTTGGGGTGGTGGCACTTGCCCCACAGGGCCCAGCCAGGTTCCAAGGAGACCTCACTTGTGGGCCCGTCCAGCAGCCAACGTGGAATGCAGCAGAGCTGCGTTAAACCCCAGGGTGTGTCTTCCTAAGGGAGCGCATCCTGACACTCTTTGAAGCTGCCTTTTCAGAATCTTGAATATGGATTTGGGTAAAAATTCCACACTTCAAATTAAAGTCTCATTTTCATTTAGCAGACCATAGGTTAAACATAAAAGGACTCAGATTTGACAGTCTGCTATTTTAATTTGAACTCAGAGAATCTGACTTTTTGCAGGTATAGAGAGTGATGAAGAAATGAGGCATTTGGATGAAGAAATAAAGGAGCTCAATGAATCCAACCTTAAAATTGAAGCTGATATGATGAAACTCCAGACGCAGGTAAAGAGAAAGAAAGAAGGAAGGAGGGAGGGAGGGAGGAAAGAGGGAAGGAAGAAAGGAGAGAGAAGCATGGAGCTGTCTTTGGGGAATCGTAATCTTAAATAGGAGCTTCTCAAGCGGCTGCAGTCCTGGGGACACAGGAGACGCGGGTTTGATCCCTAGGTCAGGAAGATCCCCTGGAGGAGGGCACGGCTGCCCACTCCAGTATTCTTGCCTGGAGGATCCCATGGACAGAGGAGCCTGGGGGGCTACAGTCCAGGGAATCTCAAAGAATCGGACACAACTGAGTGACTATCACTTCACTTTCATCCTATAATTGCAGTCTGAGAGCCTGTGGTGCTTTAGAAAACCTGTCACGAGAAAGTCTGACTGGACTTAGTTTTATTTGAAATTCAAATAAAACAGCAGCGTCTTAAACTGAGTTCTAGAACCCCTCTGAACTAGTCAGTCTTTGATAGAAATGGATTTTTTCCAAGATTTTCCTGAAAATCTGAGCAATTTCTCAGTTGTGCCTTCTCCTGGGTCATAGCTGCCCCCTGCCCTGATTAAACTTACCCAAATGGAAATTAAAAGTTCAGTCCAGGATTTTTTTTTATAAAAAGAACCTGATAGTAACTCTGTTGTGATCAATCAGAAGGAGAACAATGAGGTGAAGTTAAGCTAGAGCGTCTTTTCCTCTTCTTCCCTGAAATGTGGGGTTCGGCCGCCCTGGTTAATGACTCACAGATGTCCTTGCTCACTGGGGCCTGAAATGGAAGCTTTAGTCCGTCTAAAAAGCAGGCTTCAGCGTCACCAACTTTATACCTTTCAGAGTTGCTAGCGATCCCGTCTGCAAAAAGCACTCACAGGTTTACGAATCGTGGCAACTTGTCTTGAGAACCATTAGTGAAGAAGTAGCAGGCTTTGCCCTTGTGGAACTTAAAGCACAGAAGCAGAGGGAAATGATAACCAAAAAAAAAAAGAAAATCGCAAGTGATAAATTGCATGATATGAAGGCGGGGACAGGGACAGCAGGCCAGGCCTCAGGAGGAAGGAGACGGGGGGACCTCTGGCAGAACTCGGGAGTGGAGGGGAAGCCAAGCTGGGGAGCGGGACAGTGCTTCCCACAGTAGGAACGGCCAGTGCAAAGCCTTGAACTTTGAGGAGGCCCAGCGCTTTGAAAACCAGCAGAGGGTATGGCTGGAGGTAAGGGCCCCTGGGGGATCATAGGAGGTGAGTCCAGGGACACACTGGGCCTCCTGGGACATTTAAGATGTTGGTTTTCAATCTGAATGAACGCTGAACCATGGCAGGGTTTAGAGCCAAGGATTCCTGTGATCGTATTTGACCTACAAGCTCAATGATGTTTTAAGAGACTTGGGTTGGGAGGTAGTGTTGAGGATGGGCCAAGAAGAGATTGTGTGGGGCCCAGCGGGTCTGGGGTCACCCCTGAGAACGGGTCAGGGTCACTCGGGTGGCTGGAGCCCAGGGGCAGCAGTGCCGTGGGGACGGCTCCCATCCCGGGCTTGCTGAGGCAGGAGAACAGCAGGCAGGGACACCTGCCAGGCCTGGACAGCAATGGGGCTGCCCTCGTCTGAGAAGAGGGGGCAGTGGAAGTTTAGGGAAATAGCGAAGGTTCACCCTCAAGCACTCCGAGCTTGAGCATCTCCCTTGCAGCAGAGGCGTGGGGGAGGTGTGGCTCTGCAGCCGTGGGAGACGGCTAGGCTGAAGATATGCCCTGGGGACCGTGATTCCAGCCTGGGAACACAGGATGGGGTTGGGGCGGGGAGGGATGATGGGGATTCAAGGCCAGGGTGGGCAGGAGCTGCAGGGGTTGAGTCTTCCCGCCCTCCCTGGGCGCCACACCTGGCTGATGCCCGTCCTTCTGGAGTCTGCTTCCACATTCCCAAGTTCTCTCGCTTTCAGATCACATCCATGGAGAGCAACTTAAAGACGATCGAGGAGGAGAACAAGCTGATAGAACAGAGCAACGAGAGCCTGCTGAAGGAGCTGGCGGGGCTCAGCCAGGCCCTCATCTCCAGTCTCGCGGACATCCAGCTTCCACAGATGGTGAGCCAGGGTTGCAGCTCCCTCCCTGTGCTCCTGGGGCTCCCAGGGCTGGGGCGGAAGGGTGGCTTGTATGTGCAGTTTCCACCTGTCAGGGGCTTTCCAGTTTGAACCATCACATCAGGGAGAGGAAGCGCCCCCAGCAAGAGAGAACAGGAGGTGAATGACCTGACCGTGGACCCCACAGTCACCTGGAAGGACAGAGATGGCGGAATGGCCCTGCCTCTGACCCTCCAGGGGGATGGACAAAAGGGTCTGAGGGTCAAAGAGGACAATTCTCACCAGACAGCTTGCCCCACCCCCACCCCTCCACACGCTAAGGTGCCAGCCCAGGGAGAGAGCCTTCCCCGGCCCCGCTGTGTGGCCCACACCCCCTTTCTGCAGACAAGGTCTCCATGCTGAGCTTGTGCACAGAGTGAGGCTGAGACCCGTTCTCAGGAGAAGGGGTGCCGCTGGGAGGGACCCGGCCCGGTACCCAGACCTCCACACCCAGTGGCTCTAAACTCATCCCAAAGTACAGACAGTTTGGTCAGGCTTCCCAGATGGCACTAGTGGTAAAGGACCCACTTGCCAGCGCAGGAGATCTGAGAGACCCAGATTTGATCCCTGGGGTGGGAAGATCCCCTGGAGAAGAGAATGGCTACTCACTCCAGTATTCTTGCCTGGAGAACCCCCATGGAAGGGGGCTACAGTCTATGGGGTTGCAAAGAGTCAGACACGACTCAAGTGACTGAGAAACCACACACAGACACTCTGTCACGTTCGCCCCGTGGAGAGAGTGAGCAAACGCACCGTCACCCCCCCGCCCCTCCTCCCCCCGCACCCGGCAGCCACACAGGTCCCCTTGTCCCTCCACGGGTTCCAGAGTCAGGACACCCCACCGTGGACCTGCTCCCCCTTCCCGGCATCCCCGGTCACATGACCAGTGCCCTCTGCTCTGCCCTCTTCCAGGGGCCCATCAGCGAGCAGAATTTCGAGGCGTATGTCAGCACGCTCACAGACATGTACAGCAACCTGGAGCGGGACTATTCGCCGGAATGCAAAGCCCTGCTGGAGAGCATCAAGCAGGCGGTCAAGGGCATCCACGTGTGAGACCCCGGTGCCTGGGCCTTGGGCCGCCAGCCCCGCAGACGCGCCTCGAGGCGGGGAGGGGCCCTGGGCCCCAGGCAGGCAGCTGCGCCCCGCATTTACAATTGCAACATTGCACTAATTTTTTTCCCCCCAGCTGACCGTGAAATGGAAAGAAAAACTATGATAGACTCTTTGGATGAGAAAGCGATGCCGTCAAATATTAGATCTTATTTATTTTCATATGTTCTTCTTTTATTCCTTCATTGCACTCTTTTAGGTTTTTTTTTTTTTTTGTACAGTATATGTAAAATAAATGTGACATTTTTATATTTTATTTATTTCTAATCAAAGAATTTTTTATCTTTTAACTGCATTTTGAAGTCTGCCGTATTTTTACAAGCGTGTTTATTAATTTATTTTCCAATAGAATTTAAATAGTAGAAACACTATTCTCAAATCGTATATCTGGCTGGGTTTAAAGGAGAAGGCAAAAAAAATATGAAGGAAAAGCCTTGTCTCAGGACTGCACTGCGGTCCAGTTTGGTTTTTATTGCACACTCTACCCCCTGCCCTTTTCACAGGCTTTACGTTTAGGAACGGGCTTGGGTGACATCGTGGGAGGATGCAAGATAACAGGCGCCCACGGGAAGGATGTGCGCCCTACAAAAGCACAGCAGACCGGAAACCAGCCTGTTCCAAATTTGTTAGCAATAATTACATACAGCAATCGGCAACATATTCGACTTGGCTGTCCGGTTTCCGTATGATCATATAAATTATGTATTTGAAATGTTTTCAAGAAGCAAGCTTTTTAGTGATGCCGGTTTGTCTATTTGTTTTTTCAAGTCATACCAGGGAGTTGGCAGCTCTTAGACCCCAGACGAGAAATAAGACTTGCTGTGACTGGCCAGGCATTCCTGCCACTTGTTGGTACAGTGTACAAGGGACACTGTTGTAGATTTGTACTTAGCAAATGTAAACACACCTAAATGGAAAACTGTGTAGATACCATATCCCCTGAAATAGCATTTATCTTACTGGGTTGACTGGGAAGAAACAGAAAATACAGTCATCCAGGCATGAATGGTACCCGGATCAGAATCATTGCTTTGAACACTGGCAACATTGTCTCAGCCTCCTGAGGCAGCCAGACAGCTTTTCATTTGACAAAAGTCCTTCTGCAGACAGAGTGCTACAAAGTACACACACTCACGCCCGCAGGCGCACACTGACACGCTCACGGAGGCAAGCTGACCGTGAAATGGAAAGAAAAACTATGATAGACTCTTTGGATGAGAAAGCGATGCCGTCAAATATTAGATCTTATTTATTTTCATATGTTCTTCTTTTATTCCTTCATTGCACTCTTTTAGGTTTTTTTTTTTTTTTGTACAGTATATGTAAAATAAATGTGACATTTTTATATTTTATTTATTTCTAATCAAAGAATTTTTTATCTTTTAACTGCATTTTGAAGTCTGCCGTATTTTTACAAGCGTGTTTATTAATTTATTTTCCAATAGAATTTAAATAGTAGAAACACTATTCTCAAATCGTATATCTGGCTGGGTTTAAAGGAGAAGGCAAAAAAAATATGAAGGAAAAGCCTTGTCTCAGGACTGCACTGCGGTCCAGTTTGGTTTTTATTGCACACTCTACCCCCTGCCCTTTTCACAGGCTTTACGTTTAGGAACGGGCTTGGGTGACATCGTGGGAGGATGCAAGATAACAGGCGCCCACGGGAAGGATGTGCGCCCTACAAAAGCACAGCAGACCGGAAACCAGCCTGTTCCAAATTTGTTAGCAATAATTACATACAGCAATCGGCAACATATTCGACTTGGCTGTCCGGTTTCCGTATGATCATATAAATTATGTATTTGAAATGTTTTCAAGAAGCAAGCTTTTAGTGATGCCGGTTTGTCTATTTGTTTTTTCAAGTCATACCAGGGAGTTGGCAGCTCTTAGACCCCAGACGAGAAATAAGACTTGCTGTGACTGGCCAGGCATTCCTGCCACTTGTTGGTACAGTGTACAAGGGACACTGTTGTAGATTTGTACTTAGCAAATGTAAACACACCTAAATGGAAAACTGTGTAGATACCATATCCCCTGAAATAGCATTTATCTTACTGGGTTGACTGGGAAGAAACAGAAAATACAGTCATCCAGGCATGAATGGTACCCGGATCAGAATCATTGCTTTGAACACTGGCAACATTGTCTCAGCCTCCTGAGGCAGCCAGACAGCTTTTCATTTGACAAAAGTCCTTCTGCAGACAGAGTGCTACAAAGTACACACACTCACGCCCGCAGGCGCACACTCCCACAGACACGCTCACGGAGGCAAGAGTGCCTCACTCTCGCATTTCCGGATGGATCAGAGGTTAGTAGTTGCTATCGTAAAGGCAATGTCTATTTCAGGGATTGTAAAGTAGTGAAACATTGTTTCAAAGGTTTTTTTATATTTATTTTTTTTAAGAAAAAGGTATAGACAACCAGCTAAACTGCCTTTTTGCTGTGCACACCCCGTGGTGAGCGACGTGCCTCGGTGTAAATGGGCTTGATTTCTGTGCTGTAACAAAGTGTTTATTTTTCTTAGCCTCATGGATGTGTGTGGACTGGATGTGAAGGCGCGCAGGCTGGTGTTTTCCACGGTTATTCCTGTTCCCGCACAAACAAGCGCCATGCCCAACGATTCCCCGTGACACTGGTCCTTGTTCTGTATTCAGCGGGGCTTCTCTTTGATTTGGAGTTCCTTTGAATCCTTGACTCTTAGTCTAGTGAAAATGAGATGTCTGTTCTTAGGTAGGAGCGGTGGGTATTTAAAAATCAACTTTAAGAAAAAAAAAGCGCTACTGTGTGTGCTGTCTATTATAAATGGGACACCAAATGAAATTTTCTATCAAAGCTATGTACTTGCGAACGTTTTGCTATACCGTCCTCGATAGATGCATACAAATGAATTCACTTATTACAAAGACAAAGGTTTAATTTCCTAAGTATTTTAATGAGTTTGTTATATATTTTATTTAATTTAAAAGAAATCTCTTACCGACCTGTGTATTTATTACCATAATTTACTGCGACTTCAGGTTCCTTGATTTGTGTTCGCGTAGTTTGAACCGGATGTTTCTGTGAGGAATGTTCGTATTTATTTGCTTCCTTTGTACTTGATCTGTTTTGTAACGTGCACTGAATTTTTGTTTCTTTCCACGATGTTTATGATCGATACTGTAAATTGGGTCTTTTGTAAACAACAAAAAAGGCAATGATGTATGCATTTTTTTAATTTGAAGTAGTTTGTATACTGTTTCTTCAAACAGTTACTATTTCTTACATCAAAGCAACCAGTTGTGATCAGTGCTGTACATTTGGTGTATGGTAGGAAATAAACATGGATAAGAGTTTCGCTGTGATCTTTCTTGAGCTGTTATATAGAGATGCTTGTCCCATGAAAAACACTCTGCCCTCGCCCCAGGAGCTCAGTGGTGGTGGAGAGATCACCCCTGGGCCTCTGAGTCACTTGACTATGGGTCCATCAGCCAGTCTGCCTAACTTGTATTTTCACCCCAAGAGGACAGAGTGTTTTGCCAGCTGGTCAGTTGTCCCAGTCTGGAGTCCCGTAAATACACATACAGAATGCCAGCCGCCTCAATGCTAGGAAGTCCTCCGTGGCACCAGCAGGAAATTCACCTGCATCCGGTTAGTAGTAAGATAGAGGTATCACTCTCCTAATGCTAAACCTGCTTTGGAGAGTGTCTCTGTGTATTCCTATAAGCCAGCTGAACTCAGATGAAAGGAGAACAGTTTATTCTTTTTTTCTTAATTTTAAATTTATTTCTTTATTTTAAAGTTTTTACAGAGTTTAGTTGTTCACAGACATACACGTTCCCAGATCAGTCATATGCATATCCCTGGTCCCTCCGGCTCCCGGGCCCCCACCCCACCCCTCCAGGCCGTCGCATCAAGCCATTGTAAGTACTCCTATTCCCTTAGCGCAAGGACAGTAGCTATCTTTTTCACACATGATAGTATAGGTTTCCATGTTACTCCCTCTATGCCTCCCACCCACTGTTCATTCCCCACAATGTCCATATGTCTATTCTCTGTTTTTCCATGGGTTCACTGCGTATGTTATCATTACCCTTGTACTAGATTCCATATTTTTTTTTTTTTTTTTTCCCCAAAAGTCTCTTACCGAGATGTTCGTTTTTTTTTATTTGAATCGGATGTTTCTGTGAGGAATGTTCGTATTTATTTGCTTCCTTTGTACTTGATCTGTTTTGTAACGTGCACTGAATTTTTGTTTCTTTCCACGATGTTTATGATCGATACTGTAAATTGGGTCTTTTGTAAACAACAAAAAAGGCAATGATGTATGCATTTTTTTAATTTGAAGTAGTTTGTATACTGTTTCTTCAAACAGTTACTATTTCTTACATCAAAGCAACCAGTTGTGATCAGTGCTGTACATTTGGTGTATGGTAGGAAATAAACATGGATAAGAGTTTCGCTGTGATCTTTCTTGAGCTGTTATATAGAGATGCTTGTCCCATGAAAAACACTCTGCCCTCGCCCCAGGAGCTCAGTGGTGGTGGAGAGATCACCCCTGGGCCTCTGAGTCACTTGACTATGGGTCCATCAGCCAGTCTGCCTAACTTGTATTTTCACCCCAAGAGGACAGAGTGTTTTGCCAGCTGGTCAGTTGTCCCAGTCTGGAGTCCCGTAAATACACATACAGAATGCCAGCCGCCTCAATGCTAGGAAGTCCTCCGTGGCACCAGCAGGAAATTCACCTGCATCCGGTTAGTAGTAAGATAGAGGTATCACTCTCCTAATGCTAAACCTGCTTTGGAGAGTGTCTCTGTGTATTCCTATAAGCCAGCTGAACTCAGATGAAAGGAGAACAGTTTATTCTTTTTTTCTTAATTTTAAATTTATTTCTTTATTTTAAAGTTTTTACAGAGTTTAGTTGTTCACAGACATACACGTTCCCAGATCAGTCATATGCATATCCCTGGTCCCCTCCCGGCTCCCGGGCCCCCCCACCCCACCCCTCCAGGCCGTCGCAACAAGCCATTGTAAGTACTCCTATTCCCTTAGCGCAAGGACAGTAGCTATCTTTTTCACACATGATAGTATAGGTTTCCATGTTACTCCCTCTATGCCTCCCACCCACTGTTCATTCCCCACAATGTCCATATGTCTATTCTCTGTTTTTCCATGGGTTCACTGCGTATGTTATCATTACCCTTTTACTAGATTCCATATATATGTGTTAATATATTGTATTTGTCCTTCTCTTTCTGACTGACTTCACTTTTTATGATCCATTCTAGATCCAGCCACCTCATTAGGGCTGATTCTTCTGCATTTCTCTTTACAGCTGTGTAGTATTCCATTGTATATATGGACCAGAGCTTTTGGATACATTCGTTTGTCGATGGACATCTAGGTTGCTTCCGTGTTCTAGCTATTGTATAGAGAGCTGCAATGAAAATTGGGGTACAGGTGCTTCTTTCAGTTTTGATTTCATCAGGGTATAAGCCTAAACAGTTCGTTCTTGACAGTACCTCTTTGGCTTGCCTGTTTGCCTATCTCTTGTCGAATAGCTTAATTTAATTTTTCAGTTTCTGCTGAGTTTTATAGATCTCTAGGTCTGGTTGCCATTTATAGTCAATGTGGCTTTGAAATAAAAACCCGTATCATCGTGTTAAAGCAAATTTGACTGAAAGGGAGTCTAGTTCCCAGAGAAAAGCCAGGTACTTGAGTAGACCCCAGGCGGCACTAGTGGTAAAGAACTCATCTGCCAATGCAGGAAACACAAAAGACGTGGGTTTGATCCCTGAGTCGGGGAAAATCCCTGGAGGAGGAAATGGCAGCCCATTCCTGTATTCTTGCCTGGGAGATCCCATGGACAGAGGAGCCTGGTGGGCTAGGGGTCACAAGAGTCAGACATGACTGAGCACACTTTCTTTTTCACGTCACAGGGGTTGGTGCACAGTGGTTAATGCAGAATATATGTAGCTTGTCTTTTAATAATTTTTAAAAATTTGCTTATTTATTTGGCTTCATCAGGTCTTGGTTGAGGCATGTGGGATCTTCTGTCATGGCATCTGGCATTCCCCGCTGTGGCTCCGGGCTCTAGGTATGCATGCTCAGTGGTTGCGGTCTGCCGGCTTAGTTGCTCCAAGGCATGTGGGATCTTTCCGGACCAGGAATCGGACCCTTGTCTTCTGCAGGTCCTGCGTGGCAGGCGGGTTGTTTACCACTGAGCCACTGGGGAACACCAAAAGCTAATTGTCCATACTATTCTCTGTTTTTCCATGGGTTCACTGCGTATGTTATCATTACCCTTTTACTAGATTCCATATATATGTGTTAATATATTGTATTTGTCCTTCTCTTTCTGACTGACTTCACTTTTTATGATCCATTCTAGATCCAGCCACCTCATTAGGGCTGATTCTTCTGCATTTCTCTTTACAGCTGTGTAGTATTCCATTGTATATATGGACCAGAGCTTTTGGATACATTCGTTTGTCGATGGACATCTAGGTTGCTTCCGTGTTCTAGCTATTGTATAGAGAGCTGCAATGAAAATTGGGGTACAGGTGCTTCTTTCAGTTTTGATTTCATCAGGGTATAAGCCTAAACAGTTCGTTCTTGACAGTACCTCTTTGGCTTGCCTGTTTGCCTATCTCTTGTCGAATAGCTTAATTTAATTTTTCAGTTTCTGCTGAGTTTTATAGATCTCTAGGTCTGGTTGCCATTTATAGTCAATGTGGCTTTGAAATAAAAACCCGTATCATCGTGTTAAAGCAAATTTGACTGAAAGGGAGTCTAGTTCCCAGAGAAAAGCCAGGTACTTGAGTAGACCCCAGGCGGCACTAGTGGTAAAGAACTCATCTGCCAATGCAGGAAACACAAAAGACGTGGGTTTGATCCCTGAGTCGGGAAGATCCCCTGGAGGAGGAAATGGCAGCCCATTCCTGTATTCTTGCCTGGGAGATCCCATGGACAGAGGAGCCTGGTGGGCTAGGGGTCACAAGAGTCAGACATGACTGAGCACACTTTCTTTTTCACGTCACAGGGGTTGGTGCACAGTGGTTAATGCAGAATATATGTAGCTTGTCTTTTAATAATTTTTAAAAATTTGCTTATTTATTTGGCTTCATCAGGTCTTGGTTGAGGCATGTGGGATCTTCTGTCATGGCATCTGGACTTCCCAGCTGTGGCTCCCGGGCTCTAGGTATGCATGCTCAGTGGTTGCGGTCTGCCGGCTTAGTTGCTCCAAGGCATGTGGGATCTTTCCGGACCAGGAATCGGACCCTTGTCTTCTGCAGGTCCTGCGTGGCAGGCGGGTTGTTTACCACTGAGCCACTGGGGAACACCAAAAGCTAATTCCCAGGCCTGGGCAAGCACAGAGTTTGGCTGGCTCCCATGAGCACTGCCAGGTGCACAGGAGGAATTAAATAGACGTGTGTGCCTGTGCGTGCATGCACGCACACACATGTCTGTTTTAACATTTATTCTGCGCTGAACACTCACTAGGGGTTTCCCAGGTTCTGCGCACAGGCAATTTACCTATTGACGATTCTGAGCGCCATGAATTATTACAATCATTGCTCACTTTGAAGAGAAGTCCCCCAGTGGCTGAGTCACAAGCGTTCAGCTGAGGCCCGCTGTCCACCGGCCCCTTCGCAGCCCAAAGCCTGTGCTCCTCCGCTGCACCCTCACCTGCCTGCCTCTCCCGTTCCCCTCCCACTCCATCCTGGGCAGGAGCTGCCCGCTCAACTCCTGGCTGGTGCCACGGGGTGGCGTAAAAAACATGCTGCATATAACAGCTTGAACGAAATCGTTTTTAAAATTAAGATTTATTTTCACTGTACTTATTTTCAGTGTTACTGCTAGAAAATGTGATGTCTGTGTGTGAGTCTCTTCCACGGTGTCATCTGACCATTTCTTCTTCGAGAAGCCAGAAGAGTGTTCAAGAAGAAAAACAGAGTATTTCTGCAGCTGAGAAATCACAATGCTTTTTTCTCCTTTTTCTGTTTTTGTTTGTTTTTGTTTGTTTGAGGGAGAAATGGCCCAATTATGAAAATATCTGAGACTATCATAATATTTGTGTTCCGGTAAGAAGATGAAGTAGCTAATCACACCATCAAATCTATAAATATATTGAATGTGTTCACACCACTTGAAAATTTACTCATTTCAGCTTTTTTTTTTTTTAACCAGTCTACACAACCAATTTCTGGTTTAAAAGGTCATTGGAATAATTTTTAGTACATATTTTCATACAATGCTGACTTGGAAGCTTAAGAAACCAATCTGAAATTAGAGGACCAAAATAATACACAGTGGGTTTCTGAATTTTCTTTAAATTTTAATTCTTAATGAGAAGATAGTCACTTTACAATGCTGTACTGGATTCTGCCACACAACGACATGAATCATCCACAAGTAATACTCCCTCCCTCCCTCTTAAACCCCTGCCCCGGCCCCATCTCACCCCTCCAGGTTGTCAAAGAGTACAGCATCAAGCTCCCTATGCTATACAACAACTTCCTGTTCGCTAGGTATTTTACATATGGTGATGCATGTTTCAGTCCTCCCCTCCCAGGGCACCCCACCCTCACCTTCCCCTTCTGTGTCCACAAGTCTGTGTCTCTTTTCCTGCCCTGCAAATAGATTCGTCTGCCGAGCGCCATGAATTATTACAATCATTGCTCACTTTGAAGAGAAGTCCCCCAGTGGCTGAGTCACAAGCGTTCAGCTGAGGCCCGCTGTCCACCGGCCCCTTCGCAGCCCAAAGCCTGTGCTCCTCCGCTGCACCCTCACCTGCCTGCCTCTCCCGTTCCCCTCCCACTCCATCCTGGGCAGGAGCTGCCCGCTCAACTCCTGGCTGGTGCCACGGGGTGGCGTAAAAAACATGCTGCATATAACAGCTTGAACGAAATCGTTTTTAAAATTAAGATTTATTTTCACTGTACTTATTTTCAGTGTTACTGCTAGAAAATGTGATGTCTGTGTGTGAGTCTCTTCCACGGTGTCATCTGACCATTTCTTCTTCGAGAAGCCAGAAGAGTGTTCAAGAAGAAAAACAGAGTATTTCTGCAGCTGAGAAATCACAATGCTTTTTTCTCCTTTTTCTGTTTTTGTTTGTTTTTGTTTGTTTGAGGGAGAAATGGCCCAATTATGAAAATATCTGAGACTATCATAATATTTGTGTTCCGGTAAGAAGATGAAGTAGCTAATCACACCATCAAATCTATAAATATATTGAATGTGTTCACACCACTTGAAAATTTACTCATTTCAGCTTTTTTTTTTAACCAGTCTACACAACCAATTTCTGGTTTAAAAGGTCATTGGAATAATTTTTAGTACATATTTTCATACAATGCTGACTTGGAAGCTTAAGAAACCAATCTGAAATTAGAGGACCAAAATAATACACAGTGGGTTTCTGAATTTTCTTTAAATTTTAATTCTTAATGAGAAGATAGTCACTTTACAATGCTGTACTGGATTCTGCCACACAACGACATGAATCATCCACAAGTAATACTCCCTCCCTCCCTCTTAAACCCCTGCCCCGGCCCCATCTCACCCCTCCAGGTTGTCAAAGAGTACAGCATCAAGCTCCCTATGCTATACAACAACTTCCTGTTCGCTAGGTATTTTACATATGGTGATGCATGTTTCAGTCCTCCCCTCCCAGGGCACCCCACCCTCACCTTCCCCTTCTGTGTCCACAAGTCTGTGTCTCTTTTCCTGCCCTGCAAATAGATTCGTCTGCCGTAATCTAGATTCCATAAATATATATTATTATACAATATTTGCTTTTCTCTTTCTGATTTACTTCACTCTGTATAACAGGCTCTGAGTTCATCCACGTCACGAGAACTAACTTAAATTCATTCATTTTTATAGCTGAGTAATCCATTGTGTATACACACTACGGCTTCTTTATCCATTCTTCAGTCAATGGACATCTAGGTGACTTCCACGTCCTGGCTATGGCAGATAGTGTTGCAGTGACTATCGAGGTACATGTGTCTTTTTCAGTTATGGTTTTCTCAGGGTATATATCCAGGTGTGGGATTGCTGGATCATATGGCCGTTTTATTGCTAGTCTTTTGAAGAAATCTCCAGACAGTCTTCCACAGGGGCAGTATCAGTTTACGTTTCCCACGGATGAGCAGAAGGATTCCCTTTCTTCCACACCCTCTCCAGCATTTATTGTTTGCAGATTTTTTTATGACCGCCATTCTGACCAAGTGTGACCGCCATTCTGACCAAGTGTGAGGAGATACCTCCTGGTCGTTTTGATTTGCATTTAGAATCTGAGTTTATTTTTTCCACTGCTGGAGGGCATCTGACCCTGAAGAGAAGGTCAAGGTGACTGTCTATTCACAACCGAGGCAGCTCTTTCCCTGGTGGGGTCTGATAGAGTAAGGTTTGGGGTATAATCACTTACAGTGAAGTCCAGTTAGAAGGGGAGAGGTTTTGTTTTTGTTTTTGAGGTTTTTTTGGCCTCTTTTATTGCTTTATTTATTTATTTTCATCCCTCTTTATTATCCATCTTGAGCCTGTGTGGGCCTCCCATTGCAGTGGCCTCTCTCACTGCAGAGCACAGGCTCTGGGCACATGCACTGCAGAGCACTAGATCACAATTGGACACACAGGCCCAGCTGCTCGGTGGCATGTGCTATCTTCCCGGGGCAGGAATCGAACTGGTGCCCCTTGCACTGCAAGGCAGACTCTTTACCCACTGGACCACCAGGGAAGCCCAAGGGGAGAGTTTTGAAGGGATTCTTGGAGTGTAAACAGATACCAAAGCTGACTGCTCCAATGTTCAGGTAAGTGGATTTAGGGGAAGTTCCTGAAGCCAACAAGATATTGGTTTACAGCTTCACCTTCCTGGACAGCAGTTGCTGAATCAGTAAAGCCATGTGCATAAAGACACTGAAGCAGGAAGGTCCTGGTGATTCAGAAGGCAGGCTGTGAGGGCGGTTTCTGCTCTCTAAGGTAAATCTACAGACTTTATGTGGACTTAGGATCCCGAGGCCCTGGAGCTGTCAAGATTGGTTTCAGGGAAGAGATGGGGACCAGGTGGCCTGAGTCAGCGAGAGTTCCTGGGTGTGGGAACACAGCTTATGCTCAGAACATGGCAGGAGCATGCCGGGTACCTCCCGATGACAACGGCATTGGCCTGAACACTGTGAAAGAGGCTAATCAGGAAGCATGCCCCTCCCTTGTCCTTGGCAGAGCCTCACTGAGCCCTGCAAATGGTGAACCTGAGGAGCAGAGGCCTGGGGCAGAGCCGAGGAAGGCTAGCAAAAACCAGAGCTGCCAAATGCTGGACCTGTGCAACGTTAGATCGCGTCCCGCCACGAGGCAGGCCGTTGTGGTTTTATCTTACCAAAGGTTCCCAAAGGTTAAATACCTTCTCTACCATCACCCAGCTGGCGAGCGGAACAGTGAGAATTTACACCCAGGTCTGTCGGAACACCACAGTTCTCCCACCTCATTACGCTGAACCTGATCCTTGATTGAGAAAAATCTCCGATGTGGGCGGGGGGTGAAGTACATGGTGAGGACGAGCGTGGGCAGATGCCAAGGCTCTTGCAAAGCAGAGCAGATGGTGAGGGTCTGAGCAAAGGCAACAGCGTAGGAAACTGGGAGGAGACCAAGTTCAAGGAAACATTTCAGAGAGTAGGATGAGGATCAAATACATTCCAAAGGGCTTTCAGAGACAAACACAACCTAGTCATGGAGTAAGAACCACTTCCCAGAGATTGTCCAAGTGAATGTTGAAAATCTTAGTATTTGGGTGTCAGATGTTTGTCACTGTGATGCATTTGAACGACTAAAACTAGTAAGAGATGAAAAATCTCACCATTATTTCTAGGTCCATGTTCAACCCAATTATCTAGAGCTTCCTGCCAGAGCCACAGAATAATTGCTATCATCTTAATGACTTATAATTATGTTAGGATTTTCTAATTTAGTAGATAAAAAGTAATTGTTAGATTTGGATCATCTGAGCATAACCGTAAAGCCCTAACACGAGCGATGGTGAGTGCGAGCTCAGTCGTGTCTGACTCTGTGACCGCCAGGCTCCTCTGTCCATCGGACTCTCCAGGCAAGGATACTGGAGTGGGTTGCCATTTCCTCCTCCAGGGGATCTTCCCAACCCGGGAACTGGACCCCCATCTCCTGTGCCTCCTACATTGGCAGGCAGGTTCTTTACCACTGAGCCACCTGAGAAGCCCAGTACAGAAGATGGAAAGGGTTTTTCTTGCGTTCTCCCTTTTTGAAGAAGGCAGGAGGCAGGCAAGTCAACATGGCTCTGGCTCCATCTGTCTTTCTGAGCTAGCATCCGTCATTAGGCCTCCTCAACCCGGCCCTCCCTTGTCCTTCAACCATGGTGAAACCTGAGGAGCAGAGGCCTGGGGCAGAGCCGAGGAAGGCTAGCAAAACCAGAGCTGCCAAATGCTGGACCTGTGCAACGTTAGATCGCGTCCCGCCACGAGGCAGGCCGTTGTGGTTTTATCTTACCAAAGGTTCCCAAAGGTTAAATACCTTCTCTACCATCACCCAGCTGGCGAGCGGAACAGTGAGAATTTACACCCAGGTCTGTCGGAACACCACAGTTCTCCCACCTCATTACGCTGAACCTGATCCTTGATTGAGAAAAATCTCCGATGTGGGCGGGGGGTGAAGTACATGGTGAGGACGAGCGTGGGCAGATGCCAAGGCTCTTGCAAAGCAGAGCAGATGGTGAGGGTCTGAGCAAAGGCAACAGCGTAGGAAACTGGGAGGAGACCAAGTTCAAGGAAACATTTCAGAGAGTAGGATGAGGATCAAATACATTCCAAAGGGCTTTCAGAGACAAACACAACCTAGTCATGGAGTAAGAACCACTTCCCAGAGATTGTCCAAGTGAATGTTGAAAATCTTAGTATTTGGGTGTCAGATGTTTGTCACTGTGATGCATTTGAACGACTAAAACTAGTAAGAGATGAAAAATCTCACCATTATTTCTAGGTCCATGTTCAACCCAATTATCTAGAGCTTCCTGCCAGAGCCACAGAATAATTGCTATCATCTTAATGACTTATAATTATGTTAGGATTTTCTAATTTAGTAGATAAAAAGTAATTGTTAGATTTGGATCATCTGAGCATAACCGTAAAGCCCTAACACGAGCGATGGTGAGTGCGAGCTCAGTCGTGTCTGACTCTGTGACCGCCAGGCTCCTCTGTCCATCGGACTCTCCAGGCAAGGATACTGGAGTGGGTTGCCATTTCCTCCTCCAGGGGATCTTCCCAACCCGGGAACTGGACCCCCATCTCCTGTGCCTCCTACATTGGCAGGCAGGTTCTTTACCACTGAGCCACCTGAGAAGCCCAGTACAGAAGATGGAAAGGGGTTTTTTCTTGCGTTCTCCCTTTTTTGAAGAAGGCAGGAGGCAGGCAAGTCAACATGGCTCTGGCTCCATCTGTCTTTCTGAGCTAGCATCCCGTCATTAGGCTGCCTCCTCAGGGTCATCACAGGAGCCAGGACGGCTGCCAGAGTGCCAGCATCTCACCTGCACCTAGCCTAAGAGAAGGACGGAAAGAATGGCAAAAAGAACGGAAGAAAGAAGCCACAAAGCTTAGCCTCCATCCATCCCACACACCACGTATCAGGCTTGAGCATGCCTTCATTGGCCAGAATTAGTCACGTGGATTTAGCTAACTCTAGAGGAAGTCCTTTATTTTGGGTAGTAATGTACATGGCCAAGGGGTTTCCCCGGTGCCTCAACAGTAAAGAATCCATCAGCAGTGCAGGAGACATAGGTTTAATCCCTTGGGTTGGAAAGATCCCCCGGAGGAGGGCATAGGAACCCACTCCGGTGTTCTTGCCTGGAGAATCCCATAGAGGAACTGGAGGGCTACAGTCCACAGGGTCGCAAAGAGTTGGACACAACTGAGCACACACAAGTACGTAGCCAAAAGTTGGAATTTGAGTTCCTTCCTCAGTGGGAAGAGAACCGGTGTTGAGGGAGGCCCCTCTCAGTTTCTGCCTCTGAGCCCTCTTGACGTAGCAGCATGCCTGTGACTCACTCTCCCAAGGCACAGCTGGGTGAGAACTCTCCAAATGAGGCTGTCCCGCTTGCCACCATTTAAAACTGTTAGTTTGAAAATACTTTTAATGTATTTTCTTATTATTCCGATAAGTCTTTTCTCTTCCTTAAAAATGGAAGTTTGCAATCATTGGACACTCCTTACAAAGACGGCATATGTCCTGAGTTCATAGGCACTTCTGAATACCCCAACCGTGAAATGCACACAGGTGGTTTGGCGAAAGGACTGCACCCTCCACCCTGAAAAATCCTACTTAATAGTCAAGTCAGTGAGCTTTTTTTTCCTCCCACTCTAAATCTGTAAAATTGTGATTCGTAAGAGCAAAAACTGTAGGTGAAATATTTGGTAGAGAGTGAACGACATCTGCATCTGTATGGATACAGTTCTTTTTTTTTTTTAACTTTGCATCTAGGGGTTTTGGCACTCCGTTGGCAGAGCCTGAAAAATATTACCGCCTGACTCACGTTCGATAATGTTACACAGATTTAGAGAAACACATTGGCCAAGGCACAGTTTTTCAGAACCGCTCTGCAATAATGGAATGCTAATTTCTCCACTGCAATTACACTTGGATCTGGCCCCGCACAATGAGTGAATCAACTTTTCAATAGCCTTTTTTAGCCTGTTCCTGTGGCTGAATTACACACATTTCCCACGATGCGCTCGGTTCCAAAATCATTTCCTATCATCACGCGCATCTTCTTCCTGAATATCCCTGCGGGATTCTCAGGCTGTTTCTGATCTTGATTCTTCTGTTCCCTGACTTGCTGCTCTTTGGGAGACAGGCTGGTTTCAGGACCTATGAGAGGAATTCACTGAAAGGGAGAGGGGTTCTATGACAGCTTTCAACAGCTCACTCTATTTTGCTTCCGTCTCTTCTGCACTCATGGTTATCTCCCTGTCAAACCTACACAGTGCTCTGTTTGGAGACTAGTCCAATTTTTTCTCTGAATTTGGTCAAAAGCTCTGGTTAGTGGATTTATAATCAAGTCACTTGCAGCCTCTATTTTGTAGACCCAGCATGTTTTCTCTTAATCATGTCCTTTGCATGTGTTAGTCGCTCATTCGTGTCTGATTCTTTGCAACCCCATGGGCTATATCCCGGCAGCCTCCTGTGTCCATGGGATTCTCCAGGCAAGAATATTGGAGCTGAGTTGCCATGCCCTCCTCCAGAGCATGTTCCTGACCCAGGGATTGAGTCCAGGTCTCCTCCATTGCAGGCAGGTTCTTCACTATCTGAGGCACCAAGGAAGTCCTTTAAAAATCCCTAAAATATTTAAAGGCCTTTTTCTAAAAATGCTGATAATAGGGACTTTTCTGGATGCCCAGCGGTCAGCACACTGCAGAGATGGCATGGCCCCATGGAGCTGGTCCACTCTGAGTGAGGGGACTGGGCCTTTGGGATCCACCACTAACCCACAGATGAGTCCTGAGACCCTGCAGCCTGTGGGGGTTGTGGCCTGGCCAAGGGAGGGAGGGTCAGTGCTTTGGCCTGGGTCACTTGCAGGCAGTAGTAGCTGAGATGGGACTGGAAGAATGGACAGAATCACGGAGGAGAGACGGGGGTGGGACCCCTGCATGGAGGAAACGGCGGGAAGAGAGGAGGAAACACAGGGAGTGCAGGATGGGCCCGGGGTGGTGGAGGGGAACATGGAGGGGTCAGGTCTGACCAGCACAGAAGCCGAGGAAGGGGCACAATCTGGAGGAGAGGCAGGCAGACAAGAGTGGGCACCAGCAGGGGGAGGAAGACTCGGAATAAGAGTGTGGGGTCCGCAGGACGCAGTCACAGCCTGTGGACGATGTCCCAGCCCATGGGGGGTACTCGGGAAGTGGGTTCCCAGGACTCCATGGTGTTTGACCTGTAAGGGGTGACCCACTGGACTGAATGTCACGAGGTAAACCGCTCGGGGCAGCACAACTTACAAGTATGATAAATGTCCTCAGGGTCTACAGGGTTTCCAGCACCTTCACCAGTACCTGTTGGGATCTAATCTGGGCACTTCTCACCATAAGAATCCCTGCCTCCACGATCCCTTGCAGCTGCTGGTCTGTGGCTCCATCCCACTGTGAACACCAGCCTTGGCACAGAGAAGTTGCTGAGCTCACCTGAGGTCACACCGCTTCAACCCAAATCAAAGCCGAGTCCTCCTGCCCCCAGGCCTGTCTGCTCCAGCTTCATGGTCAAGATTCAAGGGCAGGAGTTGGCTGGGGAGGCAGGGCGTGGGGAGAGGGTCTCTTGGTACATGTAGAGATTTTACTGAACTTAATGTTTAATATATCTTTTTTAATTTCATTAAAGTATAGTTGATTTACAAGGTTGTGTTAGTTTCTGCTGTACAGCAAAGTGACTCACTTCTACTTATATATATGCATTCTTTTTCCTAAAATGCTGGCTATCCTCCCCTGTGCTCCACAGCAGGATCTTGTTGTCTATCCGTTCTCTACATGCTAGTTTGCATCTGCTCAGTCAAAACTCCGAATACATCCTCCCTGCTTCTCCTCGCCCCCTCGGAAGCCACAAGTCTGTTCTCTGAGCCCGCGAGTCTGTTTCTAATGTATGGTGTAAACAGATAATATAACATATAACATACGCTTGTTGCTAAGGTGTAGAGCAGGCCAGTTATTCTGAAAGAATCTTGAGCAATTCTTTCACTAATTCACATTGTATGTCTTTTTAAATTATATATGAAACTTTGTCCATCTTTATAAGAGTCGTGTTAGCAACAATTGGGTAAAAATATAACGTTGTTAATGCTTATAATTGTTTTACTACTTCTTTAACTATTTATTTCATTTAAAAAGGTCAGCGTAATAAATGGATACGGTTTGAGGGGGACTCGGAATAAGAGTTGGGGGGGGGATCCCGAGGACGCAGTCACAGCCTGTGGACGATGTCCCAGCCCATGGGGGGTACTCGGGAAGTGGGTTCCCAGGACTCCATGGTGTTTGACCTGTAAGGGGTGACCCACTGGACTGAATGTCACGAGGTAAACCGCTCGGGGCAGCACAACTTACAAGTATGATAAATGTCCTCAGGGTCTACAGGGTTTCCAGCACCTTCACCAGTACCTGTTGGGATCTAATCTGGGCACTTCTCACCATAAGAATCCCTGCCTCCACGATCCCTTGCAGCTGCTGGTCTGTGGCTCCATCCCACTGTGAACACCAGCCTTGGCACAGAGAAGTTGCTGAGCTCACCTGAGGTCACACCGCTTCAACCCAAATCAAAGCCGAGTCCTCCTGCCCCCAGGCCTGTCTGCTCCAGCTTCATGGTCAAGATTCAAGGGCAGGAGTTGGCTGGGGAGGCAGGGCGTGGGGAGAGGGTCTCTTGGTACATGTAGAGATTTTACTGAACTTAATGTTTAATATATCTTTTTTAATTTCATTAAAGTATAGTTGATTTACAAGGTTGTGTTAGTTTCTGCTGTACAGCAAAGTGACTCACTTCTACTTATATATATGCATTCTTTTTCCTAAAATGCTGGCTATCCTCCCCTGTGCTCCACAGCAGGATCTTGTTGTCTATCCGTTCTCTACATGCTAGTTTGCATCTGCTCAGTCAAAACTCCGAATACATCCTCCCTGCTTCTCCTCGCCCCCTCGGAAGCCACAAGTCTGTTCTCTGAGCCCGCGAGTCTGTTTCTAATGTATGGTGTAAACAGATAATATAACATATAACATACGCTTGTTGCTAAGGTGTAGAGCAGGCCAGTTATTCTGAAAGAATCTTGAGCAATTCTTTCACTAATTCACATTGTATGTCTTTTTAAATTATATATGAAACTTTGTCCATCTTTATAAGAGTCGTGTTAGCAACAATTGGGTAAAAATATAACGTTGTTAATGCTTATAATTGTTTTACTACTTCATAAACTATTCATTTCATTTAAAAAGGTCAGCGTAATAAATGGATACGGTTTTGACCATATAATTTACAGTAGTAAGCGCATTCTCTTCTGGTGCCATGGAAAAGCTAGGAGAAATACAAAGCATGTGTTTAATATGTGCTGGATATAGCTCAGCTTTATTATATTTCATGAAGGACACAGGAACAAAGTCTCCAGCATGTTTATTTTGTCTGACCTCTAGTGGAAGCAATAGCAATGCTGTTTGTTATTATTTAACATCAGGCTGTATTTTTTTTTGCAAATTATTCTTCATTGTCACACACATACATCAGCAAATCAACACCAACTGCACTAAAACCTAGGAAACACAAAGACATGTTTAAGAGATTCTGTGAAGTGTTCATCTTTAAATGGACGCGTTGTCAGAGGTCATTTCCTGGTGTAGCAACTTCCTTCTCACCTTTTCCCAGTATTCTCCAGTATTTTTCCTACCATACGGTAACACATGCATTCTTATTAAAATGATACCACTGGAGAGGTGAGTGGGAAAATTGTATCAGTTAAAGCTATTCTGATAAGCTACTCTGAAGAAAAAAAAACCCTGTAATTTTATCCAGAGAACATTACTATCAGCACTTGTGTGCTTCCTGCTGTTCTCAGAAAACATGCCAGTTGGAGGTGAATCTTGTTTGTAATTACAGTCGCTGGTTTCCTCCATCAGAGCAGAATGAAGGGGGTGAGTTAAAGGAGGTGACCTGCGGGGCCGAGCAGCACTCTAAACTGCGTTTCCTGTAACAGTGAGCACCAGCAAGAAGCCAACAGACACCCCGAGCAGGAAGAGGGTGCCCCAGGGCAATGCCTGAGAATGCAGGTTCTAGGAAACCCCGTGCCCTGCCCTGGGCTCAACTGTGCCTCCCGCCTCCTGCAGAGGAGGGGATAGGATGCCTCTTCCTAATTCACCCCCTTCCAGGGGCTCCCATGTCCATCACACACTCAAGGGAAGCCGACGTCCTCACTCCAGCCTCAGAGCACGCGTGAGAGAGGACAGAGCTGCGAGGACCATGATGTTTATGGGCTAGAGGGAGAAGTCCACCTCATAGATGAGGATGCACTTTGTATTAAAAGAGTCAGACAATTGGGTAAAATATAACGTTGTTAATGCTTATAATTGTTTTACTACTTCATAAACTATTCATTTCATTTAAAAAGGTCAGCGTAATAAATGGATACGGTTTTGACCATATAATTTACAGTAGTAAGCGCATTCTCTTCTGGTGCCATGGAAAAGCTAGGAGAAATACAAAGCATGTGTTTAATATGTGCTGGATATAGCTCAGCTTTATTATATTTCATGAAGGACACAGGAACAAAGTCTCCAGCATGTTTATTTTGTCTGACCTCTAGTGGAAGCAATAGCAATGCTGTTTGTTATTATTTAACATCAGGCTGTATTTTTTTTTGCAAATTATTCTTCATTGTCACACACATACATCAGCAAATCAACACCAACTGCACTAAAACCTAGGAAACACAAAGACATGTTTAAGAGATTCTGTGAAGTGTTCATCTTTAAATGGACGCGTTGTCAGAGGTCATTTCCTGGTGTAGCAACTTCCTTCTCACCTTTTCCCAGTATTCTCCAGTATTTTTCCTACCATACGGTAACACATGCATTCTTATTAAAATGATACCACTGGAGAGGTGAGTGGGAAAATTGTATCAGTTAAAGCTATTCTGATAAGCTACTCTGAAGAAAAAAAAACCCTGTAATTTTATCCAGAGAACATTACTATCAGCACTTGTGTGCTTCCTGCTGTTCTCAGAAAACATGCCAGTTGGAGGTGAATCTTGTTTGTAATTACAGTCGCTGGTTTCCTCCATCAGAGCAGAATGAAGGGGGTGAGTTAAAGGAGGTGACCTGCGGGGCCGAGCAGCACTCTAAACTGCGTTTCCTGTAACAGTGAGCACCAGCAAGAAGCCAACAGACACCCCGAGCAGGAAGAGGGTGCCCCAGGGCAATGCCTGAGAATGCAGGTTCTAGGAAACCCCGTGCCCTGCCCTGGGCTCAACTGTGCCTCCCGCCTCCTGCAGAGGAGGGGATAGGATGCCTCTTCCTAATTCACCCCCTTCCAGGGGCTCCCATGTCCATCACACACTCAAGGGAAGCCGACGTCCTCACTGCAGCCTCAGAGCACGCGTAAGTAGAGAGGACAGAGCTGCGAGGACCATGATGTTTATGGGCTAGAGGGAGAAGTCCACCTCATAGATGAGGATGCAGAAGTGCTGGGCAGAGGGCCAGACCCCAGAGTCAGAGCAGCAGGTGGCTAAGCCAGAAGCACGTGGTGAACAGTCGCCACAGTACTGAGTGGAGCAAACAGCTCTTATTCTGTGATAATGGAAACCCAGAGCTTCCCGATGGCTCCCCAGGCGAAGAATCCGCCTGCCTGCAGGAGAGGCAGGAGCTAAGGGTTCAATCCCTGGGTCAGGAAGATGCCCTGTAGGAGGGCATGGCAAACCACTCCAGTATTCTTGTCTGGGAAATCCCATGGAAGAGGAGCCTGGTGGGCTACAGTCTAAAAGGTTGCGAAGAGTCAGGACAGCAGGAGCACAGAATAGAAACCTGTCCTCTCCAGGAGGCCACCTTGCAGGCCAGTGGGAACTTCCCAAAGAACCAGCTCTGCCAGATCAAAGGGAGAGGGCAGGGCCAAGTGTCCTTCTGTTCTGTCTCTCAGGGACAAGCCTTGAACGTGATTATAGGCCCATGGGAAGGAACTGGTTGGAGGCACAGATGTTATCTATAAACAAATGCGCTTAGGGACTTCCCTCATGGTCCAGTGGTTAAGACTTCATCTTCCAATGCGGGAGGTGCAGGTTTGATCCCTGGTCAGGGAACGAAATTCCTGCATGCTCTGTGGCCAAAAAACAAAATATAAAACAGAAGCAATACTGTAGCAAATTCAATAAACACTTTAAAAATGGGGCTTCCCCTGGTGGTCCAGTGGATAAGGACACTGCCTTGCAGTGCAAGGGGCGCCGGTTCGATCCCTGGCCTGGGAGGATCCCACATGCCGCGAAGCGGCTGGACCCATGTGTCCAATTACCGAGCTGGAGCTCTGGAGCGCATGCGCCCAGAGCCGGCGCTCAGCAACGACAGACGCCACCGCGATGGGAGGCCCACAGGAGCCAAAGAACAAAGACGGATGAAAACAGAGAAATGAAAGACCAATAGAAGTGGCCCGCCTGCTCCCCTCCCTCCCCAACCCGACCCCCGCCCAAAATAAATAAATAAATAAATCTAAAAAAAAAAAAAAAGACTTTAAAAATGGTCCACATCCAAAAAAGTCTTTAAAAAGAAATGTGCTTAGATAATAGTTCTGAGATTCTTTTATTAACCACTTTCACCTTCTTTCTACTCTCTGTATTTGACATTCCCTACCATCAACCTCATAATATTACTTTCCTGTATCAATGAAACTTCTGATCTATTCATTTATGTTTATGACCATTGCTAGTATAATTTCTGGTTAACAGCATCTCATTAGGATAATGTTATGCTAATTCAAAATATTTTATGCTGTTGAAAATATTATGTGAAACTTACAGATATTTCAGGCAAAATAAATTCTCTGTTTTTAAATAAACCCTGTAGAAGCCACCCAGATGTTTTAGCATCATTGTTCCTGTCAGAATATCGTTCAGGTCATCCTGGGAGCCTCAGAAAGTCTTTATGAAAAATTTCTGCCTAAAATCACTTCCTTGGGCACCCAGAGAAGGGTTCAGTTTTGATACATTCTAGCAGGAGAATGTTAGAGCTGAGCACAGAAAGCTGCTCTGGACTTGCTACGCACTTCTGGGTATTGGCCCAGGAGAAGTGAAAGCCTATGTCCATGACAAGCTTTGTACCTGAATGTCCATCACGGTTTTATTTGTGATCATCTCAAACCAGGAACAGCCCAAACGTCCAGCAGCAGGTGAGTGGGTGAACAGCCTCTGGTCTATTCACACAATGGCATAGTCCTCAGCCCTAAAAGTGAGGGAGGTGCTGATACTCACAACATTGCCATGAGTGAAAGAAGCCAGACCAAAAAAAAAAAAGACATTCTACATGATTCCATTTATACAAAACTCTAGAACAGGAAGACTACGCCCGTGCCAGAAAGTGAGTAAGCGGCGTCAAGGATAAAACACCCCGAGCTGGGAAACAAAAGGCCTCATTCAGCTTCTTGCACTGGAGAGAAGGTTGTTTGGGTTGAGTTGTGTAAGAACACAGTTGTTGAGGACACTGAAAGTGTTTCTGGAAATTTTTTACAAATAGTCGATTTATACAGGTGTAATCAGAGCATCGTTCCTTTAAGAGGTCTATAATCTAATGTAGTAATACCATCAGGAGGCAGGGAACTATTACATCCTCACCGGTGCACAGAGAAGGCCTTTCTGAGTCACAGACATAGAAAGCTGTTGCTCAGACAGAGAAAGCTTCCAGCATCAGTGTGGAATTTCAGCCATGGCTCAGAGGTGAACACAGGGTTAAGAAATTCAGTGATTCATACCAAAGAGAGATTCTTTTTCCAAAGTGTGTGAACCCTTCATTGATTTGAGCTCCAAACAATGCAGACAAACAGGAGAGATGAGTAAATTAGACTCTATCATCTTTCACCCAAAAGACACGAGATCTCTACAAACCATTAGTTCATTTAGAGAGATCAGCAATTGATAGAGCATAAAAACAAAAGGAGCCAGCACCAGAACCAAATGAGGACACGAAGAGCAATAGAACCAGGCCCTCAGGGTACTATCCAGGTCCCACTGGGGTTCTGACGAGTCAGAATGCAGGGCCCCAAGTGGGTCATGCAGTTGGGCCCCTGGTTGGGTGGTCAGAACAGAGACCTCTGAAGGCCTCGGGGAAAAGAAAATAGCAACACCTCTCTTATTCCTAATTTAATTGGTTGTGTAAGTAAAGCAGTGCCCCTGGAGTAGGAAATGGCAACTCACTCCAGTATTCTTGCCTGGAAAATTCCATAGACAGAGTTGCCTGGTGGGCTACAGTCCATGGGGTCACAAAAGAGACATGAGTGAGCAACATTGACAAGAACAGTGGTTGGCACATTAGGTACTAGTGTTTCATTACTGTTGCTGTCATTAGGAAATGAGAAGTTAAGTTCATTATTTACAACTTCTAAAGTAAAAAACTTGCTCGTAAAGCCTGACTTGAGTCTGCAAGGAATGCACGTACGGATCCAATGGAGGCTGTTCATCTATCACTAGCTTATTGCAATCCTAGCATCTTTCTGTGCCTCATTTCTGATGCTTTTCCCCTCAGGTAGCTTCTTTGGCAGTCTGGCCACTATAATCTCATTTTTTTTAGCGGTCTGGGTTAATTTACAACCAAATATTCATAAAAATTAATAATGACATATAGGTGATAAAATAGGTTAATGTGGGTGATCTATGCCTTAAGTCCCCAATTGAGAATAATTCCATTTAATTCCTTAGGACATCATTTGCACATTCTTTCATATTCTCACTTTATTTCAAGAATCTAGGTTACATAGCTTGGGGAAAATCTGCTTTGAACTTTCTTCCAAATTTGAATGCTTTTATTAGAGAACAAGATTATACAAGCACAAGTACATAGAAATCTATGGTTACTTAGATACAGATGCAGATGGAGATAGATCAGTAGATAAATGGATGAATAGATGGATCAACAGACAGATCTATAGATAGATACAACGACAGATAGGTAGATGATAGATACATGCACAGATAAGGCATAAATTAATAGGAACCAAGGTGGGAAAGACAGTGAATTAAACTCAACTGACAAATATTCCAGTCTTGGATCTGCAGCATTGGATAAGACCCTTCATTTCTAGAAGCTGGTTTAGACGATGTCTTGGGCACCTTCTTCTCAAGACATGTTATTAAAATTCTCCCAGTGACACAGTTTCTACTTCTTCAGTCCTCTTACTGCTGCTTTATTGTTCCTATCTCTCGCTAAACCACTTTTTAAAAAAATAATTTTGGCCTCTTTTATTGGTTTTTTATTTATTTGCTTTCATCCATCTTTATTCTTTGGCACTCCGCCACACGTGGGATCTTCCCGTGCCAGGGATTGAACCGGTACCCCTTGCACTGCAAGGCAGACTCTTTACCCACTGGACCACCAGGGAAGCCCTAAACCACCTCTTTTTAACACCAGTACTAGTAATACAAGATAATCCTCTTAACAGAGGTCATCGGGTCCAGTTACAGTTCATACTGAAGAAATTAGGTAAAAATGAAATTATAGTTAGAGTTTGCCTTAAATAGCACATTGGAGTAAAGAGAAGAAAGTCTGTGTCCATCAGGAAAATTGTTCTGGAATCAATAAACTCAATGAATCTAATAATTCCACATTAATATCATTTTCTCTCTGGAACTGAGCCACATGAGAGCTTATTTATACACGAACAGATCAAAACATCCTCATTCTAGATTTTCAGTCACTTGTCTAAGATGACCTGAGGGACATCATTCTAGTAAGGGCAGTTTATATTAGAGTATTGAGTTCGAAGTAGAAAAAAATTGCAGTAGGTGTTGAAATGCTTAAAAGGCGGGCATTTTCTAATGAGAGTGGGTAAACTAACAAATGGTAAATTTCTTCTAGTTTATACCATGAGAAGGAAATTTGATTTTGTGACATTATTAGTGGAGAGAGAAGTAATATTTATATTTTGACTCAACTACCATACTTTGGTCTTTTAAAGTGTTAGAGCTAGATGTCTTTGGTGTTGGTCAAAACTGATGGGAGCTCCGCTCTTTAAGCCAGGCTAAATACAGACGCTCTGAAAACAAGGAGATGGATGTCCTATGACAAGGATAGCCTCGGGAAGACCAGGACTTTCTACTACTTATCTATCTTGTACCCAACATGTGATTCAACATTGATTGACAAATATTATTTGCATTAGTTTTAATTTTCTTCTGGATTCATATAAGCCATAAACTCAGAGAGATGTCTTCTTCTTTTTCAAAAGTTCAGACTGGTTCTGTGCCTCATCCTCCTCTGGAGAGGGCAAATACAAGGGATGAGACAGGTAACCAGATAGTCGTGCTCAGTCACGTCGGTCTTGTCCGACTCTTTGTGACCCCCATGGACTGTAGCCCACCAGGCTCCTTGGTCCATGGGATTTTCTAGGCAAAATTGTGGGAGTGGGTTGCCATTTCCTCCTTCAGGGGATCTTTCTGACTCAGGGATTGAACCTGCATCTCCTACATTGGCAGGTGGATTCTTTACCACTGAAACTGAAAAAGTTTTACCTCGATTTGAGACTTAAACCCAGGGCCCAGACCTGATTGAATCCTGTTTGGGACTTGAACCCACGTGACTGTGGCTTGAACCTAGCCAAAACCTGGTTTGGGACTCGAACCCACATGGCTAAGGCTTAACCCCAGCCAAAAGCCCGCTTGGGACGTGAATCCACATAGTCAGGACTCAATCTCGGCCAAAACCCTGTCTGAGACTTGAACCCACGCAGCTGAGACTTAACCCAGCACTCACCCAATGTCTGGACCCACTGAGGCTCAGGTTCTTCGTGCCTCCACGCAGAAGGAATTCAGCAAGAGGCAGAGTGATAGGCAAGAAGAGGATTCATTAGGATAGGGTACTTGTAAGAGGTGCAAGAAGGCAGGCAGGAAAGCTCTGCTCTGCTCTCTCTTCAACTGAGTGGGCAGCGATATATATAGGATGGTAGAAGACCACCCCCCTCAAGTAGATGCAGATGCAGGACATACATCATTGGTTGCTTCTTCGCCAGCTCCTCCTTCATCAGCTGTTTATACCCAGTCAAGCCTGCTTTATTGAACAAGGAACAGCTCTCCCGAGTTATCGTCAACTCACTGGCCTCCCAACCTTTCTCAGGTGTCTCCCTTCTACCTACCATCCCCTGCTAGTACTCTACAACCACCTACCTATTCTGCTGTCACTATCAAACCACCTGGAAAGCCCATACACTCCCTTCCCTGGGATAAAATGAGCATCCATTGTACAACTAATCCTTCATATTTGGGTGATGTTCCATGGACACATTCCCCCCTCTTCTCTAATTACATTTCAAAGGAAATACTAAGAAAATACAAATTTCACTTCTGTGATATGCTCAACGAATACATCAGAGAAAAGTGTTAAAGATCTTGATGAGTTAATTAACGGATGAGTTAATAGGTAACAGTGCTGGTTTCCCTCGGCAGGGGGCTGCTTCCCTAAGAAAGAAGGAGTGCAGCTTTCACAGGGCCTCTGTGATGCGCATGATGTATGGCTCACCAGCTGCTGTGCTGGCGGAAGGGAGAAAGGAGCTGGAGGTGGACATCTCTACCTTTGGCCAGGGTCTTCTCACCTGCAAATCTGTGAACAACCGTAATAGCCTCTTTGCAGATGCTGCTTTGTTTGTTGGGTTTTTGGTACGAAGGCTCCCTAAAAGAAAGCTCAGCTTTTCCCTCTAGGATGGAGATCAAGTGGGACCATCCTCACGGACTGCCTGGGGCTGGGCGACCTTGGTCTTGGTGAATGTCACCTCATCTGCCCGCCCCTCTTTCCAGCTACGAGAGTCACCAGCAGGCTCCATGAGCTTATTTGTAATAGAGAAGAGAAAACAAATTGCTTTACCCATATTTTAATTCAATTCCACACATGTCTTAGTCCCTGAATGTCTCAATTGGAAGAATTGGTCTGAAAGTCTTCTTCCAGCAATTCTCCAAACTGCCATTTGGTGCCTGGATAATTATTAACACCAATCTAATAAGAGGAGAACAATCTGTTTGTGGATTTTTTTCCTGGCAGTGGTTGCAATGGTTTTAGTCCACTTTGCGTCATTAAAAAAATGTTTCATCCCTTTATGTTATTACTGAGCTGCTAATTTTTTATAGTTAAAAAATTCAATTTCATATGGCAAAGACTCTGGGAGCTTTTCCTTTATTCGTTCTCATAAGTGAATCCAAATTTTTCTATAAAAATAAAAAGTGACGTCATTTTCCATAGCATTTTATGCCTCCTTTGGTTCCCGTATATTTCAGGGCTTCTCCCCTCAGTATATTTGGAACCATTCATATTAGGTACGCAGCAACAAAAATAATTTTGTCCTGGTTTGAGTTGATATATGCTTTTTTCCTGTTTTCTGAAATTTTGTTTAATGAATAACATTGAAAAAATGGACACTAGCAATAAATCATAAGAGAGTGAAATAAGTCATTTTAAAATCAGAGATTGTGGTTTACGCTTTTGGTTAAATACAACATCTCTGACATTGTTTTCCCCATTTTATGCCTTTATACTGGCCTGATCATCTCAGCTGTGCGGTGAGTGTGTATTTCATAAAGCAACTGTTTCTACCGTTGATCACTGTGAGCACTGCCCTCCCCACCCCCCAACCTCGTATTGTTATGGCATCACACTCACCCACCATATAATTATAGTTATCAAACACCTGTTATGTTTTAGTCAGAATCCAAAGGTATTAAATACCACCTTGTGATGACTCCCAAATTTATGCTTCCATGACTTTTATTTACGAAGGCTCCCTAAAAGAAAGCTCAGCTTTTCCCTCTAGGATGGAGATCAAGTGGGACCATCCTCACGGACTGCCTGGGGCTGGGCGACCTTGGTCTTGGTGAATGTCACCTCATCTGCCCGCCCCTCTTTCCAGCTACGAGAGTCACCAGCAGGCTCCATGAGCTTATTTGTAATAGAGAAGAGAAAACAAATTGCTTTACCCATATTTTAATTCAATTCCACACATGTCTTAGTCCCTGAATGTCTCAATTGGAAGAATTGGTCTGAAAGTCTTCTTCCAGCAATTCTCCAAACTGCCATTTGGTGCCTGGATAATTATTAACACCAATCTAATAAGAGGAGAACAATCTGTTTGTGGATTTTTTTCCTGGCAGTGGTTGCAATGGTTTTAGTCCACTTTGCGTCATTAAAAAAATGTTTCATCCCTTTATGTTATTACTGAGCTGCTAATTTTTTATAGTTAAAAAATTCAATTTCATATGGCAAAGACTCTGGGAGCTTTTCCTTTATTCGTTCTCATAAGTGAATCCAAATTTTTCTATAAAAATAAAAAGTGACGTCATTTTCCATAGCATTTTATGCCTCCTTTGGTTCCCGTATATTTCAGGGCTTCTCCCCTCAGTATATTTGGAACCATTCATATTAGGTACGCAGCAACAAAAATAATTTTGTCCTGGTTTGAGTTGATATATGCTTTTTTCCTGTTTTCTGAAATTTTGTTTAATGAATAACATTGAAAAAATGGACACTAGCAATAAATCATAAGAGAGTGAAATAAGTCATTTTAAAATCAGAGATTGTGGTTTACGCTTTTGGTTAAATACAACATCTCTGACATTGTTTTCCCCATTTTATGCCTTTATACTGGCCTGATCATCTCAGCTGTGCGGTGAGTGTGTATTTCATAAAGCAACTGTTTCTACCGTTGATCACTGTGAGCACTGCCCTCCCCACCCCCCAACCTCGTATTGTTATGGCATCACACTCACCCACCATATAATTATAGTTATCAAACACCTGTTATGTTTTAGTCAGAATCCAAAGGTATTAAATACCACCTTTGGCTGATGACTCCCAAATTTATGCTTCCAGCTCTGATGTAACTCAAAGCTTCAGCATCAAATTCAATTGCATACCTGATGTCTACACTTGACTAGCTAATGGGCATTTCAAACTCAACAAATCATGAGCACAGCTCTTATATATAAGGGCTTAAACAGACTTTACCAATTCAGTTCCGGTCAGCACCTTCCACCTGATAACTAAACCTAAACACCAAGGGACATCATGAACTTCCGCCACCACTCATTCCTCAGACAATTCCCCAGCGAGTTCCTTCTCCTTCTGGCCGGATTAACCACTAACAAGCTTCTTTCTTCCATCTCATTCTGCTCTCAGGAGCCAAGCTGATCTCTATAGAACATAAATCAGGTCATAGTACTCCCAAACCCAAACACGAAATCCTTCAAAATCTTACCATGGTAACTGGAAAAAAATACTGAGTTATTCATGCTTGTTTTTCACGGGTTCACTGTCTGATATCTTGTACAAGGAGATCAAACCTGTCAATCCTAAAGGAAATCAACCCTGAATACTCACTGGAAGGACTGATGATGAAGCTGAAGCTCCAATACTTTGGCCACCTGATGAGAAGAGCCGACTCATTAGAAAAGATTCTGAGGCTGGGAAAGATTGAAGGCAAGAGGAGAAGGGAACAGCAGAGGATGAGATGGTTGGATGGCAGCACTGAGTCAATGGGCATGAATTTGAGCAACTCTGGGAGATGGTGGAGGAGAGGGAAGCCTGGTGTGCTGCATCCCAAGGGGTCTCAAAGAATCAGACACGACTTAGCAACTGAACAACATCAACATTTGCTGTCCTACCAGACACAGCACAGGGCACTGCGCTGGAGAGGCACAGCCTCTGCTGTTGAGAGTGCTGCCAGAGCCCGCAGTGTTGGGGGCGGCACCACGGGCACTAAAGTCAGTCCTCTAGCTGTTATCAGGCCAGTTAGGAACTTCTATGCCATTCTACAAAGAAGGAACCTTCCTTCCCATTCCCTTTTAATCACACTCACCCACCATATAATTATAGTTATCAAACACCTGTTATGTTTTAGTCAGAATCCAAAGGTATTAAATACCACCTTTGGCTGATGACTCCCAAATTTATGCTTCCAGCTCTGATGTAACTCAAAGCTTCAGCATCAAATTCAATTGCATACCTGATGTCTACACTTGACTAGCTAATGGGCATTTCAAACTCAACAAATCATGAGCACAGCTCTTATATATAAGGGCTTAAACAGACTTTACCAATTCAGTTCCGGTCAGCACCTTCCACCTGATAACTAAACCTAAACACCAAGGGACATCATGAACTTCCGCCACCACTCATTCCTCAGACAATTCCCCAGCGAGTTCCTTCTCCTTCTGGCCGGATTAACCACTAACAAGCTTCTTTCTTCCATCTCATTCTGCTCTCAGGAGCCAAGCTGATCTCTATAGAACATAAATCAGGTCATAGTACTCCCAAACCCAAACACGAAATCCTTCAAAATCTTACCATGGTAACTGGAAAAAAATACTGAGTTATTCATGCTTGTTTTTCACGGGTTCACTGTCTGATATCTTGTACAAGGAGATCAAACCTGTCAATCCTAAAGGAAATCAACCCTGAATACTCACTGGAAGGACTGATGATGAAGCTGAAGCTCCAATACTTTGGCCACCTGATGAGAAGAGCCGACTCATTAGAAAAGATTCTGAGGCTGGGAAAGATTGAAGGCAAGAGGAGAAGGGAACAGCAGAGGATGAGATGGTTGGATGGCAGCACTGAGTCAATGGGCATGAATTTGAGCAACTCTGGGAGATGGTGGAGGAGAGGGAAGCCTGGTGTGCTGCATCCCAAGGGGTCTCAAAGAATCAGACACGACTTAGCAACTGAACAACATCAACATTTGCTGTCCTACCAGACACAGCACAGGGCACTGCGCTGGAGAGGCACAGCCTCTGCTGTTGAGAGTGCTGCCAGAGCCCGCAGTGTTGGGGGCGGCACCACGGGCACTAAAGTCAGTCCTCTAGCTGTTATCAGGCCAGTTAGGAACTTCTATGCCATTCTACAAAGAAGGAACCTTCTTCCCATTCCCTGAATAGAAAGACGCTTTGTGATGGTTGCTTTTTAATTAATGTCAGAATAAATTCTTATTGAATTAGCTGAGACACAGCAGGACTTCAGAGTAAGCGGGCATTCCGTGGTCCCCATGCAAATACCATATAACCTAACAGATAATTAGCAAGGATGCCCATGCACCAGGCCAGAGTTTTGCATTCAAGCTTGGCTTATTTATATCTCAAATGTCACGCTATCTTCTTTCAGTCTGATAATAATCTGCATTGTTTGTTCTTGATCCTGATGCAAAAGCACCCCATTTCACATGGGAGGATGGTGACCCAATGGAGCAGTAAGGAAAAGAGCTATTTGATAAGACATGAAGGAAGAGACGTACTATATCTCACAATAAGTGGCTCTTGTTGTTTAGTCTCTATGTGGTATCTAACTCTTTGCAACCCCCTGGACTGTAGCACACTAGGCTCCCCTCTTCACAGGATTCTCCAGGCAAGTATACTGGAGTGGGTTGCCGTTTCTTCCTCCAGGGGATCTTCCCAACCCAGGGATCAAACCTGCGTCGCCTGCAATGGCCGATCGATTATTTACTGCTGAGTTACCAGTTTAGGGGAAACGTTATTTTAGGGGAAAGGTAAGGTCCGCAGGGTAAAATCTGGAAGGGGATGGAGAACCAAGAAAGCTGACTATTCCACTTAATAAAATGGTCGAAAGAGAAGCAATGGAAACTAACAGGAAATAAGCAAATAGACAAATAAAATAAAATGGTAGAGAAACCAGAGGAGAGAAGTTGAGAAGCAGAGGACCAGGAGGAGAGGTGAGGGTGAAAAGTGCTAGGCTCCTCCCAGCCACCTGGGGTCTGCCTGCCGGCTGCGGGTCTGGAAGTGCCCCGTGCTTCCAAATACTGCCCACTACCTCCCTCAGGGCCTGTGTGCTCGCAGCCCCGGGCTGCGTTCTGATGCCTCTTTGGGGGCATTTGCAAATGTTCCACCCCTTTGGCAGAATCTGCCCTTAAGTTCAAATCTACCAACAGCAGATTGGGTCGGGTTTTGTAAATTAAAATAGATTTCAGGCACCCTGGGGCACGCCTATCCTATATTACCCCGGCGCTCTTGGCAAGAGCTCAAAAGTCATTGTACACGACATTAATATTCAACAGGCCCTTTAAAAATGGCTCTGAAGGTGAGGATGTCATTTCCAGAGACCAGGCACTGATACGTATGGAATTGCTTTGGTACAAAGGCCCTATCAGAAGGCTTCACCATAAACTGCTCCTCTTAAAGTACTTTTTCAATGCACCCTGTAGAAATCCCCAAGCCATGGTATTGGAACAGATGGCACAACGGTGGCTCTTTAGCATCCCAGCCACCACTGGACTGTCCATTCCAGTTATGAGATTTAAGTCACGGAGGGGCAGGTCACGTGGCTGGTACAGCTCAGGGCGTGTTCCCTCAGGTCACAGGCTTCTTGACCTTCTGTCTCACACTGGGAGAGGGGTCTGACGACACTCACACACATCACTTCAAGGGATGCAGGAACCCAGCTCGAGGGTGGTCCAGGTTTGCCTCAGACAGGACCAAGGCTTCTGGCTAGGGAGTGGTCCAGTGGTTCAGTCTCTGCACTTCCAAAGCAGAGAGCATGGGCCCGATTCCTGGTCATGAAACTAAGATTCCCACATGCCCCGCAGCACAGCCAAAAAAAAGCGGGAGCTTCCCTGGTGGCTCAGTGGTAAAGAATCTGCCTGCCAGTGCAGGAGGCTCAGGTTCGATCCCTGATTCAGGAAGATCCCACATGGCTTGGAGCAACTAAGCCCATGGCGAAATAAATAAATAAATACTTTAAAAAAGCCTCCTGGCAGAACCCCATCTCTGCACTGTCTTTCTTTCTCTCAAGAGCTTCCTCTGAAGTCACAGGACAGAATGAAAGGATGGAATCTGGCAGAGCGAAGCCAGAAGGCAATGCCTTGTTTCCTAGAACTGAACAGAATAAACAATAACAAAGCTTAACAGCAGTTTAAACTATTCAGGAGCTGTCCCACAAGACACGAGGCACACTTCACACTGGTTAGAATCTTTGAAAAGAGAATGATTTTAAAAGAAAGACATATGCATGTATCTATTCTACCAACAGCAGATTGGGTCGGGTTTTGTAAATTAAAATAGATTTCAGGCACCCTGGGGCACGCCTATCCTATATTACCCCGGCGCTCTTGGCAAGAGCTCAAAAGTCATTGTACACGACATTAATATTCAACAGGCCCTTTAAAAATGGCTCTGAAGGTGAGGATGTCATTTCCAGAGACCAGGCACTGATACGTATGGAATTGCTTTGGTACAAAGGCCCTATCAGAAGGCTTCACCATAAACTGCTCCTCTTAAAGTACTTTTTCAATGCACCCTGTAGAAATCCCCAAGCCATGGTATTGGAACAGATGGCACAACGGTGGCTCTTTAGCATCCCAGCCACCACTGGACTGTCCATTCCAGTTATGAGATTTAAGTCACGGAGGGGCAGGTCACGTGGCTGGTACAGCTCAGGGCGTGTTCCCTCAGGTCACAGGCTTCTTGACCTTCTGTCTCACACTGGGAGAGGGGTCTGACGACACTCACACACATCACTTCAAGGGATGCAGGAACCCAGCTCGAGGGTGGTCCAGGTTTGCCTCAGACAGGACCAAGGCTTCTGGCTAGGGAGTGGTCCAGTGGTTCAGTCTCTGCACTTCCAAAGCAGAGAGCATGGGCCCGATTCCTGGTCATGAAACTAAGATTCCCACATGCCCCGCAGCACAGCCAAAAAAAAGCGGGAGCTTCCCTGGTGGCTCAGTGGTAAAGAATCTGCCTGCCAGTGCAGGAGGCTCAGGTTCGATCCCTGATTCAGGAAGATCCCACATGGCTTGGAGCAACTAAGCCCATGGCGAAATAAATAAATAAATACTTTAAAAAAGCCTCCTGGCAGAACCCCATCTCTGCACTGTCTTTCTTTCTCTCAAGAGCTTCCTCTGAAGTCACAGGACAGAATGAAAGGATGGAATCTGGCAGAGCGAAGCCAGAAGGCAATGCCTTGTTTCCTAGAACTGAACAGAATAAACAATAACAAAGCTTAACAGCAGTTTAAACTATTCAGGAGCTGTCCCACAAGACACGAGGCACACTTCACACTGGTTAGAATCTTTGAAAAGAGAATGATTTTAAAAGAAAGACATATGCATGTATCTATTCTCCCCCAAAGCTCACTCCCATCCAGACTGGCACATAACGCTGCATACATGTATCCAGTCTGGCTGAATCCCTTCACCGTTGACCTGAAGCTACCACAGCATTGTTAAGTGGCTATACCCCCATACAAAATAAAAAGTTTAAAATAAAAATAAATATATATTAAGATTTTTCCAAAAGAGAAAGACAAGGGAGGCTGAGACTTTCCCAGTAGCTCACACTCCTGCTTCTCAACTTGCAGATCCTGTGTGCACCCTGAGGGAGGGGGTGGTTTATAAGCCCTCCAAAAGCCTGCAGAGAAGTGAGCTAGCAGGAGTTGGTTGTTTTGGAGATTCTCCTGAAAGGAAAGAGAGAACCGGCTGAAAGTGGGAGGTCTCTCGTCACTTGCACCTGAGGGGAAGCAATGCCAGGATCCGTCTTATTTTGTTCTGTATTTTTTTAGTGGTAGTAGGAGGGGATAGGGTAGGGTTAGGTTAGACTTTTTAGAGAAAGAGACTGATGATAAGAGATACTTACCACAGTGACTGTATCAGTCAGCGAGAGCTGCTATAACAAAACATCACCTGTTGGGCTTCTTGAACCACACAAGTGTATTTTTTCGTGGTTCTTGGGAGACGAAATCCAAGGTCAAATATGGGCAGGTCTGGTTTCACCGAGGCCCTCTCCTTGGCTTGCAGATGGTACAGATTCCACCTGGGTTGGGAAGATACCCTGGAGAAGGATATGGAAACCCACTCCAGTATTCCTGCCTGGAGAATTCCCATGGACAGAGGAGCTTGGTGGGCTACAGTCCACCAGGTCACAAAGAGACAGACACGACTAAGGGACTAACACGCTTTGGTCTGACCCCCTCCTGGTGCTTACGTGGTCTTTGCTCTGTGCAGGTGCATCCCTGGTGTCTCTTCTTCTTACAGGAGCACACTGTTGGATGAGTGCTCTGCCTGTATGACTTTCTTTAATTTACTCACCTCCTTAAAGCTTTCCAATCTTTTCGTTGTTGTTGTTTTGTGTTTTCTGTTAATAGAGTCTTTTCCACTATGGTTTATCAGAGGATATTGAATCTATTTCCCTATGTGATATAGTAGGGCCTTGTTTAGGCATCCTACATGTAAACATTTACACCTGCTAAACCCAACCTGCCTCTCCATCCCTCCCCCAGTCCCCTCCCCTGTGACAACCTCAGATCTGTTCTCTATGACCATGAGCGAAGCTTTCCAATTTTAGCACTCTTTTGTTTCCAATATTCTAAACAGAACAGTCTGCCCTAACCAGTGATTATGGACATGTCCTGACAACAGCTCTTCTGCTTTCCCTACCCTAGCATGAAAGGATTCCATCTTTTGAAAATTTGAAATCCCACAAGAGCTTCCTGAAGCATTGGAGATTCCTAATTATCAAAAAAATGAACATTTGATTCCCCACAGAGGATGAGATGGTTGGATGACATCACCAATTTAATGGACATGAGTTTGAGCAAGGGAAGGCAAGGACAGGGAGGCCTGGCGTGCTGCCATAAAGAGTTGAGGGCGTAAAGAGATGAGAAACTGATGATAAGAGATACTTACCACAGTGACTGTATCAGTCAGCGAGAGCTGCTATAACAAAACATCACCTGTTGGGCTTCTTGAACCACACAAGTGTATTTTTTCGTGGTTCTTGGGAGACGAAATCCAAGGTCAAATATGGGCAGGTCTGGTTTCACCGAGGCCCTCTCCTTGGCTTGCAGATGGTACAGATTCCACCTGGGTTGGGAAGATACCCTGGAGAAGGATATGGAAACCCACTCCAGTATTCCTGCCTGGAGAATTCCCATGGACAGAGGAGCTTGGTGGGCTACAGTCCACCAGGTCACAAAGAGACAGACACGACTAAGGGACTAACACGCTTTGGTCTGACCCCCTCCTGGTGCTTACGTGGTCTTTGCTCTGTGCAGGTGCATCCCTGGTGTCTCTTCTTCTTACAGGAGCACACTGTTGGATGAGTGCTCTGCCTGTATGACTTTCTTTAATTTACTCACCTCCTTAAAGCTTTCCAATCTTTTCGTTGTTGTTGTTTTGTGTTTTCTGTTAATAGAGTCTTTTCCACTATGGTTTATCAGAGGATATTGAATCTATTTCCCTATGTGATATAGTAGGGCCTTGTTTAGGCATCCTACATGTAAACATTTACACCTGCTAAACCCAACCTGCCTCTCCATCCCTCCCCCAGTCCCCTCCCCTGTGACAACCTCAGATCTGTTCTCTATGACCATGAGCGAAGCTTTCCAATTTTAGCACTCTTTTGTTTCCAATATTCTAAACAGAACAGTCTGCCCTAACCAGTGATTATGGACATGTCCTGACAACAGCTCTTCTGCTTTCCCTACCCTAGCATGAAAGGATTCCATCTTTTGAAAATTTGAAATCCCACAAGAGCTTCCTGAAGCATTGGAGATTCCTAATTATCAAAAAAATGAACATTTGATTCCCCACAGAGGATGAGATGGTTGGATGACATCACCAATTTAATGGACATGAGTTTGAGCAAGGGAAGGCAAGGACAGGGAGGCCTGGCGTGCTGCCATAAAGAGTTGAGGGCGTAAAGAGTTGGACACAACTGAGTGACTGAACAGAGACAACCACCTTGAAAGTATCCAAGTTCACTTCTACACGGTGGCACAAACGGAGGAGAAGTCCCAGGTACCACAGGCCTGGCAGGCCCCGAGGGAGACAGGTCTCTCAGCACCGGAGGACCAGTCCTTCTGCTTGTCCAGCCACGGGGACCTACCCCACTCAGAGGGATGAGCCACGGGACGTCATCCTCAAAAGAAAGAAGCTCTAAAGTGCTGAGAAGAATTTTTTCATTTTATTTTTGCTTTTAAGCAGTATTTCAGATATACCAATAGTTCTGAGGACAACTTTGTAAACACTTATGTATCCTAAATCCAACTTAAGGAATCAGACAGTATAGACACAAAGTGTAGATGTCTATACTTACTGTCTGGTGTATATGTGTACTAGACAGTCTAGATTCATTTTGCTCTTAGATGTTTGAACATTCATTTCAGGTGCTCCTTGGCCTTTATTTTAATTACATGACAAGACATCTGAAAAAAAAATGCCTAAGAAAAAATTAGAATCTGAAGTTCAGATCATATCCTTGGCTCAGATGACCTTCCTCCCTCTCCTTTGTCTCAGAACAGCTGAAGTCTTCCTGCCGTAATTGCTCTTGGTTACTCTGTGTTTTTATTTTTACTTGTTCAAAAACAAGCAATCAAAAACTTGACCCCCCCCCCTCAAATCCCTGTAAAAACAGTCCAACCAAAACCTTGATGTCTAACATTCACAGATGAATGTTCACAAAGAGAAGCTTTTAGGGTGTTGCTGTTAATTACCTTTAAAATTTTCCTAGGCTTCTTTTGTCATTCATTAGCTATTTAGACAATGAATGACTACCGCATTTAGTCTTTTTATGAATTCATATAACATTAGAAGATGGAAAACAGTCTTCATCTGGGCCATTTCCAGGCTTTCTGAATCAAGAGGTCCTAGACCTGGCCACCGTCACTTAGTGGAGTTATTTCAGGATCCAGGCACTCCCTGACATTTGACTGGAAGTCTGAGTTTCATCACCAGTTCTGACTGTAATCTAATCTGACACTGAAATAATCACTCGAGGGTATGTTAAAATCTCTTGGAAAATCATCCTCATCAGAAACAATTGCTGAAGTTGGACCAAAGTAAGTTTGCACACCAACTTATGAACATGGGTTGGTTTATCTTGGAAAGTGACTGATTCTGAAAACACTTTCTCTGTGTGTTTTGCTCCATTAAGTTGGAAGTTGTCTTTGGAGCTAAGAAACTGTTTTGTTCACTGATTTAATCCCATCAGAGGGATGGGGGCCACGGACGTCATCCTCAAAAGAAAGAAGCTCTAAAGTGCTGAGAAGAATTTTTTCATTTTATTTTTGCTTTTAAGCAGTATTTCAGATATACCAATAGTTCTGAGGACAACTTTGTAAACACTTATGTATCCTAAATCCAACTTAAGGAATCAGACAGTATAGACACAAAGTGTAGATGTCTATACTTACTGTCTGGTGTATATGTGTACTAGACAGTCTAGATTCATTTTGCTCTTAGATGTTTGAACATTCATTTCAGGTGCTCCTTGGCCTTTATTTTAATTACATGACAAGACATCTGAAAAAAAAATGCCTAAGAAAAAATTAGAATCTGAAGTTCAGATCATATCCTTGGCTCAGATGACCTTCCCCCCTCTCCTTTGTCTCAGAACAGCTGAAGTCTTCCTGCCGTAATTGCTCTTGGTTACTCTGTGTTTTTATTTTTACTTGTTCAAAAACAAGCAATCAAAAACTTGACCCCCCCCCCTCAAATCCCTGTAAAAACAGTCCAACCAAAACCTTGATGTCTAACATTCACAGATGAATGTTCACAAAGAGAAGCTTTTAGGGTGTTGCTGTTAATTACCTTTAAAATTTTCCTAGGCTTCTTTTGTCATTCATTAGCTATTTAGACAATGAATGACTACCGCATTTAGTCTTTTTATGAATTCATATAACATTAGAAGATGGAAAACAGTCTTCATCTGGGCCATTTCCAGGCTTTCTGAATCAAGAGGTCCTAGACCTGGCCACCGTCACTTAGTGGAGTTATTTCAGGATCCAGGCACTCCCTGACATTTGACTGGAAGTCTGAGTTTCATCACCAGTTCTGACTGTAATCTAATCTGACACTGAAATAATCACTCGAGGGTATGTTAAAATCTCTTGGAAAATCATCCTCATCAGAAACAATTGCTGAAGTTGGACCAAAGTAAGTTTGCACACCAACTTATGAACATGGGTTGGTTTATCTTGGAAAGTGACTGATTCTGAAAACACTTTCTCTGTGTGTTTTGCTCCATTAAGTTGGAAGTTGTCTTTGGAGCTAAGAAACTGTTTTGTTCTCTGATTTAATGGAATGTGTACATCATGTCTTTTACCTCCTGAGTCACATAAGAGATGCAGGTTTTATCCCTGGGTCAGGAAGATACCCTGGAGGAAGGAATAAGAGCCCACTCCAGTATTCCCACCTGGAGAATCCCATGGACAGAGGAGCCTGGCTTGCTATGATCCATAGGGTCACAAAGAGTCAGACACGACTGAAGCAACTTAGCACGCACACGCTACCTCATGTCTATTTTCTGAAGGATTGTGGCCGAATAATACTCTTTTCTTTTACCCTCTAGAATGGACGCAGATCTATGACTGATCCACTGGGTTTCTCACAAAATACAGCACCTTTTCTCCTACACCAGGCAGGAGAAAAGGACTCAGAGGTAAACCTAGCACATTTTCTCAAGTTTCCTAGAAAAAAGAAAGAGTGATGATGAGATTGGAGCGTATTCACCACCTGTTGTTCACTCAGAGCAAAAGCGAAAAATCAAATATATGAGTCACTCTGTTAGTTTCCTAGAGTGGAGAAACAAACACCACAGCCCGGGTGACTGAAAAGTACCACAGCCCTGGTGGCTGAAAAGCACAAATTTATTTCTAGCAGTTCTGGAGGCTGGAGGTGTGAAGCCAAAGTATGGGAGGGGCTAGTTTCTCTGGAAGCGTGTCCTTAGAGTGAGGATGGCCGTCCTCTCGTGGTCTCACATGGCCTGCCCCATGTACACCTGTCCGAGTCTCTGGGTCCTCATCTCCTTTTCTTACAAGGACACATGCTGGTCAGATGAGGAGCCACCTGATGACCTCAGGTCCCCTTCACCGCCTCTTTAAGACCCTGTTTGCACCCACAGTCCTGTCCTCAGGGGCTGTGATTAGGGCTTCTGCATGTGTAATCTGGGGACCCAAGTCAGGTCCCAATGGCTGTGCAGCAAATCTGCAAAGCTGCTTGCTGATCAGTGGGCGGAGGACAGGGCTCCAGGGGTCACTTTCTGGAGAAAGCGCTTGTGCTTTAATTCAACAGAGTGATTTTTAGCCTCCTTTTAAATTCTGGTTCAGTGTTACCTAGCGCAGCAGAACTAAAGAATCTGCTAAATATTGAAAAATAAAGAGAGAGAGAGAAATAAATGATTGGATATTCAGCTGAAAAGAAAGCATTCACTCTCATTCCCTAAGGCTGCCGAGCCTGGGCTCCAGGTGTCTGTGAAGCAGCCACAGCCTCTGCTGGGGCTGGATTTACCTCTGGGAGGCTGAGCATCCCCATGACTCTGAGAAGTGAGGTAGGGACAGTCACCCATGCATGTTCAGAGCCTGACCTGGCCCCACATTGGGCTGGTCCCCCTCGGCCACTGCCAGGCACAGGCTACGTCCCTTCATGGAGTGTCCAGGGGCAGCACGTGCCTTGGCCCAGAAGCCGTTTTCTCCAGAAGGCCTAAAATATGAATGAAATGATCCCAAATCAAAGTTGTACTCTGTCACTTTTATTTCTGTGAATGATGAAAGTGGAATTTTATGCATAATATATTTAAAAGAATCATACTATCACCTGGGCACCTAGTCTCCATGGCCTGGGGATTTACTGCCATAGAACCGCTGTGGACTGAGGTTTTCTAGATGATTCTTCAGGAAGAGCAGCTATGAGAGACACGCACGGCCTTGAATGGCTGGACTGAAGAGAGCGGAGGCCCTCTGGAAACCCCAGAGTCTCTGTGTTTCTAGAGTGACTTTGCCGTCTTCCAACACAGTACTGTGATGCTGGTTACCCCCCACAGGACCCAGAGCCACACGGGGGCAGGAGCACCGTCCGGTCACCCTGTGCCCCGGGGTGGCGGCTCGGAAGATCGCTGGGTGCAGGTTCACTGGATAAAAGCACTCTGGCTCCTGATGAACATGTCTAAAGAGCTCAGCTCTGCGCCTCTGTGCGTCCATCCTGTGGGCAAGGATTCTTGGCCACCCAGAAACGGTGAATTGCATCTCAGATGAAAGCCTTTGATGAGAACAGGCCTCGTTGGCCAACGCGCCTCCTGCCAGTGATGGCAAGCGGTGCCAGGGTGGGGGTGAGCCAGGTCCCGGCGGCTCGGGGACTTCAGTAACCAGCCCTACTACTCACGTGCTGAAAGCGGAGGCAAAATCCTTCAAAAGATCTTACATCGTTGAAGTGAGGATGAAATATGCAGCTGATCTGAGAGCTGGCATGGCAGACAGAGCTCCCGGGCTCTTTGATCAATACTGAGAGGGGCTGAGGTCTCAGAACCGAGAAGAACCACGCGGGTTATGAAGCAGGAGCCTTCCTCTGTGCCCAAGGAGCTGACACGTGGGGAATGCCAGCAATGTGAGGGACGAGCCCACGGCTGGCCAGTGGTTGAGGCGGGCTGGGGTGTCCATCCCCTGGCTGGGGCCGGGCTGGGCTGGGCTGGGGCCGAGGCTAACGTGGCAGGGGCACAGAGCCTACCCCACCCCAACTGCCAGCACAGCCACCAGGGACCTCTGTGCACGAGGTGAAGATCCCCGTTGGAGGAAGGAGGGTCTGGGGTCCTGCTCAAGGCTGGGCAGTGGCAGGAGATCAGGGGAGGGAGGCAGGGAGAGACCCCAGTCCAGGAGGAAGCCCCGAGTTTGTGGGGGGACATTGGAGTGTGTTTGGAAGGACATATAGGGTGGACTGGCTTCAGAGTATTTTACAGAAATAATGTGCTGGATACACTGCTTTCTGCACAAATGAAAGATTGTTGGTCCTAGGTGAGCCTTTTTAAGCTTATCTTCCCGTGTCTCCTGCTGGACCCTGCCTCTGAGTCAGGAGAGAACGTAAGAGAATGGTACAGCCAGAGTCTCTGAACACACGAGGAAGCCACGTCCTGTCTCCTCCCTCTCAGAGGAGGAAGCCGAGAGGCCTGGAGCCCTGAAGCAGAGCCGTCATACCTGGAGTATCACGTAGCTGTGAGAAGGTTCTGTGGCTAGCATCCTCCCGAGGTTCAGATGTATTAATAGTTACGTGAATCCTGCGAGGCAGCAGACGGCAGCCTAGGAGCCGGATACACAGTTAGAAAACAGAACGGACAACCTGAGCACCGCAGACTCCCTGGGCCAGGTCCAAAGACCACCCAGCATCAGCCCTGGAGAACCGGGAGCATGCCCTCGTTAGCCTAGACCCCTCTGCACGGCTCACGCAGGTGCCAACGAGCATGTATTTGTTACATGATATTTTTTGTTAAAAAATACATTTAAAAGCATGGCTCCTGTACCCATTATGTTTGTCTCATAGACAAAAATAAAACCTCTAACAAAATCTCTTGGATTGCAGAAGTCAGCAAAAGGTGGGGTGAGAAAATCTGGGGAAGATGTGGCTTTCTACAGAGCAAAATCAGTGAGTCCAAAAGTCTCCAGCCGGGCACGGGTGGGGGGGCTGGCTGCAGCATCTGACCAAGGAGCTCCCAGCTGCAACCAGCTCAAGGGCACTGGCCCTGGACCCCACCTTCAGGGTGGCCTCGGAGAGGGTACCCGGTAAGGTCCTGTGGGACCAGCCTGTGGGTGTAAGGTCTGGCTTAGAAGGACTCAGTGCCACAGTCTGCTATACGTTAGCACAGCCACCAGGGACCTCTGTGCACGAGGTGAAGATCCCCGTTGGAGGAAGGAGGGTCTGGGGTCCTGCTCAAGGCTGGGCAGTGGCAGGAGATCAGGGGAGGGAGGCAGGGAGAGACCCCAGTCCAGGAGGAAGCCCGAGTTTGTGGGGGACATTGGAGTGTGTTTGGAAGGACATATAGGGTGGACTGGCTTCAGAGTATTTTACAGAAATAATGTGCTGGATACACTGCTTTCTGCACAAATGAAAGATTGTTGGTCCTAGGTGACCCTTTTTTAAGCTTATCTTCCCGTGTCTCCTGCTGGACCCTGCCTCTGAGTCAGGAGAGAACGTAAGAGAATGGTACAGCCAGAGTCTCTGAACACACGAGGAAGCCACGTCCTGTCTCCTCCCTCTCAGAGGAGGAAGCCGAGAGGCCTGGAGCCCTGAAGCAGAGCCGTCATACCTGGAGTATCACGTAGCTGTGAGAAGGTTCTGTGGCTAGCATCCTCCCGAGGTTCAGATGTATTAATAGTTACGTGAATCCTGCGAGGCAGCAGACGGCAGCCTAGGAGCCGGATACACAGTTAGAAAACAGAACGGACAACCTGAGCACCGCAGACTCCTGGGCCAGGTCCAAAGACCACCCAGCATCAGCCCTGGAGAACCGGGAGCATGCCCTCGTTAGCCTAGACCTCTGCACGGCTCACGCAGGTGCCAACGAGCATGTATTTGTTACATGATATTTTTTGTTAAAAAATACATTTAAAAGCATGGCTCCTGTACCCATTATGTTTGTCTCATAGACAAAAATAAAACCTCTAACAAAATCTCTTGGATTGCAGAAGTCAGCAAAAGGTGGGGTGAGAAAATCTGGGGAAGATGTGGCTTTCTACAGAGCAAAATCAGTGAGTCCAAAAGTCTCCAGCCGGGCACGGGTGGGGGGGCTGGCTGCAGCATCTGACCAAGGAGCTCCCAGCTGCAACCAGCTCAAGGGCACTGGCCCTGGACCCCACCTTCAGGGTGGCCTCGGAGAGGGTACCCGGTAAGGTCCTGTGGGACCAGCCTGTGGGTGTAAGGTCTGGCTTAGAAGGACTCAGTGCACAGTCTGCTATACGGTTTCATCAACACTATCTTTGTTTCTGTTTCTCTTCTAGATCTTCTAGGATAAGAAAATCCTTCCTTTTCATACCTCAGGCTTTCGTTGTTGCTGTTGTTGTGATTCAATCCCTCAGTCGTGTCCAGCTCTTCATGATCTGGGGGACTATAGCATGTCAGGCTTCCCTGTGCTTCACTGTCACCCTGAGTTTGCTCAAACCTAGGCTTTGGCAGATCAAATAAGACAAGCTTTCTATTATAAGCCGACCTTGAAAACTCACGGAGCAGCTGAAATGCCTTTAACATTGATCTCACTCTTCTTTCCTTTCATTGCTTCTTTTTTTATTTATCAAAATAATTTGAGGTGCTACTGGACTGTTTTATTTTTGAATAACTTGAGCTCCTTGTATTTTAAAGGGATAACCAACAAGTCTCTAGTGTAGAGCGCAGGGAACTCAGCTGAATGTCAGGTGGCAGCCTGGATGGAGGGGAGCTGGGGGAGAATGGGTATGTGCATAGGTAGGGCTGAGTCCCTTTGCTAGGCACCTGACACTATCACAACATTATTAACTGGCAATACTGCAATGCAAAAGAGAAAGTTTTTAAAAAGGAGAATTAATTTAAAAAAACTTGAGCTCCTAAATAAAGTGATCCAGCCATTATATAATGGATTATTTTTAGGATTAATTAAGGATTGCTGAGGGGACCATCATTTTATTACACATATACTATCAGGAAACTACAGAGAAATCACCAGCTCACTTGAAGCTCTGGGAATACTGTTAATAAAGATCCTAACAAATGTTGAATGTGCCCCTTTTAAAATGAGAAAATAACCTTCAGCTCCTTTAAAATGTAGAGTTTGGCATTTTACTAAATTTCATAGGGAGAAAATGTAATGAGTCAATAAACCCAATTTGGAGGCTGGTTATTGTCACATAAATTAATTTGCCTGCTAAATGATCAGATTCACATCCACCTTTTCCCCACCATCTGCCTCACAACAAAGTTGGCATGGGACTCCTTTGAGGACGGCCTGTGAAAATGTCATTAAACTTAATTCGTAAGGTCCTGTGGGACCAGCCTGTGGGTGTAAGGTCTGGCTTAGAAGGACTCAGTGCACAGTCTGCTTTTCATCAACACTATCTTTGTTTCTGTTTCTCTTCTAGATCTTCTAGGATAAGAAAATCCTTCCTTTTCATACCTCAGGCTTTCGTTGTTGCTGTTGTTGTGATTCAATCCCTCAGTCGTGTCCAGCTCTTCATGATCTGGGGGACTATAGCATGTCAGGCTTCCCTGTGCTTCACTGTCACCCTGAGTTTGCTCAAACCTAGGCTTTGGCAGATCAAATAAGACAAGCTTTCTATTATAAGCCGACCTTGAAAACTCACGGAGCAGCTGAAATGCCTTTAACATTGATCTCACTCTTCTTTCCTTTCATTGCTTCTTTTTTTATTTATCAAAATAATTTGAGGTGCTACTGGACTGTTTTATTTTTGAATAACTTGAGCTCCTTGTATTTTAAAGGGATAACCAACAAGTCTCTAGTGTAGAGCGCAGGGAACTCAGCTGAATGTCAGGTGGCAGCCTGGATGGAGGGGAGCTGGGGGAGAATGGGTATGTGCATAGGTAGGGCTGAGTCCCTTTGCTAGGCACCTGACACTATCACAACATTATTAACTGGCAATACTGCAATGCAAAAGAGAAAGTTTTTAAAAAGGAGAATTAATTTAAAAAAACTTGAGCTCCTAAATAAAGTGATCCAGCCATTATATAATGGATTATTTTTAGGATTAATTAAGGATTGCTGAGGGGACCATCATTTTATTACACATATACTATCAGGAAACTACAGAGAAATCACCAGCTCACTTGAAGCTCTGGGAATACTGTTAATAAAGATCCTAACAAATGTTGAATGTGCCCCTTTTAAAATGAGAAAATAACCTTCAGCTCCTTTAAAATGTAGAGTTTGGCATTTTACTAAATTTCATAGGGAGAAAATGTAATGAGTCAATAAACCCAATTTGGAGGCTGGTTATTGTCACATAAATTAATTTGCCTGCTAAATGATCAGATTCACATCCACCTTTTTCCCCACCATCTGCCTCACAACAAAGTTGGCATGGGACTCCTTTGAGGACGGCCTGTGAAAATGTCATTACTTAAAGGCTTATTATCCACCGAGTGATGTTGAACTCCAGTTTCCCTCTGCTCTTCGGCTGATCAGGTAAAGAACAGAGTTTGGAAATTTTTTCTTTTTCCCCCCAAAACGGTGTCCACCCGCGGGATGCCTCGAGGCATCTCTTTCTCCAGGGCAATCATCCAAAGGAGCAGCTCTGTCGTGTGACCTTGGCCTTGGGCTTGGCAGACCACCCCTGTTTAATGGGAGGATGGCAGGCCACGTGGCCATGGCTGGATGGCGCCTAGGCTCTCCAAGCACTTGTGATCTGTGAAATCTCCCTGACTTTCACACTGCGCGATCCCATCCCAGCTCTGTGCAATCAGGCACCTGGCAGGCTCCGCCAAGCAGAATGCTGGTCTGGGGGGTGCGGGCGCCAGGTCTCCGCTGCGGCCAAGTGCTAAATACGACCCCGATGGACTACGGAGGCCAAGCCCCTCCTCACCAGGATCTTCACCGGGTCCTTGTGTGATGGGAGAAGGGGCGATACAGTAGGTGGAAAAAGCACGATTAGCTACAAAATAACTCCTCGATGGGTGAGGTTTTGAAAGCTCAGCTGTAACACTCACAGGAGGTAATTCTTTGTGCATTTTTATGTTTTATCTTCTCCTCCATGCTTTTCCCCAGCAGTTGAGACAGCACCGCAGACACCAGCCCATCCTGAGCCACGGAATTCCCACTGCCTAAGCTTCACTGTAATGATATGCTGCAGGTTTCTTGTTTAAAAACCCTGTGTTTTTCGAAAGCCATGACACGTAAATAACACAGTGACTCAAGTGATGATGGCTAATCAGATGAATGGAGGAAAGGCTATCGGGAATAGATTTTTACCTCAGATTTTCACAAATATATTATTAATCTACTAAAAATGTTGAGAGTTTACAATGTATTAAATCCACAAAAACAAAGACAACATGATGAGAGATGGCCCATTCCCACAGGGCTCTGCAGTGCGTCTCTAACAGGAAATTCAGACAAGTAAACAATAATCTGTGCTCCAGTACACGACGGAAAAAATTCTGCTGTGAGGCTCCGGAGGGGGACAATGTAGCGGTGTCATGGGAGCCCCCCAGTGACGGACAGAGGTCCCCAAGCAGGAAGACCCCCAAAAAGGCCAGCAGCAAGGCTCCTCCGGGCCAGCTTCAGCTGTAGAGTGGAGCTGAGACAGGAAAGAAACTCGATTCTTAAGGGTTTCACGTGTTTTGTGAAGAATTTTAGAATGTGTCTAGTCTAGGGCCATTGAAGTTTAGGCAGAAGGATAATGTGCTCCAGATGAGGTTCACAAGCTCGTTCATCTTCTAGCATTGCAGCAAATGTCTTGCGATGGGTGGAATTTGAGAGTAGAAACCAGCCTAGAGGCTGTGGGATGTGTGGGGTTGGAGACAGTGAGTCAGGAGGGGCAGTGGCAGCAGGAAGCGAAGGGTGGTGGATGTGGGTGACCGGTGGGGACGAGGCACAGAGAGGACAACCACGGGGAGGGATGGAGTGTCCAAAGACACGGGAGACCCAGATGGTGCCGCTTCCCTGAAGGGAGGATGGTGAACTCCGAGGGTTGGAGGAAGAGTATCACGCTTCTCCATCAGAGTGAAGATGAGGTGTCAGGAAGATAGCTGAAAAGCTCCTCATCAAGCAGGACCAATAGAGAAGCCCTCTAGGAAAATAGAACCAACAAGTGCTAACTGGCACAGGGCAAGCGGGTTCAAGCATTAATTCTTGAATTTGGTTTGGAGGGTAGTTAAGGCAGATAAAATGATGAAGCCTGCTAAATAGGCCTCCTGCTGGTGGTGCAGTGGCAGTGGGGGGTGGGGGGGGGCAGACCACCAAGGTCAAGGGCACCCCAGTAAGGAGAAAAGACTCAGCCAGGCCCACACCTGGGAACTATGTCCGGCTCCCCAAGTATAGGGTCAGCCCTGAGCCAGCAGGATTCCTGTCTGGAAGATCTGTTAGTCATTGGGTTTTCTCCACAAGATCCTGGAATGGCTGACTGCTGGAACAGCTGGAAGGGAGCTGAATACATCTTAAATGCTGAGAGACAGCCATGTCCACTCCAGGCACAGAGGGTCTGGGCTGACATGAAGTCTGTGGGGTTGACCTCCACAGTGGGAACCAAGTCAGACTCCCTGTGTTTGCCTTGAACTTACCTTACCTGCTCTCTTTCTTCAAGTTCTGTCATAGAATTGAAGAGGAGCCTTCCCAAGCGACTTGAGCAGAGGAGGGTGTTGTTAGAAATCAGACGTATTTTAGAAAACAGGAGTTACATTCACAAGTTGTCCTCCGCATTCAGAAGGTAGACCATCTATCCCAAGATGCTCTTGTTATCGACAGGATTGGAGCCCACCTTTCTGTCTGAAGCAAGCCAGTCCTGACGCCAGCACCACTCCAGAGCAGTCTACGGACTTCTTATCTGAACTTGGGAAAAACACGGTTGGTCATCTTCATGCTGGGAATGTTAGTGATCATGGCAGAAATCCACCCTAATTAATTGCCTTCTGATTTTTATTTTATTCATGAAGAGTAAAAAAATGTTAATTCCTCAGTCATGCCCGATTCTTTGCAATCTCATGGATGGCAGCCCATCAGGCTTCTCTCTTCATGGAATTCTCCAGGTAGGAATACAGGCATAGGTGGCCGTTCTCCTCTCCAGGGCATCTTCCCGACCCTGGCCCTCCCAAATTATTCAGATACACTCCCAATTTTTTCATTTAAAAATCAAAAATATTTTATTTCTTGCTGCTAGTTCAACGATGTGATCAAACTTTCCCAAAACCTGGTGCCAAGGCATTGCTGACTTCACTTAAAATGTGATCCTATTTTAAGTATGTCGAAAATTAGGAGTATTTGTTTCCTCTAGAGAAGAACTCTCAATGTCAAAACACCTTTCAGTTATGTTGACTCGTTTATAATTTTGTTTTTGTTTTTGTTTTTAAAGATTTATTTATTTATTTATTTTGGGCGGGGGTCGGGTTGGCGAGGGAGGAGGGTGCGCGGGCCACTTCTATTGGTCTTTCATTTCTCTGTTTTCATCCGTCTTTGTTCTTTGGCTCCTGTGGGCCTCCCATTGCGGTGGCATTTGTTGTTGCAGAGCGCTGGCTCTGATACATCTTAATGCTGAGAGACAGCCATGTCCACTCCAGGCACAGAGGGTCTGGGCTGACATGAAGTCTGTGGGGTTGACCTCCACAGTGGGAACCAAGTCAGACTCCCTGTGTTTGCCTTGAACTTACCTTACCTGCTCTCTTTCTTCAAGTTCTGTCATAGAATTGAAGAGGAGCCTTCCCAAGCGACTTGAGCAGAGGAGGGTGTTGTTAGAAATCAGACGTATTTTAGAAAACAGGAGTTACATTCACAAGTTGTCCTCCGCATTCAGAAGGTAGACCATCTATCCCAAGATGCTCTTGTTATCGACAGGATTGGAGCCCACCTTTCTGTCTGAAGCAAGCCAGTCCTGACGCCAGCACCACTCCAGAGCAGTCTACGGACTTCTTATCTGAACTTGGGAAAAACACGGTTGGTCATCTTCATGCTGGGAATGTTAGTGATCATGGCAGAAATCCACCCTAATTAATTGCCTTCTGATTTTTATTTTATTCATGAAGAGTAAAAAAATGTTAATTCCTCAGTCATGCCCGATTCTTTGCAATCTCATGGATGGCAGCCCATCAGGCTTCTCTCTTCATGGAATTCTCCAGGTAGGAATACAGGCATAGGTGGCCGTTCTCCTCTCCAGGGCATCTTCCCGACCCTGGCCCTCCCAAATTATTCAGATACACTCCCAATTTTTTCATTTAAAAATCAAAAATATTTTATTTCTTGCTGCTAGTTCAACGATGTGATCAAACTTTCCCAAAACCTGGTGCCAAGGCATTGCTGACTTCACTTAAAATGTGATCCTATTTTAAGTATGTCGAAAATTAGGAGTATTTGTTTCCTCTAGAGAAGAACTCTCAATGTCAAAACACCTTTCAGTTATGTTGACTCGTTTATAATTTTGTTTTTGTTTTTGTTTTTAAAGATTTATTTATTTATTTATTTTGGGCGGGGGTCGGGTTGGGGAGGGAGGGGAGGTGGGCGGGCCACTTCTATTGGTCTTTCATTTCTCTGTTTTCATCCGTCTTTGTTCTTTGGCTCCTGTGGGCCTCCCATTGCGGTGGCATTTGTTGTTGCAGAGCGCTGGCTCTGGGCGCATGCGCTCCAGAGCTCCGGCTCAGTAATTGGACACATCAGTCCAGCCGCTCCGCGGCACGTAGGATCTTCCCAGGCCAGGGATCTAACCGGCGCCCCTTGCATTGCAAGGTGGTGTCCTTATCCACTGGACCACCAGGGGAAGTCCTGGTTTATAATTTTGGAACAAAGTTAATTATGAATCTTTCAGAATAACATGGAAAATTTATTTTGTTCAGATTTTTTTATTTTAGGTAAGAAATGGATTTATTCAGATTCAGAGAAAGCACACTCCACAGACAGAGTGCGGGCCATCGCAGGGTGAAATCCAGCCTTGTTCAGGTTTTTTTTTTTTTTTTTTTATTTTGGGCAGGGGTCGGGTTGGGGAGGGAGGGGAGCGGGCGGGCCGCTTCTATTGGTCTTTCATTTCTCAGTTTTCATCCGTCTTTGTTCTTTGGCTCTTGCGGGCCTCCCATCGCGGTGGCGTCTGTTGTCGCAGAGCGCTAGCTCCGGGCGCATGCGCTCCAGAGCTCCGGCTCGGTGATTGGACACATCAGTCCAGCCGCTCCGCGGCACGTGGGATCTTCCCAGGCCAGGGCTCGAACCGGCGCCCCTTGCACTGCAAGGCGGTGTCCTTATCCACTGGACCACCAGGGGAAGCCCCAGGTTTTTTACTAGATCAAATGTTTTGCTTCTCTGAAAGTTGTGCTTCTGATTGTGATTTCTGAATTCCTGTAAAATGTACTGATAGTCTCTTTTTATGTTCTAACTATTATTCCATTTTATTTGACTTATTAATTTTCATTCTCTCCTATTTTTTCTACAGAGTCAAACATTGCATGGCTAGCATGTATTAAGTGTTTACTAAAAAGATACTGGCATAGAATCAATACCAGTGGATAGACAGCTACATTTCAATTTTCTCCTTGAAAATTATGATAAGCTCAAATACTAGTCAGATAAGAAGAGCTGGCTATTGGAATAGGCTGGCTGTTGCATTCTTTCAACAGAGATGAAAAAGGAAAAGTGAGTCAAATGGCAGTCATGTATTTAATGCTGAACAAACACATACACACACGTTCCCACACACAGAACATGCACTCACAATGACACACACAGGGACGTGGGTCATCAGTTCCCCTGGACCTCACTGGACAGCGTGAAGCCAACCTTATTTGTCCCAGAGCCGGAGCCACCTGAAGACGTGCAAGTTCACTGTTCAGATCTGCATCAGCAACACTGAACTGGAGCTGTTTAAATGGAATTCTGTTAACTCACTTCGATAGTAGAATTAAGCCGGTGAATACTGCTTACTCACCTCAGAGGCAAGGACAACTTGCTGTCCAAAGCTGTTTCAACCTGAAAAACACACAGTGTTTCCAGAACCATGGGGCCCTGACTACGCATCTCTTAAAGACTGTGGAGATGTCTATTCTACTGTTCAAAACAAAGGAGACACATTTCAGTGCATAAATAATATTAAAAGAATACCTAACGAAAAGCAATTATTTGATTTTAAAAGACTCTGCTCACAATTGGACACACCGGCCGAGCCGCTCTGTGGCACGTGGGATCTTCCCAGACCAGTGGCCCTTGCGCTGCAAGGCAGACTCTTCACCCACTGGACCACCAGGGAAGCCCCTTCTTTTTTCCTTTTTTAAAAATTTTGTTTCTTTTAATCACTGAATGTATGCTTGACTACTGGTGATTATTGGTTACTAATTCATAATTAAAAATGAGAGCCCTGCACTTCCCTGGTGCTCCAGCGGTTAGGATTCTGAGCTCGCACTGTAGGGGCCATGGGTTCAGTCCCTGGTCAGGGAATTAAGATCCCACATGCCCTGCAGTGTGGCCAAAAAATAAAAATCAATAAAATAGGTCATGCCCATATTGAAGTAATTTTAAAAATTAAGAATGAGACACTAACAAATCTCTCAGCATTCCTTCTCCATGGGTAGGACCTGAAGGTGAATCAGGCCAGGAGCTGGGGCCTCGGTCCCTCCCTGGTCTCAAGGTTTTCCCGAGGCTTTTGGGTTTCTCTAGAGAAGGGTTCCCCTGTCCCGGCCAGGGGGGATGCCAGGTACCAGTTGGAGCAGGAGTGTGGCACCTTGCCATATACCTGTGGATTTTCTGTCCATTCTCCTGGCTTCTTGAGCCTTTGCCAAGCCTGGTGAGTGTGGCTCCAGCGTGGCTGATGTCCGGCAGGGTGTGTTTCCTCCACTATCTTGAAGAACAGAACAGTACAACATGTTCTATAAAACAAAATATGAAAAATGATTGCCTAAGTCCTGAGAATAATTTAAGAGACTATGAAACAAACATATCCCCTGAATCCCGTTAAACTCTAACATTTTATTTGAACTGAAGACCAGATTCATCATTTTCTCCTCTTCATGGATAATGGAATTTTCCCCCGGGTTAACTCCCCCTTCGAATAGTAAGAATTAAGCCGGTGAATACTGCTTACTCACCTCAGAGGCAAGGACAACTTGCTGTCCAAAGCTGTTTCAACCTGAAAAACACACAGTGTTTCCAGAACCATGGGGCCCTGACTACGCATCTCTTAAAGACTGTGGAGATGTCTATTCTACTGTTCAAAACAAAGGAGACACATTTCAGTGCATAAATAATATTAAAAGAATACCTAACGAAAAGCAATTATTTGATTTTAAAAGACTCTGCTCACAATTGGACACACCGGCCGAGCCGCTCTGTGGCACGTGGGATCTTCCCAGACCAGTGGCCCTTGCGCTGCAAGGCAGACTCTTCACCCACTGGACCACCAGGGAAGCCCCTTCTTTTTTCCTTTTTTAAAAATTTTGTTTCTTTTAATCACTGAATGTATGCTTGACTACTGGTGATTATTGGTTACTAATTCATAATTAAAAATGAGAGCCCTGCACTTCCCTGGTGCTCCAGCGGTTAGGATTCTGAGCTCGCACTGTAGGGGCCATGGGTTCAGTCCCTGGTCAGGGAATTAAGATCCCACATGCCCTGCAGTGTGGCCAAAAAATAAAAATCAATAAAATAGGTCATGCCCATATTGAAGTAATTTTAAAAATTAAGAATGAGACACTAACAAATCTCTCAGCATTCCTTCTCCATGGGTAGGACCTGAAGGTGAATCAGGCCAGGAGCTGGGGCCTCGGTCCCTCCCTGGTCTCAAGGTTTTCCCGAGGCTTTTGGGTTTCTCTAGAGAAGGGTTCCCCTGTCCCGGCCAGGGGGGATGCCAGGTACCAGTTGGAGCAGGAGTGTGGCACCTTGCCATATACCTGTGGATTTTCTGTCCATTCTCCTGGCTTCTTGAGCCTTTGCCAAGCCTGGTGAGTGTGGCTCCAGCGTGGCTGATGTCCGGCAGGGTGTTTTTCCTCCACTATCTTGAAGAACAGAACAGTACAACATGTTCTATAAAACAAAATATGAAAAATGATTGCCTAAGTCCTGAGAATAATTTAAGAGACTATGAAACAAACATATCCCCTGAATCCCGTTAAACTCTAACATTTTATTTGAACTGAAGACCAGATTCATCATTTTCTCCTCTTCACCTAGAAGAACACAGTTCATCTGTGACACGGGTGCCAAGTGGCCACGACCACGGGAACTTGCAGTCCAGCTTCGCACACCCCCTGGAGGAGGGCATGGCAACCCACTCCAGTATTCTTGCCTGGAAATTCCATGGACAGAGGAGCCTGGTGCACTGCAGTCCATGGGGTCACAGAGTTGGACACAACTGAGTGACTTAACACCTTCACTTTGCATCCACACCAAAGTGAGGAAAAGACTAGGAAGACCTAAGTCCACAGCTCAACCGTAGTTAGTGCTCAGGTGCACAGATGCACACTCTAGGGAGCAGTGGAGTATTGCTTTGAAACATGCTCTGAGAATGCTAAAATAGTCCCACAGTAGATTTTCCTATAGGAACAGTTTATTTGAAAAGAAACACTTGTTACAAGAAAAAGTGAGAGGCAAATAAATGCCTTAACTCTTTGTGATTTGAAAAATAGTTTTATTTCTGTTTAAACAAAAAAAAACTTGCTGGCACAGCAAGTCGGTAAAAAGGGTACCTCATTGTTTGTTTTGATCAAGAAAATGCTTCATCAATTTTATTTTTTGGGTTTTTTGTTTATTTTTATTTACTTTAACCCAAAAGATCATGTCAAATACTTCTTTCAATATTGAAGTAATTTTAAAAATTAAGAATGAGACACTAACAAATCTCTCAGCATTCCTTCTCCATGGGTAGGACCTGAAGGTGAATCAGGCCAGGAGCTGGGGCCTCGGTCCCTCCCTGGTCTCAAGGTTTTCCCGAGGCTTTTGGGTTTCTCTAGAGAAGGGTTCCCCTGTCCCGGCCAGGGGGGATGCCAGGTACCAGTTGGAGCAGGAGTGTGGCACCTTGCCATATACCTGTGGATTTTCTGTCCATTCTCCTGGCTTCTTGAGCCTTTGCCAAGCCTGGTGAGTGTGGCTCCAGCGTGGCTGATGTCCGGCAGGGTGTTTTTCCTCCACTATCTTGAAGAACAGAACAGTACAACATGTTCTATAAAACAAAATATGAAAAATGATTGCCTAAGTCCTGAGAATAATTTAAGAGACTATGAAACAAACATATCCCCTGAATCCCGTTAAACTCTAACATTTTATTTGAACTGAAGACCAGATTCATCATTTTCTCCTCTTCACCTAGAAGAACACAGTTCATCTGTGACACGGGTGCCAAGTGGCCACGACCACGGGAACTTGCAGTCCAGCTTCGCACACCCCCTGGAGGAGGGCATGGCAACCCACTCCAGTATTCTTGCCTGGAAATTCCATGGACAGAGGAGCCTGGTGCACTGCAGTCCATGGGGTCACAGAGTTGGACACAACTGAGTGACTTAACACCTTCACTTTGCATCCACACCAAAGTGAGGAAAAGACTAGGAAGACCTAAGTCCACAGCTCAACCGTAGTTAGTGCTCAGGTGCACAGATGCACACTCTAGGGAGCAGTGGAGTATTGCTTTGAAACATGCTCTGAGAATGCTAAAATAGTCCCACAGTAGATTTTCCTATAGGAACAGTTTATTTGAAAAGAAACACTTGTTACAAGAAAAAGTGAGAGGCAAATAAATGCCTTAACTCTTTGTGATTTGAAAAATAGTTTTATTTCTGTTTAAACAAAAAAAAACTTGCTGGCACAGCAAGTCGGTAAAAAGGGTACCTCATTGTTTGTTTTGATCAAGAAAATGCTTCATCAATTTTATTTTTTGGGTTTTTTGTTTATTTTTATTTACTTTAACCCAAAAGATCATGTCAAATACTTCTTTCATCTTGTAGAAATTCCTCCAAGTCAGTTGGCAGAACTTTCGTTCATTTTTTTAAATGGCTGCCTATTTCCCTTTGGTATGAGTATTTCATGCTCAATTACAGCAAACAATCTTACAGGAAATACGTTTTATGTATCTCCTTAATTCTTGGTGATTTTCTCTCTCAAGGCTGGATTCCCAAGAGTGGACTGTTGGGTTAGAAAATAGAAATAGTTTTTATTTTATGAGATGTTTAACCATCGTCATTTTGCAGATGAAAAAGTCAAAGCTGGGAGGTGTCAGGGGGAGGTGCCAGACCACCTCAGGGACGGAGGCCATCTGCTGTTAGGCACCCACCAGAGATGCTGACGGAGGATGGCCACGTGACATGGACTGAGATGATGCTGAGATGAAAACATTTTCCCTTTAACGCAAATTTTCCTACACGTATTAGCAACGGGAACCCACTTGGCATGGCAGGGGAAAGGGACTTTCTGTCAGGCCTTCAGGGGGCTCTAAGGATGGGAGAGAGGCTGCAGACATGGGCCCCAGGCAGCTCTGGAAACCTGGGGCCAGGGGTGCTTGGACACCTGGACAGCTGGGACACAGGGAGAGCACCTGGCTGGCCCAGCAGCTCACCCCTGATGGCAGCCAGTGGGGCAGTGCGAACCTAGCGTCCTGGGGTGCTGAGGCCGAGCAGGAGGAGGTGGGGGGTCATGACCTGAGAGGAAACAGACACTGAGCAGGCAGAGGGACCTCAGTCTGCTCCTCCTGGGTCACGGATCAGCTTATTCGTGGTGATGCTGAATGCAAGCTAACCCGAGCAAACCCGTGTAAATTCCCAGAGAGATTTTAATAACCGTGGAGTTGGGTAAAATCCCAAAGAACTTGGAATGTCTGAGCCAACAGGAACAGCTCTCTCATAATTGTTGCGGTTTTCCTCAGGAGAAGACAGTTATCAGCGCTGAATAGAACATCAGGAGCTCCGTAATTAATGTTCTGAATTAGGTTTGATTTTGTATTTAACTGGATTTCCAACGACTGAGGACCTCTGAGTTATAAATTCTGAATTTCAGGGATGGAAGCCAGTTGCTGCATCCTGCAAATTATTCTGTACAACTTCATCAAGGAGACAGAATTTGCGTTTTCGGTTTGCCTTCCTAATCGGAAGTCAAATCGACACTATGTTGTATGAAAATGGCAAGATGAGGCCTGGCCACTGCTTTGGCTGTACCTCGCAGCCCTGCAGAGTTTAATACCTGGTACTGACAGACTGCATCGTGAATATTTTCGTTGTAATCTCTGTTGATGCCTCTATTTGCTCTCTGCTTACATATTGCTTCATACGTTAGATAAGTATTTGAGAGCTTGTGATACACCAGCATCTCTGTATCACCAGCGGCTCCCGCCATTCACAGGATGCTCACCAACACTGGACAAGCCACGCTCAGGCGGCGACCCAAGGAGATCAAAGCAAAACCACTGCGTCCGCTTAGAACATCAATTGTTCAAGCACAAATGGCCGAACATCCCCCTCTGCTGGCCACCACAGGTAACGCATCTTCTGCATCGGCCTGGGCCTAAGCCCTGCTTCGGTCCTAGTAAAACAAGGCAGTTTTTGCTCCATATCCGGCGGTAGAATCTCCCCTGCTTTCCAACAGCACCAAGCTTTAGCAGAACCCCTGTGTGAACCCTCCTCCCAGCTCACCTCACACAGGCCCAAACCCCACAATCCCTTCTTCCAGAACTTTCTGCTGTGATGTCCACAGTTTCCTATGGCGTGCCCCTTCATGGCTGCAACCAACAAGAACCCAGCTTGTTCAGTCTGTGAGCTTCTGCTGTGTTCCGAGGGGCTTCAATGCGGTTCCCCAGCACCATATGGTTTTCGCCTTTTGTTATGAAAAACAAAACTCACAAAATGGCTTCTTACCACTTTTTCACCTAACTCAATAAATTTAAGTTTAGAATTGAGTGTTGCTCAAGATGAAAACCATAGCATCACATGTAACACGGATGGTCGTCTGTCCAGAACTGCTTTGCAAGAAGGGATAGGGCTTCCCTGATAGTCTAGTGGGTAGACAGTCCACCTTGCAGTGCAAGGGGCGCTGGTTCGATCCCTGGCACGGGAGGATCCCATATGCCGCGGAGTGGCTGGACCGGCGTGTTCAATTACGAGCCAGTGCTCTGGAGAGCATGCGCCTAGAGCCAGTGTTCTGCAACGAGAAGCTGCTGCGATGGGAGGCGCACAAAGGCCAAAGAATTAAGATGAATGAAAATAAATAAATGAAGGACCAATCTTAAAAAAAAAAAAAAAAAAAAAAGAAGAAGAAGAAGGGATAATTGCCCAGCAGGAAGTCAGGTGAACCTAACACTGGATTTTCAGTAAGCCCACAGTGTGGGGATTCTCACAGACTGCACCGGCTCCCAGCACTGCAAGGCCGAAGAGCCCCCAAACCTCCAGAGGGAGGAAGGGGCCATCTGGTCATCCTGACGGACAAACTTCAGTTCAGAAGCTCAGTGTTTGTCTAGAAAAGCCAGTGTTGAAGAGGATCATTTATTTTGCTGGAATTTGAACTTTCTTTTTTGACGACGAGAACGTTTCTCTTTCTGACAACCAACGAGAGACGCTGGGTGATTCACGAGGGAGGCTCTGTCTTTACCATCGTGTCTACCAAGCTGCAGAGGCGTGTCTTCACGTCCTGGGTGCCCGCGTGGGTGGGTCCACATATCGGCTCTGCTCTCCGGGTGGCTCTGCACCATTCTGGGGGCCTCCCAAGACAGTGGGCTGGGGCTCACTGTCACGTTTATTGATGTCATTTTCAAAGTTTTCTTACTGATCATCTCAATTTTGTGTGGTGTATTGACAGCTCTGGTTTTTATGGTTTTTTTTTTTTGACTTTTGTCTGTTCTAGGGTCAGAGGGACCACTCTGCCTGTTCCCTACTTTCAGCTCGTTAAGATGTCTTCATGTCAATGCGGTTCCCCAGCACCATATGGTTTTCGCCTTTTGTTATGAAAAACAAAACTCACAAAATGGCTTCTTACCACTTTTTCACCTAACTCAATAAATTTAAGTTTAGAATTGAGTGTTGCTCAAGATGAAAACCATAGCATCACATGTAACACGGATGGTCGTCTGTCCAGAACTGCTTTGCAAGAAGGGATAGGGCTTCCCTGATAGTCTAGTGGGTAGACAGTCCACCTTGCAGTGCAAGGGGCGCTGGTTCGATCCCTGGCACGGGAGGATCCCATATGCCGCGGAGTGGCTGGACCGGCGTGTTCAATTACGAGCCAGTGCTCTGGAGAGCATGCGCCTAGAGCCAGTGTTCTGCAACGAGAAGCTGCTGCGATGGGAGGCGCACAAAGGCCAAAGAATTAAGATGAATGAAAATAAATAAATGAAGGACCAATCTTAAAAAAAAAAAAAAAAAAGAAGAAGAAGAAGGGATAATTGCCCAGCAGGAAGTCAGGTGAACCTAACACTGGATTTTCAGTAAGCCCACAGTGTGGGGATTCTCACAGACTGCACCGGCTCCCAGCACTGCAAGGCCGAAGAGCCCCCAAACCTCCAGAGGGAGGAAGGGGCCATCTGGTCATCCTGACGGACAAACTTCAGTTCAGAAGCTCAGTGTTTGTCTAGAAAAGCCAGTGTTGAAGAGGATCATTTATTTTGCTGGAATTTGAACTTTCTTTTTTGACGACGAGAACGTTTCTCTTTCTGACAACCAACGAGAGACGCTGGGTGATTCACGAGGGAGGCTCTGTCTTTACCATCGTGTCTACCAAGCTGCAGAGGCGTGTCTTCACGTCCTGGGTGCCCGCGTGGGTGGGTCCACATATCGGCTCTGCTCTCCGGGTGGCTCTGCACCATTCTGGGGGCCTCCCAAGACAGTGGGCTGGGGCTCACTGTCACGTTTATTGATGTCATTTTCAAAGTTTTCTTACTGATCATCTCAATTTTGTGTGGTGTATTGACAGCTCTGGTTTTTATGGTTTTTTTTTTTTGACTTTTGTCTGTTCTAGGGTCAGAGGGACCACTCTGCCTGTTCCCTACTTTCAGCTCGTGTTTAATTTAGTGCCATTGTCTTCATGTCATGATGTCACTGCTGGGGTCTTTTCAGCCTCTGGGCCAACGTGCGGTGCTGGTTTAGCTAACGCCAGATACCATCTTCTGCACGGAGCACGCACACCCCTGACTGTACCACGTGGCAGACGCTGAACGCAAGAGAGACTCTGGGGCTTGTGGACACCACTTCCTGTCCTCTGGGAGACCTCACCTGGTCCCAAAAAGTGACCAGACATGCCAGCCCCACGAGGAGCATACTCATGGGGACCACCAGGGACAGCCGCACCCTGACGGAGCCTGGTAGCGTGGCAGGGACAGTCAGAAGGGGAGACTGCACCCCACGGAGGGACTAGGAAGGGTGCTGCCCTTCAGGGAAGAGATCAACTCACTTCTGGTGAAGCAGGTGGGTCGGGCCTGGGGCTGCCCAAGTGCAGGCTCTGCTCAGAGAGAAGGCAGACGTGGACTCAACGGTAGAGTCAAACGCATCTTAGGTTCTTCCCGGAACTGTTTGCAGAAATCATGAATTTCTGCACGTGCTAAATCGCTTTAATCGTTCAGACTCTGCTGCCCTATGGACGGTAGTCCACCAGGCTCCTCTGTCCATGGGATTCTCCAGGCAAGAATACTGGAGTGGGTTGCTGTGCCCTCCTCCAGGGGAGCTTCCCAACCCGGAGACTGAACCCGTATCTCCTGCATCTGCTGCCTTGGAAGGCAGTTTCTTTACCACGAGTGCCACCTGGGAAGCCCATGAATTTCTAAATGAGCCCAAGTACCTAGCAGGTTGTTTATGGAAGAGATAAACATGAAACTCAGTCCATCCTTAGCCTGGGGCCCCAGGCCCTCCTGCTGTGGCCCCTGCCCTCCCTCCAGGTTCAGGGACTCAGAATTCCTTTCCCTCAAGCCTGCCTGTGCAGGCAATTCTAACTTTAAAAACTTAACAAAGTAATGAAATTGTCAAAAGCGTTTCAGAGAAATACCAGTTCCATGGTATTCAGGGTAAAAAAAGATAACACCTAAAAGACTGAATTGAAATGTTTGAATATATACCAAGAATAATGATTCTGCTCTTGTCATTTGAATAATCAGATAATCAGTATAAAGTCACTTAAACTTTTTCCTTTAATATATGCAAATATATGCTATTTTTATTTTTCAAAAAATGTACATTTGAATTTTATTTTATTTTATTTTGGCCGATTTTATTGGTCTTTCATTTATTTATTTTCATCCATCTTTGTTCTTTGGCCTGTGTGGGCCTCCCATCTCAGCGGCCTCTCCTGTAGCAGAGCACCGGCTCTGGGCGCATGCGCTCCTGAGCGCTGACTCGTAATTGGACACACCAGTCCAGCCGCTCCGCGGCATGTGGGATCTTCCCATGCCAGGGATCGAACCAGCGCCCCTTGTACTGCAAGGCGGACTCTTTACCCATTGGACCACCAGGTAAGCCCTGAATATTATTTTTAATGCAATTATTTTGCAGGTCTGTCACCATAATAAAATCATTGGATGTTCTTTTTTCTTTTTTAATGTAGAGACTCCTTTTATTTTCAGATGTGCCCTAGGCTGGATGGTCTACCCTCTGGTCACCAGGCCCATGGCAGCTGGGTGATGCCGGCCTGGGTGGTGCCTTGGTGCTGGGTGCCGCTGGACTGGCACCACGTCCTTCCAGTCACGTCCGCCTTCCCGTGGTTCTCGCGATACTCCTCTACCCTCGTCATTTTTAATGCAGTCCAAGGTCAGGCCAGGTCTGGGGTTCCCTCCTCCAGGGAGCTTCCCAACCCGGAGACTGAACCCGTATCTCCTGCATCTGCTGCCTTGGAAGGCAGTTTCTTTACCACGAGTGCCACCTGGGAAGCCCATGAATTTCTAAATGAGCCCAAGTACCTAGCAGGTTGTTTATGGAAGAGATAAACATGAAACTCAGTCCATCCTTAGCCTGGGGCCCCAGGCCCTCCTGCTGTGGCCCCTGCCCTCCCTCCAGGTTCAGGGACTCAGAATTCCTTTCCCTCAAGCCTGCCTGTGCAGGCAATTCTAACTTTAAAAACTTAACAAAGTAATGAAATTGTCAAAAGCGTTTCAGAGAAATACCAGTTCCATGGTATTCAGGGTAAAAAAAGATAACACCTAAAAGACTGAATTGAAATGTTTGAATATATACCAAGAATAATGATTCTGCTCTTGTCATTTGAATAATCAGATAATCAGTATAAAGTCACTTAAACTTTTTCCTTTAATATATGCAAATATATGCTATTTTTATTTTTCAAAAAATGTACATTTGAATTTTATTTTATTTTATTTTGGCCGATTTTATTGGTCTTTCATTTATTTATTTTCATCCATCTTTGTTCTTTGGCCTGTGTGGGCCTCCCATCTCAGCGGCCTCTCCTGTAGCAGAGCACCGGCTCTGGGCGCATGCGCTCCTGAGCGCTGACTCGTAATTGGACACACCAGTCCAGCCGCTCCGCGGCATGTGGGATCTTCCCATGCCAGGGATCGAACCAGCGCCCCTTGTACTGCAAGGCGGACTCTTTACCCATTGGACCACCAGGTAAGCCCTGAATATTATTTTTAATGCAATTATTTTGCAGGTCTGTCACCATAATAAAATCATTGGATGTTCTTTTTTCTTTTTTAATGTAGAGACTCCTTTTATTTTCAGATGTGCCCTAGGCTGGATGGTCTACCCTCTGGTCACCAGGCCCATGGCAGCTGGGTGATGCCGGCCTGGGTGGTGCCTTGGTGCTGGGTGCCGCTGGACTGGCACCACGTCCTTCCAGTCACGTCCGCCTTCCCGTGGTTCTCGCGATACTCCTCTACCCTCGTCTTCATTTCCAGCGTCTCCAGATGCCTTCACAACAGCCCCTGTGTTTCTGAACCTTTTCCCTGGGCTAAAGTAGCCTGAAACTAAGAACCGAATCATTAACATTTAAAATTTCCCACCCAGGGACTTCCCTGGTGGTCCAGTGGCTAACAGCCTGCGCTTCCAATGCAGGAGTCGAGGCTGCAATCCCTGGTGGGGAACTAAGATCTCCCAGGTATCATTGCAGAGTAGACAGAAATAGAATTTCCCAGTTTACCCTTTCTGAACAGCTCTCCTCTTAGAGACTTCAACATATCATATGGGACTAAAGAAAGGGCCTTTTCCTTTGAAATGACTAAATGATCTCAATTCAACATTTTTATTACCTAGCAACTGTACCTTTCAAGTCAAAGAACACTAATTAAATCAAAGCCCTAGTGGTATAATTTTTAATCACTGCCTAACTCACCAGTATATGTTTAAGTGTCAAACAAAATACAGTTTAATTTATATTATGTTATAATTATGTTAATTATACTAATTTACTCTATCAATTTATTGACATCATCAAATGCCTAAGATGACTTAAAAGTGAGTCTGTAAATTAAAAAGGTGAGAATACGCTTGGGAAGGTTGAAATCAATTTTTTTTTTGTCATTTTGGCTCAGATTTACATTTTTTTAACGTGTGCTCTTTTCAGATGAATGATTTAGACTCTCTTACTTAAGATATAAAATAAAGGATAATCAGTAAAAATCTGTCCTGCAGAAGACTCTAATGAACATGGGGATCGGGTGAATTCCGAGCAAGGGTGAGCTTTCTGCCTCTCGGTGGATTTTCTTCTCTGAGCCCGAGCCCTGAAGCCCCCGCACCACACTCATCACAGCCTGTCCTGCAAGAGGGCAGCTTTCTGACTCAGCTGACCACACCCTGACCCAGCAGTCACAGAGCACCCCCCGAAGCTCCAGACTGGACTTCAACGGCAGTTGTAAAACTCTGAACTACTGTACTTTCCCATGTGCATGGGTGCAAGGTCACTTAAGTCCTGTCTTTCTCTTTGCAACTCCATGAACCGTAACCCACCAGGCTCCTCTGTCCAGGGGATTCTCCATGCAAGAAGTGGGCTGCCATGCCCTCCTCCAGGGGATCTTTCCGATCCAGGGATTGAACCTGAGCCTGTTGTATCTCCTGCATTGGCAGACAGCCTCTTTACCACTAGTGCCAGCTGGCCGCATTCTTCCATAAGCTCAGTCACTGGAAGTTTGTTACAGATAAAGCTGACTGCTGAGATGAAAACAGGTCCTCGTTGAAAAATGTAAAAGCAATCAGCCATTTAGAGAACAGATTGTTGAAACTTTAAAGGAAAAAACTACCCTACACTGCTTTGATCCTAAGATTTAGTCTTTTTTCTGCTACTTCATTTAAGTACCGTAAAATTGATATAAATATACTGTGTTATTATTCAGTACTGCATCGTATTTTAGGAGATACAGAGGAAGAGTGTGTCTTAGATTTGAACCCTAGCTCTGCTCCTAACTGGATGATCTGAGGCAATGTATTAAATATACATGGAATCCTGTATTCATAAATATTCAGGATTATGCTGAGTTACATGTAAAGAAAACTCCAAATGACAGTGACTTAAACATGATAAATATCTGCTTCCATCACATATAAACTCCACGGTCATTTGAGATACCAAACTTTCTATCCTTCTTCTCTTTCACCTTCAATGTCTGAATCCCCTTGTTCTCATCTTTACGATCCCCTCATGGTCCAGCACAGTGTTCAGGGCTCCACCATCCCTTTCACAGTCCAGGAGACAAGAACTGTCCACCGTTCTGGGCTTTCTGGATTTCAATATTAGTGAATACTGTTACATAAACCCTCTCTGTGAAAATAACTGGTGTGGTTTCCATTTTCTGATGGTGCCCTAGGTGCATCCGGTGCAGAATAACTCTGGACTTGTAGGATTTCATTTTATTGGAAAAGACCCTGGTGCTGGGAAAAATAGAAGGCAGAAGGAGAAGGGGACAACAGAGGACCAGATGGCTGGATAACATCACTGAATCAGTGGACATGAGTTTGAACAAGCTCTGGGAGATGGCAAAGGACAGGGAAACCTGGCATGCTGAAGTCCCTGGGGGGGTCACAAAAAGTTGGACACAACTGAGTGACTGAACTGAACTGCGGAATTTGGGTCCAAAGCCTGGTCACCACTTCCTGGCTCTATAGCTGTGGGTACATTCATGCATCCAATCTCAATTTCTTCATCTGTAAAAGGAGAAATGATACTGCTTGAAGCTCTTGGGGTTAAGTGATAACAATTCAAGTAGGATAGGCCTGTTCATGAAAACACATCTCAGATGTCAAGAAGTAACACAATATTTGTCCCTTACAGAAACCTCCCCTTTCTAGTAAGAGAATGAGGTGGAAATGAAGAGAAAGTAGTGATTTTCGCGGCAAACCCCTCTGCGTTGCTTGAATTTTCTACCACAGGCAGAAAATCACTTTCAGTTTATTGTTGTCATATTGAAGGAAGTAAGTCAGAGAAACATCATATGACGTCCCTTATATGTGGAATCTAAAAAGAAATGAGAGAAGCCAACTTATTTTTGAAAGAGAAAGAGACTCACAGGTTTAGAGAACAGACTTAGGGTTTCCGGGGCGGGGGAGGGGGGGAGGAGTTAAGGAGTTTGAGATGGACATGTACACACTGCTGTCCTTAAAATGGACAGCCAACAAGGACTTACTGTGTCACACGTGGAGCTCTGCTCAGTGCTATGTGCCAGGCTGGATGGAAGCGGAATTTGGAGGAGAGTGGATCCGTATCTAAGTACAGCTGAGTTCCTTTGCTTCTCATCTGAAACCACAACATCATCAATCGGCTATACTCCAACACAAAATAAATACAAAGCTTAGAGTGTGAAAAATAAATGATAAAGAAATATAATGGCCCAGATATTTTCTGGGCAGTGAATGATGATGAGTCATTTTTGCTTTCTTATCTTTTCTCCCCCAAACGAGTAAAAAGCCCTGCCGACGCAGTGGTTAAGCCTCTATAGGGGCCTGGTCAAGGCCTTGACAAAGGAAAAGCGAAACAGAAGTGATTCAGTGCTTGATGCGTGGGGAGCGGCACTCCCCACAGTGTTTGGAGACCTGAGCGGGCTGGGTCCCCTCTCACAACAGCTCATCCAGCTGCGGGTCCTCGGGAGCCAGGAGCCTCCACGCCAGGTAGACTGGTGCCCAGTGTGTGAAGACAGACAAAGCCCGGCCACAGTAATTGTGACTTATAGTCATACAGGCACACTGCAGGTTTCTGCTAGATGAGGCATGCTCCCAATTTATTATGCATTATTCTAGGAAGCATTATTCATTTTTCCACATTTGTGTGAAAGAGAATGTCTTTAGGCTATGGCTGGGGAGCTCACCAAGGAGAAATGACTCCCAGCCACGCTTACTGACAACAACCCTTACTGGAGCAGGAAAGAGAAGGAACGGGTTATGTATTAGCAAAAATCAAACTGTGATTTAAAGGCATTAATTTTGTTAACCAAATGTATGCGTGTGATTAAAATGCAATATTGCTGTGATTATAATGCAATCAGCAAATTATTAAACTGCAATCAGAACGTAAACAAGTCCTATGCGTCTGCCAGGAGTTTCCTCAGCTCATTATTCCAACTCGATATGTTAAGTTTTTCTATTTTTTTCTGACGTCCCTTATATGTGAACTAAAGAAATGAGAGCCCTTTTGGAAAGCAGGAAAACTTAGGGTTTCCGGGGAGGGGAGGAGTTAAGGAGTTTGAGATGGACATGTACACACTGCTGTCCTTAAAATGGACAGCCAACAAGGACTTACTGTGTCACACGTGGAGCTCTGCTCAGTGCTATGTGCCAGGCTGGATGGAAGCGGAATTTGGAGGAGAGTGGATCCGTATCTAAGTACAGCTGAGTTCCTTTGCTTCTCATCTGAAACCACAACATCATCAATCGGCTATACTCCAACACAAAATAAATACAAAGCTTAGAGTGTGAAAAATAAATGATAAAGAAATATAATGGCCCAGATATTTTCTGGGCAGTGAATGATGATGAGTCATTTTTGCTTTCTTATCTTTTCTCCCCCAAACGAGTAAAAAGCCCTGCCGACGCAGTGGTTAAGCCTCTATAGGGGCCTGGTCAAGGCCTTGACAAAGGAAAAGCGAAACAGAAGTGATTCAGTGCTTGATGCGTGGGGAGCGGCACTCCCCACAGTGTTTGGAGACCTGAGCGGGGCTGGGTCCCCTCTCACAACAGCTCATCCAGCTGCGGGTCCTCGGGAGCCAGGAGCCTCCACGCCAGGTAGACTGGTGCCCAGTGTGTGAAGACAGACAAAGCCCGGCCACAGTAATTGTGACTTATAGTCATACAGGCACACTGCAGGTTTCTGCTAGATGAGGCATGCTCCCAATTTATTATGCATTATTCTAGGAAGCATTATTCATTTTTCCACATTTGTGTGAAAGAGAATGTCTTTAGGCTATGGCTGGGGAGCTCACCAAGGAGAAATGACTCCCAGCCACGCTTACTGACAACAACCCTTACTGGAGCAGGAAAGAGAAGGAACGGGTTATGTATTAGCAAAAATCAAACTGTGATTTAAAGGCATTAATTTTGTTAACCAAATGTATGCGTGTGATTAAAATGCAATATTGCTGTGATTATAATGCAATCAGCAAATTATTAAACTGCAATCAGAACGTAAACAAGTCCTATGCGTCTGCCAGGAGTTTCCTCAGCTCATTATTCCAACTCGATATGTTAACTAGTCTTTAATAAATAGACTCTTTCATATTTCTCAGCTGCCACATTTCTCCCCTCCCATTTTAATCTGTTAACTGAAAGAAAATATCAGAGAGACATTTTTAAGGAACTTAGTGTATCTTTCCAAATACAATTTTTGTGCATGTGGGCTCGGTCACATCTGACTCTTTGTAACCCCACGGACTGTAGCCCACCATGGGATTTCCAGGCAAGAATACTGGACGTGGCAACCCATTTCCTCCTCCAGCGGATCTTCCTGACCCACGGATTGAACCCAGGTCTCCTGCTTGGAGGGCAGATCCTTTACTGCTGAGCCACCAAAAAGTACACAAATCAGGGTTTAGCAGTATTATTGTACAGAATTTGACCTGCTCAAAGGAAAAAAATACATGTGTATAAACATCCTTCTTACTTATTTACAACACAAAGATGAAGCAACATGCTAACAAATGATCAACTTAATGCTATTTTCATGATTGATAAGTCAGTTTACAAATTAATTTTTTAAAGGGTACAGTATACAAATATGCTCCACGCAAGCTAGGATATGATTACACTTTTAAAATATTTTAATTCAGGTGATTATTAGAGGTCAAAATTATTTTTTAAAAAAATTTCCAAAGTGTAGCCATCAAAACATGCATTTTTTAAAAAGCAAACATGTTAAACACATCTCTAACTATCTTTGCTCTGCCCATGCTTTGAAAACACCTTGCTGACTGATCCTCAATCAGAGGAGGAACACTCTAAAATCTCTCTCTTCTGTTCTCCCAGCATGTGCCCCTAAAAGGAAACCTAAAATACTTTTCACTAGCTACAACCTCCTTTTTTATTTAAATAGCCCTGTCGGGTGTATTTAACCTGAACCATCTTCCCCAGGCTCTTGGGCCTTCTCTCACCACAGCTTTCAGAAGCTTTGTTCTTCCCTGGAAACTTCTGAAGGCCGTGACTATGGCTGTGGTGTTGTAATTTGGGCGGGTGGAGCCGCGTGGAAGTGCTGAAACACAAAGAACTCTTTCATTTAAGAGAGATCACAGAATTGTTTCCTGAGGCCAGGGTGGGGTCCCGGTGGCACCTGTGGCATCTGAGGCTTCATTTCCAGCCTGTCTGAACATGAGCATCCTCCATCTTCAGCCCTGGAGACCTGGGAGGCCTCTTAAAGCTAACCTGAGTGCTCCCATTTTAATCTGTTAACTGAAAAAAATACAGAATTTTAAGGAACTTAGTGTATCTTTCCAAATACAATTTTTGTGCATGTGGGCTCGGTCACATCTGACTCTTTGTAACCCCACGGACTGTAGCCCACCATGGGATTTCCAGGCAAGAATACTGGACGTGGCAACCCATTTCCTCCTCCAGCGGATCTTCCTGACCCACGGATTGAACCCAGGTCTCCTGCTTGGAGGGCAGATCCTTTACTGCTGAGCCACCAAAAAGTACACAAATCAGGGTTTAGCAGTATTATTGTACAGAATTTGACCTGCTCAAAGGAAAAAAATACATGTGTATAAACATCCTTCTTACTTATTTACAACACAAAGATGAAGCAACATGCTAACAAATGATCAACTTAATGCTATTTTCATGATTGATAAGTCAGTTTACAAATTAATTTTTTAAAGGGTACAGTATACAAATATGCTCCACGCAAGCTAGGATATGATTACACTTTTAAAATATTTTAATTCAGGTGATTATTAGAGGTCAAAATTATTTTTTAAAAAAATTTCCAAAGTGTAGCCATCAAAACATGCATTTTTTAAAAAGCAAACATGTTAAACACATCTCTAACTATCTTTGCTCTGCCCATGCTTTGAAAACACCTTGCTGACTGATCCTCAATCAGAGGAGGAACACTCTAAAATCTCTCTCTTCTGTTCTCCCAGCATGTGCCCCTAAAAGGAAACCTAAAATACTTTTCACTAGCTACAACCTCCTTTTTTATTTAAATAGCCCTGTCGGGTGTATTTAACCTGAACCATCTTCCCCAGGCTCTTGGGCCTTCTCTCACCACAGCTTTCAGAAGCTTTGTTCTTCCCTGGAAACTTCTGAAGGCCGTGACTATGGCTGTGGTGTTGTAATTTGGGCGGGTGGAGCCGCGTGGAAGTGCTGAAACACAAAGAACTCTTTCATTTAAGAGAGATCACAGAATTGTTTCCTGAGGCCAGGGTGGGGTCCCGGTGGCACCTGTGGCATCTGAGGCTTCATTTCCAGCCTGTCTGAACATGAGCATCCTCCATCTTCAGCCCTGGAGACCTGGGAGGCCTCTTAAAGCTAACCTGAGTGTTATAGCAGCTGCCCTGCCTCCTTTCTGTATCCTCTTCTTTAAAAAAAAAATACCAGGGCTTCCCCTGGTGGTCCAGTGGGTAAGGACACCGCCTTGCAGTGCAAGGGGAGCCGGTTCGATCCCTGGCCTGGGAAGATCCCACGTGCCGCAGAGCGGCTGGACCCATGTGTCCAATTACCGAGCCGGAGCTCTGGAGCGCATGCGCCCAGAGCAGTGCTCTGCGACAACAGAGGCCGCCGCGATGGGAGGCCCACAGGAGCCAAAGAACAAAGACGGATGAAAACAGAGAAAGACCAATAGAAGTGGCCCGCCGGCTCCCCTCCCTCTCCAACCTGACCCCGCCCAAAATAAATAAATCTTTAAAAAAAAAGAAGAAAAAAAATACCAAAAAAAAAAAAGGTAAAATACAGTCTTTTCTGGGACTTCCCAGATGGTGCTAGCCTCCCAGACCTGTCCATTTCGATCCCTGGGGTGGGAAGACCCACTGGAGAAGGAAATGACAACCCACCCATTGCTTTGTGGAAAGCAATCCCCCTTTTATCAGAGGAAGGAGACACGGGGCCCTGCGGGGGCTGCCGGGAGGCGGGGATTCATGGGGAAACGTGTCTGTGGCTCTGGATCCTCTCGATGTGATAAGTGTGCTTCCCTGTCTTCTTATTCCTGCCTCTTGCTCCTCTTCAGCTCCCGCTCATCTCCCTCTGTGAGGTGAAAAAGGAAAGGGCAGAACAGACGAGAATCCACAAGCCCCCCTCCAGAGGGCTGTGCTCACCACGGGGCGCTGGTGGGGCTGTCCCCCCCTACGGCTGCCCCAGCACCTCGGGGAGGCACGGCCGTCCTGCACCTTCTCTGGGGCAGCCGCAGACTTTCCGGCTCAGAAAGTGACAAGGGGGTCGCATCCTCCCTATGCTGGGCAGCCACAGGCGGGGTCCTCTGCCCTCTCCTCTGAGTCACCTAGCAGGCTCCCCAAGCTCTCCTCTGACTGAGTGCTTTCATTTAGAGATCAGGCCAGGGTGGGGTCCCGGTGGCACCTGTGGCATCTGAGGCTTCATTTCCAGCCTGTCTGAACATGAGCATCCTCCATCTTCAGCCCTGGAGACCTGGGAGGCCTCTTAAAGCTAACCTGAGTGTTATAGCAGCTGCCCTGCCTCCTTTCTGTATCCTCTTCTTTAAAAAAAAAATACCAGGGCTTCCCCTGGTGGTCCAGTGGGTAAGGACACCGCCTTGCAGTGCAAGGGGAGCCGGTTCGATCCCTGGCCTGGGAAGATCCCACGTGCCGCAGAGCGGCTGGACCCATGTGTCCAATTACCGAGCCGGAGCTCTGGAGCGCATGCGCCCAGAGCAGTGCTCTGCGACAACAGAGGCCGCCGCGATGGGAGGCCCACAGGAGCCAAAGAACAAAGACGGATGAAAACAGAGAAAGACCAATAGAAGTGGCCCGCCGGCTCCCCTCCCTCTCCAACCTGACCCCGCCCAAAATAAATAAATCTTTAAAAAAAAAAAAGAAGAAAAAAAATACCAAAAAAAAAAAAGGTAAAATACAGTCTTTTCTGGGACTTCCCAGATGGTGCTAGCCTCCCAGACCTGTCCATTTCGATCCCTGGGGTGGGAAGACCCACTGGAGAAGGAAATGACAACCCACCCATTGCTTTGTGGAAAGCAATCCCCCTTTTATCAGAGGAAGGAGACACGGGGCCCTGCGGGGGCTGCCGGGAGGCGGGGATTCATGGGGAAACGTGTCTGTGGCTCTGGATCCTCTCGATGTGATAAGTGTGCTTCCCTGTCTTCTTATTCCTGCCTCTTGCTCCTCTTCAGCTCCCGCTCATCTCCCTCTGTGAGGTGAAAAAGGAAAGGGCAGAACAGACGAGAATCCACAAGCCCCCCTCCAGAGGGCTGTGCTCACCACGGGGCGCTGGTGGGGCTGTCCCCCCCTACGGCTGCCCCAGCACCTCGGGGAGGCACGGCCGTCCTGCACCTTCTCTGGGGCAGCCGCAGACTTTCCGGCTCAGAAAGTGACAAGGGGGTCGCATCCTCCCTATGCTGGGCAGCCACAGGCGGGGTCCTCTGCCCTCTCCTCTGAGTCACCTAGCAGGCTCCCCAAGCTCTCCTCTGGTCGCTCACTCGGCTAGAGCAGAGCGCTGTAACAAGAACAGAAGGCTGGGACCCGAGTCAAGGTGCCGTCCTGCTCTTGCAGACCTCTGCCTCCCTCTGTGGGCTCACACGGCAGGGGAGATGGAGGTCTCTCTCCTGGTGCCTCTTCTTTTAAGCTCATGAACCCCACTCCTGAGGGTCCCACCCCCCTGAGCTAATTCCCTCTGAAGGCCCCAAGTCACACTGCAGGTGTGGGGCTTCGACAAGGGACTTGGGGAACACAGGCACTCAGGTCACCGCAGACCCCTGGCGCCCTCACACACTAGGTACAAAGTGAGACAAGAGAGTGTACCCCCAACCCTCGTCAACACCCAGGGACAAGGAAGGTGCAGCACAAGTTTGCTCCCGATGCTGTCAGATCCGAATGCTTTCAAACTGTGTGCAAGATGTAAAAAGTAGCAGTCTTCTTTGGCTGAATATATTTTTCTGTGTCTTAAACCTGATTCCCGATCAACTTATCATAATTAACACTCTTACCTTTCTTTAAAATGTCCACTTCAACATCATACAGCTCCATAGTGCAGAAAGAAAGCTACTTTAAGTATATCCTTGTATCTTTAAGTCCACACATAGTGTATAATACCAGGTTCTGAAGGAAGAGATTTCTCTGTAAATTCAGTGGTGGAGAAAGTTGTTTAGTCGCTCAGTCGTGTCTGACTCTTTGCCACACGTGGACTGCAAGCTTCCCGGAGTCCAGGCTTCCCAGTCCATCACCATCTCCCGGAGTTTGCTCAGATTCATGTCTATTGAGTCGATGATGCCATTCAAAGAAAGTTAGCTTCATAAAAATGATTTACGATGAGATGGAAATGTTGTGATTCTGTGTTTCGAGAAAGAAAAGTAATGAGTGTTTGGGACCATTAAACTCTTAATAAAAAGTTCTTCCACTGGAAACAGTATTGTTATCATTTTAACTAGTGAAAACATCTTTAAAGCCAATAATATGCTACATAGGTTTGGAAGAAATGACTCATTTGGGGAATATGAATGTGATTCAAATAGTTCAAGCTTCACTCACTACCTAATATGGCTCAGTTCATGGAGAGCCCGTGTGTCTGCTTAAATAGGAAAGCCGTGGGGACCGTGGCTCACAGCAGTTTAGGGACTTCCCACGTTACCGTGTGACTCTGTGGAGCAGATTTCACCAAACGGTACCCTCCCCGCTTCACAAAGGTCTGCTGGGTGTGGGGTCAGAGAGACAAGGCCTCTCAGACAGCCATGTAGAGAATCCCCGGGCACCCTTGGAGCGAGTAGTGACAACCAGGACCTGGTCCGGAGTGAGTTCAAAATCAACCTAAGTTTTCCCAGGACCCCAGACAAGGGAGGTGAGCCAAGGAAACGTGGCCAGTAGTCGGAGAGGGTGGGAAGCCAATAACGGGTGTGTTGTAACAGCGCATCTCCCCGGGGCTCCTGAGCTGAGTCCTGGGCGGGGTGCTAGTGTGGGGCAGGCTGGGGAAACCGGCCGGGCAGGGTCACAGGGCGGGGCTCCCCAGATTTCACAGGGTTGTCAGACACTCTAAGTGAAGACCCTCCTGAAATTTCTCGTGGGCCCCTCGGTCTCCCAGGACATAAGCTTGTCCTCGTTTCTGGCCTCTGCCTTTTCGTCGGACTCCTTCCATGGCTGGTTTGGAAGAAGACAAAAGGCTGGAAGCAATCCAAAATCTTCTGCTTTTGCCTCAAATTGTACTTCCCCAACCGACAGAGTCCTTGACGTCCCTGGTCACAGAGGAGGGGGCTGTCGCCTCTGCCTGGACCGTAGGAGGGAGCTTCTCACAGGGGAAGGACTGTCCACAGGGGAGGCCTAAGGAGGAGGAGTTTGGGGTGGGAAACAGTGTCACATGATGTGAAGTTGCTTCAGAGAGTTCCGTTTGTTGGCTGGGTTTAGGACTGTTCCTTGGACTGTACTCAGAAAGGCACTCCAAACATTGTGTACTGGAATCTTACGGGTTTTCCAGGTGGTACCTGTGGTAAAGAACCTGCCTGCCAATGCAGGGGACACAAGTTTGATCCCCGAGTTGGGAAGATCCCCTGGAGCAGAAAATGGCAACCCACTCCACTATTCTTGCCTGGGAAACCCCGTGGACAGAGGAGCCTGGTAGGCGACAGTCCCTGGGGTTGCAAAGGGTCAGATACGACTGAAGAGATTTAACAGGCACTGGAATTTTATGAAGGGTATGAGTTCCTCTTCATTTAATTTCATAGTGCCATTAACCCCACCCCACCCCCACAAGGCAGACAATCTTTCGACTCACTGTGATTTCACAATGTGACCTCTATCCTGGTTTATAAATTAACCCTCCGAATGCCTTATTCTGCCTAGCACGATCCTGACATTCACAGTCTTGCCACAAGAGGGCAGTGTCTCCTGCTTCGAGTGAGCTACTCCCATCCTTCCTTGACGTCAGCTGAAAATGATGTACAAATTCTGTGTGACTCCAGGGTCGTGCCGCGGGCAGAGCGTAGTTACTTATTTCTAATTAATAGAATTGGGGAAACACTTAATTGCCCCGGTAGTATTATCAGAAAACTTCAACCTATACTCTGTAGTTCCCTCTAATTTGAGACTGGAACTTCAACCGTAAAAAGGTGTGGAGTTCAAATCAAGATCAGATTTATTGCAAGACAGTAAATCAACATTTATACGTCTTAGTAATCAACTTAATACAACATAGCTGTGCATCAATAATCATAGTAAAACCATAACAATAAGGTTTAAAAGTTCAGAACTCAATCAACAAAAATATAATATTCTTACCCCAGAGCTGGAGAGCCTCTCATGTTCGAGCCGCATGAGCAAGCTGTCTCACAGTCTAATCATCACTCTTTTTATAATAAACTTTTTCCTTTCTTTTCAATTTCTTTATAACACAGGGAAGGACTGTCCACAGGGGAGGCCTAAGGAGGAGGAGTTTGGGGTGGGAAACAGTGTCACATGATGTGAAGTTGCTTCAGAGAGTTCCGTTTGTTGGCTGGGTTTAGGACTGTTCCTTGGACTGTACTCAGAAAGGCACTCCAAACATTGTGTACTGGAATCTTACGGGTTTTCCAGGTGGTACCTGTGGTAAAGAACCTGCCTGCCAATGCAGGGGACACAAGTTTGATCCCCGAGTTGGGAAGATCCCCTGGAGCAGAAAATGGCAACCCACTCCACTATTCTTGCCTGGGAAACCCCGTGGACAGAGGAGCCTGGTAGGCGACAGTCCCTGGGGTTGCAAAGGGTCAGATACGACTGAAGAGATTTAACAGGCACTGGAATTTTATGAAGGGTATGAGTTCCTCTTCATTTAATTTCATAGTGCCATTAACCCCACCCCACCCCCACAAGGCAGACAATCTTTCGACTCACTGTGATTTCACAATGTGACCTCTATCCTGGTTTATAAATTAACCCTCCGAATGCCTTATTCTGCCTAGCACGATCCTGACATTCACAGTCTTGCCACAAGAGGGCAGTGTCTCCTGCTTCGAGTGAGCTACTCCCATCCTTCCTTGACGTCAGCTGAAAATGATGTACAAATTCTGTGTGACTCCAGGGTCGTGCCGCGGGCAGAGCGTAGTTACTTATTTCTAATTAATAGAATTGGGGAAACACTTAATTGCCCCGGTAGTATTATCAGAAAACTTCAACCTATACTCTGTAGTTCCCTCTAATTTGAGACTGGAACTTCAACCGTAAAAAGGTGTGGAGTTCAAATCAAGATCAGATTTATTGCAAGACAGTAAATCAACATTTATACGTCTTAGTAATCAACTTAATACAACATAGCTGTGCATCAATAATCATAGTAAAACCATAACAATAAGGTTTAAAAGTTCAGAACTCAATCAACAAAAATATAATATTCTTACCCCAGAGCTGGAGAGCCTCTCATGTTCGAGCCGCATGAGCAAGCTGTCTCACAGTCTAATCATCACTCTTTTTATAATAAACTTTTTCCTTTCTTTTCAATTTCTTTATAACTTCTTTGTTTCTAACTATTTGATTTTTAATTGTTTTTAACCACTTAATTTATATAACCTTTCTTTCTAAACATACTGATTCACTTAATAAATCATCTACTCATCACTTCTCTATTTCAGCTTGTATCTATTCAAGAATTACATATAATTAACTTTATTTCACTTGATCAAAACACATTCAAATCAAATCCTTGGAATCAAATACTTTCTTCCCTTTATATCATTTAAACTCATGATTAAGGAAAAATCTGAACCATGGAACTTTAACACCCTGTGCTAGACCAGGGTAGGCTATTCATTTTAACTTGAGTTCCCCTATACCTAAGAATAATGACCTATTGTTTTAAAAAATTCTTTCTTTACTTCTCATGCTTCCCCGCTTACTCTTACGGGGTGGCTGTGACTCAGATGAAGTTTCACTTTCTGCCTCGCTAGAGGAACTTTCTTTCACTGATTCAAAATTTCTCTTACTTCTTTTGGACACAATATTCTTGCCTTTTAGATTAATATATGTTCCTCCTTTAGGTAACATCATAGTTACCCATTCCTCTTCTCCTTCTGAACTTATCTCACTTTCTAAAGGGCGAATTTTAGGTCTAAAAAACTTATCTGGGGTTCGAGGACTATCTGAGCTATCCGTGTCATCACTCATTTCTTCATATCCAGGGACCCAGTAATTTCTTAGGAACTCCCCAGAGGTAGTCCACGTCAATCGAAGGTTGTGAAAGCAGCTAACAGAGCATATGTGAAGGCGCATGAAGGCATCGGGGCATTTTGGGGGACCCCCCAGACGGTTCAAATCAAGATCAGATTTATTGCAAGACAGTAAATCAACATTTATACGTCTTAGTAATCAACTTAATACAACATAGCTGTGCATCAATAATCATAGTAAAACCATAACAATAAGGTTTAAAAGTTCAGAACTCAATCAACAAAAATATAATATTCTTACCCCAGAGCTGGAGAGCCTCTCATGTTCGAGCCGCATGAGCAAGCTGTCTCACAGTCTAATCATCACTCTTTTTATAATAAACTTTTTCCTTTCTTTTCAATTTCTTTATAACTTCTTTGTTTCTAACTATTTGATTTTTAATTGTTTTTAACCACTTAATTTATATAACCTTTCTTTCTAAACATACTGATTCACTTAATAAATCATCTACTCATCACTTCTCTATTTCAGCTTGTATCTATTCAAGAATTACATATAATTAACTTTATTTCACTTGATCAAAACACATTCAAATCAAATCCTTGGAATCAAATACTTTCTTCCCTTTATATCATTTAAACTCATGATTAAGGAAAAATCTGAACCATGGAACTTTAACACCCTGTGCTAGACCAGGGTAGGCTATTCATTTTAACTTGAGTTCCCCTATACCTAAGAATAATGACCTATTGTTTTAAAAATTCCTTCTTTACTTCTCATGCTTCCCCCGCTTACTCTTACGGGGTGGCTGTGACTCAGATGAAGTTTCACTTTCTGCCTCGCTAGAGGAACTTTCTTTCACTGATTCAAAATTTCTCTTACTTCTTTTGGACACAATATTCTTGCCTTTTAGATTAATATATGTTCCTCCTTTAGGTAACATCATAGTTACCCATTCCTCTTCTCCTTCTGAACTTATCTCACTTTCTAAAGGGCGAATTTTAGGTCTAAAAAACTTATCTGGGGTTCGAGGACTATCTGAGCTATCCGTGTCATCACTCATTTCTTCATATCCAGGGACCCAGTAATTTCTTAGGAACTCCCCAGAGGTAGTCCACGTCAATCGAAGGTTGTGAAAGCAGCTAACAGAGCATATGTGAAGGCGCATGAAGGCATCGTAGGGCATGTGTCCCTGGAGATCTGTGTTGGTCCCTTCCCAGCCCTGCCCAGCCTTCAAGGACGGTCACTGGAGTGGGCAGAGGGCCGAAGGTTCCCCAGGTGAATGTCATCATCTGCTATTTCTCTGTAAGGGTCATTTTGTCATTCTCAGCACCAAGTCACTGCATTGTCCGCGTCACCTTCCTGCCTTGGAGTCAAACTCTGGAAGACCCGCTGTGCCTATGTTCCCTCAGCCTGGCTGCACCCCAAAGCCAAGCTGGGTCTGGTACACTCACCCCTTCCAGGATGTGACTTGGGCCACAGTGAAATGTTCGCTTGTGCTCCAGGCTTCCTAACTGTCCCTTCCCCCGACCCTTCCCCTGGCAACCGTACGTTCCTTCTCTAAGCCCATGAGTCTGTTTCTGTTTTGTAAATTCACTTGTATCGTTTCTTTTCAGATTCCACATATAAGGGATGCACACGGCTATATTTAAACTGGATCACCAACAAGGACCTACTGTACAGCACAGGGAACTCTGCTCCTGTGTTACGTGGCAGCCTGGATGGGAGGGGAGTTCGGGGGAGAATGGATTCGTGTTTAGGTACGGCCGAGTCTCTCTGCTGTGCACCTGAAACTATCACAATGTTGTTAATTGGCTGTGCCCAAGTACAAAACAAAAATTTTAAAAAACAAAAGAAAGAGAGCGCCCAGGCTTAATGACCAAAAATGCTGCTTATGTGCCTAGCAACGTCCAGCACACCAGGGATGGGATTGGAAGGGGCAGGCCGGGAAGGCCCGCGTGGCCGTGGTGATGGTCAGGCCCACGTCAGTGCAGAGCAGGTACCGCATGCCACCTGGGAGTCTCGGCATTCCCGTCCTGGGCACGCAGCAGCTCCTTACCTCCAAAATGGGGGCCCTGTGGCCTGCTCCTGGGGCATCTCATGGATGAGGTGCATCATAAAGGGTGAACAGCTTAGCCGGGTGAGGGCAGCCTCACCTAGCTTCAGCTTACACTCCAGACTTGCAGACGCTTCGACAGGGCCCAGAAGGTTGAAGAATGACACTCACGTCACGATTCTGCTCAGTGATAGACTTGAATCCAAGCCCACGGGGTCCAAAGCCACGCCACTGACGCCCTTGCAAAGCTGTCTCAGCTCTGCCTGAGAAACCCTCAGAGTCATGTTTTCTCCACCAAAACATTCCTCTCGGCACATTGACGGCTTCATCTCCGGTGCTTTTCCTCGTGAATCTTCTCTCATCGAGTGATTCCTTGCTTCCCTGAGGTCACACATGCTTCGAACATCTGCTGGAAGTCCTGCACTGTCTCCACTCCGAGAACCAATGCCAAGACAACTGGCTTCATACCCAAACGTCTTTCATGGCACCTGCATGAAGAAAGTCTGTTCTAATTCCTCCTTCACTAGACACTTTATTGATAAAATCACTTTTCAGCTTTCAATAGGCAGCTGTTATAAAGCTGTGCCTCCCCGCTCCTCCCAATTCAAATACTGAAGCCCTAAGACCCAGTGTATCGACTCTCCCCCTCCTTTTTGTTCACTTGTGGCAATGGGCCCCCTATATTTAAACTGGATCACCAACAAGGACCTACTGTACAGCACAGGGAACTCTGCTCCTGTGTTACGTGGCAGCCTGGATGGGAGGGGAGTTCGGGGGAGAATGGATTCGTGTTTAGGTACGGCCGAGTCTCTCTGCTGTGCACCTGAAACTATCACAATGTTGTTAATTGGCTGTGCCCAAGTACAAAACAAAAATTTTAAAAAACAAAAGAAAGAGAGCGCCCAGGCTTAATGACCAAAAATGCTGCTTATGTGCCTAGCAACGTCCAGCACACCAGGGATGGGATTGGAAGGGGCAGGCCGGGAAGGCCCGCGTGGCCGTGGTGATGGTCAGGCCCACGTCAGTGCAGAGCAGGTACCGCATGCCACCTGGGAGTCTCGGCATTCCCGTCCTGGGCACGCAGCAGCTCCTTACCTCCAAAATGGGGGCCCTGTGGCCTGCTCCTGGGGCATCTCATGGATGAGGTGCATCATAAAGGGTGAACAGCTTAGCCGGGTGAGGGCAGCCTCACCTAGCTTCAGCTTACACTCCAGACTTGCAGACGCTTCGACAGGGCCCAGAAGGTTGAAGAATGACACTCACGTCACGATTCTGCTCAGTGATAGACTTGAATCCAAGCCCACGGGGTCCAAAGCCACGCCACTGACGCCCTTGCAAAGCTGTCTCAGCTCTGCCTGAGAAACCCTCAGAGTCATGTTTTCTCCACCAAAACATTCCTCTCGGCACATTGACGGCTTCATCTCCGGTGCTTTTCCTCGTGAATCTTCTCTCATCGAGTGATTCCTTGCTTCCCTGAGGTCACACATGCTTCGAACATCTGCTGGAAGTCCTGCACTGTCTCCACTCCGAGAACCAATGCCAAGACAACTGGCTTCATACCCAAACGTCTTTCATGGCACCTGCATGAAGAAAGTCTGTTCTAATTCCTCCTTCACTAGACACTTTATTGATAAAATCACTTTTCAGCTTTCAATAGGCAGCTGTTATAAAGCTGTGCCTCCCCGCTCCTCCCAATTCAAATACTGAAGCCCTAAGACCCAGTGTGCCTGTGTTTGTAGACAGAGCCTCTAAGGGAGCGGTTAAGGTTCGATGGGGTGGCAGAGGTGACTTGGAAGATTAGCGTCCTTGTGAGAAGAGACACCAGACACGCACTCTCCCACCACAAAGGAAAGGCTGCTGAAGACACAGCGAGAAGCCACCTGTGCGTGCCAGGAAAGGAGCCCTCACAAGGGACCTAGCTGGCCAGCGCTTTGACCTTGGACTTCTTCCCCCAAACTCTGAGCAAATGCATTTCTGTTGTTTTAGCCACCTGGCTATGGCAGCCCCTCTTTACTTCCTGCCAGTAGAGAGGTACCCTCTGCATAGCTGAGGTTCTTAGTATTTCTCCTGGCAGTCTTGATTCAAATATGCAGATGATGGCACTCTAATGGCAGAAAGTGAAGAAAAACTAAACACCCTCTTGATGAGGGTGAAAGAGGAGAGTGAAAAGGCTGGCTTGAAACTCAACATTCAAAAAACTAGTGTCATAGCATCCAGTCCCATCATCTCATGGCAGATGGGGAAAATGTGGAAACAGTGACAGACGTTATTTTCCTGGGCTCCAAAATCACTGTGGACGGTCATTGCAGCCACAAAATTAAAAGACTTGCTCTTTGGGAGGAAAGCTATGACAAACCTAGACAGCGTATTAAAAAGCAGAGATATCACTTTGCCAACAGAAGTCCGTCAGATCAAAGCTATAGTTTTTCTAGTAATCGTGTATGGATGTGAGAGTTGGATCATAAAGAAGGCTGAATACCAAAGAATCGATGCTTTCTAATTGTGGTGTTGGAGAAGACTTTTGAGAGTCCCTTGCTTCATCTCCGGTGCTTTTCCTCGTGAATCTTCTCTCATCGAGTTCCTTGCTTCCCTGAGGTCACACATGCTTCGAACATCTGCTGGAAGTCCTGCACTGTCTCCACTCCGAGAACCAATGCCAAGACAACTGGCTTCATACCCAAACGTCTTTCATGGCACCTGCATGAAGAAAGTCTGTTCTAATTCCTCCTTCACTAGACACTTTATTGATAAAATCACTTTTCAGCTTTCAATAGGCAGCTGTTATAAAGCTGTGCCTCCCCGCTCCTCCCAATTCAAATACTGAAGCCCTAAGACCCAGTGTGCCTGTGTTTGTAGACAGAGCCTCTAAGGGAGCGGTTAAGGTTCGATGGGGTGGCAGAGGTGACTTGGAAGATTAGCGTCCTTGTGAGAAGAGACACCAGACACGCACTCTCCCACCACAAAGGAAAGGCTGCTGAAGACACAGCGAGAAGCCACCTGTGCGTGCCAGGAAAGGAGCCCTCACAAGGGACCTAGCTGGCCAGCGCTTTGACCTTGGACTTCTTCCCCCAAACTCTGAGCAAATGCATTTCTGTTGTTTTAGCCACCTGGCTATGGCAGCCCCTCTTTACTTCCTGCCAGTAGAGAGGTACCCTCTGCATAGCTGAGGTTCTTAGTATTTCTCCTGGCAGTCTTGATTCAAATATGCAGATGATGGCACTCTAATGGCAGAAAGTGAAGAAAAACTAAACACCCTCTTGATGAGGGTGAAAGAGGAGAGTGAAAAGGCTGGCTTGAAACTCAACATTCAAAAAACTAGTGTCATAGCATCCAGTCCCATCATCTCATGGCAGATGGGGAAAATGTGGAAACAGTGACAGACGTTATTTTCCTGGGCTCCAAAATCACTGTGGACGGTCATTGCAGCCACAAAATTAAAAGACTTGCTCTTTGGGAGGAAAGCTATGACAAACCTAGACAGCGTATTAAAAAGCAGAGATATCACTTTGCCAACAGAAGTCCGTCAGATCAAAGCTATAGTTTTTCTAGTAATCGTGTATGGATGTGAGAGTTGGATCATAAAGAAGGCTGAATACCAAAGAATCGATGCTTTCTAATTGTGGTGTTGGAGAAGACTTTTGAGAGTCCCTTGGACAGCAAAGAGATCAAACCAGTCAATCCTTAAGGAAATCAATCCTGAATATTCATTGGAAGGACTGATGCTGGAGCTGAAACTCCAATACTCTGGTCACTTGATACGAAGAGACAGCTCATTGGAAAAGACCCTGATGCTGGGAAAGATTGAAGGAAGGAGGAGAAGGGGGCGACAGAGGATGAGGTAGTTGGATGGCATCACTGACTCAATGAGCAAGTTTGAGCAAACTCTGGGAGACAGTGAAGGACAGGAAAGCCTGGTGTGCTGCAGTCCATGAGGTCAACTATCTCTTGTGGATTTCTAAATTCCCTGAAATGGGCAGAAGAAGTGTTGTGCTTTGGGGGTGGACACATATGTCTGCCTAGACACCATAGGGATGAGAAGCTTCCTTCTGAACTGTGATCTTAGCCCCCTCCTAAAGGCCTCCACTGTTTTTAATACCAGACTTGCTCGGCTATCATGTCATGGGGCCTTGGCAGAGAGGTGAGTTTATATTTGGAAAAGGCTCATGTGACAATCCTGTGATATGAAAACAGACTCTATGTCAACAGAAGAGTCTGCTTGCTAGTCTGAAAGCCCACTTAGCAGCTGTAGCGGGAGGGCGGGAGGGAGTACGATTTTAGTGTCTATCCAGCCACTGAAGCCAGCAGTCCGTGTGCCTTCAGTGGTGTCTGCTGACTTTGTTTATGAGTACCGAAAAGTCCCTAAAATTTCAAATAATGGGGGAGCCAACAGATGCAGTGGAAACAATAGCTATGGATTCACTAATAACTTGATAACAGCACTTGTTTGTTTGTTTAATTTTTTTACTCTGGTGCAATGTTTCCAATAAAGCAATTTTGTAACCAAAGCTGCGTGTGTCAGGAAGTCCAGTCCCTAGGAAGCAGCTTTACCATCTTCCATCTGTAGCTCAGCAAACACTAAGCAGGAATAATTCTGGGGGCTACCGGGCTGCGGGGCGCCTGCCCTGCCCTTCCTTCACCCACTCCCCAAATGTGCATCCTCTAAGTTCGCTGGATCCCTGCCTACATTCTCCACCCCCTCAACCCACAGACCCCCATGCTTAGTGGGCTTTATGTCCTCCACAGTGCTCTCCCCATGTCAGAGGACAGGAACGTTTTGTCTGCAGACACATCCCTTCTCTATATTAAACTCCAGAGATGCGGTTGCCTCCCTCAGCCTAAGAACAATGCCGGCCCACAGAGAGCTCTCAGGATGTGTGTGCGGAACGAATAGACACAAGCTCACTCTCATGCCAAAGAGAGGTCAAAACCTGATCTCTGAGGTAGTTGGATGGCATCACTGACTCAATGAGCAAGTTTGAGCAAACTCTGGGAGACAGTGAAGGACAGGAAAGCCTGGTGTGCTGCAGTCCATGAGGTCAACTATCTCTTGTGGATTTCTAAATTCCCTGAAATGGGCAGAAGAAGTGTTGTGCTTTGGGGGTGGACACATATGTCTGCCTAGACACCATAGGGATGAGAAGCTTCCTTCTGAACTGTGATCTTAGCCCCCTCCTAAAGGCCTCCACTGTTTTTAATACCAGACTTGCTCGGCTATCATGTCATGGGGCCTTGGCAGAGAGGTGAGTTTATATTTGGAAAAGGCTCATGTGACAATCCTGTGATATGAAAACAGACTCTATGTCAACAGAAGAGTCTGCTTGCTAGTCTGAAAGCCCACTTAGCAGCTGTAGCGGGAGGGCGGGAGGGAGTACGATTTTAGTGTCTATCCAGCCACTGAAGCCAGCAGTCCGTGTGCCTTCAGTGGTGTCTGCTGACTTTGTTTATGAGTACCGAAAAGTCCCTAAAATTTCAAATAATGGGGGAGCCAACAGATGCAGTGGAAACAATAGCTATGGATTCACTAATAACTTGATAACAGCACTTGTTTGTTTGTTTAATTTTTTTACTCTGGTGCAATGTTTCCAATAAAGCAATTTTGTAACCAAAGCTGCGTGTGTCAGGAAGTCCAGTCCCTAGGAAGCAGCTTTACCATCTTCCATCTGTAGCTCAGCAAACACTAAGCAGGAATAATTCTGGGGGCTACCGGGCTGCGGGGCGCCTGCCCTGCCCTTCCTTCACCCACTCCCCAAATGTGCATCCTCTAAGTTCGCTGGATCCCTGCCTACATTCTCCACCCCCTCAACCCACAGACCCCCATGCTTAGTGGGCTTTATGTCCTCCACAGTGCTCTCCCCATGTCAGAGGACAGGAACGTTTTGTCTGCAGACACATCCCTTCTCTATATTAAACTCCAGAGATGCGGTTGCCTCCCTCAGCCTAAGAACAATGCCGGCCCACAGAGAGCTCTCAGGATGTGTGTGCGGAACGAATAGACACAAGCTCACTCTCGGCCATAAACGCACATGGTAACTTCTCCGGGCTCCGTGGTCAGTGGACTGCAGGCCAGGGTGCTGGCTGGTCTTCTGCCTCCCAGGTGGCGTCAGTGGTAAAGAACCCGCCTGCCAATGCAGGAGACACAACAGATGCTGGTTCCATCCCTGGGTTGGGAAGATCTTCTGGAGGAGGAGATAGCAACCCACTCCAGTATTTTTGCCTGGGAAATATTGGACAGCGAGTCTTGCGGGCTACAGTCAGTCTACGGGGCCACAAAGAGTCGGGCACAACTGAAGCAACTGAGCATGCGCACACCGCCTCCAGGCAGTCAGCCCTGACTCTCATCTAGAGGATCTCGCTGGCCTGGTTCACTCTTCTGAAGTCTGGAGACGTGACGTGGTGGGTGGAAAGTCTGGGTTCTAAAAGAACACTGGGCGCAAGCTCCTTTACCCGAGCTTGCAGGACGCCAGAAAGAGAGGAAGCTGTGAGCCGCGCAGCGAGCGTTCCTTGAAGAGCGTGATGATTCTGTCTAAATGCGCATGGTTTCTAACCCCCTCTCCTTCCTGCATGCGATTTTCGTTCCTGGTGGCGAGTAACACTTGCTGGTAAAGGCCTGCCTTCTTCTGTCTTCCGGAGCAGCTGCAAAGAAATTACTCACCCAGCGCCTGGTTTCACTTTAGATTCACCACCACAGACCTGGATCTGGCCTCAGCGAGGGCCAGCACACTCCTGCTCTGGACCTTTAGAACGTTCCCCTTGGCCACAGCTTCAAATGTTTTCTTCTGTTCTAATATACACCCACCTGTTTCCCTGAGACTCCAGACGCCAAAAACTAGGCAGCCTCCCCCATTTGTGCCACCGAGTCCATACATCTGCTGGGGTCTGTTCCCTCGCTCCCCCATGCTTAGTGGGCTTTATGTCCTCCACAGTGCTCTCCCCATGTCAGAGGACAGGAACGTTTTGTCTGCAGACACATCCCTTCTCTATATTAAACTCCAGAGATGCGGTTGCCTCCCTCAGCCTAAGAACAATGCCGGCCCACAGAGAGCTCTCAGGATGTGTGTGCGGAACGAATAGACACAAGCTCACTCTCGGCCATAAACGCACATGGTAACTTCTCCGGGCTCCGTGGTCAGTGGACTGCAGGCCAGGGTGCTGGCTGGTCTTCTGCCTCCCAGGTGGCGTCAGTGGTAAAGAACCCGCCTGCCAATGCAGGAGACACAACAGATGCTGGTTCCATCCCTGGGTTGGGAAGATCTTCTGGAGGAGGAGATAGCAACCCACTCCAGTATTTTTGCCTGGGAAATATTGGACAGCGAGTCTTGCGGGCTACAGTCAGTCTACGGGGCCACAAAGAGTCGGGCACAACTGAAGCAACTGAGCATGCGCACACCGCCTCCAGGCAGTCAGCCCTGACTCTCATCTAGAGGATCTCGCTGGCCTGGTTCACTCTTCTGAAGTCTGGAGACGTGACGTGGTGGGTGGAAAGTCTGGGTTCTAAAAGAACACTGGGCGCAAGCTCCTTTACCCGAGCTTGCAGGACGCCAGAAAGAGAGGAAGCTGTGAGCCGCGCAGCGAGCGTTCCTTGAAGAGCGTGATGATTCTGTCTAAATGCGCATGGTTTCTAACCCCCTCTCCTTCCTGCATGCGATTTTCGTTCCTGGTGGCGAGTAACACTTGCTGGTAAAGGCCTGCCTTCTTCTGTCTTCCGGAGCAGCTGCAAAGAAATTACTCACCCAGCGCCTGGTTTCACTTTAGATTCACCACCACAGACCTGGATCTGGCCTCAGCGAGGGCCAGCACACTCCTGCTCTGGACCTTTAGAACGTTCCCCTTGGCCACAGCTTCAAATGTTTTCTTCTGTTCTAATATACACCCACCTGTTTCCCTGAGACTCCAGACGCCAAAAACTAGGCAGCCTCCCCCATTTGTGCCACCGAGTCCATACATCTGCTGGGGTCTGTTCCCTCGCTCCCCGTTCTACTGCTGAGGTCTGTTCCCTCGCTCCCTGTTCTACCGCAGGAGAAAAACCGTGTTTCCTCCTTATGGCCTGAATGACATCCACCTCCATAATGCATCTGTTGCAGCCCTGAACCCAGCAGGTGAGAGCGTGACTCTCTACAGGCTGACCGTGCCTCCCTTGCACTCCTCCATTTCACATGGAAACCTAACCCGCAGCGCGATTGGATTTGGAGGCAGGGCCTTTGGGAATGATCAGTCGTGTCAGGGGCATGGGGGGACTCTCACCCTCCACCCCCTTGAGTTCTTGAGCTGGACGAATAATAAAGCTGACTCAGGACAGATGAGCAGGAGAAAAAAAAAGTACCAACTTCAGTGGTGTGCACAGAGGTTCCATAGAAATGAGACCTCAGAAGTGGCCAGGGCAGACGGCTTTCATATGTTTTGGACAAAGAAACAAGACACTGGTGAAGAACTGACAGGACGGGGAAACCTGGGTTTGGTGGCCAAGTAGTGAAGAATGTAAACAGACTTCAGGCTTGGGGCCGGCGGCAACGCAGCCACACGGCTTGCTCACCCAGGCTTCTTGGCCGGATTCCCCAGCCCTGGTGATGAGGGTGGCCTTCCACTTCCAGACGCAAGGGGCAGGGTGGCTTCCACGGGGGATTTATTTTACACCTCAGGAAGACAGAAGGGAGTGGCAGAGTGCTCCTCTTCTGTTGGCTGTTTGGTTTTTGTTGTTGTTAATTTTTGGCCTCTCTTATTGTTTTTTTTTTTTTAATTTATTTGTTTTCATCCATCTTTATTCTTTGGCCTGTGTGGGCCTCCCATTGTAGTGGCCTCTCTCCTTGCAGAGCACTGGTTCTGGGCACATGCACTCCAGAGCTCTGGCTCGTAGTTGGACACACTGGTTCAGCTGCTCCACAGTACACGGGATCTTCCCGGGCCAGGGATCAAACCAGTGCCCCTGTACTGCAAGGCGGACTCTTTACCCACTGGACCACCAGGGAAGCTCTATTTCTTGAGCAACTTTAATTTGCAAATATCAATCCACCATTGTGCACATTTGGGGCAACCTGCCTAGGTCCCCCGTCATGAGACCAGAGCCCACAGGGATAAAATGAGTCTTTTTGAGAAAAAGTCACAGGAAGCCCCCTTCCCCCCAGGAACGAGGAAAGGGTCCTCACAAGACACCAGACCTGCCCGAGCCTTGATCCTGGACTCCCCAGGCTCCAGAACAGAGGAGCCTGGCAAAGGTGCGAGTCTCTGGTTTGATGTGTGTTTTCTCAGGTGTGAACCTGCCTGCCAAGCAGGAGACGTGTGTTCGATCCCTGGGTGGGAAAGATCTCCTGGAGAAGGGACTGACAGCCCATTCCAGTATTCTTGCTGGAGAAGCCCATGGACAGAGGAGCCTGGTGGGCTACCGTCCAGGGGGTCCATGGGGTCCCTGCTCCTGTGTCCCTCCCCCAGCCCTGCAGGCTCAGAGGACTGTCCCCGGGGTGCAGATGAGGCGAATGTGTACGTGTGTACATGTGTGTGTGTGGTGGTACTTGGAGAAGGGCCACACTGAGCTGGAAACCAGAGGAGGCCCTCATTCTCCCCTCGCTGGGTGGAAATGGCCACATTTGGGCTGAAGTGACCTTGAGAAAGTCTGTAGGACACAGAAGGCCTCCCCAGGGCGGTGTGGTCTCTCTCCAAGTAACACCACACACACATACACATGTACACACATACACACAGCACACAAACACACCCACATCACACACAAATACACACATGGACACACACACACATATACACATACATATTATATATCAATATACACATGTACACACATCATACACATATATACACAAACACATACACCCATGTCACATACAAACACATACACGCGTATAAATACCCACGCACTCTATCCCTGAACCCACCGCATCCCAGGCGTCTGGTATGGAACCTGATAGGGGGAATTCACAGCTGCACTTCGCAGCTTACTTTTCAGCATTTAGAAGTGTTTTTGTTTTCTAGCAGAGTCATCAAGCATTAGGCTATTAAATTTCTTTACAATGTTTCTATTCTGTTTCCAGAATATTCTAATTTCTCAAGAACCACCAGGGAAGCTCTATTTCTTGAGCAACTTTAATTTGCAAACACCATTGTGCACATTTGGGGCAACCTGCCTAGGTCCCCGTCATGAGACCAGAGCCCACAGGGATAAAATGAGTCTTTTGAGAAAAGTCACAGGAAGCCCCTTCCCCCAGGAACGAGGAAAGGGTCCTCACAAGACACCAGACCTGCCCGAGCCTTGATCCTGGACTCCCAGGCTCCAGAACAGAGGAGCCTGGCAAAGGTCGAGTCTCTGGTTTGATGTGTGTTTTCTCAGGTGTGAACCTGCCTGCCAAGCAGGAGACGTGTGTTCGATCCCTGGGTGGGAAAGATCTCCTGGAGAAGGGACTGACAGCCCATTCCAGTATTCTTGCTGGAGAAGCCCATGGACAGAGGAGCCTGGTGGGCTACCGTCCAGGGGGTCCATGGGGTCCCTGCTCCTGTGTCCCTCCCCCAGCCCTGCAGGCTCAGAGGACTGTCCCCGGGGTGCAGATGAGGCGAATGTGTACGTGTGTACATGTGTGTGTGTGGTGGTACTTGGAGAAGGGCCACACTGAGCTGGAAACCAGAGGAGGCCCTCATTCTCCCCTCGCTGGGTGGAAATGGCCACATTTGGGCTGAAGTGACCTTGAGAAAGTCTGTAGGACACAGAAGGCCTCCCCAGGGCGGTGTGGTCTCTCTCCAAGTAACACCACACACACATACACATGTACACACATACACACAGCACACACACAAATACACACAAACACACCCACATCACACACAAATACACACATGGACACACACACACATATACACATACATATTATATATCAATATACACATGTACACACATCATACACATATATACACAAACACATACACCCATGTCACATACAAACACATACACGCGTATAAATACCCACGCACTCTATCCCTGAACCCACCGCATCCCAGGCGTCTGGTATGGAACCTGATAGGGGGAATTCACAGCTGCACTTCGCAGCTTACTTTTCAGCATTTAGAAGTGTTTTTGTTTTCTAGCAGAGTCATCAAGCATTAGGCTATTAAATTTCTTTACAATGTTTCTATTCTGTTTCCAGAATATTCTAATTTCTCAAGAACTGTGTGAAAAAGAATTGCCTCCCCCCACTCCGCCCCGACCCCGAACCTGGGGAAAGGATACTCTTACTGTTTTGTGGTTTTATTTGAAAAGGTCTGCATTCTTTCTGAACATCAGTGTTTGTTGATGAGGTCTCTGAAGGACACAGAATGTCAGGTCGCTCTCCGGAGGGCCTGGGAAGCCCCAGCTGATGACAGCAGCAGCAGCAGCAGCTCGGGTCTGGACAGCACAGAACGTGCTGGGGGTGGTCGAAGGAGACACGCCCGGATGGTGGCGCACGCTGTCACGGTGTTCTCAGGGACAGCAGACTCATAAAGCCCCCCACTGTGTGCACAGCACCCGCCCCCGGAGTTGGGCTGTGCACTCAGACCTCAAGGTGGGCAGGCAGGGGGGACCCTGTCCGGGCTGCTGGTCTGGCCTGGCAGGGATGGACTTCCGCCGCCTCCTGGCCGAGGCTCCAGCACATGAAGGGCTTCAACCCCCAGGCTGGGTTCTTGGCCCAAGTGCAGGGGTCCCGGTGCAGCTCAGGTCCCCTGCCCCGCTGCTCATTGAAGTGTGTTTGTTAATAAGAATAACATTTGCATTCTCACTTAGAGCAAAAGGGGGAGGCGTGTCTGACTCTGTGACCCCCTAGACTGGAGCCATGAGGCTCCTCTGTCCATGGAACTCTCTAGGCAAGCAGCCTGGAGTTGCCATTTCCTCCTCCAGGGGATCTTCCCAACCCAAGGACTGAACATGTGTCTCTGACATCTACTACACTGGCAGGCAGGTTCTTTACCACTAGCGCCACCAGGGAAGCAATAAAGAGGGGCTAAGGTAGCATGAATAGATAAACCGAGGCATATAAAAGTTGATGAGAATTTGTGCAAAACTGGATTTCAACTGGCAGCGTCCCAGTCAGCAGGCAGAAAGGATGTGGAGGGGCTGCACACACGAGATTGCACAGGGCAGTGACACCAGGAAACAGTGGGCTGGCGGTGGCAGGGCCACTCTCAGGGCACAGCCAGGTCCCTCAGGCAGAGGACCTCATCAGTGGGGCCAGGGTGGAGCAACCCTGTCCTGCACCCCGAAGTCCCTGGCTTCCGCAAGCTGCCTCTGGAGACCCCGAGGGTCCAGGCTGTGGGGGTTTTGCAGTGGTTCCCATACTATACAGATGAGTTCTCCTGATCCAACCTCAGGATGGCCATGGCTTCCTTTACCCGAATTCTGATTTGTAATTAACAAAAAGCCGTGTTGTTGATGAGGTCTCTGAAGGACACAGAATGTCAGGTCGCTCTCCGGAGGGCCTGGGAAGCCCCAGCTGATGACAGCAGCAGCAGCAGCAGCTCGGGTCTGGACAGCACAGAACGTGCTGGGGGTGGTCGAAGGAGACACGCCCGGATGGTGGCGCACGCTGTCACGGTGTTCTCAGGGACAGCAGACTCATAAAGCCCCCCACTGTGTGCACAGCACCCGCCCCCGGAGTTGGGCTGTGCACTCAGACCTCAAGGTGGGCAGGCAGGGGGGACCCTGTCCGGGCTGCTGGTCTGGCCTGGCAGGGATGGACTTCCGCCGCCTCCTGGCCGAGGCTCCAGCACATGAAGGGCTTCAACCCCCAGGCTGGGTTCTTGGCCCAAGTGCAGGGGTCCCGGTGCAGCTCAGGTCCCCTGCCCCGCTGCTCATTGAAGTGTGTTTGTTAATAAGAATAACATTTGCATTCTCACTTAGAGCAAAAGGGGGAGGCGTGTCTGACTCTGTGACCCCCTAGACTGGAGCCATGAGGCTCCTCTGTCCATGGAACTCTCTAGGCAAGCAGCCTGGAGTTGCCATTTCCTCCTCCAGGGGATCTTCCCAACCCAAGGACTGAACATGTGTCTCTGACATCTACTACACTGGCAGGCAGGTTCTTTACCACTAGCGCCACCAGGGAAGCAATAAAGAGGGGCTAAGGTAGCATGAATAGATAAACCGAGGCATATAAAAGTTGATGAGAATTTGTGCAAAACTGGATTTCAACTGGCAGCGTCCCAGTCAGCAGGCAGAAAGGATGTGGAGGGGCTGCACACACGAGATTGCACAGGGCAGTGACACCAGGAAACAGTGGGCTGGCGGTGGCAGGGCCACTCTCAGGGCACAGCCAGGTCCCTCAGGCAGAGGACCTCATCAGTGGGGCCAGGGTGGAGCAACCCTGTCCTGCACCCCGAAGTCCCTGGCTTCCGCAAGCTGCCTCTGGAGACCCCGAGGGTCCAGGCTGTGGGGGTTTTGCAGTGGTTCCCATACTATACAGATGAGTTCTCCTGATCCAACCTCAGGATGGCCATGGCTTCCTTTACCCGAATTCTGATTTGTAATTAACAAAAAGCCGTGTGTGTGTCAGCAATGAGGTCTGCGTGGTCTCCCCTACGGCTCCAGAGCCTTCAGGAGACTGGAGCTGGAAGGCGGACGGGAAGCAGGTGAGGGTGAACAGGAAGCATCTGCCTGGCCAGACCAGGGCATCTCCCATCACACCCTGGACGCTCTGTCCCTCAGGGGACAGAAGGTGGGGCCAGATGTGACTGGCTGTGCACAGTGGGGGCGGTGCTGGGAGGGGCTGTCATGGAAACAACAGGCTCCCTGAGGAGGCTTTGTTTGGGCTGCAAATAGGGAAGTGGTCCACAAAATTAAGACAAAACGTTATTTCTTGACAAACACATTCTGCGATGTTTTAGTGACTGATCCTGCCGCCCTATGAGACATGGAAATGCTTGATTCGGAGAGGCTGGTGTCGATGTCATAGGGGAGAAGGAAGGAGTGGAGAGGGGAGGTGGAAGGAGGGAGGGCAACCAGAACTGGTTCTCTTACCTTGTCTCCATCAATTTCCTGTTTTATCAGACAGTTCCCCCCTTATCTAGTCTGACTTTACCCCTCCCTTGTTAGAAAGTGGGCTTTCTGTTCCTGATAGCTGTTGGAAAGGAAGGAGATCTTTGCTAACACGTGTGAGTCCTGACCAAAACCCATGTCGAAGTAGGGCTGGTTGTGTTGTTTGATCCACGATGCTGAGGTCTCAGAGAGTCAACGTTCTACTTGAGGTCCACATGGAAACGCAGGGTTGGGGGGAGAGGGGCACCCTCTGATGCTCCAAGAGGCAGAACCTGGCAGCTGTCTCTTCTGTCACCGTGGGGACCTGGCTCTGGAGGTAGGCAGACCCAAGGCCATTGGTGTCACGATGCATGATAGTAGTAAGCACCCAGCTCTAGAGTTCTTCCACGGGGATTTGGCTCAATGAGCTAGTAAACTTGAACACAGAATCCAGGGGAAAGCTGCAAAGTTGTCCCTTTGCCAGCCACTCGAAAATAGAGTACAGAACAAGACCTTGGGCTTCTGGTCCGTGCCATACTATACAGATGAGTTCTCCTGATCCAACCTCAGGATGGCCATGGCTTCCTTTACCCGAATTCTGATTTGTAATTAACAAAAAGCCGTGTGTGTGTCAGCAATGAGGTCTGCGTGGTCTCCCTACGGCTCCAGAGCCTTCAGGAGACTGGAGCTGGAAGGCGGACGGGAAGCAGGTGAGGGTGAACAGGAAGCATCTGCCTGGCCAGACCAGGGCATCTCCCATCACACCCTGGACGCTCTGTCCCTCAGGGGACAGAAGGTGGGGCCAGATGTGACTGGCTGTGCACAGTGGGGGCGGTGCTGGGAGGGGCTGTCATGGAAACAACAGGCTCCCTGAGGAGGCTTTGTTTGGGCTGCAAATAGGGAAGTGGTCCACAAAATTAAGACAAAACGTTATTTCTTGACAAACACATTCTGCGATGTTTTAGTGACTGATCCTGCCGCCCTATGAGACATGGAAATGCTTGATTCGGAGAGGCTGGTGTCGATGTCATAGGGAGAAGGAAGGAGTGGAGAGGGGAGGTGGAAGGAGGGAGGGCAACCAGAACTGGTTCTCTTACCTTGTCTCCATCAATTTCCTGTTTTATCAGACAGTTCCCCCCTTATCTAGTCTGACTTTACCCCTCCCTTGTTAGAAAGTGGGCTTTCTGTTCCTGATAGCTGTTGGAAAGGAAGGAGATCTTTGCTAACACGTGTGAGTCCTGACCAAAACCCATGTCGAAGTAGGGCTGGTTGTGTTGTTTGATCCACGATGCTGAGGTCTCAGAGAGTCAACGTTCTACTTGAGGTCCACATGGAAACGCAGGGTTGGGGGGAGAGGGGCACCCTCTGATGCTCCAAGAGGCAGAACCTGGCAGCTGTCTCTTCTGTCACCGTGGGGACCTGGCTCTGGAGGTAGGCAGACCCAAGGCCATTGGTGTCACGATGCATGATAGTAGTAAGCACCCAGCTCTAGAGTTCTTCCACGGGGATTTGGCTCAATGAGCTAGTAAACTTGAACACAGAATCCAGGGGAAAGCTGCAAAGTTGTCCCTTTGCCAGCCACTCGAAAATAGAGTACAGAACAAGACCTTAGGCTGCTATGTGGGTTGCTTCTGTTGCCCTAGGGTCCAGGAGCCCTGTGCAATGTGGTTTTTTCCCCCACCAGTAAAACAATCACCAGGAGGAGGAACCCAAGACCCAGGGGGACTCGAAGGCAGGTGCTAACAGCTGTGGGGGCTTAGGGTGAGCACCTCCGAGCATTTCAGTCCTGTAACCAAACTGCTCTCCTGGGAAAAAGCCCTCTCACCTCCTAAAGAAGCCCTTTAAGAACCATCAGAGTGTCCCAGTACCCATTAGCCCTAAATCTGTGCTTAGTCACTTAGTTGTGTTCAACTCCGTCAGCTCCATGGACTGTCTGTAGCCCACCAGGCTCCTCTGTCCATGGGATTATCCAGGCAATAATACTGGAGTAGGCAGACGCTTCTTTTTCCAGGGGATCTTCCCGACTCAGGGATCAAATCCAGGTCTCCACATTGGCAGGTGGATTCTTGACCACTGAGCCATCTGGGTAGCCCTTTAGCTCTGAACAGCAAGAGCAGTTGGTGGGACGCTTGTCAGGGATTTCGGTGGGAGAGAGCTACCCACAGGGGAGCCCCAAGCTGTGCGTGGGCAGGTTGTGCTGACCCAGTGCTGCTGTCGGGCAGTGAGAGGGAGCACAATGGTGTTGACCCACTCACAGGAACCGCCCCTAAGACTGGTCACCACACTCCCAGCACGCTGACCTCCACAGACTCCCATTTGAACACGCTGTGTCTGAAGCTACATTGTTCATGAACCATAACGTGAAGGTCCTGGTGCTTCCAGACAGGACTAGCAGGTGCTGAAACATGATTTATGCAAGGAAAACTCACCATCCAAACACGGGTACTGTAATGTTGGATACCAAGTGCTTATTAATTGAAACTGTCTCTGCAAATTATTGGCAATAAAATGTTAATAACTGGTACAATATTAACATTGAATGCAATTAATTTGCTAATAAAGTTAGTATCCCGAGTGACCTTACACGACATAAAATTTTTTGCTTCCAAATATATTAATGGTGCTACACAGCATTTTAAGATCATAAAAAAAAAAAGTGTGAGGTTGGAGTTAGAAGGCGCAAGGGTCTACAAGAAATGATTCCAAATATAACTCGGCCTAAAAGCTACTACACACCATGAAGATATACTGTACAGATGAGGGTGGCTTTTCTGCCCTAGTGAGTTGTAGAAACAGCCTCTTCAATCAAGAACAAGAGCCAGGGGTGCTGGCTGTGGAACTTACTCACAGGGCAGGTGAAAATTAAGGGAGAGTATGACGATGGAAAAGGAAGACCCAGAGAGTGAATGGCTCAGGTCATAAGAAGGTCCTGAAAACAAGTCTTCAGACAGGCGCTGGGGACCTTCAGTGGGGCCAGGCTGTCTGGGAGGACTTAAATCGTCCCACTTGGAGGCAGGCAGCTGGGAGAACTCCGCTCTTAGAGAGGAGCCAAAGCAAACAAGTGCTACAGGGTGAAACAGAGGCCAGCTTCAGGCACATCAGCTGAGTGTCTGTGATCTGACTCCCATTCGAGTATTTCTACTGGTAACTTTGAAAACTTTGGCTGCCACCCATGAGACAGCCGTGTTCCACACAGAATATTCGCAAATCCTATATCTGACGAGGAATTAATATCTAGAATATACAGAGAACTACAACTCAACAACCACAGCCAGAACACCCATCGACTCAATTTTTTAAAGGTCAAAAGTCTTCAGAACACACAGGTGGGGCTTCCCTAGTGGTCCAGTGGGTAAAGAGTCCACCTTGCAGTGCAAGGGGCACCGGTTCGATCCCCGGCCCGGGAAGATTCCACGTGCCGTGGAGTGGTTGGACAGGTGTGTCCAATTATGAACCAGAGCTCTGGCGCGTATGCGCCCAGAGCTGGTGCTCTGCAAGTATAGAGAGGCCACCGCGATGGGAGGCCCACACAGGCCAAAGAATTAAGATGGATGAAAATAAATAAATTAAGGACCAATCTAAAGAGGCCAAAATTTAAAAAAAAAAAAAGAGAGAGACACACACAAGTGGCCAAGAAAACACAAGAAAAGATGCGTGACATCACTATTTATTAAGCAAATGAAAATCAAAGCTACTTCTCATTAGATGGCTCTCATTAAAAAACAAAGAAAAGGAGAAAGTCACAAGTGTGAGCCAAGACAGAGAACTCGGGACCGTTCGAAGCAAAGTAGAAGTCTGTGCACTGGCTCCTCGGACAAAATTTTTTTTATTCCTTTGCTTTGATTATGCTGGGTCTTCGTTGCTGCATGAGGGCTTTCTCTAGTTGAGGCAAGTGGAGGCTACTCTCTAGCTGCGGTGCACGGACCTCTCACTGCGGTGACTTCTCTTGTGGCAGAGCACAGCTCTAGGGCTCCCGGGCTTCAGTGGTTCTGGAGCACGGGCTTTAGTTGCTGCATGGCATGTGGGATCTTCCCAGGCCAGAAATCAAGCCTGTGACCCCTGCATTGGCAGGCGAATTCCCATCCACTGTACCACCAGGGACATCCCCCTTAGACACAATTAAACATAGAATTATTGTATGATCCAGCATTTCCACTTCTGCAAAAATACCCTAGACAAATTGAAAGCAGGGACCTAGACGTTACTACAGCTAACTTCGCAATCGCAATAATCACAGTAGCCAAAAGATGGAAGCCAAGGTAATAGCCATGGGTGTATAAATGAGTATACGAGACGTAAGTATGGACTTCCAGGGGAACATCAGCCTGAAAGCCGAAGGAGATCCTGGTGCAGGCAACAGCAGGGCTGAACCTTGAGGGTATTATTCTGAGTGAAGCAAGTCAGTCACAAAAAGACAAACACGGTGTGACCTCACCTTGTGTGAGATACCAAGAGGAGTCAGATTCACAGAGACAGATGGTGGGGGCCAGAAGCTGGGGGAAGGGGAGCTGGGGTTTCATGGGGACAGAGGCTCAGCTTGGGGAGATGAGAAAGTGCTGGAGGCGATGGTGGGGCTGGCTGCACAGCACAATGAATGTGCTTAGTGCTGCCCAGCTACACACTTCAACATGGTTAAAATGGTACCTTTTGTGCCCTCTGTATTTTATCATAATTAAAGATTCACAGAAAGAAAATACTTCGTCCAGGTCTCTTTTGAATATTGTAAGAACAAATAGTGACCAGGAAAGAGTGTGCCTGAAGTCTTATGCAATATGAAAGGGGCTTCCCAGGGACTCGGGGCCTCAAGGATCAGCCTGCAAGTCAGGAGATGCAGGAGATGCCGGTTCAATCTCTGGGTCACCAAGATCCCCTGGAGGAGGAAATGGCAACCCACTCTAGTATTCCTGCTTGGGAAATCCCATGGGCAGAGGAACCTGGTGGGCTACAGTCTGTGGGACCCCAAAGAGCCCGACGTGACTGAAGCAACTGAGCATGCCCATGTGCAGTGTGGAAGGCAACAGTGAAGTCTAAAACCTTTTGAGAGTCACGGTTATTTGAACAGAAGACTGTTTCCCGGGAAAAAAAAATTGTTTCTTTAACTTTTAAAATACTTTAGCCATTTCAAAACAAAGCTTTCTGCCACATTATTACACACGCCGTGGGAAAAATACCTCTTAGGCCCATTCCGTGACCCGTTTGTTATGTCTAGACACTTTTTCTGGTAAAAAAAGTCTTCCTTCTACTCAAACCAAATGTCTCCCATGGCAGTTTAATCTCATTTCTTCTTTTTTCAATCTCCAGTGGATTTATTATGTTTGACTAATTAGAGAGGATTCCATTCACAGAGTTTTAAACAGTGTGGCAGTTAAGCCACCTTTTGGGAAGCAGTCTGCATGTTAGGTTTTCAAAACTTTCATTTCCTTTGCAGGTGAGAAGGTCTAATATATGGAATCCAAAATAGGACACAAATGAGCCTATCTATGAAACAGAAACAGATTCATTAAGTACAGGCTTGTGGTTGCAAGGGGGAGGGAGGGAAGGATGGGGAGGATAAGCTGATAAAAGCTTCTGTATGCAAGATAAACAACAAGGTTCTACTACAAAGCACAGGGAACTGTAGTCAATATCCTATGACAAACCACAATGGAAATGAATATGCCAAAGAATGTGTGTGTGTATACATATATATATGTATCCGAGTCACTTAGCTATACAGAAGAAATTAGCACAGCATTATAAATCAACTATACTTGAATAAAAGAAATTAAAAAGTAAAAAATGTTAGATAATGGCAAAAATTTTAAAAAAGCCTCTTATGTTTCTTTCATCCAGCTCCTACCATGTCTCACATACACATACAAACAAAATAGCGTTGGCCTGAAGTCTTATGCAATATGAAAGGGCTTCCCAGGGACTCGGGGCCTCAAGGATCAGCCTGCAAGTCAGGAGATGCAGGAGATGCCGGTTCAATCTCTGGGTCACCAAGATCCCCTGGAGGAGGAAATGGCAACCCACTCTAGTATTCCTGCTTGGGAAATCCCATGGGCAGAGGAACCTGGTGGGCTACAGTCTGTGGGACCCCAAAGAGCCCGACGTGACTGAAGCAACTGAGCATGCCCATGTGCAGTGTGGAAGGCAACAGTGAAGTCTAAAACCTTTTGAGAGTCACGGTTATTTGAACAGAAGACTGTTTCCCGGGAAAAAAAAATTGTTTCTTTAACTTTTAAAATACTTTAGCCATTTCAAAACAAAGCTTTCTGCCACATTATTACACACGCCGTGGGAAAAATACCTCTTAGGCCCATTCCGTGACCCGTTTGTTATGTCTAGACACTTTTTCTGGTAAAAAAAGTCTTCCTTCTACTCAAACCAAATGTCTCCCATGGCAGTTTAATCTCATTTCTTCTTTTTTCAATCTCCAGTGGATTTATTATGTTTGACTAATTAGAGAGGATTCCATTCACAGAGTTTTAAACAGTGTGGCAGTTAAGCCACCTTTTGGGAAGCAGTCTGCATGTTAGGTTTTCAAAACTTTCATTTCCTTTGCAGGTGAGAAGGTCTAATATATGGAATCCAAAATAGGACACAAATGAGCCTATCTATGAAACAGAAACAGATTCATTAAGTACAGGCTTGTGGTTGCAAGGGGGAGGGAGGGAAGGATGGGGAGGATAAGCTGATAAAAGCTTCTGTATGCAAGATAAACAACAAGGTTCTACTACAAAGCACAGGGAACTGTAGTCAATATCCTATGACAAACCACAATGGAAATGAATATGCCAAAGAATGTGTGTGTGTATACATATATATATGTATCCGAGTCACTTAGCTATACAGAAGAAATTAGCACAGCATTATAAATCAACTATACTTGAATAAAAGAAATTAAAAAGTAAAAAATGTTAGATAATGGCAAAAATTTTAAAAAAGCCTCTTATGTTTCTTTCATCCAGCTCCTACCATGTCTCACATACACATACAAACAAAATAGCAGAATTTTGAGATTTAAGCATATACATTTTTATAAGGTTTCCTTTTGGAATTCTCAATCACACAGTATATCTAATGGAAGAAATTAATCTTATTGCAAGTAAAATAAACTACACTGATAGGTTTATACTTGTAGGATAGTTTCTTTCTGGTTAAATATTTGTTTAATCCAGAAATTAGAATAAATATTCAGTGTAGAACTGGAGGTCAAGCTTTTTCTGTTCTGATCTATGTCCTCATTCCCCCAAGTAAGGACATGTTGCTAAACTTTACTAAAAGAAAAAGCATAATGTAATCAGTGTGTTTATAGGAAACTTCGTATTTTGATCCATGAATGAGACCATAAGACACTGCACGAATATATTCTTAGCAAGGCGGCCATTCTAATTTGTGGGTTATCAGCATCTACTTTTCTTGGTCTGCATCATGTTAGGTTTATGGGCTATTAAAGGGTTAATACGGCAGTTGCAAACTCCCCTAAAGGGTCAGCATCATAGGTCCGGTTGCTGATCTGCTGGCGCCTGGGAGTCTCTCAAGGCTGGCGATAGGAGTTCGCTCTGGCCATAAAGATTCTCCACTACATCTGGAAAGTGACAAGAACTGCACACCCCCATGCCCACAGACAACTCAAGGACAGCAGACTCATCACTAATTTCCCACCTAGCTTAAACAAAGACTTCGTTTCTGTGCCTGCTCTGAAGAATCCCCCTCCCCTTTTTTCTTCTCCCCTTTCCTCCCTAATAAAACCTCCTCGTCCCATCTCCAGGGCTCGATTTCCCAGGTCCATCTCTCAGACCTGTGAATCTCACCCGGGAACTCTTCCCAAATGGGCTCTTTCCCTAACAGTTTGCTGTCCGCCGTGTCTTTGCGATTCTTACACATCAAAAAAATTTTCATCCATCTTTGTTCCTTGGCTCCTGTGGGCCTCCCATTGCAGTGACCTCTCGTTGCAGAGCACCGAATCTGGTCCCATGGCACAGCATTATAAATCAACTATACTTGAATAAAAGAAATTAAAAAGTAAAAAATGTTAGATAATGGCAAAAATTTTAAAAAAGCCTCTTATGTTTCTTTCATCCAGCTCCTACCATGTCTCACATACACATACAAACAAAATAGCAGAATTTTGAGATTTAAGCATATACATTTTTATAAGGTTTCCTTTTGGAATTCTCAATCACACAGTATATCTAATGGAAGAAATTAATCTTATTGCAAGTAAAATAAACTACACTGATAGGTTTATACTTGTAGGATAGTTTCTTTCTGGTTAAATATTTGTTTAATCCAGAAATTAGAATAAATATTCAGTGTAGAACTGGAGGTCAAGCTTTTTCTGTTCTGATCTATGTCCTCATTCCCCCAAGTAAGGACATGTTGCTAAACTTTACTAAAAGAAAAAGCATAATGTAATCAGTGTGTTTATAGGAAACTTCGTATTTTGATCCATGAATGAGACCATAAGACACTGCACGAATATATTCTTAGCAAGGCGGCCATTCTAATTTGTGGGTTATCAGCATCTACTTTTCTTGGTCTGCATCATGTTAGGTTTATGGGCTATTAAAGGGTTAATACGGCAGTTGCAAACTCCCCTAAAGGGTCAGCATCATAGGTCCGGTTGCTGATCTGCTGGCGCCTGGGAGTCTCTCAAGGCTGGCGATAGGAGTTCGCTCTGGCCATAAAGATTCTCCACTACATCTGGAAAGTGACAAGAACTGCACACCCCCATGCCCACAGACAACTCAAGGACAGCAGACTCATCACTAATTTCCCACCTAGCTTAAACAAAGACTTCGTTTCTGTGCCTGCTCTGAAGAATCCCCCTCCCCTTTTTTCTTCTCCCCTTTCCTCCCTAATAAAACCTCCTCGTCCCATCTCCAGGGCTCGATTTCCCAGGTCCATCTCTCAGACCTGTGAATCTCACCCGGGAACTCTTCCCAAATGGGCTCTTTCCCTAACAGTTTGCTGTCCGCCGTGTCTTTGCGATTCTTACACATCAAAAAAATTTTCATCCATCTTTATTCTTTGGCCTGCGTGGGCCTCCCATTGCAGTGACCTCTCGTTGCAGAGCACCGAATCTGGGCACATGCGCTCCAGAGCACTGTCTCATAATTGGACACACCCGCCCAACCACTCCGCGGCACGTGGGATCTTCCCGGGCCAGGAATCGAACCAATGCCCCTTGAACTGCAAGTTTGACTCTATCCACTGGACCACCAGGAAAGCTCCCTACATCATTCTTCTTACCATCTTTTTCAAAGTTAATAAAAATTTATTTAAGAAGGCAGAACTAATTAGGCAAAGTCTGTGACCCCTGAGCTTGGTGGTCAGAAACCCTTAATGAGATCACCCATGGCCTGTAGGAGCTCAGAGTCTGGGTCCTCGTGCTGTTTCCCTCCGTCATTCCCCACACCCCACCGCCGCTGTGCATCTTGGAGGATTTCCTCTCTCTCTCTCCTCAGATTATTTTCTCAGTTCACATATATTTTAATATGAGTGATGATCCATGGTGATCTTCATTTATTTAGATTTATTTATTCCCACAACGCATATGTGATCTCAGTGCCCTGACCAGAGATCACATCAGCCCCCCTTGCATTGGAAACTCAGCACCTTAACCACTGAACTGCCAGGAAAGACCCTCAGACTATGTGAGATAAGGTGGTCCCAGCTTCTCTCCCCACACAGTGTGATGGGGTGGGGCCGTGAGCCCCTGTCTTTCACACACACTCCTTACCATCTGGATTTCCCTGAACTGATCTTTCTCACAAGGGAGCAGTGGTCTCACCTTACTAGTACAACAGAAACCGTAAAGGCTATCAGAAGACAAAAAGATGATTTTTAAAAGTGTTTTTACTAAAAGGCATTTCTTTAGGAAAAAATACTTGAAGGAAACAAATACTGATCTTTCTTCATTAGTACATTCCTTGTTTTCAGCAAAGACACAGGAGGGTGCTAGGCAATGCCTCGGGGCAAGTGAGCATTCCGAAAAGGCCAGAACCTTCACAACCCCCAGCAGAACCCAAAGTCCCCTGGGTAAGCACCAACTGCCTGGCTTATCTGAAAAGGCAAGGCCTAAAGGAATGTTGAAATTTAAAAGACCATTGTCCTCGGTATAGACAACGACTTCCTAGAATTCAACAGTCCTGTTTCCTGTAGTTTTCATCTTTGGGAAAATCATGATTTCTGTGAGACATGACATTTATTTATGGTACTTTTTAAAAAGTGTTTCGTATGAGCTATTTTCTAGTACTTACATAAGGGCAAGGTTAGAAGCTGAACCTTAGGTAAATTTACCCCCAAACGTGCCCACGTTTATCGAATCAAAAAGAGCAAAACACCCTTTTGTGCACTTTTATACAATTTACGGCTAAAACCATTATCCTAGCAGCATGATCCATCACGGATTTTTTTTTTTTTTTTGATATGACGAGTTGAAACACTGTTGGACTGTCTTTCACGCTGCACTGCAAATATATCGAACTGAATTCCTATGTACAGAATGGTGCTCACTGCATAGATCCAGACAGTTGACACTTAGAATGCGTGCGCCTTGGCTGTTTGAAGCTTCTCAGTCGATTACAAAACAGACACAGAATTAAGGACTCTAATGTGGAACTGAGGAGTAGGTGAGAAATGTTAAACAAAGGAATCTGTTCCTGTTCAAAGAACATTTTGCACATTTGGTAAAAACCCAGTCTCACTAAGTCCTTTATTCACATCGCATCTACAATAACAAAGAAAGAAAAACCTCAGGTACTTTATTCAATTAAACTGCAATGTATTTTAAAAGGTCTGAGTTGGAAATTTAATAAGGGACTCGACTCTCTTAAAACTCTGATCCTCAAACTGCCCTCAGCAGAGTTATCTGATTTGTGTTTTTGTCCTAAGGCCTTCAAGTGATTGGATAAGGCCACCCACCTTGTGGAGGGTACTCTGCATGCCTCAAAGCCTATGGAGTTAAGCATTCATCCCATCTTAAAAAGACGCTCACAGCAACAGCTAGACGGGCAGGTGGCCAGCTCTCTAGGAACAATGATCCAGTGAAGTTGACACTTACAATTAATCATCACAGTAGGAAAATAGTTGAATTGACTGAATAATGGATTGAATTGATAGGTGTTTTATCCAAGCAGTGATATTTCCCCTTTTAATAGAATACAAGAGCTGGGAAGATTTCTAAAGATGGAGCATCTTGACATCCGAGATGCTCAGATCACAGTTGACCACAGTCAGAACCAGAGAGGCCTGCGTCCTTCCCTTCTCTGCTGCTTCCCCAGCGACAGACACAAGCCCGGGTCCTCAGGATGAACTGGTGAAATTCTAACACACACAGCACAACCACGTGTCAGCAGCTGTTCTCCACAAGCATCATTAAGTCCTCATGGTGGTTTGGGACGTGGGTCCTCCGGGAGCCCTCTACAGATGAAGAAGCAAAGGTGGGGCTTCCCCAATGGCTCAGTGGTAAAGAGTTCACCTGCCAATGCAGGAGACATGGGTTCGATCCCTGATCTGGGAAGATCCCACATGCTGCGGAGCAACTAAGCCCATGAGTCACAACAATTGAGCCCGTGTGCTGCAACTACTGAAGCCTGTGTGCCCTGGAGCCCGAGTTCTACAACAAGAGAAGTCACTTCAAAAACAAGGTTGCTCACCTCATCTAGAAAGTAGCCCCCAATCTCTACAACAAGAAAAGAGCCTGCAGTAGCAGTGAAAACCCAAAATAGCCACACACACACAAAAGAGCAAAGGCGTGGAGACACTGAGGACCCCACCCAAGCCGGTACTGAGGCAGGAAGCAGAGCTGACACTCCCATAAGCCCCTGTGACCTGGCGCCTGTGTACCGACCTGACGAATCTAGCTGTCTGGTGAGCCCGAGTCCCAGAGGACCACAGCTCCTGACTCAGCTGAGAGCCCGGTCTCGGGAGAACTCATCACAGCCTCTGGGCAGTCCTTGAGGAAACGTTCTAGCGCTGCTTTTAGGACCTGACAGTCCTTGATGTATATTTTAATCTACGGTGTGCAAACTCTGTGGCAAGAAATGATGCATGCTTGACCTATACACTATCCAACCCTCATTCTCCAGGCATCCTTCTCATCAAGCTCTTTTGAGAGTCTGTATTTAGGAAGTCCCAGGTGAACCAGCTCTCTAGGAACAATGATCCAGTGAAGTTGACACTTACAATTAATCATCACAGTAGGAAAATAGTTGAATTGACTGAATAATGGATTGAATTGATAGGTGTTTTATCCAAGCAGTGATATTTCCCCTTTTAATAGAATACAAGAGCTGGGAAGATTTCTAAAGATGGAGCATCTTGACATCCGAGATGCTCAGATCACAGTTGACCACAGTCAGAACCAGAGAGGCCTGCGTCCTTCCCTTCTCTGCTGCTTCCCCAGCGACAGACACAAGCCCGGGTCCTCAGGATGAACTGGTGAAATTCTAACACACACAGCACAACCACGTGTCAGCAGCTGTTCTCCACAAGCATCATTAAGTCCTCATGGTGGTTTGGGACGTGGGTCCTCCGGGAGCCCTCTACAGATGAAGAAGCAAAGGTGGGGCTTCCCCAATGGCTCAGTGGTAAAGAGTTCACCTGCCAATGCAGGAGACATGGGTTCGATCCCTGATCTGGGAAGATCCCACATGCTGCGGAGCAACTAAGCCCATGAGTCACAACAATTGAGCCCGTGTGCTGCAACTACTGAAGCCTGTGTGCCCTGGAGCCCGAGTTCTACAACAAGAGAAGTCACTTCAAAAACAAGGTTGCTCACCTCATCTAGAAAGTAGCCCCCAATCTCTACAACAAGAAAAGAGCCTGCAGTAGCAGTGAAAACCCAAAATAGCCACACACACACAAAAGAGCAAAGGCGTGGAGACACTGAGGACCCCACCCAAGCCGGTACTGAGGCAGGAAGCAGAGCTGACACTCCCATAAGCCCCTGTGACCTGGCGCCTGTGTACCGACCTGACGAATCTAGCTGTCTGGTGAGCCCGAGTCCCAGAGGACCACAGCTCCTGACTCAGCTGAGAGCCCGGTCTCGGGAGAACTCATCACAGCCTCTGGGCAGTCCTTGAGGAAACGTTCTAGCGCTGCTTTTAGGACCTGACAGTCCTTGATGTATATTTTAATCTACGGTGTGCAAACTCTGTGGCAAGAAATGATGCATGCTTGACCTATACACTATCCAACCCTCATTCTCCAGGCATCCTTCTCATCAAGCTCTTTTGAGAGTCTGTATTTAGGAAGTCCCAGGTGGAAGAACCCTTCTAGTTTCAGCATGTTATAATTTTATTACAAAGAATAAAAAATGATAAGGACCTTGAGAGGTCACAGAGGTTAGAAGCTGGGAAGGAACAAGGTGAGGAGTCAGTGGAAGGGAGCACCAGGCGGCTACAGGAGAGGCGGGCTCACACCGCTGGTCCAGGAGATGGGAGTGGTGGTCAAGGACATAAGCACGCAGGAAGACACCCAGGGAAGCAGCTGTGAAGCAAGCAGACCATCTCCACATCTGCTGTCTGAAGAAGACGATGTGTCTGATGGGACAGCAGTGACCAGGGCTTTACCTGTGATTTCAGAACAAGACGTGAGTGCCGTGAGCACTTTTAAAGGACCGTGAGGAGAGCAGGTCAGGGTGAAGGAACTGTTGCCGGTGTCTTCAGTGCTACAGCAGGGTCTGGCTTGTATTCCCCAGGACAAATGTGACTCTGATACAACTGAAAAATAGACATTACATAAGCTGCTTTTTCCAGGCACTGTTACAGATGAATCCCTGGATGGGGAGGGACCTCAGTGCTGCTGCACTGCCTAGATACTCCCAGCGAAGGAGGGACGGTGCCCGGTTCCCAGAAGGCTCTGGGCCTCACGGGGCAGGAGGGCTGAGAGAGCTCTGGACTTCCCTGGTGGCTCAGATGGTAAAGAACCCACCTGCAGTGCAGGAGGCCCAGGTTCAATCCCTGGGTCCAAAAGATTCCTGGAGAAGAGAATGGCTACCCACTCCAGTATTCTTGCCCAGAGAATCTCATGGACAGAGGAGCCTGGGTGGCTACAGTCCATGGGGCTGCACAGAGTTGAACATGACTGTGACCAGCTCTTTCACTTTGTCACTAGTTAAGTTAGGGCCTAGGCAGTACATGTACACATACACATATATACATTTATGAAGGGTACATTTCTATTTTATGACTTTTATGGCTGATGTTCTCAGACTCAAAAAGTCTTGAATCATATTTTGGAATTTTTTTTTTTTTTTTTTTTGTCTGCTATTGATTCTCTTACCTGTTCAGTGGCAAACAAAACTTTCGACCCTCGTATCTCGCCTCTGAGAACTGGGCCTGGGGTCCTCAGAAGAGTTAGCTGTTGCTAGAGTTGTGGTTTAGTGGGAAGGAAGTGGTTAGGCACTCACCTGCCCACTTGAGAGCACATTTCTCTGCTTCCTAACAAGTCCGTAAACAAGGCCCTTGGGTTTCTGGTCTGAATATCTAGCAGGGAGACTTTTCATACTCATATTTTTCTCTTTTCTACTTGGAAAACTGACCCCCCTTCCTTTCCCCCGCTGACCTTTGCCAGTAGATTTGAGCCACGTGAATGGTTCTGGGCAGCAGGCTGGATCCTTCACCTGCTGGTGTGAGACAGCTGAAGATCTCTCTCTCCCCGTCGTAAGGGGCGTGGAGAGCGCATGTTGATACGGAGGGATCTGGAGCGCTGAGCCAGCCCATGGAGGACGGCGACCTCACGTTCACCTCATAGACATGTGTCCTGGCAGCCACTGTGGTGTGGTATAGCCTGAGGGTGGAAGAGAGTGTGCTGTACCAGGGAGCCAGCAGTTTATCAGCCAGACCTGCACACTCAACCACGCAAGGGTTCACCACGGATGACCATAATGGGACCACACGTCACCCAGGATGGCCATGAGCACTCACCTTCAGTTTGTGGCCGGAGAACATCTGACCACTAGACAACTGCCCAGTGACATTCTCCAGGGACTTGCTGGAGCGCAGTTCAAACCAGAGCAGGCTGTGTGCTTTTAAAGCCTAGGTCAACACAAATATTGTTTCCTAGTCAAACGAATTTTGAATGTGAGCTGGTAATCTACAGAACTAGTGAGGAATTTCAATTTGAATTACTCTTTTGGGTCTCCTGTGTCCATAAAGATGAAACATTTTGGGTTCTTTGTGAGGTCAAATCCTCGGGGACGCTCTCCTGCTTGGGGGCCATCAGTTCACAGTAGTTACTGCCAAGGTGCCCAGGGTTCCTGCTGGTGGACCGCCTTCACTGAGCATTACCCTATGGGCGTGAGAAAATGTAGTGACGCAGGAAATGCCATGTGTAAAACCCAGCCTCTCTAGCTATACTGCACCTCCGTTTCCTTTGAGGTCTTTTCCTCTGCTTGGGGAAAAGGCTTTGGTGCGGGGGCTCATGAGGCCCAGGTCATCTGTTTCATCCCCATCTGGGGAGGCCTTGGGGCGAAGCTCTTGTACAAGCAGAGCTGGCTTTCGGTCCTGCCAACAGCCTCACCTTCCACAAGGCAAGGAGCCATGTGACGTGGCTACCTGCTGGGACAGGTCAAGGGCAAAGGGTTGGCGTCAAAATATAAATGAGTATCAGACAGGTATTACACCTTTCAGCCATTTAAGTAGAGAATGAAGGAAGCTCAGAAAAGACAACACCCTCCTCCTGGAACATTCCATTAGGGCTTACAGCCAAGGCTGAAGTCCTCTGTGACGGGGACTTTGTCAGTTGATTCCTTTTTAAGAACTCTAGGTTTTTTAAACAGTTGTCTAAGTAAAAGCCCCCAGAGGGACATTGAGCTGAATGTGAAATCATCTAGGTGTGAATCCCTTTACAGAAAGATTTTTCAAACACCATGCTAATCCTGGGGCCAAGGGGAGAAGCAGCGAAGTACTGGGTCATAAGACCACGTGGGTGGGGCAGGTGTGTTCGAGACCAGAGAGGGGTCCCCGCACAGTCTCAGGTAGCGTGTGGGCACCTGGTGGAGGAGGGCTGAGGCACTGCTCACTTCATGTGATTTGTGGCTGGCCCTGGCAGGAGGCAGCGGGAGACATGCGATCCGAGCACCTGCTGCCTCCGTCACCTAACCGTGACCTTCACATCCGGCCCCACGCTGAGCACTCGCCCAGAGTGTCTGGGTTGGACCAGACTCCGTAAATACCTCCCTGGAAAAGTGTAGAATTTAAATCACATTCTGATTTATCTGGCATTTTGCTTTTTTTTAGGAAGGAATAGTAAGTTTTAGATTGTGAGGTCAAATCCCTTTTCCGGATGAAACATTTTGGGTTCTTTGTGAGGTCAATCTCTGCTTGGGGCCATCCGTTCACAGTAGTTACTGCCAAGGTGCCCAGGGTTCCTGCTGGTGGACCGCCTTCACTGAGCATTACCCTATGGGCGTGAGAAAATGTAGTGACGCAGGAAATGCCATGTGTAAAACCCAGCCTCTCTAGCTATACTGCACCTCCGTTTCCTTTGAGGTCTTTTCCTCTGCTTGGGGAAAAGGCTTTGGTGCGGGGGCTCATGAGGCCCAGGTCATCTGTTTCATCCCCATCTGGGGAGGCCTTGGGGCGAAGCTCTTGTACAAGCAGAGCTGGCTTTCGGTCCTGCCAACAGCCTCACCTTCCACAAGGCAAGGAGCCATGTGACGTGGCTACCTGCTGGGACAGGTCAAGGGCAAAGGGTTGGCGTCAAAATATAAATGAGTATCAGACAGGTATTACACCTTTCAGCCATTTAAGTAGAGAATGAAGGAAGCTCAGAAAAGACAACACCCTCCTCCTGGAACATTCCATTAGGGCTTACAGCCAAGGCTGAAGTCCTCTGTGACGGGGACTTTGTCAGTTGATTCCTTTTTAAGAACTCTAGGTTTTTTAAACAGTTGTCTAAGTAAAAGCCCCCAGAGGGACATTGAGCTGAATGTGAAATCATCTAGGTGTGAATCCCTTTACAGAAAGATTTTTCAAACACCATGCTAATCCTGGGGCCAAGGGGAGAAGCAGCGAAGTACTGGGTCATAAGACCACGTGGGTGGGGCAGGTGTGTTCGAGACCAGAGAGGGGTCCCCGCACAGTCTCAGGTAGCGTGTGGGCACCTGGTGGAGGAGGGCTGAGGCACTGCTCACTTCATGTGATTTGTGGCTGGCCCTGGCAGGAGGCAGCGGGAGACATGCGATCCGAGCACCTGCTGCCTCCGTCACCTAACCGTGACCTTCACATCCGGCCCCACGCTGAGCACTCGCCCAGAGTGTCTGGGTTGGACCAGACTCCGTAAATACCTCCCTGGAAAAGTGTAGAATTTAAATCACATTCTGATTTATCTGGCATTTTTGCTAAGAGGAATAGTGTCAATGATTATTTAGGTCCATGCTTTGTTTTAGGGCTTTTCATTTAAATTCTCTGTTCTGCCCGAATAATGGATTTGTCGACACAACCCGTATTTTCAGCATTATTTTTAGCAAACTATTCCTTTTAATGAGATTAAAAAAAAAAAAATCTAGTGGAAGGCTGGTTGGTTCTACTCAATTCCTCCTAATTACTGTGTTCAAGATTATCAACCTATTTAGAGCAGGAAGAATCTATAAACGTAAGCACTCATTGCTATGGTTCAGTTTCCTGGTCAATAGAGACTGATCAGGGCATTTTCTTTTCAGAATTCAGATGCCAAGGCTTGACACACACACACACACACACACACTCTATACAGAGCATTTTCTTTTCAGAATTCAGGGGCCAAAGCTTAAACACACACACACACAGACACACACTCTCTCTCTCTCTCTCTCTCTCTCTCTCTCTCTCTCTCCAGGGCATTTTCTTTTCAGAATTCAGATGCCAAGGCTTGACACACACACACACACACACACACATACTCTCTCTCTCTCTCTCTCTCTCTCTCTCTCTCTATACTATGAGTCACTGAGGCAAACCCTCTGATGGATGAGAGCAAGGTCTCACAGCCATGGTGACACACAACAGACCGTTCAGCTCTGGTGGAAGGCTTGGGGGGCCAGTGGCACAGAGACGATGAACGTGACCCCTCGTTGCTGCGAGAAACTAATGGTACCAGATTTGGCTGCAGTTTACCCACCTGACCGAGTCCCCTACCATCTGAACCCCTTGTTCTAGACAGACAAGATAATCTCGGTTCTGGGGCCAAGGGAGAAGCAGCAGTACTGGGTCATAAGACCACGTGGGTGGGGCAGGTGTGTTCGAGACCAGAGAGGGGTCCCCGCACAGTCTCAGGTAGCGTGTGGGCACCTGGTGGAGGAGGGCTGAGGCACTGCTCACTTCATGTGATTTGTGGCTGGCCCTGGCAGGAGGCAGCGGGAGACATGCGATCCGAGCACCTGCTGCCTCCGTCACCTAACCGTGACCTTCACATCCGGCCCCACGCTGAGCACTCGCCCAGAGTGTCTGGGTTGGACCAGACTCCGTAAATACCTCCCTGGAAAAGTGTAGAATTTAAATCACATTCTGATTTATCTGGCATTTTTGCTAAGAGGAATAGTGTCAATGATTATTTAGGTCCATGCTTTGTTTTAGGGCTTTTCATTTAAATTCTCTGTTCTGCCCGAATAATGGATTTGTCGACACAACCCGTATTTTCAGCATTATTTTTAGCAAACTATTCCTTTTAATGAGATTAAAAAAAAAAAAAATCTAGTGGAAGGCTGGTTGGTTCTACTCAATTCCTCCTAATTACTGTGTTCAAGATTATCAACCTATTTAGAGCAGGAAGAATCTATAAACGTAAGCACTCATTGCTATGGTTCAGTTTCCTGGTCAATAGAGACTGATCAGGGCATTTTCTTTTCAGAATTCAGATGCCAAGGCTTGACACACACACACACACACACACACTCTATACAGAGCATTTTCTTTTCAGAATTCAGGGGCCAAAGCTTAAACACACACACACACAGACACACACTCTCTCTCTCTCTCTCTCTCTCTCTCCAGGGCATTTTCTTTTCAGAATTCAGATGCCAAGGCTTGACACACACACACACACACACACACATACTCTCTCTCTCTCTCTCTCTCTCTCTCTCTCTCTATACTATGAGTCACTGAGGCAAACCCTCTGATGGATGAGAGCAAGGTCTCACAGCCATGGTGACACACAACAGACCGTTCAGCTCTGGTGGAAGGCTTGGGGGGCCAGTGGCACAGAGACGATGAACGTGACCCCTCGTTGCTGCGAGAAACTAATGGTACCAGATTTGGCTGCAGTTTACCCACCTGACCGAGTCCCCTACCATCTGAACCCCTTGTTCTAGACAGACAAGATAATCTCGGTTCTTCAGAAGCACACCATGAAAGATCGGTTAATGTTTCAATGTTACTCTGTGTCACCCTTTGTCCTAAAATGACCATTCTCATCATTGCAACACAAAATTTCTCTCGATTTGGGGCCTTTTAAAGAAAGATGTCATTATGGGGCTTTTTGTTGATGTTGTTTTCAACTTTTTTTGCTGTTGTTGGCCACACAGCTTGTGAGATCTCAAAGTTTCCAACCAGGGGTTGAACTGGTGCTCTTGCATTGGAAGGATGAAGTCTTAGCCAGGCAGATTCTTTACCGTCTGAATCACCAGGGAAGCCCTGATTGGCTCTACTCCAATACAAAATAAGAAGTTCAATGAAAAAAAAGATGAGAGTTTGATTTCTCTTCTCTTAATGTTTAGTGATCTCTAAAAATGGAATAACTTCCTCTTTCTATTTGTTAGGGCCCGACTGCCCACGGGAGAAAAGAACTTGCAGAAAGCAGGGGAGGAAAAGCCTCAAAGTTTTCATGGTCATAGAGTACCTTAAATGCCATTTTTGTCAATAAAAATATCTTCACTCTATTATGTTAGTAACTTAAAACACATGACCCTATGAGTTAGTTGATTACAGCGATTTCTTCCCTAAACTTTTATTGACCACGTGATGCTATTTGAGTTCCACAAAGCAGTCCGTTTTGCAAAATATGAAACTAAGATACAATGTAAATAATTGTTGTAGGCAAATGATTCTAGCTTCTGTACTTTTTTTTTTTGGCCACTTCTATTGGTCTTTCATTTATCCATTTTTCATCCATCTTTGTTCTTTGGCCTGTGTGGGCCTCTCATCGCAGTGGCCTAGTTGGACACATGGGTCCAGCCGCTCCGTGGCACGTGGGATCTTCTCAGGCCAGGGATTGAACCGGCGCCCCCTGCACTGCAAGGCAGTGTCCATACCCACTGGACCACCAGGAAAGCCCACTTCTATACTTTTAACCTATTAGGGAGCAGGCAAAACCTGATATGTGGAGGAAAGACAAGTTCCAGGGCAAGAGAAAAAGTAGGCAAAGATAACTCTACAATCATTAAATAATTACTTCAATTGTTTAAGATAAAGCAATAAACATTATATCATCATTTCACAACAGTCATTTCATCTACTTTAAGTATGTATAGTAATAAGCAATTTTATTGATAGCATTAGTCCATAAAAACATATGAACATAAATACAGCAATTTCTCAAGTCATCTTATAAATGAAATTTTCTCCTTAACATGACTAGTCCTTCTATTTTTCTTATTCCTGTTTTCACTGGATCTCTATCAATTTTTATTAATAAAATGGATACTATACATCACTTTGAAAATGATGTATCCAGTTTAACATTACACAGTATACAATTAGAGTTGCTGGCAAATGCAACAAGATAAGAAACCCTAAGGCTTCTCGACTTAGGTAGTCAAGAGGCCATCTGCATGACTTGCTTTCAGTACAAAGACTTCTAAATCAATAGAAAAGAGAAAGAGTGAATGCAGGAATCAGTGGTCCATTATCAGATCAATTATTTTCAAGTAAATTCCTGAAAAAGTGAGAAATGAGGCCTAAAACAGTCATTTAAATGTCTTTGATATTTTTATGTACTTTCAGATAGAATAAAAGGCATCTACATATAAAAACAATGTAACACAAGCACATATTATGGCTTAATATGAAATTAAATTTCTAGTTAAAATCCCTAATTGGATAGTCTGCACCAACAGGTTTCATTCTTAATATTAAATAGAGCAGAAACTCTGGAAGTGATTTTGGGAACATATTTTATTTTTAATTGCACATAAAATTCCTTTATTACTTTGATTTCATTGGTTACCTAATTTGAAAGGTAAAAGCAACTTCTCTGGTTTTTAGTATTTTGCTATAAATACTTCCTGTGGAGGGAGGTGCTTGGACACAGTAAGATGTATGTTTTTACATTTGTTGTTTGGTCTCAGAAGAATTGAATTCCTTGCTGTTCCAGGTTGGGTTTTTAAGACTCTCTTTAGAAAATATATACACTTTGTCATAGTTTTTTTTTTTTTTTTTTAATTTAACATACTAAGAAGTTTCAGAAGATGGAGACTAGTTTTAAAATGCTGGGAAACTAATGGAATCAGCAGATCAACTTGGCATTCTGGGTGGATAGTTGAGACAGGGAAAAAAAAAAATGGCTAAAGGTTGAGGTCCCCAGAAGCGGGTGTGCCGCATGATCCCAGGTGACCTTCTGCAAGGAAGGGACTGCGGGAGGAAGCTGTCCCTTCACACCCTCTGTCACAAGTAAATAGCACCTCTGAGTTGTGAAGATCAACAAAACATCAGATGATGCCTCAAAGGACTGTGAAAGCCTCCTGAAGTGAGAAACCTGGAGAAGGGTCGTGCACATGCTGTGGGCTTCCCTTGTAGCTTAGCTGGTAAAGAATCTGCCCGCAATGTGGGAGCCCCTGGTTTGATTCATAGCTCGGGAAGATACCCTGAAGAAGGGAAAGGCTACTCACTCCAGTATTCTTGCCTGGAGAATTCCATAGTTCTCCATGGGTCACAAAGAGTTAGACACGACTGAGCAACTTTCACTTCAAGAAAGGAGAGTTTTCATGCAAGCAAGCCTATTTCCACCCAGTATCTTACCTATGAATTGTATGTACCCCAGGGGAAAAAAAGTATGCAAAAGTGTGCTTGCAGCATTGATCAGAATGGCCCAGAGGACCTGTTAACTTGGGATGGGGCCCTGTGAATTTGCACTTCTGGGAAGTTCCTTTAAGATTTGATGCCTCTGGGCCCAGATCACTGATTTAAAGATTTATTTATTTATTTATTTTGGGCGGGGGTCGGGTTGGGGAGGGAGGGGAGCAGGCGGGCCACTTCTATTGGTCTTTCTCTATTTTCATTCATCTTTGTTCTTTGCCTCCTGTGGGCCTCCCATCGCGGTGGCATCCGTTGCAGAGCACCAGCTCTGGGCGCATGCGCTCCAGAACTCCGGCTCGGTAATTAGACACATCGGTCCAGCTGCTCCGCAGCATGTTGTGGGATCTTCCCAGGCCAGGGATCAAACCGGCGCCCCTTGCACTGCAAGGCGGTGTCCTTACCCACTGGACCACCAGGGGAAGCCCCCAGACCACTGATTTAAACAAAGTCAAGAGGACAAAGAGGACAGCTACTTGGCTTGTGTTGGAAAAATCGTTGATTTTGACTGTAAGTATTTCTCAGGACATGGAGTAGTCTTAAGTGACCGTGGTGGGACACAGCACCATGGAGATGCCTTGTAATTAAGTGCCGATGGCTGTAACGACTGTCACGTACGTTTCCCTTTTTTCTCTCTCAGCTCTGAGGCTGCTTTATAGTTTCTCAATTTGTAAATTATATATATATGACTTCTCAGGAATGTAGGGTCTGAAGCTTTCTTCCCTTTTAAATTCTAGTTCTACTCCAGAAAACATTGCCAACTTCCCAACAATGTCCTTAAAATCAATATGGAAATGCAAGTGTTGCCCTTGCTTTTCAGAGAAAAGTAAGTACAGTGAAACGAACTCTCCTTTATTAGAGAGGAAATGTTTATTCTTATTATTGTGTGTGTGGGTGCTGGGAGGCAATGGACTTGTAACTGTACTGCAAATTGTACAAGGAAATACAATTGCAGAACGAAACAGCTCCAAATTTAGTAGGATTTAGTTCTGGGTTTCCCCTAGACACTGCAAGTCAAATGATACAAGGAAATCCTTTCAGACCTCAGACTAGACTTGGCACTCACTGTAAACCATGACCAAGCCCCGTTACGCAACAGAGGTGTTTGCAAACGACTAGGTGATTTAAGGTTAATGTGGGCAACTCACGAAGACCTCCAATGCAGAGGCTGAAGCAGACAGGCAACAACTCTAGCTGTAGCTTTGGAAAATGTGAACTTCTAGGACGGGGACAGTAGTCTGTATTCTAAATTTGATTTCATTTAAGAAGCCTTTTTGAATGCCTTGCCAAGGGCTTCCCCTCCACCCCCCATCGCCCGCCCCAGCCCCTACCACAGTCAACTGCCTTATGCCTGCAAATAACAGAGCATATCCTACTAAGACTCCTGTCTGCCCAGGGCTCCATATTTGAGTGTATTCACTCAGGCTACTTTCTCCTTAAAATTAAAACTGAAGAAACTCGGCTGAATTAGTGGGATTTCTTCCCAGGCCAGGGATCGAACCGGCGCCCCTTGCACTGCAAGGCGGTGTGCTTACTCACTGGACCACCAGGGGAAGCCCCCAGACCAGTGATTTAAACAAAGTCAAGAGGACAAAGAGGACAGCTACTTGGCTTGTGTTGGAAAAATCGTTGATTTTGACTGTAAGTATTTCTCAGGACATGGAGTAGTCTTAAGTGACCGTGGTGGGACACAGCACCATGGAGATGCCTTGTAATTAAGTGCCGATGGCTGTAACGACTGTCACGTACGTTTCCCTTTTTTCTCTCTCAGCTCTGAGGCTGCTTTATAGTTTCTCAATTTGTAAATTATATATATATGACTTCTCAGGAATGTAGGGTCTGAAGCTTTCTTCCCTTTTAAATTCTAGTTCTACTCCAGAAAACATTGCCAACTTCCCAACAATGTCCTTAAAATCAATATGGAAATGCAAGTGTTGCCCTTGCTTTTCAGAGAAAAGTAAGTACAGTGAAACGAACTCTCCTTTATTAGAGAGGAAATGTTTATTCTTATTATTGTGTGTGTGGGTGCTGGGAGGCAATGGACTTGTAACTGTACTGCAAATTGTACAAGGAAATACAATTGCAGAACGAAACAGCTCCAAATTTAGTAGGATTTAGTTCTGGGTTTCCCCTAGACACTGCAAGTCAAATGATACAAGGAAATCCTTTCAGACCTCAGACTAGACTTGGCACTCACTGTAAACCATGACCAAGCCCCGTTACGCAACAGAGGTGTTTGCAAACGACTAGGTGATTTAAGGTTAATGTGGGCAACTCACGAAGACCTCCAATGCAGAGGCTGAAGCAGACAGGCAACAACTCTAGCTGTAGCTTTGGAAAATGTGAACTTCTAGGACGGGGACAGTAGTCTGTATTCTAAATTTGATTTCATTTAAGAAGCCTTTTTGAATGCCTTGCCAAGGGCTTCCCCTCCACCCCCCCTCGCCCGCCCCAGCCCCTACCACAGTCAACTGCCTTATGCCTGCAAATAACAGAGCATATCCTACTAAGACTCCTGTCTGCCCAGGGCTCCATATTTGAGTGTATTCACTCAGGCTACTTTCTCCTTAAAATTAAAACTGAAGAAAGCTGGTGTGAAGAATTTAAGTTCTAAAGGAAAGGGGGCAAGGGTTACTTTCCTGTTGCTAGGGAAAGACCTACTGCAACCAGGGGCCAAGAACGCTAGAAAGAAACTGTGTTGTGAGTATCTAGACGAGCCAAGTCCAGAGAAGTTTGTAAATGATCCCAGATGACGGGATAGTTTAAAGTTTTATTAGCCATTCAACACACGCCAAACACCAGTCTCAAAGGAGACCCTGCACTGGCTGAGCACTGGAGAAAGGCTGGAATCCAGTGGGCCTCTGCCCAGACTCTGGGGTTCACACACCAATAGGAAGGCACACTCACCAGAAGGAAATTATGCACGGAAAGGTCTTAAGCAGAGAACCCGGGAAGACCCTGCGCAGTCTGCGGAACTACAATGGAACCCTCCATAGAACAGCGCTGTTGCAAATGACCTGTGGTCAGCGTTCAAGCAGTCTCAGAAGAAGAGGGAAAAAAAAGAAAGTATGGAACTCTTGAGAAATGCCTAAAGTAGGACGGAGAAAGCAAGCATATAAAAGAGTGGATAAATCAGAGAAATTGCTGTGGAAGGTGTTCCATGATTTCAGAAATTTTCCTAACTTGACCATTTGGACTCATTGAGCCCAAGGCAGGCGCTTTTCGGGTGCTGAAATTCCTGCTTGGAACGGCAGAAAGCAAGCCCTATTAGGGCTGCTACGTGAGCCCATCACAGAGCCAGGGCCCCGGGGCCAGGAAGCGCAGAGCCAAGACCGGGCTAGAGGTTTAAAATTTGCAACCGACTAGGTGATTTAAGGTTAATGTGGGCAACTCACGAAGACCTCCAATGCAGAGGCTGAAGCAGACAGGCAACAACTCTAGCTGTAGCTTTGGAAAATGTGAACTTCTAGGACGGGGACAGTAGTCTGTATTCTAAATTTGATTTCATTTAAGAAGCCTTTTTGAATGCCTTGCCAAGGGCTTCCCCTCCACCCCCATCGCCCGCCCCAGCCCCTACCACAGTCAACTGCCTTATGCCTGCAAATAACAGAGCATATCCTACTAAGACTCCTGTCTGCCCAGGGCTCCATATTTGAGTGTATTCACTCAGGCTACTTTCTCCTTAAAATTAAAACTGAAGAAAGCTGGTGTGAAGAATTTAAGTTCTAAAGGAAAGGGGGCAAGGGTTACTTTCCTGTTGCTAGGGAAAGACCTACTGCAACCAGGGGCCAAGAACGCTAGAAAGAAACTGTGTTGTGAGTATCTAGACGAGCCAAGTCCAGAGAAGTTTGTAAATGATCCCAGATGACGGGATAGTTTAAAGTTTTATTAGCCATTCAACACACGCCAAACACCAGTCTCAAAGGAGACCCTGCACTGGCTGAGCACTGGAGAAAGGCTGGAATCCAGTGGGCCTCTGCCCAGACTCTGGGGTTCACACACCAATAGGAAGGCACACTCACCAGAAGGAAATTATGCACGGAAAGGTCTTAAGCAGAGAACCCGGGAAGACCCTGCGCAGTCTGCGGAACTACAATGGAACCCTCCATAGAACAGCGCTGTTGCAAATGACCTGTGGTCAGCGTTCAAGCAGTCTCAGAAGAAGAGGGAAAAAAAAGAAAGTATGGAACTCTTGAGAAATGCCTAAAGTAGGACGGAGAAAGCAAGCATATAAAAGAGTGGATAAATCAGAGAAATTGCTGTGGAAGGTGTTCCATGATTTCAGAAATTTTCCTAACTTGACCATTTGGACTCATTGAGCCCAAGGCAGGCGCTTTTCGGGTGCTGAAATTCCTGCTTGGAACGGCAGAAAGCAAGCCCTATTAGGGCTGCTACGTGAGCCCATCACAGAGCCAGGGCCCCGGGGGCCAGGGGCCAGGAAGCGCAGACGAGCGATTCTGCAAAGACCCGGGCGGCCGCGGGTCCTGCCTTCAAGCTCTGTTCGCTGCAAACACTGCCAACGGGCCTGGCACGGCTCTGCCCGGTCTGCGCGCCTGCCCCTCGCCTGCAGGATCTCCACCAACCACAGGTGAGACAACCGTTTCCGCGCATGGTCAGCGCGGCTTTCGGGGCGCCCTAACCGGCTGTTCCCCGGGAGGCGCCCGGCGGAGGCGGCCCGCGAACACGGCGGTTCGACCGGGCAGCCTCCAGGCGCCAAGACAGACGAACGGGCGCCGCGCAGCAACGGGCACCGCGGAGCCACTCCGGCTCGCTTCCGGCCTGGGAACGCAGCCCGCCGCGCCGAGGCCGTCTCCCGACATCCCCCGCGGCCGCCAACTCCGGGCCCCGCCCCGGTCTCGCGAGGTCTGGGGCGTGGGGCGGGGCGGCTGGGGCGGCCCGACCAGTGGAAACGGCGTCCTCGCGGCGGCCCCGGCGGCGTCTGCGCATGCGTGGTGGCCCCGGCTCGAGGCCGCGGCGGCACTTGGGTTTCCCGGTCCCGCCCTCCCCGGCAGCGGACGTGTTGTTGTGGCGGCGGCGCCGGCTGATTCGGAGCCCGCCGCGGGCTAGCGACGCGTCCCCTCAGGTAGGGCCGCGGGCGTGGACGGAGGGCCGGGCGGGGCGACGTAGCGCGATGAGGGGTCGAGGGTGTCTCCGGGGTTTTCGGGGTCAGGCGGGCCAGAGCCTGGGGGTCGAGGGGCCCCGGGCCTCCTAAGGGTCACGGCCCGGCGGCCTGGGTCAGGCTGTGCCCGGCGACTGAGGTGGGAGAGGAGCAGAGCGGTGGAGGAGGGCCCAGGGGTCGCGGGGCCGGGCGTCCAGGGAGCCGGAGGGTCCCGCCGAGCCGCTGCCGCCCCGGGGCTTTCCGCGGTCGTCGGCGCGGGGCCGTTGACCATTTGGACTCATTGAGCCCAAGGCAGGCGCTGGGTGCTGAAATTCCTGCTTGGAACGGCAGAAAGCAAGCCCTATTAGGGCTGCTACGTGAGCCCATCACAGAGCCAGGGCCCCGGGGGCCAGGGGCCAGGAAGCGCAGACGAGCGATTCTGCAAAGACCCGGGCGGCCGCGGGTCCTGCCTTCAAGCTCTGTTCGCTGCAAACACTGCCAACGGGCCTGGCACGGCTCTGCCCGGTCTGCGCGCCTGCCCCTCGCCTGCAGGATCTCCACCAACCACAGGTGAGACAACCGTTTCCGCGCATGGTCAGCGCGGCTTTCGGGGCGCCCTAACCGGCTGTTCCCCGGGAGGCGCCCGGCGGAGGCGGCCCGCGAACACGGCGGTTCGACCGGGCAGCCTCCAGGCGCCAAGACAGACGAACGGGCGCCGCGCAGCAACGGGCACCGCGGAGCCACTCCGGCTCGCTTCCGGCCTGGGAACGCAGCCCGCCGCGCCGAGGCCGTCTCCCGACATCCCCCGCGGCCGCCAACTCCGGGCCCCGCCCCGGTCTCGCGAGGTCTGGGGCGTGGGGCGGGGCGGCTGGGGCGGCCCGACCAGTGGAAACGGCGTCCTCGCGGCGGCCCCGGCGGCGTCTGCGCATGCGTGGTGGCCCCGGCTCGAGGCCGCGGCGGCACTTGGGTTTCCCGGTCCCGCCCTCCCCGGCAGCGGACGTGTTGTTGTGGCGGCGGCGCCGGCTGATTCGGAGCCCGCCGCGGGCTAGCGACGCGTCCCCTCAGGTAGGACCTCGGTCGTGGACTGAGGGCCGGGCGGGGCGACGTAGCGCGATGAGGGGTCGAGGGTGTCTCCGGGGTTTTCGGGGTCAGGCGGGCCAGAGCCTGGGGGTCGAGGGGCCCCGGGCCTCCTAAGGGTCACGGGCCCGGCGGCCTGGGTCCGGGCTGTGCCCGGCGACTGAGGTGGGAGAGGAGCAGAGCGGTGGAGGAGGGCCCAGGGGTCGCGGGGCCGGGCGTCCAGGGAGCCGGGAGGGTCCCGCCGAGCCGCTGCCGCCCCGGGGCTTTCCGCGGTCGTCGGCGCGGGGCCGCGCGCTGCGGACGGAGGGCGGGTGCTGGCGCCGCTGCTTCCGGCGCTCGGCCGGCCTGGCCTGGGGTCTCCAGCGCCGCCCGGAGGGGACCAGGGAGGCACCGGGCGGGGCCGCGCTTCCCCCGGGCCTCTTGAACACCTAGAGAATCCTGTCTTCCAAAAGTTACTTATGGGAACCATTTGGGTATGGAAGAGGAAGCGCAGTTCGGCACATAGTTTCTCTTCTCCCTGTGTTTACCTTACCATTATTAGAAAGGCGTCACTTTAAGCAGCTGACCCAAGAAGCCTTTTCTTCCCTCCCCAGCCCCGCCCCTGCCCCTGCCCCGCCCCGCCCGCCTTGCTCCGGGCTTGCTCCTCAGGGTGCAGGCAGGCCTCGAGGGTGGAGTGTGGCTGCGCACGGTTGTTCCGAGCCTATAACAAACACACTTAAAAAGTAAATTTGGCGTGATCCTGTAAGTCAACGGAAAACCAAATGGGATCCTAAACAGCTTATATTTTCACTGGTCAACAATACTCACAATTATTTTTCAACTTTTTTTTTTTTGCATCATTCTTTTAAGACTGCATACAGTATACTTTTGAATCGCTGAACATTGTTATTATTTCTGCAGTCTTAGTTTTTAATTAGCTTTTACTAAGGTTTTGAAAGAGAACGGTAAAACTTCCAGAATGTCTGAGACCGGTGGAGGATACTTACAGATTGGAAAATTGAGTACTCTGTTGACATAGGGCTTAAGGGCTCTTTGCAGGAGGCTTGGATGACCTCACAAAGCAGGTTACTAACATAGGTTGTTTGTTATTTCAGGCAGCCGGGCGGGGCAGGACCTCGGTCGTGGACTGAGGGCCGGGGGGGCGAATGAGGGGTCGAGGGTGTCTCCGGGGTTTTCGGGGTCAGGCGGGCCAGAGCCTGGGGGTCGAGGGGCCCCGGGCCTCCTAAGGGTCACGGGCCCGGCGGCCTGGGTCCGGGCTGTGCCCGGCGACTGAGGTGGGAGAGGAGCAGAGCGGTGGAGGAGGGCCCAGGGGTCGCGGGGCCGGGCGTCCAGGGAGCCGGGAGGGTCCCGCCGAGCCGCTGCCGCCCCGGGGCTTTCCGCGGTCGTCGGCGCGGGGCCGCGCGCTGCGGACGGAGGGCGGGTGCTGGCGCCGCTGCTTCCGGCGCTCGGCCGGCCTGGCCTGGGGTCTCCAGCGCCGCCCGGAGGGGACCAGGGAGGCACCGGGCGGGGCCGCGCTTCCCCCGGGCCTCTTGAACACCTAGAGAATCCTGTCTTCCAAAAGTTACTTATGGGAACCATTTGGGTATGGAAGAGGAAGCGCAGTTCGGCACATAGTTTCTCTTCTCCCTGTGTTTACCTTACCATTATTAGAAAGGCGTCACTTTAAGCAGCTGACCCAAGAAGCCTTTTCTTCCCTCCCCAGCCCCGCCCCCGCCCCCGCCCCCGCCCGCCTTGCTCCGGGCTTGCTCCTCAGGGTGCAGGCAGGCCTCGAGGGTGGAGTGTGGCTGCGCACGGTTTTTCCGAGCCTATAACAAACACACTTAAAAAGTAAATTTGGCGTGATCCTGTAAGTCAACGGAAAACCAAATGGGATCCTAAACAGCTTATATTTTCACTGGTCAACAATACTCACAATTATTTTTCAACTTTTTTTTTTTTGCATCATTCTTTTAAGACTGCATACAGTATACTTTTGAATCGCTGAACATTGTTATTATTTCTGCAGTCTTAGTTTTTAATTAGCTTTTACTAAGGTTTTGAAAGAGAACGGTAAAACTTCCAGAATGTCTGAGACCGGTGGAGGATACTTACAGATTGGAAAATTGAGTACTCTGTTGACATAGGGCTTAAGGGCTCTTTGCAGGAGGCTTGGATGACCTCACAAAGCAGGTTACTAACATAGGTTGTTTGTTTATTTTAAGTGTATTTTTCAGAGTAAATTCCGAAGGGCCAGTTGAAGACAAGTTCAGTCCCTCAAAGGTGCACTGGCCTGTATGAGAGGGAGGCAGGGTGGAAGGCCAGGGCCGGCAGGTTTGTGTTTCAGGCAGGTAAGAGGTAAGCTCTTTAGTGGAAAGCCAATACTAGCTGCTTACTATTCAGTAAGAAAGCTAGCAGGTGGCTGTTCCGTGTTGCAGTTATGGGTGTAGAAGAGCTAGAGGCTTTGTTGATTTAATCACTAACGTGTATTTATCGAAAGTATGGTATGTTCGTCTTGGTGCTGTCTTCCAGGAAAGACTACTGAGGAAGGTCATCACAAGTAGCCACCTGGTTCTCAGCATGTCTCGCCTGAGCTCTCAGGGCCAGCTGGGTAGTGTGGGCAACTGCGTTTAGAAGGAATCAAAAGCATCCATGGCATCTTTAGGTATCCTTGTTGGTAATAGAATGCTCTCTGATCTTTCTCCCAACTTAGCAGTTATTCTCGTCATTCTGAGGATTTTTAAACGGACGGTCTGAGAGTCAACTGCCCAAAACCCCATTACCTTTTTAATGGTCATGGCTGCATTGGACCCTGGCCTGCCTCATCCTCTACATAGGCTGCTAAGAACCTGGGTTTTGCTCTGCTGTGCTGCCCCCTGTTAGTGAAAATTGCCTCAGAATTACTGATCTTAGAGTTTCCTTCTCCTTTTTGACTTGTAAATGTTCCTTGAGAGCATAGACCTGGGGCTTCCCTGGTGGTTCAGTGGGTAAAGAGTCTGCCTTGCAGTGCAAAGGATGCCAGTACGATCCCTGGCCTGGGAAGATCCCACATGCCGCAGAGTGACTGGACTGGTGTGTGCAATTAGGAACCAGCACTGGAGCACATGTGTCCAGAACTGGTGTTCTGCGGTGAGGAGGCCATTGCAATGCCAGGACCACACAGGCCAAAGAACAAAGATGGTTGAAAATAAATAAATGAAAGACCACTAAAAGTGGCCAAAATTAAAAAAAAAAAAAAAAAAGAAAGAGCATAGACATGAATATAATTGTTTGCACTAAAAAATAATGTAAACAATAATTAGTGTGAAACTCCGTTGACATCTTTTAGATGAGGTTTCTGCTAGTGTGTGAAAGGACTGATTGCCTTGAGAGGGCCCCAGGAGCTGGGAGGATGGGTGGGTGTTCCTTGAGTCTCTGGTCACTCTGCAGAGGTGGTGCTCATTTGGACCTCATAGTAGATTAGGAAGAAAGCCAAATACTAGCTGCTTACTATTCAGTAAGAAAGCTAGCAGGTGGCTGTTCCGTGTTGCAGTTATGGGTGTAGAAGAGCTAGAGGCTTTGTTGATTTAATCACTAACGTGTATTTATCGAAAGTATGGTATGTTCGTCTTGGTGCTGTCTTCCAGGAAAGACTACTGAGGAAGGTCATCACAAGTAGCCACCTGGTTCTCAGCATGTCTCGCCTGAGCTCTCAGGGCCAGCTGGGTAGTGTGGGCAACTGCGTTTAGAAGGAATCAAAAGCATCCATGGCATCTTTAGGTATCCTTGTTGGTAATAGAATGCTCTCTGATCTTTCTCCCAACTTAGCAGTTATTCTCGTCATTCTGAGGATTTTTAAACGGACGGTCTGAGAGTCAACTGCCCAAAACCCCATTACCTTTTTAATGGTCATGGCTGCATTGGACCCTGGCCTGCCTCATCCTCTACATAGGCTGCTAAGAACCTGGGTTTTGCTCTGCTGTGCTGCCCCCTGTTAGTGAAAATTGCCTCAGAATTACTGATCTTAGAGTTTCCTTCTCCTTTTTGACTTGTAAATGTTCCTTGAGAGCATAGACCTGGGGCTTCCCTGGTGGTTCAGTGGGTAAAGAGTCTGCCTTGCAGTGCAAAGGATGCCAGTACGATCCCTGGCCTGGGAAGATCCCACATGCCGCAGAGTGACTGGACTGGTGTGTGCAATTAGGAACCAGCACTGGAGCACATGTGTCCAGAACTGGTGTTCTGCGGTGAGGAGGCCATTGCAATGCCAGGACCACACAGGCCAAAGAACAAAGATGGTTGAAAATAAATAAATGAAAGACCACTAAAAGTGGCCAAAATTAAAAAAAAAAAAAAAAAAGAAAGAGCATAGACATGAATATAATTGTTTGCACTAAAAAATAATGTAAACAATAATTAGTGTGAAACTCCGTTGACATCTTTTTAGATGAGGTTTCTGCTAGTGTGTGAAAGGACTGATTGCCTTGAGAGGGCCCCAGGAGCTGGGAGGATGGGTGGGTGTTCCTTGAGTCTCTGGTCACTCTGCAGAGGTGGTGCTCATTTGGACCTCATAGTAGATTGTGGCTCTTATGGGTACTTTTATTTCTTAAGGATCAGTCGTATTTCATTTAGTATCTTTTATGAACCCACTTAGACTCTTTGTAAACTAATATGATGAAAAGAATACAAAGAGGGCCCTAAAAAGATTAAAATTTGCATGCTTATAAGGTCTCCTAAAATTGCATCGTGACTGGCAGTTTAATAGCATATATGTCATAATATTATGGTTATTAACCTGTTTCGGTTTTTCGAAACATGTGAAGACTGTGGTTTAAAGAAAAGGGCAAATACTGAAGTTAAAGTGTGATCAGTAGTACTATGTATTTGATAAGAAACCCATGTTTAGGAAAATATTTGAGCTTTTATTCCTGGCAGTTGTTGAAGGATGGCAGTTAGGTCCACATTTAACTGGCTTATCTGCCATGGCTTGTCTGTTGGACAGCTCATGCTAGATGTGAGTGGGTTTATAGTTGTGGGATACAAACAACAATTCAGCGCCAGCAAGGTGTCTTTAGGATACACTGGGACTCGCAGCCATTGGAGGATGAGCAATCCTATGCTATGTGCATATTCCCAGAAATTAATAAGAGAGGTCCTAAAACTGATGGGTGAAATACAAAGTTGTCCAGTTTAGCCTAAAAATACTTTTGAGGGAGGGCATGCACTCATTAGTATCAAAGATGTCCTTTGATTTTGAGTCTAGATGAGTAAAAGAATGTGATGATAGTTAACATAAACAAGTAAATATAAAAAAGAAACTTGCAAACAGAGTGCTTCAATTTGATTTCCAGAAATCAATAAACTTTCAAGTTTTATGAATGGGTAACAGTAGCATCGACTGTGACCTAGAGTTTAAAATCTAGATGGGATTTAAAAGTTGAGTATAAAAGAACTTAGTGAAATTGCCAAGAGGACTTGCTGCCTGACAGTTCTCTTTCTAGGGAGAAACTAGTTTAGTTGCAAGAGAAGCCAAAATAGAGGGAGAAAATCTGAGAGTGGGCGCTCTGAGTAGACACAGCCTTTGGGGACTGACAGTTCTGGACGGGAGGTGGGGGGTTCCTTGAGTTGACTCTGCAGAGGTGGTGCTCATTTGGACCTCATAGTAGATTGTGGCTCTTATGGGTACTTTTATTTCTTAAGGATCAGTCGTATTTCATTTAGTATCTTTTATGAACCCACTTAGACTCTTTGTAAACTAATATGATGAAAAGAATACAAAGAGGGCCCTAAAAAGATTAAAATTTGCATGCTTATAAGGTCTCCTAAAATTGCATCGTGACTGGCAGTTTAATAGCATATATGTCATAATATTATGGTTATTAACCTGTTTCGGTTTTTCGAAACATGTGAAGACTGTGGTTTAAAGAAAAGGGCAAATACTGAAGTTAAAGTGTGATCAGTAGTACTATGTATTTGATAAGAAACCCATGTTTAGGAAAATATTTGAGCTTTTATTCCTGGCAGTTGTTGAAGGATGGCAGTTAGGTCCACATTTAACTGGCTTATCTGCCATGGCTTGTCTGTTGGACAGCTCATGCTAGATGTGAGTGGGTTTATAGTTGTGGGATACAAACAACAATTCAGCGCCAGCAAGGTGTCTTTAGGATACACTGGGACTCGCAGCCATTGGAGGATGAGCAATCCTATGCTATGTGCATATTCCCAGAAATTAATAAGAGAGGTCCTAAAACTGATGGGTGAAATACAAAGTTGTCCAGTTTAGCCTAAAAATACTTTTGAGGGAGGGCATGCACTCATTAGTATCAAAGATGTCCTTTGATTTTGAGTCTAGATGAGTAAAAGAATGTGATGATAGTTAACATAAACAAGTAAATATAAAAAAGAAACTTGCAAACAGAGTGCTTCAATTTGATTTCCAGAAATCAATAAACTTTCAAGTTTTATGAATGGGTAACAGTAGCATCGACTGTGACCTAGAGTTTAAAATCTAGATGGGATTTAAAAGTTGAGTATAAAAGAACTTAGTGAAATTGCCAAGAGGACTTGCTGCCTGACAGTTCTCTTTCTAGGGAGAAACTAGTTTAGTTGCAAGAGAAGCCAAAATAGAGGGAGAAAATCTGAGAGTGGGCGCTCTGAGTAGACACAGGGAATCACCTGTGTGGATGGAGGTCAAGGAAGATGAGAACTTGAAAGTTACAGTTCTTGGAACTTAGAGATAACTAAAAAAAATAAAAGTGTCTGGGGGTTGAGTTGGAATAATTAACACTTTGTGGTAACCTGCAGGCTCTTGTAAACCTGTAATGACCACATGATCGTGTGTCAATTGAGTATATAGTCTCAAGTTCAGGAGAGTCTGAGAGCTGTGTACATCAAGTGCCGTGAGGCTCTTGTCTTCCCTTTTCTTCCTGCAGGCCAGCACCTTGGACTCCTGGGCCTGGTGGCCTTTGTTTTCTCATCACACTGTTGTACAAGTCACCCAAGAGGGCCTTCTCATCTCCCTTTGGGAGCTGGTCTCTCCCTTTTGGCCTCCGCAGGCCCCTCGTTCCCACTGTTTGTTCCCTCTTTGCGAGGCCCTGGTTCTGCACAGCTTCATTTTCTTTCCAGAGCTTCAGACTTGCCTTTTGTTGTTTTCCTTTAAGTGGCTGTCATTTTTTTATCTTGAATCAGATAGGTTCAGAATTGAAGGATTTTGTTGGCAAGTTTAATTCTTTTTTCTTCACTTGTTTATATTAACAATCATCACGTTTTCTTAGTCATCTAGATTCAGAATCAAAGGGCATCTTTGATTCTTCACTTTACTTTTTTTAGAAATCATCTGTCATTTTATTGCACGTGATTCCTAATTCTCCTATCTCTTTCATTTTCTCAGCAGTGAAGCACTTTTAATCCCTTTGCTTTAGCTGCCATTAACAGGGGGCAGCTGTAATCTCTGGGTAGTGCCACCCATCATGCATGCTGCTATCAAATTTAACTGTGCTAAATGCAGCCCTGATCATGTTTTTTCTCCTGAGTGCAAACAGCAAAGCCTCAAACTTACTGTTTTCTCCTGACAGTCACTGTGCTTTGTCTCATTTGGTCCTCATGATAGCTTTATGTCTTAGGTACTGTTGTGCCACTTTACAAGGAAGAAGCTGAGACTTTCTGAGCCCGAAGGAGTTGCTAGCAGGTAGAGGTTGTGGAGGTTGAACACCAAGCATGTCTTCCAGTTCTGTGTGCTTGAAGAGCTCTGTGCCTCCACAGCTGTGTAGCTCCTAATCAATTCTGAAATATCATCCTATTCTTCGACTTTGCCTTTCAAAACTGCTTTATATGGCCCCAGAGCTCCTTCTCACATTTGTTTCTTGTTTTATTCAGACTTTTGGTTTCTTAACGCATTTTGTTCAGAACTTCCTCCCATTCCCATGTCTGCCTTTTGAGGCCCTGTGCAGAGAGAAGACCAGTTGATGGGCTGTATTTCCCTAGGACTCCTCTCCCCTGTCTGTTGGTGAGTGATCCTCTTGTTTATATATCCTGTGAGGATGAGAATCTTCCACTCTGAATTTGTTTTTGAGTACTCGAACAGTTGTAATTGGATTACAAAGTGTTAGAAAGCAGAAAACATGTTATAGATGCTAAGGAAATATGTGTGAATGAATATAAAAATGATCTCTGGTCATCTCTCCCATTAACGGCAGTTTAAGTGGTTTTTTATTTTAGTTGGTAGATGACACAGTAGCTAGTGGAGTTTTTAATTTTGGGTATGTAAGAAAACCAGAATTCCTTGTTGTAGGCTACCAATGAGTTAAATTTCCAGATTCGTTTCTAGGGTAATATTATGAAAAGTACTTTATTTTTAAAAGTACTTAAAATTTTTTTTTTTTTCATATATACATGTCTGACTGTAAATTTATCATGGTTATTGGTTACCATGCAGATGTTAAAATTTTATATATCTCTATATTGCCTTTGCATCTTGTATTACAGTTTAAGTATTATATTAATGTAAGTATAAATAATTAGTTTTTACTCTGCTATATAAAAATACAATCTTTTTTGTTAGGAGTAGAGAATGTAGGGTATCTCAGTAATGGTGCTGGCATTTCTCTTTGGAACACTAAACACGTGATTATACAACAGTGTTATAGGTTCTCGGACTAATCGATTTGTCAGTCTTCCGGCTCTTGGCTTTATAAAGGATTAAAATAATCACAAATACTTCTCTGAAGATAGAAGTCTTAAGCAAGTTTATAATAATTGATATTAAAAATAGTTACATGGTTCAAAGTATAAGGCCTGTAAAAAGTTTATAGACTGAAAATGACTCCTCAGACTCTTATTTTCTACATTGGGGGTAGCCACTAATCTCTGGAATGATACAAAAGAAACAGTTTGTGTGCAAATGTTTGAGTAAGTATTCTTTTTCTTTCCAGTTACGATTAGGTATGATACACTGTAAACAGTTTCACTTTCATTTTTCACTCAGTGTATCTCTGATATTCCATAACAATAGATAAAGGAAGAATTTCTTCATTCTTTAAAAAAATTTTTTTTGTAGCCTTAAAGGATCGGCTATATATATTTAAATTGTATATTGTCATTTGTTTGACCATATTTCTTACTGACAGATATTTAGATTGTTTTCCATTCTTTACTGTTATATCCCCCCTTTGAGGCAACTGTTTGAAGGAAGAGAAGTAAAAAGTGGAAGATCTTTCCAGGGAAAAATAGAAGTTGAAAGTTGAAATGGCCATTTCTTGATGGGGAATGAGCTGGATTCCTTTTGAGGCTGCAGATGACTAGTGAGGGAGTGCAGAGGAGGTGGGGCTGGTTGAGGTGCTCCCCAGGCTGGGGAGAGTTGGGCGGGGCTGGTGGCTGGCAGCTGCTCCCAGGACAAACAGCTGCTCAGAGCAAGACTAGCTCTGCCTGCATTTACAAGTTCTGTGCTCTGGAGGTGATTCTGGATATCTGGAAAGTCGCCTCTGGGGCTGCTGTAGCCTATAGCAGTATATCTAACATAGGAAATGTTTAGGGAATGAACTAAGATTCCTGGGTGGTGACTGGAAGAAAATGTCATAGCCAACAACACAGTATATTTTATGAGGTCATTAAATTTTTACTGTAATATTGTATGTTCAGAGATAAGATTTAAATTACTGAAATAAATGAAGTTAAACAAATACCTCCTCCAGCAAGTCTCTGCCATTCACATCTGTTCCTCATGGATTGCTTGGGTAACAATGATGGCTTTTTAACAGTGTGGTGTGAGTCTTTTCAGAATTCACATATAAACAAAAATAACATTCATGCATCTTAGGCATGCCCATCAGAATCCTACTGAGTAACAAGTAATGATGGGAACAATGAAGGCGGAATTGCATGGAATGACAGAATGACGTGAGCAGGTTCTGGGGAACCAAGTAGACTGTGAGCTTCCTGCGGACTGAGGCTGTTTTTTGGGGTAGCCACTAATCTCTGGAATGATACAAAAGAAACAGTTTGTGTGCGAGTAAGTATTCTTTTTCTTTCCAGTTACGATTAGGTATGATACACTGTAAACAGTTTCACTTTCATTTTTCACTCAGTGTATCTCTGATATTCCATAACAATAGATAAAGGAAGAATTTCTTCATTCTTTAAAAAAATTTTTTTTGTAGCCTTAAAGGATCGGCTATATATATTTAAATTGTATATTGTCATTTGTTTGACCATATTTCTTACTGACAGATATTTAGATTGTTTTCCATTCTTTACTGTTATATCCCCCCTTTGAGGCAACTGTTTGAAGGAAGAGAAGTAAAAAGTGGAAGATCTTTCCAGGGAAAAATAGAAGTTGAAAGTTGAAATGGCCATTTCTTGATGGGGAATGAGCTGGATTCCTTTTGAGGCTGCAGATGACTAGTGAGGGAGTGCAGAGGAGGTGGGGCTGGTTGAGGTGCTCCCCAGGCTGGGGAGAGTTGGGCGGGGCTGGTGGCTGGCAGCTGCTCCCAGGACAAACAGCTGCTCAGAGCAAGACTAGCTCTGCCTGCATTTACAAGTTCTGTGCTCTGGAGGTGATTCTGGATATCTGGAAAGTCGCCTCTGGGGCTGCTGTAGCCTATAGCAGTATATCTAACATAGGAAATGTTTAGGAATGAACTAAGATTCCTGGGTGGTGACTGGAAGAAAATGTCATAGCCAACAACACAGTATATTTTATGAGGTCATTAAATTTTTACTGTAATATTGTATGTTCAGAGATAAGATTTAAATTACTGAAATAAATGAAGTTAAACAAATACCTCCTCCAGCAAGTCTCTGCCATTCACATCTGTTCCTCATGGATTGCTTGGGTAACAATGATGGCTTTTTAACAGTGTGGTGTGAGTCTTTTCAGAATTCACATATAAACAAAAATAACATTCATGCATCTTAGGCATGCCCATCAGAATCCTACTGAGTAACAAGTAATGATGGGAACAATGAAGGCCGGAATTGCATGGAATGACAGAATGACGCGTGAGCAGGTTCTGGGGGAACCAAGTAGACTGTGAGCGCTTCCTGCGGACTGAGGCTGCTCTGAAGTAGGGCCATGGTGCCCACAGCCTGGCAGCTGCTGGAGTGGTCCAGCTGGTCTGCCAGGTCCCCAGCAGGTCCTGAAGCTCCCAGGCCCTGCTTCCTGGGGGTGGCGGTGGTGGAGACATATCGTGACTGAGCAGGATGATTTCTCTGTTCTTTTTAGTCATTCTGTCCTAAATGCGGAATTGGAGTGTTTTTCTGTTAGGCATCAGAAAATACAGTTTTTAGGTGTTTGGTAGCTGTGTCGTTTCTCTTCTTTCTTTCGTTTTTTTTTTGTTTGTTTGTTTTAACCTCTCTTTATTTGCATGGGATCTTAGTTGTGGCATGAGAGCCCTTTGTTGCAGGGTGTGGGATCTAGTTCCCCAATCACGGATTGATCCCCAGGCCCCCTGCCTGGGGAGCATGGAGTCTTAGCTGCTGGACCACCAGGGAAGTCTTTATGCTGGTGCTGTCTGTGCTACCTGGGCCACGTGGTTCAGGCTTGTATTGGGGTCCCTTGCACAGACTCATTTCTGAACACCGGGTGATTCTCTTTTGGTCTCTTATCTACACTTGCTTGGCTGTTGTGGAAATAATAGGTGAAAAGGTCATTTGTTGTTTGTTTGTCCCCAGACCCCTGCCACATAGAATAGCTGTAAGAATCCATTGTAGAAAGACTAGAAGATATGAGTAAGAGAGAAACAGATTGTTGGGAATGTAATCGTTGGGGTGGTGTGTCCTTTAGTTAATTCTGAGAGATGTCTGTTATGAACACAAGCTGGAAAAGCCCAGCTTTATAAATCCTGCTGCCATGTAAGGTGGTAGAAGCTTGGGAATTGGGAGCACTTGAATTTTCTCTGACCTGCATGCTTTACCAGGTAACCAGGGTTGTGGTAGGGCCTTGACTCTGTGGTCAGGTGGTTTGTTCACATGTGCAGCCGAGTGCTGAGCCATGTAGCTACTGTGAGGGAGCCCGTGTGGCAGTGGGCGTAAGGGTCTGCCTCTGTCACTGGGCCCGGGTTAATTGCTCAGAGCTCTTATTCTGATTACAAATCATCGTGATTTTGTAATCCATCTTTAAAGTGCTGCATCTTAAGTGTATTAGAAATATTTAGAAATGCTGTAGCCACAAAACAAACACACAGTGAACCTTTCTTTGTCAAACAGTGTTTAGAAGGAGGGTGTGTTTTATCAGTCCTGGTACACTTAGTCACCTGTTGCATTGTAGGCTCTTAATGAATAGAGTGGATTTTTAAATTCATGGTCACCTTGGTACTCAAATTTAACATCAGGTTTTGGAACATGCAAAGGTAGTTACTTAGTTTTAAGAAAAAGCGTAGCGGTGGTCTTTAGTGATTTAATATGTATTGTAAATCCCATAGTGTTTAAGTACTGTTAAACCATTTTAATGACTTTTTTCCTGCAAATGGAGTGATTTTAACCTTAATTTTTTTTTGAACCAGAGAAAATGATGCTCCCTTGAACTGTGCAGTGCATGTGTGCTCAGTTACTCAGTTGTATCTGACTCTTAGTGACTCCCTGGGCTGTAGCCCACCAGGCTCTTCTGTCCATGGGATTCTCCAGGCCAGAGTACTGGAGTGGGTTGTCATTTTCTTCTCCAGTGGATCTTCCTGACCCAGGGATCAGATCTGGGTCTCCAGCATCATAGATGGGTTCTTTACCACTGAGCCACCTGGGAACCCTACCGGGGAGCTGTGCTACATGAGATGCTGGTATCTTGGTTCTTTAACATTTTCACACTGGCATGTAACTTTCCATTTATTTAATCTTTCCAACAGCGATGTCAATGAGAATCTTGTCTGGTGAGTATCACTAGTCTCATTTTACAGATGCAGGAATTGAGGCTTAGAGCTACTTCCTTGTCCTGAATCTGTTTTCTTTCCTGTGAAATGATCTGCCATCTTCAAGGACAAAGGGCTTGATGTGAGAATAAACCTTGAACTCAAAGCCTTTTCTGTGTCCTAAGCAAGTTAGGTAATACCTTTCCTTGGAAGTAATACTGTTACACAAAGTTTTGAGGTAATGTACATAGAAATGCCACAATTTTATACAGTAAGTACTCAGCTAATGACAGCTACACGAGTGATAAAGATGATAATGTTTTAAGAGTCACACACTACTTTTCTAAGATTATGTGACCTCACAGTGAGGAGTTTTCGTTACTGGGCCCGGGTTAATTGCTCAGAGCTCTTATTCTGATTACAAATCATCGTGATTTTGTAATCCATCTTTAAAGTGCTGCATCTTAAGTGTATTAGAAATATTTAGAAATGCTGTAGCCACAAAACAAACACACAGTGAACCTTTCTTTGTCAAACAGTGTTTAGAAGGAGGGTGTGTTTTATCAGTCCTGGTACACTTAGTCACCTGTTGCATTGTAGGCTCTTAATGAATAGAGTGGATTTTTAAATTCATGGTCACCTTGGTACTCAAATTTAACATCAGGTTTTGGAACATGCAAAGGTAGTTACTTAGTTTTAAGAAAAAGCGTAGCGGTGGTCTTTAGTGATTTAATATGTATTGTAAATCCCATAGTGTTTAAGTACTGTTAAACCATTTTAATGACTTTTTTCCTGCAAATGGAGTGATTTTTAACCTTAATTTTTTTTTTGAACCAGAGAAAATGATGCTCCCTTGAACTGTGCAGTGCATGTGTGCTCAGTTACTCAGTTGTATCTGACTCTTAGTGACTCCCTGGGCTGTAGCCCACCAGGCTCTTCTGTCCATGGGATTCTCCAGGCCAGAGTACTGGAGTGGGTTGTCATTTTCTTCTCCAGTGGATCTTCCTGACCCAGGGATCAGATCTGGGTCTCCAGCATCATAGATGGGTTCTTTACCACTGAGCCACCTGGGAACCCTACCGGGGAGCTGTGCTACATGAGATGCTGGTATCTTGGTTCTTTAACATTTTCACACTGGCATGTAACTTTCCATTTATTTAATCTTTCCAACAGCGATGTCAATGAGAATCTTGTCTGGTGAGTATCACTAGTCTCATTTTACAGATGCAGGAATTGAGGCTTAGAGCTACTTCCTTGTCCTGAATCTGTTTTCTTTCCTGTGAAATGATCTGCCATCTTCAAGGACAAAGGGCTTGATGTGAGAATAAACCTTGAACTCAAAGCCTTTTCTGTGTCCTAAGCAAGTTAGGTAATACCTTTCCTTGGAAGTAATACTGTTACACAAAGTTTTGAGGTAATGTACATAGAAATGCCACAATTTTATACGCAGTAAGTACTCAGCTAATGACAGCTACACGAGTGATAAAGATGATAATGTTTTAAGAGTCACACACTACTTTTCTAAGATTATGTGACCTCACATGGTGCCTCAGTGGTAAAGAATCCACCTGCCAATGCAGGAAACCCAAGAGATGCAGATTTGATCCCTGGGTTGGGAAGATCCCCAGGAGGGAATGGCAACCCACTCTAGTCTTCTTGCCTGGGAAATCCCATGGACAGAGGAGACCGGTGAGCTGCAATCCCTGGGGTCACAAAGAGTTGAACACAACTTAGAACTAAACAACAATATGAGTCACACAGTCCTGTTCAAAGATTATGGAACCTCACCTGGCAATGGTGTCCATTTAAAGGAGAGGCCAGGCTAGGGAAGAGTCTGCCATCAGTATTGTGTGTGTGGAGTCAGAAGTGAAAGAAGAGGCAGCCTTGAAGACTCCAGGGAGCCGGGCAAGCAGTGGCTATTGAGCCACACCAGATCCCACATGATTGTATGGGGGTGGGTGGGAAGGGGAGGGAAACAGCAGATTTGAGTCATCTGGTCACCCAGAAACAGGAAATTCCTACAGTGAAAAGGAAAGATGGATTTCTAACCTGGGAGAGTGTGTCCTGCATGCATTATCCCTGAGGTGTTCCTAACATACTGTTATCGCTGATGTTTTTCATAATGATTTGGGACCATCAAGAAATGTTGAATTATACTGGATTTTTGCTAAGACTGTGGAACTGTCACACTGCAGGAAGACTTTCACCAATTTGTTTTTTTGATGCTCTTTGAAGTCTTTCCAACAGCGATGCTGGAACTGTCAGTATCACTAGTCTCATTTTACAGATGCAGGAATTGAGGCTTAGAGCTACTTCCTTGTCCTGAATCTGTTTTCTTTCCTGTGAAATGATCTGCCATCTTCAAGGACAAAGGGCTTGATGTGAGAATAAACCTTGAACTCAAAGCCTTTTCTGTGTCCTAAGCAAGTTAGGTAATACCTTTCCTTGGAAGTAATACTGTTACACAAAGTTTTGAGGTAATGTACATAGAAATGCCACAATTTTATACGCAGTAAGTACTCAGCTAATGACAGCTACACGAGTGATAAAGATGATAATGTTTTAAGAGTCACACACTACTTTTCTAAGATTATGTGACCTCACATGGTGCCTCAGTGGTAAAGAATCCACCTGCCAATGCAGGAAACCCAAGAGATGCAGATTTGATCCCTGGGTTGGGAAGATCCCCAGGAGGGAATGGCAACCCACTCTAGTCTTCTTGCCTGGGAAATCCCATGGACAGAGGAGACCGGTGAGCTGCAATCCCTGGGGTCACAAAGAGTTGAACACAACTTAGAACTAAACAACAATATGAGTCACACAGTCCTGTTCAAAGATTATGGAACCTCACCTGGCAATGGTGTCCATTTAAAGGAGAGGCCAGGCTAGGGAAGAGTCTGCCATCAGTATTGTGTGTGTGGAGTCAGAAGTGAAAGAAGAGGCAGCCTTGAAGACTCCAGGGGACCCGGCAAGCAGTGGCTATTGAGCCACCCCAGATCCCACATGATTGTATGGGGGGGGGTGGGAAGGGGAGGGAAACAGCAGATTTGAGTCATCTGGTCACCCAGAAACAGGAAATTCCTACAGTGAAAAGGAAAGATGGATTTCTAACCTGGGAGAGTGTGTCCTGCATGCATTATCCCTGAGGTGTTCCTAACATACTGTTATCGCTGATGTTTTTCATAATGATTTGGGACCATCAAGAAATGTTGAATTATACTGGATTTTTGCTAAGACTGTGGAACTGTCACACTGCAGGAAGACTTTCACCAATTTGTTTTACTCTTTGAAGCTTAAAGAGCTGCCTTTCAGTTATCTGTACATTAGTTCTTTTTACTGTCAGTGGTTTTAGATAAAATGAATTTTACTAAATTTGAATATGTAAGTTCTTTTATTTGATTCTTAAAACTGAGATACAGTTGATAGTAAAGTTCCTGGCCAGTGTTAAGGTAAAGACCAGGAGTTTAGACAACTTCATAAATGTATTTGATTCTGGGCCATTTTCTCACTGTTAGCCCAAAGCGTATTTGTAAAGTTCAGTGTCTGCTTGCTTTCTTTTATATCCTTTAGTAACTTCTGTGGTGTAGAGTATTAAAATCAAGTCCTGCTTTTAATTGTCTTAATATCCCTTTGCTCACACATCTTCACTGTGGTTTTTAGTGCTAACACACAAAGCACCACCTGCAGGGCAGTGTGTTTAGAGAAGGGTGCTCCCTCTGGAGGCCAACCTGGGTCATACTGCATAACAGTTTGGACAGTTTTTTATCTGCGGTAAATATCTTGAAAAGTACGAACAGCTGCGAAAAGGTGCCAGCTCTCACGTATGGGGTCCTATGCATGCAGCCCTCACTTCTGTCACCGCTCAGAAGGCATCTCTGTAGTGGCTTCCCACTGTCCTAAAAACAAGGTCAGGAATTAAGCAGATTGGAGCCCTATGTGGGATTTTAAGCATGGGCACAATTTCTTCCAATGGTACAACATGTTAGGGATGCTCACTTTTTTTGTGATACTTCTCAAGGGTTAGGACTTGGCATACATTTTCTTTTACAAGAAAAAATGATGCATGACTCAAACACCAAACCCCAAAGTTGGTGGTTTTATTTGTTGCCGTTTTTCCAGGGATTTGAGTCATCTGGTCACCCAGAAACAGGAAATTCCTACAGTGAAAAGGAAAGATGGATTTCTAACCTGGGAGAGTGTGTCCTGCATGCATTATCCCTGAGGTGTTCCTAACATACTGTTATCGCTGATGTTTTTCATAATGATTTGGGACCATCAAGAAATGTTGAATTATACTGGATTTTTGCTAAGACTGTGGAACTGTCACACTGCAGGAAGACTTTCACCAATTTGTTTTACTCTTTGAAGCTTAAAGAGCTGCCTTTCAGTTATCTGTACATTAGTTCTTTTTACTGTCAGTGGTTTTAGATAAAATGAATTTTACTAAATTTGAATATGTAAGTTCTTTTATTTGATTCTTAAAACTGAGATACAGTTGATAGTAAAGTTCCTGGCCAGTGTTAAGGTAAAGACCAGGAGTTTAGACAACTTCATAAATGTATTTGATTCTGGGCCATTTTCTCACTGTTAGCCCAAAGCGTATTTGTAAAGTTCAGTGTCTGCTTGCTTTCTTTTATATCCTTTAGTAACTTCTGTGGTGTAGAGTATTAAAATCAAGTCCTGCTTTTAATTGTCTTAATATCCCTTTGCTCACACATCTTCACTGTGGTTTTTAGTGCTAACACACAAAGCACCACCTGCAGGGCAGTGTGTTTAGAGAAGGGTGCTCCCTCTGGAGGCCAACCTGGGTCATACTGCATAACAGTTTGGACAGTTTTTTATCTGCGGTAAATATCTTGAAAAGTACGAACAGCTGCGAAAAGGTGCCAGCTCTCACGTATGGGGTCCTATGCATGCAGCCCTCACTTCTGTCACCGCTCAGAAGGCATCTCTGTAGTGGCTTCCCACTGTCCTAAAAACAAGGTCAGGAATTAAGCAGATTGGAGCCCTATGTGGGATTTTAAGCATGGGCACAATTTCTTCCAATGGTACAACATGTTAGGGATGCTCACTTTTTTTGTGATACTTCTCAAGGGTTAGGACTTGGCATACATTTTCTTTTACAAGAAAAAATGATGCATGACTCAAAAACCAAACCCCAAAGTTGGTGGTTTTATTTGTTGCCGTTTTTCCAGGTAGTACTTCAGATTGGATTTCAGGGTTGCCTCTCCTCGTCTAGTGAGTGTTTGGTATAGTTATCACTGTTTCAGAGTCCTTCTGATTGTCTTCATGTGACCATACCTGCCTTACACCTAAGAGAAAGTGAGTCCCAAGTTCTGTCGAGGAGTATGAGCCTCTTGCCACTGATTATCCACTGAGCTCTTACTTTGTTTCCTTTATCTTGGGTTAGTCAAAGGAGATGTGAGAATGGATTCAGTCCCTGAGTGTACAGATTTAATTCCCCTGGAGCAGTGTTCTGCTGTACAGTGTGGTGGGTGTGGCAGACAGGCGATGCCCCTCCCCCTAGATATCCATTCTGGGCCCTGTTGGCCTGTCACCCTCTAGGACCAAGGGGAGCTGGTGTTGCTGATCAGCCTACGATAACATGGGGGGAGTATCCAGTAGTACCCTGATGGGCCCAGTGTAATCACAGATTCCTTAAAAGTGGGGAGATGAGGCAGAGTGAGAAGGACTTAGCCTGATGGGGCTGTTTTGAAAACAGGGGAAAGGGCCCTTAGCCAAAGAAAGCAGGCAGGTGGCACAGAAGTCCAGAGAAGTCGCTGGGGTGCCTCCTTGATGGGAGTCCCTAAACCCACTCCTTGGGGAACCAGGCAGAGCTGTCCACAGAGGTGTTCCACCAGATGCCCTTGGGGCACATAGCCCAGTGCAGGGACCCCACCTGCACTGGGGGAGCCTGCCAAGAGATGACTGTCCCAGGTCAGGAGCCCGTAAGAGGAGGGAGGCAGAAAGTTAGGGTGATGAGCTGAGAGAAGTGGGAGGACACGGGAGAGAAGCCTTGTTCGTGGGGCCTGTTTGGTTTGGGAAGAGAATGGTCCTGGTAGGTGTCAGCAGACGGGCCCATGGGTTAAACTAGGCCAGCAGTTACTGTGTAGTCTGTAAACTGAGAATGGTGTTTACATTTTCAAATGGTTGCGGGAAAAAATAGAAAAAGAGGAATATTTTATGATGTGAAAATTGTATGTAATCAGGTTTCAAGTGTCCATAAATAAACCTCTGGAACACAGCTACCTTGTTTGACTTACAGGCTGGTTTGGCTGCTCTGCTCTGGAAGCACACAATTCAGAAGTCATGGTGGAAACCACGGCCTGCAAGTCCTAAAATACTTGCTGTCTGACCTTTTCTAGGAGTTCACCCAAGGCCTGGGACACCGAAGGTTAAGTGCAGTGGTGGAAGGGTCAGTATCTGATGAAAGACGTCTTGGAGAAAGAGATGAGGGCTTGGAGGGGCATTGGGAGCAGGTCCTCAGAGAGCGACAATGTTGTAATCGGACTTTGGAGCTTGAACAGTTGTGAGGGTGCCTGGGGTGATGGTGAGTGCTGCCAGCGGAGGACCTGCGTGCAGCTCGGAGGCCAAAGTCCTTGCTGATGACCAGGTGTGGACATTCAGGTCCTTAGTGTGTGGATGGGGAGGTTGACGGAGTGAGAAGCAGCCAGTGTCAGCCTTCATAACAAGGAGGTGTAGGGTGTGTGTGTGAGCACATTAACACTCTATACTTGTGCCATGTGTTCATAGTGATTCTTCCAGTTTCTCCAGCTCATTCACGGTGTGCATGTTAGGAACTGTCTGTGTAGCACAGTGTTTACTTTGCACAGGTTGGTGATTTGGTTATTTTCTCTATTTTATAAACAAGGAAACTGAGACCACAGGTTAAATGATTTGCCTGAGGCTGTATGGTCAGTAAATGGCATCAGGCACTTCGTTTCCCTCTGAGGCAATCTTTCTTTGGAACCCAGAGTCCAGAAAGCAGGAAGAAGAGGACATGAGAGGTTGAGGAGAGGAAAGGAGAGCTGAACTGAACATCTTCTGAGCTGACAGAATGGAAAGTTCTTCTGAGTCAGGGGTCAGGAGCCTTTGAGCCAACTGTTGTGTTTCAGGAGGACTCACCGCCTGACAGATTGGATTTGAGTTGTGGCGAGCTGTGAGCTTTTCTCTGGGTCTCTGAACTCTGTCCTCCTCCAGAAAAATAAGGTTGGTGGCTCTTCACAGGGACTGAAGAAATAAGAGTCCAGTGCTTGGTGGGTAGGCGGTGCATAGGAAATTGTGTGTGTATGTTATCACTACTGAAACAAGGGGAAGGTTTGTACTGCCATTGGGTGTAGAGTTAAGTAGGTGGTCTCAACAGCTCTTGGCATGAAGTAGCAAACGTTAGCTTATCCTCTTCTGTTTCTTTCTTTCATAATTCTGTATCTATATTCCCTGATACCTATTTGTCATCGTTGGGAAAGGTTTTCCCTGTGCAGTTGTCTCTGTACCTTTTCTGGAAAAGGCGGACAATTGGGGAGGTCAGTCTGATGAAAGACGTCTTGGAGAAAGAGATGAGGGCTTGGAGGGGCATTGGGAGCAGGTCCTCAGAGGCGACAATGTTGTAATCGGACTTTGGAGCTTGAACAGTTGTGAGGGTGCCTGGGGTGATGGTGAGTGCTGCCAGCGGAGGACCTGCGTGCAGCTCGGAGGCCAAAGTCCTTGCTGATGACCAGGTGTGGACATTCAGGTCCTTAGTGTGTGGATGGGGAGGTTGACGGAGTGAGAAGCAGCCAGTGTCAGCCTTCATAACAAGGAGGTGTAGGGTGTGTGTGTGAGCACATTAACACTCTATACTTGTGCCATGTGTTCATAGTGATTCTTCCAGTTTCTCCAGCTCATTCACGGTGTGCATGTTAGGAACTGTCTGTGTAGCACAGTGTTTACTTTGCACAGGTTGGTGATTTGGTTATTTTCTCTATTTTATAAACAAGGAAACTGAGACCACAGGTTAAATGATTTGCCTGAGGCTGTATGGTCAGTAAATGGCATCAGGCACTTCGTTTCCCTCTGAGGCAATCTTTCTTTGGAACCCAGAGTCCAGAAAGCAGGAAGAAGAGGACATGAGAGGTTGAGGAGAGGAAAGGAGAGCTGAACTGAACATCTTCTGAGCTGACAGAATGGAAAGTTCTTCTGAGTCAGGGGTCAGGAGCCTTTGAGCCAACTGTTGTGTTTCAGGAGGACTCACCGCCTGACAGATTGGATTTGAGTTGTGGCGAGCTGTGAGCTTTTCTCTGGGTCTCTGAACTCTGTCCTCCTCCAGAAAAATAAGGTTGGTGGCTCTTCACAGGGACTGAAGAAATAAGAGTCCAGTGCTTGGTGGGTAGGCGGTGCATAGGAAATTGTGTGTGTATGTTATCACTACTGAAACAAGGGGAAGGTTTGTACTGCCATTGGGTGTAGAGTTAAGTAGGTGGTCTCAACAGCTCTTGGCATGAAGTAGCAAACGTTAGCTTATCCTCTTCTGTTTCTTTCTTTCATAATTCTGTATCTATATTCCCTGATACCTATTTGTCATCGTTGGGAAAGGTTTTCCCCTGTGCAGTTGTCTCTGTACTCAAAGCAGCCTTGGCCCATGGTTCCCATGACACGATCCTTGAGGGCTGAGGAAGAAGGGTCCTTTGTTCATGCCCTCAGAGACTGACCCCTTTGTGTGGGTTATCCTCTCCTTCCCCCAAGCTGGGTGCTCTCCGTCCCTACCTCTGCAGAGGGAGGGACGCAGGGAGCCATTGGCTGCTTGCCACTGAGCCAGAAGGGGAGGAAGGGAGTCTGTGTTCAGTCTCTTCTCTCTCCCCCCCGACCTCTGTCTGCCATCTGTTTGCATCTCACCTCCTTTGACTTGTCTTTAACCTTCCATAAAACCTCCCATGCTGCCTGAAAGACCCCATAATGCTGAACTGCGCCACCAGTATTCTTCCCCTCAACCAAGTCCATTACAGCCACAGATTGATTTTGAAAGAAGAGCAAGCAGCTTTTGAGCACTAGCAGATCATGTCAGGTGAGCTCCTGTGATTGTGCCCTCTGTTCCTCCATGCCAGACACATACTGGAGAGAAAATATCTGCCATGGGGGTGAGGTTGTGCTCTCAGGGTGAAGGCAACCGCTTCCTTCTCGGACAAAACTGCTTAACCCCTTTAATCCTTTATTCTACACTTTGTCCTGTTCTGCCTTCACCCTTTCTTCTTGTTCTTAGTCCTTAATTTGTTGAACACCCCTAATTTTTTTTTTTGTGTGTTACAGAAAATGGCAGGAGGGGGACAGAAAAAATTGTGATTGAAGTAACAGAAGTGCTGAGACAACGACACTCATTCCTAGATAACTGAAACTCAGCTGTGTTCCAATGCAGGTTAACCGATGCCCAAGTAGCACAGAAGTCAGAGCCGTGGGGAGCCTTAGGAGTCAGAGAGTTTAGCCTCTTCATTTCACAGGTGAGGAAATGACGTCCGGGAGGCTTGTCCAGAGCCATATAGCAGAGTCATCCGAAGTCCAGCCCTGACCCTCTTGTCTTGTGTTTGGCACTTGGCCATGATTGAGGTGGAATTATCTCAGAATAAACAAACGGCAAACCCTCCATGACTTAATGCTGTAATGGCTTTTTAAAATACTTTGCTTTACTCATAAAAGATGAACTATGTTTCACATTAGGGGATTAAGGCTAAATTATCAGAACATTCACTACAGATTTAACTTGTAAACTCCTTGTATGTACATTGATTATAATCAGTTTAAAGTCTCTTGGTCCATAGTCAAGGGATTGGTTACTTGGTGTGTCTTTCTGGTGGAATATCACGACCTTGGATTTTGGAAGTATTTTTGATGGCATGAATAAATGCTTAAGATATATCAAGTGAAAGTCTGAAATAATATATATAGTGTAATACCAATATTAAGTTAAAAAACAAGAATATTGATGCTTAGAAAGTAAATAGTGGCTCTTTGAAAGTTAGGATTATCTGTAATTTTTATTCTACTTGGTTTCAAATTTTCTATGAATGCATATACTACTTTTATATCAAATCAGTAAATATTTAAAATGTAATTTATAACAATTAACATATAATTTATATGTAATATGAGATTCAGTTTTTCACGACAGTGTATATGATCAAATAACACCTTTGAAGCTCTGTAGTGTAAATTACTTATATTATGATATTTTTCTGTTCCTTGATTTTTCTGTTAGAGATTTACTTGCTAAATGTATTTTTATTCCTTAGGAAATTATTGTCCATGTGTCTCTATTGTACATCACCTGGTCTAAATAAATAAATACTACTCTGTTTATTTTTACCTTGTCAGTTTTGTTCACATAAAGCATACACACAGTTGAGACGGTAAAGTGATACTGCCGGCCCTGACCACAGTCCTGGCTCCCCCGTTCCCCCCGGGAGGCTCACCCTCCAGAGGGAGCTTGAAGGCGCGGCGCCATCACTGGCTGCTGCCTCCCCAGTGTGCACTGAGAGGCTCGCGCAGTGTAGACAGCTTTTCCTCTGATACGGATGGAGGGTTAGCTCCCATAGCCCTCCACGTCTTTACTCTCATACATCCAGTGTGATTAAACGACTATTCAGATTAAATTAGCAATTATGTTTTTACTGTTTTGACTATGTAAATATTAAATATTGTCTTCCACAGACCAAATAACGTGTTTTGGTTCTGAAAGTCGCTTTGCTGTCTGATGTTGGTTTTCCCTTAACGTCCTGTTTAGTCCCTCAGTTTGTCCTCCTTGTCTCAGAGCCTTCCCTGGCAGGCTGAGACCAGGGTCAGCGTCTGGGGGCCTGCCAGCTTGCCTGGCTCCTGGACTCATCTGGCCTTAGCACTTCTTTCTGTCCTGGGCTCAGCTCGGCAGTGCTGGGTGTAATGCCTCAGGTGTGCCTGTGGCCCCGTCCCGTCTTTTCTACGTCCTTGAACGCCTTTCCTTTTTTCTGCTGTCGTGCTTCTCCAGGCAAGTCTTCCGAGCCGTCTGTCCCACCCTGGCCCTACCAGGTCCGGGCTGGGTGCTCCGTAACGCCCTTCCCTGACTGCTCTGCTTTGCCATCTGAATTTGGAGTCATGTGTGCCAGCTGCTTTCCATGCTTGGTCTGGGGTCCTTGAGCCTTCTGAGATCTTTTCAGGGTCTGAGAGGTCTGTCCTGGATTTTCTCCTGTAACATCTGAAAACACTGTTTTGCAAAGCAGGGATTGTGGGAAATACAGCCTTGGGGTGTGACACAAAGTGTGACACGAAAGCCTTGTGACCAAATAACACCTTTGAAGCTCTGTAGTGTAAATTACTTATATTATGATATTTTTCTGTTCCTTGATTTTTCTGTTAGAGATTTACTTGCTAAATGTATTTTTATTCCTTAGGAAATTATTGTCCATGTGTCTCTATTGTACATCACCTGGTCTAAATAAATAAATACTACTCTGTTTATTTTTACCTTGTCAGTTTTGTTCACATAAAGCATACACACAGTTGAGACGGTAAAGTGATACTGCCGGCCCTGACCACAGTCCTGGCTCCCCCGTTCCCCCCGGGAGGCTCACCCTCAGAGGGAGCTTGAAGGCGCGCCATCACTGGCTGCTGCCTCCCCAGTGTGCACTGAGAGGCTCGCGCAGTGTAGACAGCTTTTCCTCTGATACGGATGGAGGGTTAGCTCCCATAGCCCTCCACGTCTTTACTCTCATACATCCAGTGTGATTAAACGACTATTCAGATTAAATTAGCAATTATGTTTTTACTGTTTTGACTATGTAAATATTAAATATTGTCTTCCACAGACCAAATAACGTGTTTTGGTTCTGAAAGTCGCTTTGCTGTCTGATGTTGGTTTTCCCTTAACGTCCTGTTTAGTCCCTCAGTTTGTCCTCCTTGTCTCAGAGCCTTCCCTGGCAGGCTGAGACCAGGGTCAGCGTCTGGGGGCCTGCCAGCTTGCCTGGCTCCTGGACTCATCTGGCCTTAGCACTTCTTTCTGTCCTGGGCTCAGCTCGGCAGTGCTGGGTGTAATGCCTCAGGTGTGCCTGTGGCCCCGTCCCGTCTTTTCTACGTCCTTGAACGCCTTTCCTTTTTTCTGCTGTCGTGCTTCTCCAGGCAAGTCTTCCGAGCCGTCTGTCCCACCCTGGCCCTACCAGGTCCGGGCTGGGTGCTCCGTAACGCCCTTCCCTGACTGCTCTGCTTTGCCATCTGAATTTGGAGTCATGTGTGCCAGCTGCTTTCCATGCTTGGTCTGGGGTCCTTGAGCCTTCTGAGATCTTTTCAGGGGTCTGAGAGGTCTGTCCTGGATTTTCTCCTGTAACATCTGAAAACACTGTTTTGCAAAGCAGGGATTGTGGGAAATACAGCCTTGGGGGTGTGACACGCAAAGCCTGTGGAGCCAGCTTATCGGCAGGAACACCAGCAATTTCAGTAGAGTTTCCAGTGCAGCCAAGCCTCTGCTGCAATTTGGATCTGGCATCACACTCAGTCCTCCACAGTGTTAAACCCGAGGGGTCCTGGTCCTCCTTGACATTCAGGCCCTGGGTATCATTTTACTTGCATACAGATGTCATTTTTATTTATTAACATTAAAAATCTGAACCTGGTTATAGCCTTTATTAGTCTGTCTTTTTAATTTAGGGAAAATGTCTTAGTGTTTTTTTCATCGGCCTTCACAGTCCCCCAGAACATTTGAAGACACCATACCATCATCTCGTTGTCTTACAGGAAGATACTCTGTTCTTCACTTGCTGTTTGAAGTCTCCATAAACTGCTAAGGTGTGCCTTTAACGTGTGGAATCTTGTCCCTTCCTGTCACTTCAGAACATGCACATGTATTGTGACCACGACACCTTCATCATCATCTCCATGCCATTACTGTCTATGCTGAACGTGACCTCATTCGTGTTAAAGAAACATGCATCGCAGAAGGCTGTATTCCTTATTCCAGGAAGCCTTTCTTAACTTTCTCTGTCTTGCATACCCTTTCAGCTTTCTGTTCAAATCTGTTTGTCTCTCCCACCAGACCAGAGGCAGAGGAGTCTGGGAGGCCTGGTTTCACAATTGTACACTGCACCATGGTGACGGGGGTGTTTCCCCCAGCCTTCTGAGTGCCTGTGTCTCAGGCCTATTGTAGCAGATCTGAAACACAGAAGCCCTGCCCTTTCTAAATGGAGATGTAATTTCCCCCGTTACCACTTGATTGACTGTTGCCTGTGGTAGATGTTCCTAAGCTGGAGTGGACTCATGGGCCTCTGGGAATTCAGGGGCCTTCTGAAATTGTATGCAAAACTTCCAACCTCTTCATTTTTTAGTAGAGAGAGAGGAGTTTGTGATCAGACTCAGAATGGGGAAAGAAGGAGAAGACAAAAGGGGCATGGGCAGCGGGGAAGGTGGGCGTCCCTGCTCCTCTCAGGGTCCCCTCTCAGTCCCCAGGGGACACGCAGCCTGGCGAAACATCTGAAAACACTGTTTTGAAAATTTCCTTGGGGTGTGACACGCAAAGCCTGTGGAGCCAGCTTATCGGCAGGAACACCAGCAATTTCAGTAGAGTTTCCAGTGCAGCCAAGCCTCTGCTGCAATTTGGATCTGGCATCACACTCAGTCCTCCACAGTGTTAAACCCGAGGGGTCCTGGTCCTCCTTGACATTCAGGCCCTGGGTATCATTTTACTTGCATACAGATGTCATTTTTATTTATTAACATTAAAAATCTGAACCTGGTTATAGCCTTTATTAGTCTGTCTTTTTAATTTAGGGAAAATGTCTTAGTGTTTTTTTCATCGGCCTTCACAGTCCCCCAGAACATTTGAAGACACCATACCATCATCTCGTTGTCTTACAGGAAGATACTCTGTTCTTCACTTGCTGTTTGAAGTCTCCATAAACTGCTAAGGTGTGCCTTTAACGTGTGGAATCTTGTCCCTTCCTGTCACTTCAGAACATGCACATGTATTGTGACCACGACACCTTCATCATCATCTCCATGCCATTACTGTCTATGCTGAACGTGACCTCATTCGTGTTAAAGAAACATGCATCGCAGAAGGCTGTATTCCTTATTCCAGGAAGCCTTTCTTAACTTTCTCTGTCTTGCATACCCTTTCAGCTTTCTGTTCAAATCTGTTTGTCTCTCCCACCAGACCAGAGGCAGAGGAGTCTGGGAGGCCTGGTTTCACAATTGTACACTGCACCATGGTGACGGGGGTGTTTCCCCCAGCCTTCTGAGTGCCTGTGTCTCAGGCCTATTGTAGCAGATCTGAAACACAGAAGCCCTGCCCTTTCTAAATGGAGATGTAATTTCCCCCGTTACCACTTGATTGACTGTTGCCTGTGGTAGATGTTCCTAAGCTGGAGTGGACTCATGGGCCTCTGGGAATTCAGGGGCCTTCTGAAATTGTATGCAAAACTTCCAACCTCTTCATTTTTTAGTAGAGAGAGAGGAGTTTGTGATCAGACTCAGAATGGGGAAAGAAGGAGAAGACAAAAGGGGCATGGGCAGCGGGGAAGGTGGGGGGGCGTCCCTGCTCCTCTCAGGGTCCCCTCCTCTCCAGTCCCCAGGGGACACGCAGCCTGGCCAGAGTGGATGTCAGAACTCTGGTTTTTCACCATGGCTATTTCATTTCTCACTTTCCCCCTTGCCTGATTTATTAATTAAGAAATTAATTGATATATGAATTTGCTTATTAACTAATTGAATAAAGCTTAACTTGTTCAGTATTGAAATTCTTATTTAGCAAGTTGCACTTATGTTTCAATTCATATATGCTGAGTTTGACTTGTATGTGTAACGTATGTTCTAGTGCTTAAACTGTTAAAGTTGTTAAAATTTGTGTTCTCATCATGACAGGATTTACCAAACTCTTAATACATGTGTGTGTGTGTGTGTGTGTGTGTGTATATATATATATAATTTTATATGCACACATATTTTAAGTACGAGTCTGTATTAAAGTTCCTTTTTTGTATTCAGTGATTAAGTCATATATTATTCTTTATGTTAGCAGTTTGAATCTATATGGTGTATTTAAAAATTGCTAGGTGGGCTTCCCTGGTTAGGTCTAGCTGGTAAAGAGTTCACCTTGCAGTGCAAGGGGCACTGGTTCGATCCCTGGCCCAGGAAGACCCCACGTGTTGTGGAGTGACTGGACCGGTGTGTCCAATTATGAGGCAGCACTCTGGAGCAGATGTGCCCAGAGCTGGTGCTCTGCAGTGGGAGAGGCCCCTGCAATGGGAGGCCCACACAGGCCAAAGAATAAAGATAGATGAAAATAAATGATGGCTTAGAGACAAAAAAAACCAAAATTGCTAATGGGTTTTTTAGTTTGGGAATTGTAGATCACGTGACTCACGCCTATTTATCTGGGCTGCCCCGCTCTGCAGAAAGCCACGGGTTCGGTGGAGATGAGCCTGCCCTCTGGACCACAGGGACCTTGCCCTTCAGCGTCACCCTCCAGAGCCGTGCTGTCCACTGCGGCAGCCACCGGTCATGTGGGGCTGGTCAGCGCTAGGAGTGAGGCGGGTGTGACCGCCTGGAGTTTTAGGTGAATTTAATTTTCATCGGTCTAGGTCTAGGCAGCCCTGCGTGACCTGTAGCTTCCACTCTTTTTTTTCACTTTCCCCTGCTCCTCTCAGGGTCCCTCCTCTCAGAGGGGACACGCAGCCTGGCCAGAGTGGATGTCAGAACTCTGGTTTTTCACCATGGCTATTTCATTTCTCACTTTCCCCCTTGCCTGATTTATTAATTAAGAAATTAATTGATATATGAATTTGCTTATTAACTAATTGAATAAAGCTTAACTTGTTCAGTATTGAAATTCTTATTTAGCAAGTTGCACTTATGTTTCAATTCATATATGCTGAGTTTGACTTGTATGTGTAACGTATGTTCTAGTGCTTAAACTGTTAAAGTTGTTAAAATTTGTGTTCTCATCATGACAGGATTTACCAAACTCTTAATACATGTGTGTGTGTGTGTGTGTGTGTGTGTATATATATATATAATTTTATATGCACACATATTTTAAGTACGAGTCTGTATTAAAGTTCCTTTTTTGTATTCAGTGATTAAGTCATATATTATTCTTTATGTTAGCAGTTTGAATCTATATGGTGTATTTAAAAATTGCTAGGTGGGCTTCCCTGGTTAGGTCTAGCTGGTAAAGAGTTCACCTTGCAGTGCAAGGGGCACTGGTTCGATCCCTGGCCCAGGAAGACCCCACGTGTTGTGGAGTGACTGGACCGGTGTGTCCAATTATGAGGCAGCACTCTGGAGCAGATGTGCCCAGAGCTGGTGCTCTGCAGTGGGAGAGGCCCCTGCAATGGGAGGCCCACACAGGCCAAAGAATAAAGATAGATGAAAATAAATGATGGCTTAGAGACAAAAAAAACCAAAATTGCTAATGGGTTTTTTAGTTTGGGAATTGTAGATCACGTGACTCACGCCTATTTATCTGGGCTGCCCCGCTCTGCAGAAAGCCACGGGTTCGGTGGAGATGAGCCTGCCCTCTGGACCACAGGGACCTTGCCCTTCAGCGTCACCCTCCAGAGCCGTGCTGTCCACTGCGGCAGCCACCGGTCATGTGGGGCTGGTCAGCGCTAGGAGTGAGGCGGGTGTGACCGCCTGGAGTTTTAGGTGAATTTAATTTTCATCGGTCTAGGTCTAGGCAGCCCTGCGTGACCTGTAGCTCCGTACTGGGCCTCACAGGCTGAGGTGACTGACTGTCCCGTGTCCTGGGTTTCCTGTCTGTACAGATGAGATCACCCTTGAGCTACTCTTTGTGGTGGTTATAAGGGTAAAGAAAATAGTACATTTAAGGAGCTTAACTCTGTACTTGGAACAGAGTATGTCCTGGAGAAATGGTTGGTAGTTATAATATGACTATTATATATTTAATAAACTAGAATTGCTTTCCTTCTGAGCATTCATTTAAACCTGTTTATTTTTATTCTTCCCTTTCAGGATTAATTAATTTTTGGAAATCAAGTACAATATTAAAAGGAAAACAAACCACAGTACATTATTGGAAGCCATTTCTGCTCATTTTATTACAGTTTAAAGTTTATGGTTTGATTTGAATACTATCATGGGAGGAGCTGTGAGTGCTGGGGAAGATAATGATGACTTAATTGATAACTTAAAAGAAGCCCAATATATCCGCACTGAAAGAGTGGAGCAAGCCTTCAGAGCGATTGATCGCGGAGATTACTATTTGGAAGGCTACCGAGACAATGCATACAAAGACTTAGCCTGGAAGCATGGCAACATACACTTGTCAGCGCCTTGCATTTACTCGGAAGTTATGGAAGCGTTGAAACTTCAGCCAGGATTGTCTTTTCTTAACCTGGGAAGTGGAACCGGATATTTAAGTACAATGGTGGGCTTAATTTTAGGTAATTTTATTTTTGTAAAATTCTATTTTAAAAAGTAAGCTGAGTTTGTACTGCTGTTTATGATTTACAGGGTTTCTAACTTTGTGTACAGTGTGTGCTTGAATGTATGTACCCAAGGTAGTTACCTTCCTTCTTTAAGGTCAGAGTAGTCATCTCTTCTTGCCCTGATCCTGATAGTTAGCTTTGCATTCAGCGCTAGACTTGAAAAGGTCTTGGAACTATTTTTGATCCCCCCAACCTCCGTCTGTACTTAAAACTCAGCAATTGGCAGGCGGGAGGCTCAGGACCATCACGTAGCCTACTTGAGGTCATGTGGGGCTGGTCAGCGCTAGGAGTGAGGCGGTGTGACCGCCTGGAGTTTTAGGTGAATTTAATTTTCATCGGTCTAGGTCTAGGCAGCCCTGCGTGACCTGTAGCTCCGTACTGGGCCTCACAGGCTGAGGTGACTGACTGTCCCGTGTCCTGGGTTTCCTGTCTGTACAGATGAGATCACCCTTGAGCTACTCTTTGTGGTGGTTATAAGGGTAAAGAAAATAGTACATTTAAGGAGCTTAACTCTGTACTTGGAACAGAGTATGTCCTGGAGAAATGGTTGGTAGTTATAATATGACTATTATATATTTAATAAACTAGAATTGCTTTCCTTCTGAGCATTCATTTAAACCTGTTTATTTTTATTCTTCCCTTTCAGGATTAATTAATTTTTGGAAATCAAGTACAATATTAAAAGGAAAACAAACCACAGTACATTATTGGAAGCCATTTCTGCTCATTTTATTACAGTTTAAAGTTTATGGTTTGATTTGAATACTATCATGGGAGGAGCTGTGAGTGCTGGGGAAGATAATGATGACTTAATTGATAACTTAAAAGAAGCCCAATATATCCGCACTGAAAGAGTGGAGCAAGCCTTCAGAGCGATTGATCGCGGAGATTACTATTTGGAAGGCTACCGAGACAATGCATACAAAGACTTAGCCTGGAAGCATGGCAACATACACTTGTCAGCGCCTTGCATTTACTCGGAAGTTATGGAAGCGTTGAAACTTCAGCCAGGATTGTCTTTTCTTAACCTGGGAAGTGGAACCGGATATTTAAGTACAATGGTGGGCTTAATTTTAGGTAATTTTATTTTTGTAAAATTCTATTTTAAAAAGTAAGCTGAGTTTGTACTGCTGTTTATGATTTACAGGGTTTCTAACTTTGTGTACAGTGTGTGCTTGAATGTATGTACCCAAGGTAGTTACCTTCCTTCTTTAAGGTCAGAGTAGTCATCTCTTCTTGCCCTGATCCTGATAGTTAGCTTTGCATTCAGCGCTAGACTTGAAAAGGTCTTGGAACTATTTTTGATCCCCCCAACCTCCGTCTGTACTTAAAACTCAGCAATTGGCAGGCGGGAGGCTCAGGACCATCACGTAGCCTACTTGAGGTCAGGCGTCCCGCACGGGAGAGGGTGGTGCAGTGCTTTTGGGGGTCAGGAGCCTGAGGGGGTGGAGGACGGGGCGCTGCTGGGATGAAGCGCAGGGTGGGGAAGATGGGGGAGTGTGTGCGTCCTTACATTTCAGCCGTTCTGTAGCGTGTCTACCAGGGTTATTTTTGGAGCAGAGGTACCCAGTGAGTGGTCAGAAGAGACAGGTGCTTCCTTCACGGAGCATCCTGGTGCTCACGACGAGGGCTGGGCATTGCTGAGAGCACTTGACACAGCACAGTTACTCATGAAAGTACCCTGTAATCCTGTGAAGTACGGTTGTCGTGATTCCTGTGTGTTTAAACTGAGGCTCTGAGGTTCAGTAACTTGCCTGCAGTCCCGTAGCCAGAAGACGAGAGCCAGAAGTGAGCCCGTGGGTGGACAGCGCATGCCGGGAGGAGAGTGCACTGGAAGACACGTGGTATCGGGTGGAGGGCGTTCAGCCATGGCTGCCACCACGCCCCTCGGTGTTTGCTGGGCACCGCTGGAGGCAGGCATCAAGGTGGAGCAGCAGGGCGTGTGCGACACAGATTGGTCCTGGGCTTGCAGGCCGGCAGGGATGGAGAGAGGGGACCCGGGCAGTTCTCACCCCCGTGCGACGCGGGCTCTGGCTGAGATGCCACCCAGGTTACAGGGACGAGGCTGTGGCTTAAGGTTCACCCTGGAGGGCTGGGGATGCATTGAGGGGCTTTAGAGAAATGACTGTTTCTATGCTGGAGCAGTCCTGCTCCTTGCTGTTTATGCTGGTGTCAGTGTTAGGAATGCCCTTCTCCTCCCACAGTGTCCCATTTGGATAATGAATTACGTGGTCACACCGTATGACCTCAGGCGCTTGCAGGCCTGAAAGCCTGTCCTCAGCACTGGCTAGCTCCCCTCCTCTGCACTGGCTAGCTCCATGCTTTCTCTCTGGGTGGTGGAGCTGGCAGTTGTTTCACTTAAAGAAAAGCCTGTTCATCCCACGACTGAGTCAGTTCCTGATGCATAGTGACTGATTGGAAATGGTGATGTGACTCATTTTTGCCCAGCTCACACGTACATTCAGTGCTCCTGCAGGTGCTCCTGTGGGCAGCAACTCTCATTGAGGATGTGCTGGGGTGAGCTGGGGGATCCGGGCTGAGGTGAGAAGAGACCCCTTGCAGACGGAGGAATCTCCACTTTGCATCTTGAGTGCTCTTTCTTATTCAGTAAGGGGAGTTAGGTGTATCCTCACTCAGGAGGTTTCTCTTGATTAAAGTACACTGGAAGCAGTTATTTATAGATGGAATTCATTTTTGCCCCACCTTGAGAAGACGGGTGACTCTCAAGTTCTGAATTTTGCCTCATTTCAGACAACTTTATTAATTTCTAGTTGAAGATACATTCTCGTTCTACTCACTCTCCTTAAGAGCCTTCTTGCAGAGGACTGTCACAGAGAATCTAGTCCTTAATTGATGACCATAATCCGGTTTGGGAGCACTTCAATCACCCCATAAAGATCTCCCTAGCCCTTGGCAGCCGCCTTCTGCTCTGTGTCTGTGGATTTGCCTTGTCATTGACTTTGGTCAGTGCCGTCATGCAGTGTATGGTCTTTCTGTGTGGCTTCTTTCCCTGAGTGGAAGGTTCTTAGGATTCGTCTCTGCTGTAGCGTGCATGGATCAGGGTGCCATTCCGCTTGGGGACTGAGTAGTATTCCGTTGTGTGGGCAGACCACATTTCGTTTGTCCTTTCACCACTCGATGCCTGTTTTGAACATTGTTGATGTGAACATTCATGGACAAGTCTTGGTGGAGATGTCCATTTTCATTTCTCACGGATGGATTCCTAGGAGTGAAATTGCTGGGTGAATGGTAAGTTTGTATTTAACTTGTTAAGAACGTGCCAAACTGTCTTCTAAAGTAGCTGCACCATTTTATATTCCCACCAACAGGGTATGAAGTTCTAGTTTCTCCATCACTTCATGGGAGGTTGTTTTCTTTAAATAGTACCTTAGTGGGCATTAAGTTGTATCTTGTGGTTTTATCTTGTACCTCCCTAATGACTAATGATGTAGAGCAGCTGCGTCTGTACTTTTGGATCATTCCTCTGTCTTGTCTGGTGAAATGTCTATTCTGATCTTTTCTCTATTTTTAAATTACATTGTTGACATCCTTATTATTAATGAGTTCCAAGTGTTCTTTATATACTTCAGGTACATGCCCTTTTTCAGAAGTACAATTTTAAAATATCTTTTTATATCCTTTTAAGCACCCCTTTAGAAAACTCTTGTGACTCCCTTGAGAACTGAGAGTGAGAGAGACTTGGAGGGTCCTTTCCCCCATCCTTTTTTGCTGGGTGGAACACAGTCTACAAATTTCCATGGTGCTCTCCACTTGGAGGGTCCTTTCCCCCATCCTTTTTTGCTGGGTGGAACACAGTCTACAAATTTCCATGGTGCTCTCCAAGGCAGGTTATCTTCTCTGCTTTGAGCCAACCTTCAGTTTTACCTCTATCTTTTTATCCTCCTTTCTTTTTTTTCCTTCTTAGGAATTACCAAGACTGTTTTTGGCATGTGCTTTATTTTTGGCTCTGAGTAAATGTATTTTGAAGAGAGCCCTTTCGTTAGACTCCTGACATTTTCTGAATTCAGTAAAGCTCCTTAACTATTTAAGCCCTGTTCTTCATACTAGCTGGGCTTCTGTACATCTTTTCTTGCCTGTATACACTGTGTCGGGAGTTTCCTGGATGGCTCTGGCCAATGCAGGAGCCTGAGGAGACTTTGGTTTGAATCCTGGGCCAGGAAGACCGCCTGGGGAAGGGAATGGCTACCCAGTATTCTTGCCTGGAGAATCCCGAGGACAGAAGAGCCTGGCGGGCTACAATCCATGGAGTTGTAAAGAGACAGGCATGACTGAGCGCATGCACATACATGCACAATACAAGTTTTAGAACCTTCACGAAGTCTTCATAGTAATTTCTGAGTGTGTTTCCTTTGAGGTCGAGAGGCTGTCCATTCAGTGCATGAGGTGTCAGGTGGATGCTGCCAAACTGTCTTCTAAAGTAGGACCTTTTTCCCCCGGGCAGTTCTCCATCACTTCATGGGAGGTTGTTTTCTTTAAATAGTACCTTAGTGGGCATTAAGTTGTATCTTGTGGTTTTATCTTGTACCTCCCTAATGACTAATGATGTAGAGCAGCTGCGTCTGTACTTTTGGATCATTCCTCTGTCTTGTCTGGTGAAATGTCTATTCTGATCTTTTCTCTATTTTTAAATTACATTGTTGACATCCTTATTATTAATGAGTTCCAAGTGTTCTTTATATACTTCAGGTACATGCCCTTTTTCAGAAGTACAATTTTAAAATATCTTTTTATATCCTTTTAAGCACCCCTTTAGAAAACTCTTGTGACTCCCTTGAGAACTGAGAGTGAGAGAGACTTGGAGGGTCCTTTCCCCCATCCTTTTTTGCTGGGTGGAACACAGTCTACAAATTTCCATGGTGCTCTCCACTTGGAGGGTCCTTTCCCCCATCCTTTTTTGCTGGGTGGAACACAGTCTACAAATTTCCATGGTGCTCTCCAAGGCAGGTTATCTTCTCTGCTTTGAGCCAACCTTCAGTTTTACCTCTATCTTTTTATCCTCCTTTCTTTTTTTTCCTTCTTAGGAATTACCAAGACTGTTTTTGGCATGTGCTTTATTTTTGGCTCTGAGTAAATGTATTTTGAAGAGAGCCCTTTCGTTAGACTCCTGACATTTTCTGAATTCAGTAAAGCTCCTTAACTATTTAAGCCCTGTTCTTCATACTAGCTGGGCTTCTGTACATCTTTTCTTGCCTGTATACACTGTGTCGGGAGTTTCCTGGATGGCTCTGGCCAATGCAGGAGCCTGAGGAGACTTTGGTTTGAATCCTGGGCCAGGAAGACCGCCTGGGGAAGGGAATGGCTACCCAGTATTCTTGCCTGGAGAATCCCGAGGACAGAAGAGCCTGGCGGGCTACAATCCATGGAGTTGTAAAGAGACAGGCATGACTGAGCACGCATGCGCACATACATGCACAATACAAGTTTTAGAACCTTCACGAAGTCTTCATAGTAATTTCTGAGTGTGTTTCCTTTGAGGTCGAGAGGCTGTCCATTCAGTGCTATGAAGGTGTCAGGTGGATGGCTTTGCATCTCAAGGTTTTACCTTCTGGCTTACCTCCCCACCCTGCGTCGTCTGTGAACCCAGAACAGTCGAGCAGTGTCTGTGAATTTGTCTCCTGCTGAGGTGTCTGTACCCCTCCGTCAGTATTCATTGTTGGCGCACGGGGAGGGGAGGGGGGACCAGGTCCTCTGGACTGGGCCAGAGGTGCAGCCTTGCTCCTGGTCTTAGTGTCACAGGGCAGTGGCCAGCGGACAGAGTTGCACTGCGGTGCTAGCAGCTCTGGTGCTTGGCCTGTTTCTTCTGGAGCTCTGTTCTTTTGTAAAATAAATAGAAGAGGTTCTACCAGAGCGAGTTCTTAGGGTTGAATGTTGTTATCTGTTTGAGGTAGGTTCATATGTGTAGTGGTTGTTGTTTAGTCTGCCAGTTGTGTCCGACTATTTGCTACCGTGTGAACTGCAGCACATCAGGCCTCCCAGTCCCTCACCATCTCCTGGAGTTTGCCCAAGTTCATGTCCATTGCATCAGTGATGTTGTCCAACCATCGCTGTTTCTGCTGCCCCCTTCTCCTCCTGCCCTCAGTCTTTCCCAGCATCAGGGACTTCTCCAGAGAGTCAGCTGTTCACATCAGGTGACCACGACGCTGGAGCTTCAGCTTCAGCATCAGTCCTTCCAGTGAGTATTGAGGGCTGATTTCCTTTAAGACTGACTGGTTTGATCTTGCTGTAGTATGTGCACATATTACCCCTGTAGTATGTGCTGTTAGTAGTGCAGCAGTTGCTTATTGAGTGGTTTCTGGACTTGATAGAACATAAACTACCACAAATAGTACTGACTGGATGCTTCAAAAAATTACCAAACCTTTCTGAGTCTGTGCCTCTGTGTGAAATGATTTGTGAATCTTAAGCTTCCAATGAGTGCTTCACCCTGGAGCGAGCATCCATGGCCTTGACTCTCTCCTCAGCCTTCCCTGGGCTGAGCTGGTGCTTGACTACTGCCCACGTGAGCGGCCACCGGTGTCACGGGACTGCTTCTGCTCCTGCCTTCGCTCTGTGGGGGTGGCTCCTGCAGCGTCAGCCTGGCCACCGTCCCGTGCCTTCTGCCTGCAAAGAATCTTTCCGTGGACTTCACCACTCTTTGCATCGCCTATATAGACACTTTAGCCTGGTGGAAGCTGCTTTGCCTTCAGCCTGTGGTGAAGGGTGGCTCCTCTTCTGTCTTCAGGTACCTCCACGAGCAGAGGATTCACAGGTTTCCAGCACCAGGTCTGTCTGCGGAACTCTGGACACTGCACCGTCCAAGCTGGCCAGCAAACTGGATCCTTGATTTCGTGGTGCTTAACTGCATGTCTCCTTCAGTGTGTGTGAGATTCTGAACGTCAGCCCGTCTCCACCTCGAGTCACCTTTCCTCACCTGAGCAACACACCAGAGCAGTGCAGGGTCTGCCACCAGCGTGTCCATTTTGGTGACTCAAGGCGGAAATCTGAACACCAGTCTCTCTTTGGTGGAATAGATAATAAATTCACAGAGTTAAATAATCCAAAAGAATCAAAAGGCATACTTGTAAAGATTCTCTCTACCTGCGTCCCCTCTACTTGGTCTGCTTGGCTCCCCTCTTGAAGAGCGCTGTATGGAACCTCGAGAACACCCCCATTTCTGCATAGACTCATATTGATGTTTGTGGGGATAATGTTGACTTGAAGTCAGAAGAAAATTCTTAGATACATAAAGGAAAATATGTATTGCATTTTAGATTTCTAGCAAACAGCTAAAATTAGTAGGAAATTTATTTTGAATGGAATATACTTTTCTGTAAGATTTACTTCTGTACAATGCCTCATTCTGTGATGAAATGGATGTGACACATGGTTTTTTGCCAGTATGTTTGCTAAGATATGAAAAATACAAATGTTTATGCTTTGTATATGTCATCAGCCTCAGTCTTGTGAACCTTTTTTAAATTTGGGACTGCAGCTCCCTTTTTTGTACTTCATCATTCTTTGGAAGAGTGTTGTGTATGCCCTGTGCAAGCTGCTGAGGGCATAGCCAGGCAGAAGATGCATCCCACACGGTGTGCCTGTCGTTCCTGAACCAGCAGCAGGAGACTCTCCTCAGCCTTCCCTGGGCTGAGCTGGTGCTGACTACTGCCCACGTGAGCGGCCACCGGTGTCACGGGACTGCTTCTGCTCCTGCCTTCGCTCTGTGGGGGTGGCTCCTGCAGCGTCAGCCTGGCCACCGTCCCGTGCCTTCTGCCTGCAAAGAATCTTTCCGTGGACTTCACCACTCTTTGCATCGCCTATATAGACACTTTAGCCTGGTGGAAGCTGCTTTGCCTTCAGCCTGTGGTGAAGGGTGGCTCCTCTTCTGTCTTCAGGTACCTCCACGAGCAGAGGATTCACAGGTTTCCAGCACCAGGTCTGTCTGCGGAACTCTGGACACTGCACCGTCCAAGCTGGCCAGCAAACTGGATCCTTGATTTCGTGGTGCTTAACTGCATGTCTCCTTCAGTGTGTGTGAGATTCTGAACGTCAGCCCGTCTCCACCTCGAGTCACCTTTCCTCACCTGAGCAACACACCAGAGCAGTGCAGGGTCTGCCACCAGCGTGTCCATTTTGGTGACTCAAGGCGGAAATCTGAACACCAGTCTCTCTTTGGTGGAATAGATAATAAATTCACAGAGTTAAATAATCCAAAAGAATCAAAAGGCATACTTGTAAAGATTCTCTCTACCTGCGTCCCCTCTACTTGGTCTGCTTGGCTCCCCTCTTGAAGAGCGCTGTATGGAACCTCGAGAACACCCCCATTTCTGCATAGACTCATATTGATGTTTGTGGGGATAATGTTGACTTGAAGTCAGAAGAAAATTCTTAGATACATAAAGGAAAATATGTATTGCATTTTAGATTTCTAGCAAACAGCTAAAATTAGTAGGAAATTTATTTTGAATGGAATATACTTTTCTGTAAGATTTACTTCTGTACAATGCCTCATTCTGTGATGAAATGGATGTGACACATGGTTTTTTGCCAGTATGTTTGCTAAGATATGAAAAATACAAATGTTTATGCTTTGTATATGTCATCAGCCTCAGTCTTGTGAACCTTTTTTAAATTTGGGACTGCAGCTCCCTTTTTTGTACTTCATCATTCTTTGGAAGAGTGTTGTGTATGCCCTGTGCAAGCTGCTGAGGGCATAGCCAGGCAGAAGATGCATCCCACACGGTGTGCCTGTCGTTCCTGAACCAGCAGCAGGAGCACTGGGTCAGTTTCTCACTGAGGTCAGGAACTGGTGGTTGAGTACTGGTGTGACTTGGTTGCTGCACTGGCCCTGGAGTAGCTTCTCAGGTTAATGAAGGCACAGTGTAGTGAAAGAGCAGATGAAGTGGCTTCCACAGAAAGTGAGTGCGTTAACAGGTGGACCAAGATCTAATGCTATTCACGTTAACTTTTAGACTATATTCAGGTGTGTTACATTTGGGCCCACTTTCTCAGGTTAGTGACTTTGCTTTGGTGTAATGTTCCAGTGTAGACATGTGAGTTACAGTTGTAAATCACTTGGCCACGTTAGACTTGTGTTTTATCAGCCCACTGAGTTCAGTTCAGTTCAGTTGCTCAGTCATGTCCAACTCTGTGACCCCGTGGACTGCCGCATGCCAAGCTTCCCTGTCCATCACCATCTTCCGGAGATTGCTCAAACTCACGTCAATTGACTTAGTGATACCGTCTAACCATCTCATCCTCTGTTGTCCCCTTCTCCCTCTGCCTTCAATCTTTCACTACATCTGGGCCTTGTCCAATGAGTCGGCTCTCTGCGTCAGGTAGCCAAAGTGTTGGAGTTTCAGCTCCAGCATCAGCCCTTCCAATGAGTATTCAGAGTTGATTTCCTTGAAGATTGACTGGTTTGATCTCCTTGCAGTCCAAGGGACTCTCAAGAGCCTTCTACACCACAGTTCAAAGGCATCCATTCTTTGGCACTCAGCCTTCTTTATGGTCCAGCTCACAATCCATACATCACTACTGGGAAAGCCATACCTTTGACTATATGGACTCCTTTTGTTCCACTAGGTGGAAGTAGCTAAAGCAGCTAGTTGTGACATCTGTTCTTGATTGTTTGACATTTTAGAATGCATTTTACTTTGGGCCTTGGGCTCATGGTCTGTAACTGTTTAAACCAATACTTTCAGGTTTCATTAAACATATCTCTAAGATTCAAGTGTTGTTTAGTCACTTAGTTGTTTAGTCACTGAGTCCTGTTTCACTTTTTGCAACTCCATGGTGTATAGCCTGCCAGGCTTCTGTCCATGGGGTTTTCCAGGTAAGAATAGTGGAGTGGAAAAGAAAAAAGAAGAATAGTGGAGTGGGTTGCCATTTCCTCCTCCAGGGGGTCTTCTCGACACAGCGATAGGACCTGTGTCTGCAGTGGCAGGTGGACTCTGCCACTGAACCACCTGGGAAGCCAGCATGTCTCCATAAGCTGAGAGAAGCCTAAGGGACTAGCGCATTCTCGTCAATTCGAAGGCCTACCTCACAAGGCCTTTCTCAAACCCAGAGAACAGAGAGCAGGTTTCCAATCTTAGATGTGTCCAGCCAACCACAGTTTTAAGGTTAACATGACAAGGTTCAGTAAACCTTTGGCAGTGGTTTATGTTAATACACTTTTGTAGCGTCATATAATCAGGTGGAGAAACTGTAAGGAAATAACTGTATCAAAGTAAGTGGCAGTGTATTAGGTCTGTTTCTCTTATTTGGTTTATTTATGTCTGCTTTTTACTGTTAACTGTTTCTGAATTCCTACAAAGTAACTTGTAAATCTTCCCAAAGATGCCAGAATTAGTAATAAAATACCATTGGCACTTATTTAAATGAGTTTTTCTGTATACAGATGGCCCTCTGTATCCACGGGTTTGTGGATTTATCTACCAAGCAATGATTGAATTTATCACCTGCTGGCAACTGTATACAAGCATTTACATTCTATTTACAACTATCTGCTTATCATGTACATTCACATTGTCTCGTGTACTGAGTTGTTGAGATGATTAGTGGAGGACGCATAGATGTGCAGGGTCCCATTTATACCAGGGACTTGAGAGCAACAGTCCTCAAATTTTAGTGTTTGCAGGGGGTGGTCCTTGAACCAGTCCCCTCCATCTGTCCCCATCCCCATATCTGAAGGATCCAAGGATGACTGACTCTGTTTTAATTCTCAATGAGAAGCTTTACACTAGTTTCCTAGAAACTGAGTAACTGATTCACTTACTCCCTCTTGTGGTAAATACTTCATTTTATCCTATTGCTTTTATTTGTGGCTGTTATCTCTTTATTTATTTATTTATTTATTTTGGGTGGGGGTCGGGTTGGGGAGGGAGGGGAGCAGGCGGGCCACTTCTATTGGTCTTTCATTTCTCCATTTTCATCAGTCTTTGTTCTTTGGCTCTTGTGGGCCTCCCATCGCGGTGGCCTCTGTTGTTGCAGAGCACCGGCTCTGGGTGCATGCGCTCCAGAGCTCTGGCTCGGTGATTGGACACATAGGTCCAGCCGCTCCGCGGCACGTGGGATCTTCCCAGGCCAGGGCTCGAACCGGCGCCCCTTGCACTGCAAGGCAGTGTCCTTACCCACTGGACCACCAGGGGAAGCCCTGGCTGTTATCTCTTGATGCCATTTTACCCACGAGAGCATGGATCTGATAGTCCAAAGAGATTTAAACTCGCATTTGGGTTGGGCACCTCAGTAATTAGTGTGCTGTGGTTGATGTGCTCAGTGAAGCTGCCTGTTAGGATACCCTGCTGCCCTGGGCCTCACTCTGAGGTACTCCCTCCTCCGTTTACAGTTTACATTAATTTAAAAATTCCCAGGTTAGAAAAGCACTTAAACAGGCTGCAGTTTTGGTTCTATGATTTACCAGTTCTGTTTTCACAGGGAGAGCATGCTGGGATCTCTGGTGGTTTGTATCCTTGTTGTATCTTATAGTTTGAAAGTCTCCCACATCATTTGGGTGATTTCCCATATGCCCATCTCACACAGTAGGAAGGACCTCAGGTGCCACACTTTCTCAGTTTAGGAGGAAGCCAGGGTTGGAAACTGAGGCACTGGCCTTGAATCCGCTGTGTGTCTCCCATCCTGCGGTGACTGAGGGGGGTCATCCTGAGGGCTCCTCTAGTCATGTACCATGTGCTATGAAGTGGTTTTGCTATTACGACTGCCCCATGGAGAAGCTCCCCACTCAGGGCGGAGGGCACAGGCATCCTGGGCCCATGCAGCACTCAGGTTCCCGTGCTTGCTGGCTGCAGCCTTCTTCCTGCACAGCACACTCCCTGTGCTTCAGGGAGGGGTGGAGTAGGCAGGGGTCAGCAGCAGGTAGGCGAGTGGAGGTGTCCATAGACACCTGATACCTAGACCTAGTAACGGTGACCTTGATGTATAAGCTCTGATGACTGACTAATTGGGAAGTGATAAATGTATTGACTTAGGTTCGAGTACGACAAAAGAAAAACAGTCTGTAGACTTTATTATTACGTTGAAGTTTTATTATATTTGTTATTGCTCTTAATAAGTGGACTTTTTCCCAGCCTTAAAAATAATTTCTAATGTAGGATACCTAGGTTTTTCTAATAACTGTATTTGTTTTAATAAACTGTGGCCTGTATGTAAGTTTCTATTTTCTCTTTAATATTTAGCTATTAAAGATGGTGGTCAACTGCTAGTGCTTTGATTTTCTTTTAAATTTTATGACAGGATTTTTAAAGTAAAAAACTGTATAACAGAATTAAGATTTTATTATTTCTAGAAAGACCTCTTCCCATTGGCACATACAGAATATCGTTGGAACCTATTCAGAGCAGTCAGATTCATGCTGTATCTGTTGGATGGCGTTAGGAGGTCTTAGGCTTTGGTTTTGCATGCCGTTTCTCTTTTCTCCAACAACAGCTTCCTGTTAGAATTATTTTCTATTAGTTATCTGTTTACTTGAAAATCTTGTACTTAAAAATCTCGACATCATCTTTTGGTGAAACTATGGGTGTGTGTTAAGACCTGCCTGAGGGCAGCAGGGTGTGTTGGAGAAGACTCTCTTTGGTTTTGGGGTATTTCTCGTTTTCTTTTTGTTCTGTTAATAGGAAGGACCTCAGGTGCCACACTTTCTCAGTTTAGGAGGAAGCCAGGGTTGGAAACTGAGGCACTGGCCTTGAATCCGCTGTGTGTCTCCCATCCTGCGGTGACTGAGGGGGGTCATCCTGAGGGCTCCTCTAGTCATGTACCATGTGCTATGAAGTGGTTTTGCTATTACGACTGCCCCATGGAGAAGCTCCCCACTCAGGGCGGAGGGCACAGGCATCCTGGGCCCATGCAGCACTCAGGTTCCCGTGCTTGCTGGCTGCAGCCTTCTTCCTGCACAGCACACTCCCTGTGCTTCAGGGAGGGGTGGAGTAGGCAGGGGTCAGCAGCAGGTAGGCGAGGAGTGGAGGTGTCCATAGACACCTGATACCTAGACCTAGTAACGGTGACCTTGATGTATAAGCTCTGATGACTGACTAATTGGGAAGTGATAAATGTATTGACTTAGGTTCGAGTACGACAAAAGAAAAACAGTCTGTAGACTTTATTATTACGTTGAAGTTTTATTATATTTGTTATTGCTCTTAATAAGTGGACTTTTTCCCAGCCTTAAAAATAATTTCTAATGTAGGATACCTAGGTTTTTCTAATAACTGTATTTGTTTTAATAAACTGTGGCCTGTATGTAAGTTTCTATTTTCTCTTTAATATTTAGCTATTAAAGATGGTGGTCAACTGCTAGTGCTTTGATTTTCTTTTAAATTTTATGACAGGATTTTTAAAGTAAAAAACTGTATAACAGAATTAAGATTTTATTATTTCTAGAAAGACCTCTTCCCATTGGCACATACAGAATATCGTTGGAACCTATTCAGAGCAGTCAGATTCATGCTGTATCTGTTGGATGGCGTTAGGAGGTCTTAGGCTTTGGTTTTGCATGCCGTTTCTCTTTTCTCCAACAACAGCTTCCTGTTAGAATTATTTTCTATTAGTTATCTGTTTACTTGAAAATCTTGTACTTAAAAAAATCTCGTCGACATCATCTTTTGGTGAAACTATGGGTGTGTGTTAAGACCTGCCTGAGGGCAGCAGGGTGTGTTGGAGAAGACTCTCTTTCCCCAGACCTGGTAGTCCCCTTCCTCGGGAGCAGCTATGTGTGCTCTTTTGGTTTTCTTTGTTCTGTTTAATTCAGGTGTCCAATGAGTCGTAATAAAGAACGTCACATACATTTCTATCACATACTTGATGTGTGTTCTACTTGTACATTACATTCTAAATAATTGAGGCACATTGGTGACATTGCCATTTAAATTCTGCCTTCTACTAACACATCTTTTCAGTACGTTCATTACTGTTCAGTTTATTGCTCATAATAAAGATATATCTCCATGTTATTTTAAAATTAAACAAGTCCATCCAGTAAAAAATCATAAATGGTGTTTGTACCAGAAATAAGTCATAGATGTATATTTATCTGTCAAATATGTCAAACAAGTCCATTGTATGTTAATGAAATTGAATTTATTTTGTGTCAAGGTGATCTGAAAAACAGTCTTAGATTAGTAAACTTTAAACCTTATTTCTAAAAGCTGTCTTAGATATTATATAAGAAGAAAGCAAGAAAAGGAAAATGAGACCAGTGCTGTTGTCAGTGACAGCATGTGGAGTCCCTCTTGACCCAGACCTCTCCCGTTCAGACTTCCTCTGTTAGTTAGGCAGTTTGAAATGTAGAATAGAAGCCTTGATTTCTGGATTCACCATTTGGCACCTTTATTATAGTGCTTATTCATTCAGTCTTTTTGGAAACTTCAGCTCTAGAAATATTGACCTTTTTATAGTGATTGCTCATCCATATAACTAGATTCTTAATGGTTAATGAAAATAAAAGTCTCTGTTATGTTTTACATTCAATTCATTAGCTTAAAAGGGTAAAGGGAAAATCACATTCATTTCCTAGAGCAGTATTTTCCTTACTATGTATATGATGTTAGATAACTGAGTGTAAATTGAGTTTTTCAAATGAGAAAAACTCTATTCAGTATTTACTAGTTTTCATTTCCTTAAGGAGCTCAAGATTCGGTACTAAATTGAAAAGTGATGTCACTGTGTGTACTTCTCTAAGTTTAAATTTTTGCAATTTTCATTTATATTTTGATAAAAGGAAATTCTAGTTTTTGTCTGTTTGTCTTTGGTAATAGTAAGGAATTACAAGAGATCTTAATTGGTGTTGAACGAATGCTCCAGTTTGCAGATGAAGACTAATGGTTTGCCAAAAAAAAATTTGGGGGGCATTTAAGACTGCGTTGATCAGAATAACTTATCTAAAAAGAGAAGCCAGGCAGGCTAGAGTCCATGGGGTCTCCAAGAAGGCGAACACGACTTAGCGACTGAGCCACCTCCATAAAAGCTAATCTTTTTATCTGAATACATTTCAAGTAGAATCAGTTTAAAGTTCTTGGAGGTCAGTAGCACTCCGTATGTTTTATTTTATGCCATTCAGCAGGGATCCTAAGATACATAAATGGTGTTTGTACCAGAAATAAGTCATAGATGTATATTTATCTGTCAAATATGTCAAACAAGTCCATTGTATGTTAATGAAATTGAATTTATTTTGTGTCAAGGTGATCTGAAAAACAGTCTTAGATTAGTAAACTTTAAACCTTATTTCTAAAAGCTGTCTTAGATATTATATAAGAAGAAAGCAAGAAAAGGAAAATGAGACCAGTGCTGTTGTCAGTGACAGCATGTGGAGTCCCTCTTGACCCAGACCTCTCCCGTTCAGACTTCCTCTGTTAGTTAGGCAGTTTGAAATGTAGAATAGAAGCCTTGATTTCTGGATTCACCATTTGGCACCTTTATTATAGTGCTTATTCATTCAGTCTTTTTGGAAACTTCAGCTCTAGAAATATTGCCCTTTTTTATAGTGATTGCTCATCCATATAACTAGATTCTTAATGGTTAATGAAAATAAAAGTCTCTGTTATGTTTTACATTCAATTCATTAGCTTAAAAGGGTAAAGGGAAAATCACATTCATTTCCTAGAGCAGTATTTTCCTTACTATGTATATGATGTTAGATAACTGAGTGTAAATTGAGTTTTTCAAATGAGAAAAACTCTATTCAGTATTTACTAGTTTTCATTTCCTTAAGGAGCTCAAGATTCGGTACTAAATTGAAAAGTGATGTCACTGTGTGTACTTCTCTAAGTTTAAATTTTTGCAATTTTCATTTATATTTTGATAAAAGGAAATTCTAGTTTTTGTCTGTTTGTCTTTGGTAATAGTAAGGAATTACAAGAGATCTTAATTGGTGTTGAACGAATGCTCCAGTTTGCAGATGAAGACTAATGGTTTGACAAAAAAAAATTGGGGAGCATTTAAGACTGCGTTGATCAGAATAACTTATCTAAAAAAGAGAAGCCAGGCAGGCTAGAGTCCATGGGGTCTCCAAGAAGTCGAACACGACTTAGCGACTGAGCCACCTCCATAAAAGCTAATCTTTTTTTATCTGAATACATTTTTCAAGTAGAATCAGTTTAAAGTTCTTGGAGGTCAGTAGCACTCCCGTATGTTTTATTTTTATGCCATTCAGCAGGGTAGTTCCTAAGATACATACCAGATAACAAAAAATAACACACACGCACTTCCATGCTTTTTCCTGGGAGACCAATTGCAAAGGAAGGTAAGTTAAAGATACAACAAAAATGTAGAGTGGAAAACCTGATTGGCTCAGTATCAGAGTCTGGGAGGAGTGAGGCGACCAGGTGGGATGGTGTGTCACTGCCAAGGGGTCTAAGGACTGGCCGGAGGCACTGTTGCCTTAGGCCGTGGGAATCACATTCTCGGCCAGGACCGTGATTGGGGAAGGAGCCATTCCTGGGTCATCCCCCCTGCTCCTCGTTCCTGGACCGTCGCTCATCCTTGGCTGTGTGCAGAAAGAAACACCAAGTAAGAAGCGTGAAGTGCGATGGACCCGGAGCATAGAACCAGCTCTGCCTGGGGGCTGCACTCTCCTGAACCCTGGGAGCTCCAAGGGCAGAGGGTATGGTCTCAACCCTGGAGGGATTTAGTGCTCACTGGGCTGTGGGGTGCACACCTCTGTCAGCCCATGGATTCAGACATTTGAGAACTACCAAGTTTTTAGCAAGTGATACATAGTGGTAAATTAAAGTGGTAAACAATGGTATAGGCCTTAAACTTCATATGGAAATGTGATGATTTCTTTGACATTTATTTTCCTGATAAATTATACCCCTGAGAGAACTTATGACTTTTTAAAAGCAATATAAATAGATTTCCATATAGCTTTTTAAATCTGTGGGTGGCAGATACATTTCAAGCCCTCTTTAAATGTTCCTGTGATAGGTAAATGGACAGAAATTAAAAGAGCTGTGTAAAGACATTATTAATCTTGTTTATAAATACTGCTACTACAATTGCAGGTCCTTTTGGAGTAAATCATGGGATTGAACTTCATTCAGATGTGGTGGAATATGCCAAGGAAAAACTGGAGAGCTTCATCAAAAATAGCGATAGCTTTGATAAGTAAGTATTCATGTCCGTAGTTTTGCTTTATAAGCACTTAAATAGAGATGTGTGACGTGCCTGTTCCTCACTGCTGTTAGTTTCTTGATCCTAAATGACTCATTTGAGTGCAGGGTAAGTCAGTGTGGTAGAAAATGAGAGCGAAGAGTAAGTTACAAAGCTATGCTTGAATTCTTATTCTATTTAAGTACACAGTAGACTACCAATAAATAACTTTCATGTTTTAATTATATGCTATTGTCACTTTTATTAGTACTGTTCCATTCATTAAACATCACACAGGTTCCTTTTCTGAAGATAGAAAATCAAAATGTGTCTGGCCTTAGAAGACCTGTGAGAACTGTTGTTCATACCTCTAGGGTAGTAATTTAATAAGAGTGATACCTCTTAGCATCAAGAGATGTTTTTTTAGCATAAACTTTATGTTGCTAAGTAGCATAGCTAGAGGAAATTATCATAGAAATATACTGATTTATCCTATCCTTGCAGGGAAGTCTGTTTGGTGTGTCATGTCCCTAACATTCAGCAGTGATGGATAGTACTGTGAAACTGGAAAAATTAGATGGCATTTTCTTTCTCAGCTAGTCATATTTTCAAAGAGAGAAAGGCTTGCAAAGGATGAGAATCGAGCTGAGAACTCAGTCCCTTTACGTGCCAGAGTTTTGGTCCAGAGTTCCAACCCAGCCTATTGGGAGTGGGCCTTCCTCACTCAGCTCTGGTCTGGCTATGGCCATAGAGATGACAGGCCTGCTGGTGGGCAGGGTCTGAGCTGAAGGCTGTTTCCTAGAGTTCAGGCGTAGGGGCAGTGCCAGGAAGGAGACGGGAGGGCCTCTGAGGGTTCCCTGGAGTGTCCCCCCTTCTCCCGCTCCTCTGCCCCCACTCCTGGCAGTGGTTCTCAGCGGGCTGGAGAGTGCAGGCCTGAGCTGCAGCAGGTGCAGGCGAGCTGGGGGTGTGTGCTGGGGTGGGTGGATTCTGTAATCAGTCCAGGAGCTGGAGCAAGTCCCTGGGGTTTTCTGCATCAGTTTGCTGAACACTGTCCTTTTGGTGGAATATGCCAAGGAAAAACTGGAGAGCTTCATCAAAAATAGCGATAGCTTTGATAAGTAAGTATTCATGTCCGTAGTTTTGCTTTATAAGCACTTAAATAGAGATGTGTGACGTGCCTGTTCCTCACTGCTGTTAGTTTCTTGATCCTAAATGACTCATTTGAGTGCAGGGTAAGTCAGTGTGGTAGAAAATGAGAGCGAAGAGTAAGTTACAAAGCTATGCTTGAATTCTTATTCTATTTAAGTACACAGTAGACTACCAATAAATAACTTTCATGTTTTAATTATATGCTATTGTCACTTTTATTAGTACTGTTCCATTCATTAAACATCACACAGGTTCCTTTTCTGAAGATAGAAAATCAAAATGTGTCTGGCCTTAGAAGACCTGTGAGAACTGTTGTTCATACCTCTAGGGTAGTAATTTAATAAGAGTGATACCTCTTAGCATCAAGAGATGTTTTTTTAGCATAAACTTTATGTTGCTAAGTAGCATAGCTAGAGGAAATTATCATAGAAATATACTGATTTATCCTATCCTTGCAGGGAAGTCTGTTTGGTGTGTCATGTCCCTAACATTCAGCAGTGATGGATAGTACTGTGAAACTGGAAAAATTAGATGGCATTTTCTTTCTCAGCTAGTCATATTTTCAAAGAGAGAAAGGCTTGCAAAGGATGAGAATCGAGCTGAGAACTCAGTCCCTTTACGTGCCAGAGTTTTGGTCCAGAGTTCCAACCCAGCCTATTGGGAGTGGGCCTTCCTCACTCAGCTCTGGTCTGGCTATGGCCATAGAGATGACAGGCCTGCTGGTGGGCAGGGTCTGAGCTGAAGGCTGTTTCCTAGAGTTCAGGCGTAGGGGCAGTGCCAGGAAGGAGACGGGAGGGCCTCTGAGGGTTCCCTGGAGTGTCCCCCCTTCTCCCGCTCCTCTGCCCCCACTCCTGGCAGTGGTTCTCAGCGGGCTGGAGAGTGCAGGCCTGAGCTGCAGCAGGTGCAGGCGAGCTGGGGGTGTGTGCTGGGGTGGGTGGATTCTGTAATCAGTCCAGGAGCTGGAGCAAGTCCCTGGGGTTTTCTGCATCAGTTTGCTGAACACTGTCCTTTTGTATTACTTACTCTGTCCTAATAAATAGTTAACCCTTTAGTTCACATTTTTGAATCATTTTTCAGATGTTCACCGTGTTAGTTCATATTGTTTCCAAGAATAACATACTGTTTCACAGAAATAAGATTTTTCCATTATTTTATGAGAAATTGAGATTCAGTTGTAGTATCTTTTGTGTCTTCCTCATTGCCATCTATCTTATAAATAGATGTGGGCATGGATATTTTTCATATTGTTTATTAGAGCTATGGGATTTTGTTGAATTTATTGAATTTTCATTCTAAGTATTTTGATGTCAAAACTTAACATACACATAAGACTTTGTGAATACAATTAAATGTAGAAAATATGAAAATATTAGTAAAAATGAATGTTTAAGGTTTAAACTGAGATTATACATATCTGTAAACACCAAAACTGTGAGAATAAAAAGTTAAAAAACATTAAAATAAAGTATGAGATTAAAAAAATAAATCAGTTCCAACTTATTGAAAAAGTATAAAGAAAAAATGTATATAGTTATGTATCGGCCTGTACTCCAGCCTGCCGAGAGCCAGGTATGAGCACATAAGGGCACAGATAATCCACTTCTGGGTTGTTAATCAGGCAGAACAAGCCTGAGGAGGCACTCTCCAAGCACAGAAGCACCTCTTTATAGAGTCTGTGGAGTCCAGTCTTTCCAACAAGGGCATGGTCCTGGCCAACAGTAAAATGTGTCATTCTTTAAAGATTTCCTGTGTCCATGTGATTTAAATGTTAAATAATCTGGAACACAGTTAAGTTTGAAGGCTATCTAAGTGACTCAAGTTTAAAAAAGTTTCTGAAATTGTTTTCATGTAATCATGTGATGTCCATTGTCCTTGGCTTGTATGTCTTGAGTGTTGTTGTTTCCATGTTATACAAAAAAGACAGTTCTGGAAATGTTACCTATTTTGGTTTTCAGGTAGCTTCTGAAACAGTAGTTGCCTGTAAAGGTTGCTTGCATACAGAGGGTAGCAGGTACTGGCAAAGGCTTTGTTTTGCATAAAGTCTTGACTTGGGTGGAAGTGGTCAAAGCTGATGAGTCACTTAAATGGGCTCGTTTTGGGGTCATTTACTATCATTTATTTTGGTGATAGAAATGATAAAGATGTAGTAGTTATCTTCCTATCTTTATGTTTTAATGACTTCCTTGCAATTTTTCTTCGTGTTTGTGGAGAATATTTCTAGGTACTTTCGATTTTTAAATTTAAAAAGCTTGCCTTGCAATATGACTTTTAACATTCCACTCCTAAGCTGTTTTATTATATATAATTGTGTACAGGTCATCCAAATACATGTTTTAATTAATAAAATATAAAGTAACTTAGGAAGAGAAATTGCTATGTATGTAACCCGTAGTACTTAGTATTATTCCTTAATACCAGGCTACCTTGATTGTGTGTAACAGGAAGAGACTAGAAAGCTAAAACCTAATCCATCTCCAATCTTATTTATCCTCTTTCTTATCAGTTTGTTTTTCAAAAGTATTGTCGTGTCACTTAAACGATTTAAACTATGTCTGAAGTTTTCTTACATATATCTGTTGGCAATCTTAATGAACTCCCAAATATAGTAGGTGGGAAGAGAGTCAATAAAGTACTCAACATTAGAATGTCTAATGTAAGAGACAGATTTTTAAAAATGAGGGTGTATCTTTTTGTGTCTGGGTTATAAAGCAGGCTTAGTTCTTGAGTATTGAAACGCAAGAGTCTTGAGTCCTTCATAAAAAATATTCTTAATATAGTGTGAATACTTGTAAGTTTGTTTCTGTGTCTTAGCTCTGTATTAGCAAATGAGATGGTTTGGAGAGGCTGCTCTGAGCTCACTGTACTTGGAGGCAGAAGGGCAGGGGGCTTCTCTGGTGTGGTTTATGGCTCTGTCTTTGGTGTTCCCAGATTCATCGACATTCCCTTATGAGCTGACACTGGAGTTCACAGAGTCTCTAAGACCTGGGCAGGTGTTTTCAGTGAAGGGGCGGACAGTGAATATTGCTGGCTTCCTGAGCCAAGTGGTCTCTGGCGGCGCACAGCCCCTCCTCAGAACCCCCGGTCCACTTCATTACAAGAGCAAGTGCAGGCTGCCTGCAGCCTGTTGTCTGCAGTGTGCTGTTCTGCTCGCCACAGGCTCCTGAGGCCACCTTCACTTCCGCCCCTCTGATGGAAGCCAGACTTCTCCCCAGGGTTGTAGGTCCTCGGGTGTCTGACTTTCTTGGGGAAGGCCAGATCATCTGAATCGGTTTTGGGTATGTTCTGTAAGCAAAACAGTCTCTCCAGCTTTGTTTACTTGGAAGAGGAGGTCAGTGAAAGGAGCTTGAATTACACCCTGAAAGTGCTTTGGAAGTTGGTAACTGGCATAGTAGCATTTATTCACAGCTGTGCGTATGTGTGTGTACTCTGTACATGGACGTGACCCGACTTGGCCCCCTGGAGGGCATGCTTTGGAGTGAGCTGTGCCCCATGAGACAGTGGGTCCTGTCTCCTCTCCCCTCCAGAGACATTATGCCTGGCTTTGGGAAGGCTCTGTCTATATCAGAAGCCACGAGAGTGCAGTATAGTCTTCTTCAATGAAGACTTCCATTCAGTTTGCGTGGAGGACTGCTGCTTCTGTAGTTTATTGTATGAACGAGTCATGGTTGAGTTCTGAAGACAGCAATGAGACGGTGAAAACGGCAGCAGCTGGTGTGTGTCATCGGCCCCATTCTGAGCCGTCCCCACCGCCTAGAGGCAGACTTGGTGTCCACATTTCCCAGATGGGAGGACAGGGTCAGCCAGGCCGTAACTTCAGCCAGGCCAGTCTTGTTGTCTAGTTCTAATTTAGCTATGATGATGTAAAAACTGATTTATTCTAATGCACTTCCCAGCAGTAATCTCGCCAGTGAATTACAGCTTAGCAGCTTAGCCCCGGATACAGAGGCACCTTTATTTCCATCATTTATTTAGCTATCTTTTCCAGGTTAGAACTTAGGGAGTGCTCTTAGCCTGGTTAAATGCATGAAGCATTTTTATCACAGAGCCCCTGCCCTGTTCGAATGAGATTTGCCTCTGGGGTGGATGAAATGGATGATTTTAAGTCTTTTAAAGAAATGCTTAAAAATAGTACTCACAGCTATCAGTTATGTATTTTAACTTCAGTTAGAAATGGCATGGTGCAGGGGGTTAATAGCTTCTAACACATTATTGGGAAAAAAAGAAATGATTCCAAGAATAAAACACTGAGAAAAGTAATAGTTTTAGCTCATTGTTTTATAAGAAATTATAGTTGAAATATGAAGGCTCTCTTTTATATGATGTACCTGCCACACTTCCTGTAGAATGTTCAGGGATTTTTTTGATCCTGTGGAGTTTCATAAAGCTCTGTTCAGTGAAAAATCTGTCTGTTTGCTCTTAACACTTTGCTTTAAATAGTATTTGAGTTATTCTGAGGTGAGTTGATTGGAAGGAGTTGATACACCCTAAATGTAGGTAACTGGCATAGTAGCATTTATTCACAGCTGTGCGTAGTGTGTACTCTGTACATGGACGTGACCCGACTTGGCCCCCTGGAGGGCATGCTTTGGAGTGAGCTGTGCCCCATGAGACAGTGGGTCCTGTCTCCTCTCCCCTCCAGAGACATTACGCCTGGCTTTGGGAAGGCTCTGTCTATATCAGAAGCCACGAGTGCAGTATAGTCTTCTTCAATGAAGACTTCCATTCAGTTTGCGTGGAGGACTGCTGCTTCTGTAGTTTATTGTATGAACGAGTCATGGTTGAGTTCTGAAGACAGCAATGAGACGGTGAAAACGGCAGCAGCTGGTGTGTGTCATCGGCCCCATTCTGAGCCGTCCCCACCGCCTAGAGGCAGACTTGGTGTCCACATTTCCCAGATGGGAGGACAGGGTCAGCCAGGCCGTAACTTCAGCCAGGCCAGTCTTGTTGTCTAGTTCTAATTTAGCTATGATGATGTAAAAACTGATTTATTCTAATGCACTTCCCAGCAGTAATCTCGCCAGTGAATTACAGCTTAGCAGCTTAGCCCCGGATACAGAGGCACCTTTATTTCCATCATTTATTTAGCTATCTTTTTCCAGGTTAGAACTTAGGGAGTGCTCTTAGCCTGGTTAAATGCATGAAGCATTTTTATCACAGAGCCCCTGCCCTGTTCGAATGAGATTTGCCTCTGGGGTGGATGAAATGGATGATTTTAAGTCTTTTAAAGAAATGCTTAAAAATAGTACTCACAGCTATCAGTTATGTATTTTAACTTCAGTTAGAAATGGCATGGTGCAGGGGGTTAATAGCTTCTAACACATTATTGGGAAAAAAAGAAATGATTCCAAGAATAAAACACTGAGAAAAGTAATAGTTTTTAGCCCATTGTTTTATAAGAAATTATAGTTGAAATATGAAGGCTCGCTTTTATATGATGTACCTGCCACACTTCCTGTAAAATGTTCAGAGATTTTTTTGATCCTGTGGAGTTTCATAAAGCTCTGTTCAGTGAAAAATCTGTGTGTTTGCTCTTAACACTTTGCTTTAAATAGTGTTTGAGTTATTCTGAGGTGAGTTTGGAGCAGTTGGAAGGGAGACCTCTTGTAAAGTCTTTGCTTTTCAATTTTTTAAAATTTGGTAGCTGACCTCTTGATTATGAAAGTTTTTGAATAGTGTTACTGTGTGTGGAAAAGAAGAAATTAATCATTTCCCTGGGTTTTCTTCACAGTAGAAGACGGTGAGGCCTGTCCTCTTGTAATGATGTTGTCATAGCTGCCACAGCTCAGACGGTCCCTTTTGACAAAGTGTTTTAAGACAAAGCAGTGTCTGTGATTCACTTGGCAGGTGTCTTTGGATGAGGTGTGAGAACATGGTAGGACCTTTCCCGTGACCTTGCAGTCCTTTATTCCGCTGGCATCATAGTCTAGGGGGTTGATCCCAGCACCTGGTGGCCTGTGATAACCGAGGTGTACAGGTGTTCACTCCTGGTTCAACAGTGTATTGAGGGGAATGTTGTTTTTCTACACTCAGTCAGCTCCTAGACCGAGGATACCCATCTAAGAGGGAAGATGCAGGGCAAGGCTAGGTCCCCCTGGTCTCCTAGCAGCTTATCAGAGGATTATGTGGGCATGCTGGCCAGGTCCCTGCTGTGAATGGAGCGCCTGTCTGGAGATGAAGATAACCCAGCATGCACCTCTGAAGGAGACCCTGCCTAGCGGAGTGCCGGAGCTGGCGCCCTCTGGCCCAGCGCTCCTGGCATAAACCAGGACCTAATGCTCTCCACTTTCCCACAGACGACTGATTGTAGGCTGTTTCAGTTAAGGGTTTATCCGATGGTCTCCCCTCTCTATGCAAGTCTAAAAAGCCATTAGGTTTTCAGGCTTAAATCAGTGAATGATGGTAAATCTCAAGGGAATGAATTTGTAGTTATTACTGCTCAGAAGTATTTAATTTTTTTTTTTTTTCTGTATACAGATAACTTCCATCGTTAGGGGTCCCTTCTGCGTTTGGCTGGTGACCACTGACTTGGATGGCGTAGCTGCTCATCCTGTCTCACCCTTCGGATCCCAGCTCACCGCTTCTCGGGGAGCATTTCTCAGACTCCCCACCAGCCAGTCTCCCTGCCTACTCAGCCTGCTTACAGAGTGGTGCTCCTTTGGAGCGCTCACCATTCTTGCCGGGTCATCTCGGATGGGTGAGAGCGTGGTCTCTCCCACTGCGTGTAGGCACGAGGGTCTCCCCCTATATTTCCAGGCTTTACACACAACTGGGGCTGCACACATAGTGTCTGTGGAGTGGACTGTGCTGATCCCTGGAGTCAGGCCGCTCGACCAGAGTCACATTTGACTTTAGACACGGGCACTAAACTCTTTTTAGTTCATGTTGTTGGGATGAGAGTACATAAAATGATTGTAAATATGAGAGGTGGTTTTAATTGTAAATTGTTTGCTTGTAATATTGTTTTCCTAGATAATAGTTCTAGATAATAGTAGTTCTAGACGATACTACTAGATAATAGTAAGCTACCAAATATTTTTAACTACTAGGAAACTTTTTAAACTATAAGCATATTTTAAAGTTGATTTGATAGACAATAATGAAAGGTTTAATAATTTAAAATATTTTATTTAAATTCTTTGCTCACATTCATCCTAAAAATTTTAAGACTGGCTTAAATTATTCTAAAATTAAGTTATTTAATACAAATTTTTAGAAGAATGAGGGGTTTTAGATAGAAAATACTAGTCTTTTTTCTTTTTAAAGAATGCTTGCTGTAAGTTTGATGAGATGATTTAAACCATGTGACCCACAGTATCTGGGTTTATAAAGGCCAAGAAAATGAGGTTTTGACCATATTTTAGACAATCCTGGGTTTTTCCATAGTCTTGCACATAAGAGGGAAATTAAACATCATCCATTACATAGGAGAGTTTACACTGTTGTGATTGTTAGCAGTTGGAATGACTGAACTGCAGAAGAGCTGGACGAGTGTTCTCTGCATAGCCTGTATGTAAACTGTTTTGAGGGGATGCTGGGAGTTTATCAAGAAGAGAGGGACGGGCCGTCTGTCACAGGCAGTGCACAGATGCCGTTCAGGAGACACTGGGTGGCGCTGCCTCTCATGATGGAGGCCAGCAATTCAACCCATGACTCCACTACAGTGGCCCTGAGGTGGCAGAGGCAGGAAGGGCCCATACGCTCTCATGCGAATTGTCAACCGGCAGGGCGAGTGGTGCTCCTTTGGAGCGCTCACCATTCTTGCGGGTCATCTCGGATGGGTGAGGCGTGGTCTCTCCCACTGCGTGTAGGCACGAGGGTCTCCCCCTATATTTCCAGGCTTTACACACAACTGGGGCTGCACACATAGTGTCTGTGGAGTGGACTGTGCTGATCCCTGGAGTCAGGCCGCTCGACCAGAGTCACATTTGACTTTAGACACGGGCACTAAACTCTTTTTAGTTCATGTTGTTGGGATGAGAGTACATAAAATGATTGTAAATATGAGAGGTGGTTTTAATTGTAAATTGTTTGCTTGTAATATTGTTTTCCTAGATAATAGTTCTAGATAATAGTAGTTCTAGACGATACTACTAGATAATAGTAAGCTACCAAATATTTTTAACTACTAGGAAACTTTTTAAACTATAAGCATATTTTAAAGTTGATTTGATAGACAATAATGAAAGGTTTAATAATTTAAAATATTTTATTTAAATTCTTTGCTCACATTCATCCTAAAAATTTTAAGACTGGCTTAAATTATTCTAAAATTAAGTTATTTAATACAAATTTTTAGAAGAATGAGGGGTTTTAGATAGAAAATACTAGTCTTTTTCTTTTAAAGAATGCTTGCTGTAAGTTTGATGAGATGATTTAAACCATGTGACCCACAGTATCTGGGTTTATAAAGGCCAAGAAAATGAGGTTTTGACCATATTTTAGACAATCCTGGGTTTTTCCATAGTCTTGCACATAAGAGGGAAATTAAACATCATCCATTACATAGGAGAGTTTACACTGTTGTGATTGTTAGCAGTTGGAATGACTGAACTGCAGAAGAGCTGGACGAGTGTTCTCTGCATAGCCTGTATGTAAACTGTTTTGAGGGGATGCTGGGAGTTTATCAAGAAGAGAGGGACGGGCCGTCTGTCACAGGCAGTGCACAGATGCCGTTCAGGAGACACTGGGTGGCGCTGCCTCTCATGATGGAGGCCAGCAATTCAACCCATGACTCCACTACAGTGGCCCTGAGGTGGCAGAGGCAGGAAGGGCCCATACAGCCTCTGAGAGGCAGGAGCCTGTCTCGAGGAGCTGGGTGCGGGGTGGCTGCAGGGGTGGGGCACCCGGCAGGGGTGAGCACTGCGCAGGCACAGCAGGAACAGGAGCAGGGCTGGCCCACGGGCATGGAGGGGAGACGTGGGGTCTGAACTGTTCCTCACCCCACCCCCTGGGACAGAAAGCCGAGACTTCATACCTTTCTGGGAAACTCTTCTTTACCTATCAGTGGCCACGGTGTGCCAGTGCACACTGGGCACATGCGCGCCAGAGCTCCGGTTCGGTAATTGGACACATTGGTCCAAGCACTCCGCAGCACGTGGGATCTTCCCAGGCCAGGGATTGAACCGGTGCCCCTTGCACTGCAAGGCGGTGTCCTTACCCACTGGACCACCAGGGGAAGCCCACGGTGTGTCTGTATTTTAGTGAATTTTATGGAAACGTATTGTGTGATAAGTCTGTTAATTACCAAAGGACAGGGTATGTTTTACAAAATAAGAATGATTTCAGAGACATTTTTCACTGCCTGCTGGACCTTTTATTTTTATTTTTTTGATTTATTTATTTATTTTGGGCGGGGTTCGGGTTGGGGAGGGAGGGGAGTGGGCGGGCCACTTCTATTGGTCTTTCATTTCTCTATTTTCATTTGTCTTCGTTCTTTGGCTCCTGTGGGCCTCCTATCGCGGTGGCGTCTGTCGTTGCAGAGCACTGGTTCTGGGCGCCATGTGCTCCAGAGCTCCGGCTCGGTGATTGGACACATCAGTCCAGCCGCTCCGCGGCACGTGGGATCTTCCCAGGCCAGGGCTCGAACCGGTGCCCCTTGTACTGCAAGGCGGTGTCCTTACTCACTGGACCACCAGGGGAAGCCCCTGCTGAACCTTTTAATGTATATTATTTCATCCTCGGATGATCGCCTGATTTTGCTGTGTGGTCATTTCAGTCACCTTAAAAGTGAGAGGCTATTTCACAAATTAATTTCTTAAAATTACCGTTCCTGCTTTATTAGTGCATCATTGGGGCTTTAACTGTGTATGCTAGAGACTGCTTCAGATTTGTCAGGACTTCAGGAATAAAGCAGGCATCTGGTAGGACGGGCTGTAGAGAGTCACTCCATTCCGTGAGCCAGCGCCGTAACCGCGGCAGGCAGCCCAGATGAGGGCCTTTGATGGGAAATGGCCATTATTTCTTCTCTTGTGCAGGGAGATAATGGGGCCAAGGCCCACTTCTTTCTGCTCTGTCTTCTCTGCTCGCTCTGGAACGTGGTTCTGCTAGAATGCCTTGGGAGAGTCTCCCCATCCTTGTGGCTGCAGGAGTATGTGGTCAGGGCCCAGGTGTGTCTTCCTGACTAGCGCGGCCGCTGTTAACCGCAGCAGAGGATCAGCAGTGGAGACTGCACGTGGTATGCCCTGTCCTTGGGCCCCCCCCGTCTTGTTTTGGAGAGGCAAGGTGGGGAGTGAGGGCTTCCTCATCTCTTCTCCCTTGCACTCCCTTGGGCTTATCCTGATCCAGCATCGTCTGTGGACATCACAAGAGCATTGCCTTGGTGGCCTTTCCCTGTGCTCATCTGCTGAGCCTTCAGCAAGGTTTCAGTGTCTGGAGACAAATAGGTCGATGTTTTGAAAAAATGTACATTACACAGTGTCATTGGTAATGGAACGATCCATTCGATCAGTGTTAAACTTCATCGATATGGTATTTAATTCCAATTTTATGACCTTTTATCCTTGTAATAATTTTGCTAACTTCACTGTTGGAAAGAACTGGATCATGTTAATTTCTTAGGCCTGATCTTTGGTTTAAACGGATGAAACTCCTTTTTGTTTCTCTGACAGGTTTGAGTTCTGTGAGCCTGCGTTTGTGGTTGGTAACTGCCTACAGATAGCATCCGACAGTCATCAATACGATCGAATCTACTGTGGAGCTGGAGTCCAGAAGGACCATGAAAACTATATGAAGATCCTGCTGAAAGTTGGGGGCATTCTGGTCATGCCCATAGAGGACCAGGTAGCCGCCCCTGTTGGTCCTTGATGGCGCAGGAAGCGCACTTGGTGTGTGTGGATGGGAGTGTGGGTCAGTGAGAGGTGCCCTGGGACTGTGGAAGGACAGTCCTCTTCTCAGGGCTGTCTGGAGAGAGGCGCTGAAACGGCCTCAGCTCTTAACCAGAGCAGGCGTGGGGGAGGCCCCCCTAGAGGAAGAAGAGCTGGGCCGAGCTGCGCCCACATGGTGTGGCCACGCTGCCCCCTTCCGCCCCCAGTGTCCTGGCTGGAGTGTGGTGGCCTCTTCTAGCTGAAGGACTTTGGTTGGAACTGCTTCACTCCGTTCCTCAAGCATGCACCAGCATGCCTTCTTGGAAGAATGTTGCTTGAATGTTTCCAGTGTTGAGACTCCCAGATGAATCATCTTTTCCTGTTTTTCTTTAAAGAGACATTTTTAAAGATCTAAAATATGATTTTCCATTTGTATTTTACTGAATACATCTTATATACATTATAAAATACAATCGTGTTGACTTTCATAGTATAAACTGAGGACACCGGTCAAGCTGTGCACTGCTGATGAGTGCCTGCTCAGTGGGTAAAGCTTCAAATCCCTTTGTGACTAATTACACTGTAACATCTAAATACCAAGTTTGGATTAGAATTAGACTCTGTATTTATTACTGCCAGAGGAAGCCAGTGAAGTTGACTCCTTGGTTCAGTTGTCACAACGTGTTTTTAGTGATACAACACTTTTAACGACACAGCTGGACCTGTGTGAGGTGTGTTCGGGAAGCCAGGGGCAGGTATGTGTTGGGGTGACACCCCTCGATGCCCTCAGGATGCCATGATTTATTCAATTTTTACTTTACCTTGAAAATTTTGCTAACTTCACTGTTAAAGACTGATCTGTTAATCTTAGGCCTGATCTTTGGTTTAAACGGATGAAACTCCTTTGTTTCTCTGACAGGTTTGAGTTCTGTGAGCCTGCGTTTGTGGTTGGTAACTGCCTACAGATAGCATCCGACAGTCATCAATACGATCGAATCTACTGTGGAGCTGGAGTCCAGAAGGACCATGAAAACTATATGAAGATCCTGCTGAAAGTTGGGGGCATTCTGGTCATGCCCATAGAGGACCAGGTAGCCGCCCCTGTTGGTCCTTGATGGCGCAGGAAGCGCACTTGGTGTGTGTGGATGGGAGTGTGGGTCAGTGAGAGGTGCCCTGGGACTGTGGAAGGACAGTCCTCTTCTCAGGGCTGTCTGGAGAGAGGCGCTGAAACGGCCTCAGCTCTTAACCAGAGCAGGCGTGGGGGAGGCCCCCCTAGAGGAAGAAGAGCTGGGCCGAGCTGCGCCCACATGGTGTGGCCACGCTGCCCCCTTCCGCCCCCAGTGTCCTGGCTGGAGTGTGGTGGCCTCTTCTAGCTGAAGGACTTTGGTTGGAACTGCTTCACTCCGTTCCTCAAGCATGCACCAGCATGCCTTCTTGGAAGAATGTTGCTTGAATGTTTCCAGTGTTGAGACTCCCAGATGAATCATCTTTTCCTGTTTTTCTTTAAAGAGACATTTTTAAAGATCTAAAATATGATTTTCCATTTGTATTTTACTGAATACATCTTATATACATTATAAAATACAATCGTGTTGACTTTCATAGTATAAACTGAGGACACCGGTCAAGCTGTGCACTGCTGATGAGTGCCTGCTCAGTGGGTAAAGCTTCAAATCCCTTTGTGACTAATTACACTGTAACATCTAAATACCAAGTTTGGATTAGAATTAGACTCTGTATTTATTACTGCCAGAGGAAGCCAGTGAAGTTGACTCCTTGGTTCAGTTGTCACAACGTGTTTTTAGTGATACAACACTTTTAACGACACAGCTGGACCTGTGTGAGGTGTGTTCGGGAAGCCAGGGGCAGGTATGTGTTGGGGTGACACCCCTCGATGCCCTCAGACCCCCACGTTAACATAACCTTCAGAGCTGTCCCTGGGCCTGGAAGGTCTCTTGTGGACGGCAGTACTTGTGCCTCCTCCTGTATTTATGCTGAATATTTAAATGAAGGTTATGTGGTTGCATTCTGGGAGAAGTGGTTTTGCCGCAGTCTCTGCTGTTACTCTGTTCACCTTGTGACTGTAAGGTGGTTACACTTCCAGGATGAAACCATTCTGTTTTTTTTTCCTGTCTCACTAGCTGACACAGATCATGCGCACTGGACAGAACACTTGGGAAAGTAAGAACATCCTTGCCGTGTCCTTCGCTCCCCTCGTCCAGCCGAGTAAGAATGACAATGGCAAGCCGGACTCCGTGGGCCTCCGTGAGTAGCCTGTAGGGACAGGCGGGGCAGATGTGAGGGAGCGCAGCCTTCCTCGTGGTCCATGGCCTGAGAGCTTCAGCCCCCGGTCAGAATCACAGCGGTCAGGCAGGACCAGTGTGGTCTCGTTCACTAGACACAGGAGGGACCAGGAGGGTGCGTGGTCAGAAAGCACCATTCTTGACTACGTAGGTCTAAAGCTTTCTGTATGATCAGAAAAATGCTTGAGTGAGCTCGTGTGGAAGCTGTTTTAGGACCGGAGAGTGTGAGGAGCGGCTGAGGCAGGTCTGAATCCTTTTCTACTCTGGGACCCCTGGGTTCTTCTGGACTTGGGCTGTAGCAACAGGCGTGGGCGTGGCAGGCCCCTGGAACAGCCGGCCGTGCAGGTGTTGAAAGAGCACCTGGAGTGGGGGTGGGCATGGAGAAGCAGAGCCGCCGAGAGCTCTGAGGCATTTCTTGGCCTCTTTGTACCTTCTGAAGCTCTCCCCTGGGTGGCCCTTCACCCCGCCTCCACAGCGACCCATCCATGTGTGCCTCCCCTGTCCGCCCCACTAGTCTGGGCAGGGCACGGTGGGCTGACGACTCCCCTGTTTCTGTTGCCAGCCCCAGCCCCTCCGCCTGACTGCTCAGTCCTCATGGGCTCCAACTGATAACAGTTCCCTGTCCTCCCGAAGTTTATGCGCACGCCTGGGCCCCTGGGCCCCTGGGCCCCTGGGCCCCTGATACCAGTGCCGCCCTGTCTGCTGGCTCTGTGCTGCAGCGGCCTGCACAGAGTCAGCCCCTCCCCACGTCTGTCGGAGGACAGTCTCGTCTTCTGATGGTCACTGAGAAGGGAGCAGAAGGTGATGTCTTACTGTTGATGGTTTATGTTTTTAGCCCCCTGTGCCGTCAGGAACCTGCAGGACTTGGCTCGCATTTACATCCGACGCACGCTTAGGAATTTCATAAATGACGAGATGCAGGCCAAGGGGATTCCACAGAGGGCTCCCCCCAAGAGGAAGAGGAAGCGGGTCAAGCAGAGGATCAACACTTATGTCTTTGTGGGCAACCAGCTCATCCCGCAGCCTCTCGACACTGAGGAGGACGAGAAGATGGAGGAGGACAAGGAGGAGGAGGAGGAGCCGGCCGAGGGCCTGAAGCCGGAGGAGCCCCCGCAGAACCTGCTGCGGGAGAAGATCATGAGGCTGCCCCTGCCTGAGTCTCTGAAGGCCTACCTGACGTACTTCCGGGAGAAGTAGCCTACGGCCAGAAGGCCTGCGGGTGGCGCCTGCCTCTTGAAAGTGGAGCGCTTGTTAGGAGCTAGGAGAGAGTTCTTTCATCAGAATGAATGTATAGTGGAGAGACATGTAACTCGTTCCTGTCTTAGTAATAAAAATGATGTATTCAGTGATTAAAAAGAAGCCCTTTTATAAAATATATTTTTCTTTATATCTTGGAAGAATTGTTTTAACTCTGAGCAACTTCGGGAGTGGGCTGCAGCCGTGGTCAGGACTGGGTCTGCAATGGCTCCTGACGGCCCAGTTAGTGGTGGTGAGGGCCCGACAGCCTGGTTAGCGGTGGTGAGGGCCGAGGTAACTCCCCGCCGGGTGACCCTGTCGTGAAGCGCCTGCGATGGGGTCCCACTGCAAGCGTGTGCAGTTCCTCCACGGGGATGTGTCTGGCCAGGGCTTCAGGTGCTTGGCAGTGCCCACCGCTGAGCTGCAGTAGACCTATCTGGGCAGTGTATGAGTGCAATAACAATGCAGATACTGAATACATTAGCTTTAAGAAGCCCCTGTTCTGTGGATTCCAGCAACAATGCTACTCTTGCTTTTGAATCTGTTGCCAAAAGACACGCGGAAAACGTCTGCTTCTCATTGGGCGGCTAGCACAACTAGTACAGACCTTAGTCTGTGTGGATCCTTGACCTTTTCAGTATTTAAACACAGTGAGGCTGTCTTACCCCCAGGTCAGAAGGTAGCACATGTAGGACTATTTTCCCTGTTGCCCACTCAATAGAGTACCTGGCTCAGGAGAGCTTTCCTTCTGTATGACTGTTGATGGCTTGTGGGGGCGCAGGCTGGAGCGGGCTGGCCTCAGGTGCACTTTAGCGCAGGGAACTCCCGTCTCAGCCGCGGGTTCACCCTGTGCAGATGGGGCTACGCTAGCCACCCTGGCTCTGAAACTCAGCGCTTGTGGAGCCGGGAGTGTGCACAGAGGTGATGCAGAGATGCCTTCCTCTCTGAAAATACGGACTCAGAGTGTCATCCTGGGACCCGCGTTGGGGTCATTTAGCTTCTTCCCTTGTTTTTATTTTGTTGTTTCTTGTGGTAAAATGACAACAATTTTCTTCTTTTTTTTTTTTCACTTAACATCACATATTTTACTCATTATCTGAATGTCAGTGGTAAACAGGTAGTCCATGCCATTGTTAGTCTGCTAGGGCCTGAAGAGGCATTCCTCACTTAGGAGAGTAAACGGTGTAGCCTCTTTCTTATCTAGTGTTTCCTGGATTATGTATTTTTTTAGAAGGCAGAATCTGAGAGCTTTGCTTACTGCTACCAGCATCAGTTATAGCTGTTGACCAGACACGCCTGAGGAAATGCAGTCACAGGGCAATGGAAGGGTTATGATGTCTGCAAAGACTCCACCCTTAGTCACACATGGACGGGTCTAGAAAACCACAGCTCTGGGACCTCCCCACAAGTAAAAAGAAGTGCTCAAAAGAGTCAGCGTGAATGGTCCCAGGTAGGCCTGGATCCTTAGGTAATGTGAAGGAGAATTTCACTGAGGCTGTTGGTTTTATATCAAGGACTGAGCAGGGGCTAGGAGGCTGGGGGAATGGTATCTTCGCAGTTTTTCTTAGATGACTACTAAAGCTGTTACAGTTAAGTGCCCACCTCGTTTCTGTCAAGAAAAAAAAATTGCTTTATATGATTATCATGTGTGAAATGGTCACTATTTTGAAGTAGACATTTTAGAAGATTGATCTTGAGTTCCTGGTGCCCACACATTTTTATCTGGTAGCCTCCCCACCCCAGCTTTGTTTTCAAAACAAGTGTCCGGCCTGTAAACATAACATTTTCTTAAATGATTTTATTATTCATGAGAGGTTTTTGTTAAGGATCTGAAGATTGAATTTCATATCATCTTTCATTCTTTTGGCCTTTGCAAAATGTACAGTAGATTTTCATAATCAGGCCAGGTGGCCACTTTGGGCGCAGGGAACTCCCGTCTCAGCCGCGGTTCACCCTGTGCAGATGGGGCTACGCTAGCCACCCTGGCTCTGAAACTCAGCGCTTGTGGAGCCGGGAGTGTGCACAGAGGTGATGCAGAGATGCCTTCCTCTCTGAAAATACGGACTCAGAGTGTCATCCTGGGACCCGCGTTGGGGTCATTTAGCTTCTTCCCTTGTTTTTATTTTGTTGTTTCTTGTGGTAAAATGACAACAATTTTCTTCTTTTTTTTTTTTCACTTAACATCACATATTTTACTCATTATCTGAATGTCAGTGGTAAACAGGTAGTCCATGCCATTGTTAGTCTGCTAGGGCCTGAAGAGGCATTCCTCACTTAGGAGAGTAAACGGTGTAGCCTCTTTCTTATCTAGTGTTTCCTGGATTATGTATTTTTTTAGAAGGCAGAATCTGAGAGCTTTGCTTACTGCTACCAGCATCAGTTATAGCTGTTGACCAGACACGCCTGAGGAAATGCAGTCACAGGGCAATGGAAGGGTTATGATGTCTGCAAAGACTCCACCCTTAGTCACACATGGACGGGTCTAGAAAACCACAGCTCTGGGACCTCCCCACAAGTAAAAAGAAGTGCTCAAAAGAGTCAGCGTGAATGGTCCCAGGTAGGCCTGGATCCTTAGGTAATGTGAAGGAGAATTTCACTGAGGCTGTTGGTTTTATATCAAGGACTGAGCAGGGGCTAGGAGGCTGGGGGAATGGTATCTTCGCAGTTTTTCTTAGATGACTACTAAAGCTGTTACAGTTAAGTGCCCACCTCGTTTCTGTCAAGAAAAAAAAATTGCTTTATATGATTATCATGTGTGAAATGGTCACTATTTTGAAGTAGACATTTTAGAAGATTGATCTTGAGTTCCTGGTGCCCACACATTTTTATCTGGTAGCCTCCCCACCCCAGCTTTGTTTTCAAAACAAGTGTCCGGGCCTGTAAACATAACATTTTCTTAAATGATTTTATTATTCATGAGGGAGGTTTTTGTTAAGGATCTGAAGATTGAATTTTTCATATCATCTTTCATTCTTTTGGCCTTTGCAAAATGTACAGTAGATTTTCATAATCATTGCTTATTTTTTGTCATCAAAATGTATCTTGTTGTTTTTAAATGCATTTATTTTACAGTTGTGGCTTTACTATTGATTTTAAATGGAATAGTAGAAGTAAAAAATCAAATTTTAAGTGAAAACCCGTTTATCTATTAATGGGAATATATTAGAATGAGAATTTTCTGGGTGTTTATTTTTTAATGAATCATGTTATACTTGAGTGTGAATAATTATGCTTTATAGGTGGAGAGGTTGCAAGTAAAGGTGAAATAACTGAAGTTGATGAGAAGTGTATTCATGGGGTTCTACGACGGGATGAGCTTTATTTATTTTGTGGAGAGGAAGTAGGCTGGGGGAGGGAGCACACCTCCCTGAGGGAAACTGCTGGTTGGCGACCACTGGTTGGAGACCACTGGCTTGGAGAAGCGTCCAGGGTCCGATGAAGCCCAGAGACTGCCGGCCACACTGTAACTACCAGGAAGATCATTTAAATCTGTCCTGTTTGTTGGTCAGTATATCTGGTTCTAGTGTTAATAAGGAAAGATGTCATTACAATAGCAGACCTAGTTAAAATACAGAAAATGTCAGCATCGGTTTCTAGCTGTTTGAGAGGATAAAAGTGAAGCAAAAGCTATTAAATTAAAAGAAAACTTGGAAAAATTATTTTAAATAAACACTTGCATATAATTGAGCATCATTCTCCAGTGTGCTGTGTTTTCTTTCTCCCTGTGTAAGTTTAGAAAAACTCAGAGCCCACGGGTGTATGCTGAATTACAGTACAGGGTGTCTGTGACTGGACCTCCCACTGCCCTTTGACATCCAGTTTGTTGATGACTACTAAAGCTGTTAAGTTAAGTGCCCACCTCGTTTCTGTCAAGAAAAATTGCTTTATATGATTATCATGTGTGAAATGGTCACTATTTTGAAGTAGACATTTTAGAAGATTGATCTTGAGTTCCTGGTGCCCACACATTTTTATCTGGTAGCCTCCCCACCCCAGCTTTGTTTTCAAAACAAGTGTCCGGGCCTGTAAACATAACATTTTCTTAAATGATTTTATTATTCATGAGGGAGGTTTTTGTTAAGGATCTGAAGATTGAATTTTTCATATCATCTTTCATTCTTTTGGCCTTTGCAAAATGTACAGTAGATTTTCATAATCATTGCTTATTTTTTGTCATCAAAATGTATCTTGTTGTTTTTAAATGCATTTATTTTACAGTTGTGGCTTTACTATTGATTTTAAATGGAATAGTAGAAGTAAAAAATCAAATTTTAAGTGAAAACCCGTTTATCTATTAATGGGAATATATTAGAATGAGAATTTTCTGGGTGTTTATTTTTTAATGAATCATGTTATACTTGAGTGTGAATAATTATGCTTTATAGGTGGAGAGGTTGCAAGTAAAGGTGAAATAACTGAAGTTGATGAGAAGTGTATTCATGGGGTTCTACGACGGGATGAGCTTTATTTATTTTGTGGAGAGGAAGTAGGCTGGGGGAGGGAGCACACCTCCCTGAGGGAAACTGCTGGTTGGCGACCACTGGTTGGAGACCACTGGCTTGGAGAAGCGTCCAGGGTCCGATGAAGCCCAGAGACTGCCGGCCACACTGTAACTACCAGGAAGATCATTTAAATCTGTCCTGTTTGTTGGTCAGTATATCTGGTTCTAGTGTTAATAAGGAAAGATGTCATTACAATAGCAGACCTAGTTAAAATACAGAAAATGTCAGCATCGGTTTCTAGCTGTTTGAGAGGATAAAAGTGAAGCAAAAGCTATTAAATTAAAAGAAAACTTGGAAAAATTATTTTAAATAAACACTTGCATATAATTGAGCATCATTCTCCAGTGTGCTGTGTTTTCTTTCTCCCTGTGTAAGTTTAGAAAAACTCAGAGCCCACGGGTGTATGCTGAATTACAGTACAGGGGTGTCTGTGACTGGACCTCCCACTGCCCTTTTGACTATGGCCATGACTGAAGGGGGTGGGGTTTTAAGTCAATATGAAGGGTATTTCTAAGGTGCGTGGAAGTCCAAGGGCTGATTGAGGGTAAGGACCCACGGGGAGGAGCCGAGGCTTGACCGCCAGCCCACCCCCATACCTTGGAGCCCCTCCCCGCCCCCCCCCCTGAGGTGTGGCGCTCACATCTGGCCCTCTGTCCTGGTTTTACACTCGCCTGCATCTCTAAGTGATGGGGGTGTGTGCTGTGTGTTCTCTACACCCACTCTTCAGCACACATTGTCTTTCTGAGCCTGGTCTCCATTGTCTGTAAGCTTGGTTACCTGTTCATTTTACTGCTGATGGACACCTGGTCCCCAGGCCTCTCCGCGTGCCTGGGCCTGTGTGCGCCAGAGGCCTTGGGCCCCGGGTCGGGAGCAGAAATAGCTGCCCACAGGCCGGGTCAATGTCCACCTTTCCCGGACGGTGCAGAACCGTGTGGCAATGTGTCCCTTTCAGTGATGGTTAAATGGTCCAGCTCCTCTAGGCTCACCTCCACCTGCCAGTGTCACATTTTAGGGGAGGTTTGGTATCTTTTCAGGTGTTTCTTGGTTTTAGGTTTCCTTTTGGTAAAGTTCCCATTCAGGTCTTTTGTACGCTTTTTTACTGATAGTTTCTTTTTAAAGAGTTTTTTTTTTTTTTAAATTTCAAGCTCTATATCCTTTATACGTGTGTTCGTCCAGGGTCCGATGAAGCCCAGAGACTGGCACACTGTAACTACCAGGAAGATCATTTAAATCTGTCCTGTTTGTTGGTCAGTATATCTGGTTCTAGTGTTAATAAGGAAAGATGTCATTACAATAGCAGACCTAGTTAAAATACAGAAAATGTCAGCATCGGTTTCTAGCTGTTTGAGAGGATAAAAGTGAAGCAAAAGCTATTAAATTAAAAGAAAACTTGGAAAAATTATTTTAAATAAACACTTGCATATAATTGAGCATCATTCTCCAGTGTGCTGTGTTTTCTTTCTCCCTGTGTAAGTTTAGAAAAACTCAGAGCCCACGGGTGTATGCTGAATTACAGTACAGGGGTGTCTGTGACTGGACCTCCCACTGCCCTTTTGACTATGGCCATGACTGAAGGGGGTGGGGTTTTAAGTCAATATGAAGGGTATTTCTAAGGTGCGTGGAAGTCCAAGGGCTGATTGAGGGTAAGGACCCACGGGGAGGAGCCGAGGCTTGACCGCCAGCCCACCCCCATACCTTGGAGCCCCTCCCCGCCCCCCTCCCTGAGGTGTGGCGCTCACATCTGGCCCTCTGTCCTGGTTTTACACTCGCCTGCATCTCTAAGTGATGGGGGTGTGTGCTGTGTGTTCTCTACACCCACTCTTCAGCACACATTGTCTTTCTGAGCCTGGTCTCCATTGTCTGTAAGCTTGGTTACCTGTTCATTTTACTGCTGATGGACACCTGGTCCCCAGGCCTCTCCGCGTGCCTGGGCCTGTGTGCGCCAGAGGCCTTGGGCCCCGGGTCGGGAGCAGAAATAGCTGCCCACAGGCCGGGTCAATGTCCACCTTTCCCGGACGGTGCAGAACCGTGTGGCAATGTGTCCCTTTCAGTGATGGTTAAATGGTCCAGCTCCTCTAGGCTCACCTCCACCTGCCAGTGTCACATTTTAGGGGAGGTTTGGTATCTTTTCAGGTGTTTCTTGGTTTTAGGTTTCCTTTTGGTAAAGTTCCCATTCAGGTCTTTTGTACGCTTTTTTACTGATAGTTTCTTTTTAAAGAGTTTTTTTTTTTTTAAATTTCAAGCTCTATATCCTTTATACGTGTGTTTCTCACTAACTTTACAAAGCTCTGCGCTCTTTTCCAGTGAGTTGGCTTTCCACATCAGGTGACCGCACTAATGGAGCTTTGGCTTCCGCTTCAGCATCAGTCCTTCCAGTGACTATTTGGGGTTGATTCCATGTCTCAATTCCAGTGTCTGAACTCGAGGGTGGGGCTCTGCTTATGAACCTTCTGCCCGCTAGTTTTCAGGAGCCCTGTTTCTCCTGGTCTTTGTGAGCACTGCTGGTTCACTGACCTCTTTTAGTCCTTGTTTAAGGTTTTCACACCACTCAGGGAGAGTGGCCTGAACATCCATTGCAAAGCAAACGTGGGCCACGTTACATCTTTAGGGAGACTTAACTCCCTTCCTCCTTTCAAACAGCAAGTTTCAAACTAGGTGTTTTACTTTTCCTATTCTGGAAGCTGAGGGGGAAGATGGATTATTTTTAGCTCACACTTAATGAATGATGGGGATGGAGATGCCAGCTCTCCTCTAATTCAGGAAAGGGCTTTCCCTTTTCTCCTGCAGCCCTGCTGCCATGAACCTGTAGTGCATGTGACTTGCTCACAGTCGTGTTTGACTCTGTGATCCCAGGGACTCCAGCCCTCCAGGCTCCTCTGTTCATGGGGTTTTCTAGACAAGAATCCTGGAGTGGGTTGCCATTTCCTCCTCTGGGTGATCTTCCCGACCTAGGGACCAAACCCATATGTCTGGCATCACTTAGTGAAATAAGTATGCCAGTTGGACAAGACTCTACCTTACTGACTTTGCATTTTCATGAGGCAGCTGTGCCATGCACTCCTCGGCTCTTATAGTCCTTAGCCTTCTACTTGTGCAGTGTGACAGCAGGTTGCGTTTGCAACACTCTGCAGAACCGTGTGGCAATGTGTCCCTTTCAGTGATGGTTAAATGGTCCAGCTCCTCTAGGCTCACCTCCACCTGCCAGTGTCACATTTTAGGGGAGGTTTGGTATCTTTCAGGTGTTTCTTGGTTTTAGGTTTCCTTTTGGTAAAGTTCCCATTCAGGTCTTTTGTACGCTTTTTTACTGATAGTTTCTTTTTAAAGAGTTTTTTTTTTTTTAAATTTCAAGCTCTATATCCTTTATACGTGTGTTTCTCACTAACTTTACAAAGCTCTGCGCTCTTTTCCAGTGAGTTGGCTTTCCACATCAGGTGACCGCACTAATGGAGCTTTGGCTTCCGCTTCAGCATCAGTCCTTCCAGTGACTATTTGGGGTTGATTCCATGTCTCAATTCCAGTGTCTGAACTCGAGGGTGGGGCTCTGCTTATGAACCTTCTGCCCGCTAGTTTTCAGGAGCCCTGTTTCTCCTGGTCTTTGTGAGCACTGCTGGTTCACTGACCTCTTTTAGTCCTTGTTTAAGGTTTTCACACCACTCAGGGAGAGTGGCCTGAACATCCATTGCAAAGCAAACGTGGGCCACGTTACATCTTTAGGGAGACTTAACTCCCTTCCTCCTTTCAAACAGCAAGTTTCAAACTAGGTGTTTTACTTTTCCTATTCTGGAAGCTGAGGGGGAAGATGGATTATTTTTAGCTCACACTTAATGAATGATGGGGATGGAGATGCCAGCTCTCCTCTAATTCAGGAAAGGGCTTTCCCTTTTCTCCTGCAGCCCTGCTGCCATGAACCTGTAGTGCATGTGACTTGCTCACAGTCGTGTTTGACTCTGTGATCCCAGGGACTCCAGCCCTCCAGGCTCCTCTGTTCATGGGGTTTTCTAGACAAGAATCCTGGAGTGGGTTGCCATTTCCTCCTCTGGGTGATCTTCCCGACCTAGGGACCAAACCCATATGTCTGGCATCACTTAGTGAAATAAGTATGCCAGTTGGACAAGACTCTACCTTACTGACTTTGCATTTTCATGAGGCAGCTGTGCCATGCACTCCTCGGCTCTTATAGTCCTTAGCCTTCTACTTGTGCAGTGTGACAGCAGGTTGGTTTTTTTATTTCCCCCCACCCCCCCATTAAATGTCAGCTTATAGCAACCCACTCCTGCATTCTTGCCTGGAAAGTCCCATGGATAGAGGAGCCTGCCAGGCTCCCAAAGAGTTAGACATGACTGAGCATCTGAGCACTGCTTTTAAAGTAGAAAGCTTTCAGTCTTTCCTTTCAGAAAAATTTCCTACAAACACAATGTAATATTTATTATATTTTGAGCTGAAAATGGTAACAAACTTGCATGTCTTGTCCAAATTCTTCAAATTGCAAACATCAGCAAGAGCCCTGGAATGGAAGACGCCGGCTTTTTGGTTTATTGATATCCATGAACACATGAACGATGTCAAGCATAGAACAAGGTTATTTTGAAATAAATCATTTTTGTTCATGGAGACTGAGTTTTTTCTTCTAATTTTTGTATTTTAAAGAACCCCGACGTATTTAAAAGTTCGAGCATTCTGCCAAAAGAGGGCAGTATTCACCTACAGTAGAACAGAAAGGGGATGAAAAATCACTGAGAGAAGGGGAATAAATTTGTTTTCCCTCGTACTCATAAGATGGATAAGACCTGACAAAACCTCCATTCACCATCTTTGCCTCTCAGACTGGTCATCTGGAATTGCTGCCTAAATTTACCAAGTTTTACTTTGTTCCTCTGTTTTACATTTTTTAAAGTTCTAGTCTATGGCTGCGACTTGTTTGAAGACTTCAGTCTTTAAAAACAGAACCCCAAACTTCTCTTAGATACCTGCTTACCCCGCGACCAGAAAGCAAACGCTAAACCGAGAGACACCTTCCTTGCAGAATCTGTTTCTTCCGCTGGTGCACTGGGAGCGGGTCGGGTGCTCTGCGCTCGCACGAGAGTCCGTGGGCGTGTCTGCTCCGGGGGCGGAGCTCGGGGCGCACGCGGGCCCCGGTATACAGTCAATAGTCAACGCAGGAGCCAGAAATCGCTCGTCGATCCTCCAGGGCGCGCACTGCTCTGGGTATCCGGAGCGGAATATACAGAAGGGAAGGAACCATCTTTTGAGAGCAGACGCCAGTAGGGAGTCACCCCACCCGCCCTTTAGGGTTTGGGAATGTTCCGGTAAAAGAAGAAAGGCTGGTCTGCGCGGACGCAGAAGCTTGGTGGACAGCAGGTTTTTTTTCAGCTTTGCAACCCACTCCTGCATTCTTGCCTGGAAAGTCCCATGGATAGAGGAGCCTGCCAGGCTCCCAAAGAGTTAGACATGACTGAGCATCTGAGCACTGCTTTTAAAGTAGAAAGCTTTCAGTCTTTCCTTTCAGAAAAATTTCCTACAAACACAATGTAATATTTATTATATTTTGAGCTGAAAATGGTAACAAACTTGCATGTCTTGTCCAAATTCTTCAAATTGCAAACATCAGCAAGAGCCCTGGAATGGAAGACGCCGGCTTTTTGGTTTATTGATATCCATGAACACATGAACGATGTCAAGCATAGAACAAGGTTATTTTGAAATAAATCATTTTTGTTCATGGAGACTGAGTTTTTTCTTCTAATTTTTGTATTTTAAAGAACCCCGACGTATTTAAAAGTTCGAGCATTCTGCCAAAAGAGGGCAGTATTCACCTACAGTAGAACAGAAAGGGGATGAAAAATCACTGAGAGAAGGGGAATAAATTTGTTTTCCTCGTACTCATAAGATGGATAAGACCTGACAAAACCTCCATTCACCATCTTTGCCTCTCAGACTGGTCATCTGGAATTGCTGCCTAAATTTACCAAGTTTTACTTTGTTCCTCTGTTTTACATTTTTTAAAGTTCTAGTCTATGGCTGCGACTTGTTTGAAGACTTCAGTCTTTAAAAACAGAACCCCAAACTTCTCTTAGATACCTGCTTACCCCGCGACCAGAAAGCAAACGCTAAACCGAGAGACACCTTCCTTGCAGAATCTGTTTCTTCCGCTGGTGCACTGGGAGCGGGTCGGGTGCTCTGCGCTCGCACGAGAGTCCGTGGGCGTGTCTGCTCCGGGGGCGGAGCTCGGGGCGCACGCGGGCCCCGGTATACAGTCAATAGTCAACGCAGGAGCCAGAAATCGCTCGTCGATCCTCCAGGGCGCGCACTGCTCTGGGTATCCGGAGCGGAATATACAGAAGGGAAGGAACCATCTTTTGAGAGCAGACGCCAGTAGGGAGTCACCCCACCCGCCCTTTAGGGTTTGGGAATGTTCCGGGTAAAAAGAAGAAAGGCTGGTCTGCGCGGACGCAGAAGCTATTCATCGTGGGCTCCGGAGCCCAGCGGGTGGCTGGGAGGCTGGGTTCCGGAAACGGGGTTGCTGGCGCGGGAGGAGGCGCTTGCAGCGTGCGCGCCCCCTGAGCCAGGCCGCCCGGCTTCCCGTGGGTCCCGCCGCAGCACCTGCTCGAGTGGTCTGAGCTGGCGTCCCTCTTTCCCGCGTCCCCAGGCCTCTGGGCTTAGGCTGGAAAGCGCGAGCCTTGCGGCGGTGAAATGAACTACCGTGCTCCTGGGGTCGCTCCTCTGCAACGTCTTCTGGAAATTTCCACGGAGACTTGTCATCTTCATTCCTTTGTTAACTTTCCTGCCTGGATTGCCAATTTAGTCATTTTATTGCCCTTTCCCCCGCCCCCGCCCTTCCTACGCTGAACTGAACGGTCTGTTCACTTTACCTCGCACGGGGCTCGGGTCCTCGCCGTGTGTCTCGGCTCCCGGAGGGGTCTCACCCCGCGCCCTCCGGTGGACCATGCTCCGGGTTCCCCTGAGTAGCTCACCCCCAGCCCCTACAGGCCGTGAGCGCGGGATCGGGGCCCCTGGGCACCCAGGTCAGCACCCAGCATTCCCGGGGGCTGGGAGAGGGCGCCACCTGCTACTTCCTCGTTCTTAGTGTGGACTAGGAAGCCCGCATCACTGAATTGACTCTTAAATAATGTGTGAAAGCACCTCTTTCGTTACAGTCCATTTCAGGCTTTACGCCCCGAGCGAAGTGCGGTCGGGTGAGCGACCAGAAGGCTCATTGTCCACCATGCGCTGTTGGCAGGTGCTGACGGGTGTGCACGGAGGGCTCTGCCTGCCTGGCTCGGTCCCGCTTGTCCCTGGGCAGAGAGAGAGACCCGAGCGCCGCACGAGAGTCCGTGGGCGTGTCTGCTCCGGGGGCGGAGCTCGGGGCGCACGCGGGCCCCGGTATACAGTCAATAGTCAACGCAGGAGCCAGAAATCGCTCGTCGATCCTCCAGGGCGCGCACTGCTCTGGGTATCCGGAGCGGAATATACAGAAGGGAAGGAACCATCTTTTGAGAGCAGACGCCAGTAGGGAGTCACCCCACCCGCCCTTTAGGGTTTGGGAATGTTCCGGGTAAAAAGAAGAAAGGCTGGTCTGCGCGGACGCAGAAGCTATTCATCGTGGGCTCCGGAGCCCAGCGGGTGGCTGGGAGGCTGGGTTCCGGAAACGGGGTTGCTGGCGCGGGAGGAGGCGCTTGCAGCGTGCGCGCCCCCTGAGCCAGGCCGCCCGGCTTCCCGTGGGTCCCGCCGCAGCACCTGCTCGAGTGGTCTGAGCTGGCGTCCCTCTTTCCCGCGTCCCCAGGCCTCTGGGCTTAGGCTGGAAAGCGCGAGCCTTGCGGCGGTGAAATGAACTACCGTGCTCCTGGGGTCGCTCCTCTGCAACGTCTTCTGGAAATTTCCACGGAGACTTGTCATCTTCATTCCTTTGTTAACTTTCCTGCCTGGATTGCCAATTTAGTCATTTTATTGCCCTTTCCCCGCCCCCGCCCTTCCTACGCTGAACTGAACGGTCTGTTCACTTTACCTCGCACGGGGCTCGGGTCCTCGCCGTGTGTCTCGGCTCCCGGAGGGGTCTCACCCCGCGCCCTCCGGTGGACCATGCTCCGGGTTCCCCTGAGTAGCTCACCCCCAGCCCCTACAGGCCGTGAGCGCGGGATCGGGGCCCCTGGGCACCCAGGTCAGCACCCAGCATTCCCGGGGGCTGGGAGAGGGCGCCACCTGCTACTTCCTCGTTCTTAGTGTGGACTAGGAAGCCCGCATCACTGAATTGACTCTTAAATAATGTGTGAAAGCACCTCTTTCGTTACAGTCCATTTCAGGCTTTACGCCCCGAGCGAAGTGCGGTCGGGTGAGCGACCAGAAGGCTCATTGTCCACCATGCGCTGTTGGCAGGTGCTGACGGGTGTGCACGGAGGGCTCTGCCTGCCTGGCTCGGTCCCGCTTGTCCCTGGGCAGAGAGAGGAGACCCGAGCTCCCAGGGATGTTTTGGAGACATGTAGGAGGAGCAGCGCCCTGTCGTTTGGGGTCATAATCATGAAAGGAGGGTTTTTAAGGTCAGTGATGAAAGCTGATGCTGGTGGTTGGTTGGTGTACATAAAACCCCCATGTATTCGGCCCATATGTCTTCATCGTAATTTTTATTAAGTATTTTCTTAATTGTTTTTGCTCGTGAACGTGGAATTAAGTCTTACTCTAGAACTCACAAGTTCGATTCTTGAGCCTGGGGGCTGCATTCCGCACATAGATGCTCTTCCTGGCCTGTCAGGTGTCAGGACCGTAAATAACAAAGCTCAGAGCGTTGTTTAGAAAATGAAAGAGTATACTTTTGGCAAAGAATACTTGCAAAATTTGAATCATAAATAAAATATAGCTGCTGGCAGGAATTGGGAGACCAGGAGGAAGACAGAAGGGCTATTTTAAGAACCATCCTGGTCTGTCATTTACAAGCCTAGGGGCTGTGCAGCGGGGAAGTGGTTCCACGTCAGAATCCAGAGGCCTGGGTGTGAATCTGTCTCCGCCTAGTCGGCGGTGGGATCCTGGGTCATGGAGCCTGTTCCCTCCTAATAACAACAATATCTAAATTGAAACAAATAAGGAACAGTTAAGGAAGGCTTGAAAGGAATAATGTCTTGAAGGAACAAATGAGAAACAGATAAGAAAGGAAGGTCTGGAACGAATAGGAAACAGAAAGTGCTAGAGGGTGCCTGCCTGGACCAGGGAAGCACGCAGTTGGTGTGTCTTACAGATGCGTGTAGACGAGGACGATGAGGGCCGGAGGGGGATGTGCCTGAGCCTCCTCAGGGCGAGGAGCCGTGCCGGCAGCTACCACCCTCCGCCCCTGAGTGGTCGCAGGGGTGAAGTCATTCTGGGGAGTTGAGTCCAGCTGCATGGCTCATGGCCGGCCGGCAGAGGATCCTGTTCAGGCCCTGGGTCTGAATGTTGCTCAGTCTCTGACTCATTTCCAGCTCTGCATCTCTGTACCTTCTGGGCTTCCAGTCGCACCCTTGAGGACACACTCACTGCCTCCCCACCACTCCCCAGCTCACCTTCTGCAGCCGGTGTGCTTGGCACTAAGTTGGGGGTGCTGTGTTGAGTCGCCTGAGTTGTGTATGACTCTTTGTGACTCCAAGGACTGTAGTCCACCAGGCTCCTCTGTCCATGGGATTTTCCAGGCAAGAATACTGGAGTGGGTTGCTATTTCCTTCTCCAGGGGAGCTTCCTGACCCAGGGATCAAGCCCTAGTCTCTTAGGTCTCCTGCGCTGCTAGGCAGGTTCTTTACCTCTAGTGCCACCTGGGATGCAATTGGGGGTCAAGGGGCACTTATCAGAAACCTGAGAACTGAAGGTGCATCTGGTTGGTACCTTGACTCCTTCTTCTGCTGAGCGTGGGTGAGCTCTTCCCTGGCACCAGGTGCCGTGGCAGCCCCGGGGCAGCTTTCTCTCAGTGACTGGCACCCAGGTTCACCGAGGATCATTGGTTCCCAGTCCCTTGCTGAGTCAGTGTCCTGATGCTCACACTTTCGCTGTGCTAGAAGACAGTGGCGCTCCCCCTGGGGAATGTGGAGGGGCTGCTCGGAGGGGCCCTCAGTCCCCCGGTGGGGACAAGAGGAAACTGTGTTTTCTGGCCTGGGGAAGGAGCGGCGAGGATGGCGATTCCAGGCTGTTACGTCGAGTGTACACACTGGCAGGTGTCTGCGGGACTCCCCGAGGGAAGAAGGCTGTGCATTGTACTTCACTTTGCCTCAAGTGTGAAAATGCTGAAGGTTTGAGTCAGGACGAGCTACGGTGAAGGATGTAGCTGTGGGCAGAGCTGGGGACTGGCCAGGTGCGGTGGCTGACTCACCCGCCCCTGTCTGGAGGCTCCAGTGACGGGGGACGCAGACGGGGGTCTACGGGGAGCTGACAGCCCACGAGGGGTGGAGGGCAGCAGACGGAAGATGACCAAGAGGAGACATAGGGGGCTCTTGCTGGAGGCAGAACTGGAGGGCCACACCTTGGGGCGGGGAGGCCGTCTCACATACGCGACTGGCAGGTGGAGGAGGGGACCAGCGGAGCCCTGGCGAGGAAGCGGCTCAGGCAGCCTAGTCAGGAGCCGCGTGGGGCACAGACTCCTGGCTGCCCTCTGCCACCCCTTTGACCAAACCCTCCTGTTCGGGCCCCGGTCTGAGTCAGCCGACTCTTGCCTATCTCTGTACCTTCTGGGCTTCCAGTCGCACCCTTGAGGACACACTCACTGCCTCCCACCACTCCCAGCTCACCTTCTGCAGCCGGTGTGCTTGGCACTAAGTTGGGGGTGCTGTGTTGAGTCGCCTGAGTTGTGTATGACTCTTTGTGACTCCAAGGACTGTAGTCCACCAGGCTCCTCTGTCCATGGGATTTTCCAGGCAAGAATACTGGAGTGGGTTGCTATTTCCTTCTCCAGGGGAGCTTCCTGACCCAGGGATCAAGCCCTAGTCTCTTAGGTCTCCTGCGCTGCTAGGCAGGTTCTTTACCTCTAGTGCCACCTGGGATGCAATTGGGGGTCAAGGGGCACTTATCAGAAACCTGAGAACTGAAGGTGCATCTGGTTGGTACCTTGACTCCTTCTTCTGCTGAGCGTGGGTGAGCTCTTCCCTGGCACCAGGTGCCGTGGCAGCCCCGGGGCAGCTTTCTCTCAGTGACTGGCACCCAGGTTCACCGAGGATCATTGGTTCCCAGTCCCTTGCTGAGTCAGTGTCCTGATGCTCACACTTTCGCTGTGCTAGAAGACAGTGGCGCTCCCCCTGGGGAATGTGGAGGGGCTGCTCGGAGGGGCCCTCAGTCCCCCGGTGGGGACAAGAGGAAACTGTGTTTTCTGGCCTGGGGAAGGAGCGGCGAGGATGGCGATTCCAGGCTGTTACGTCGAGTGTACACACTGGCAGGTGTCTGCGGGACTCCCCGGGGAAGAAGGCTGTGCATTGTACTTCACTTTGCCTCAAGTGTGAAAATGCTGAAGGTTTGAGTCAGGACGAGCTACGGTGAAGGATGTAGCTGTGGGCAGAGCTGGGGACTGGCCAGGTGCGGTGGCTGACTCACCCGCCCCTGTCTGGAGGCTCCAGTGACGGGGGACGCAGACGGGGGTCTACGGGGAGCTGACAGCCCACGAGGGGTGGAGGGCAGCAGACGGAAGATGACCAAGAGGAGACATAGGGGGCTCTTGCTGGAGGCAGAACTGGAGGGCCACACCTTGGGGCGGGGAGGCCGTCTCACATACGCGACTGGCAGGTGGAGGAGGGGACCAGCGGAGCCCTGGCGAGGAAGCGGCTCAGGCAGCCTAGTCAGGAGCCGCGTGGGGCACAGACTCCTGGCTGCCCTCTGCCACCCCTTTGACCAACTGTGAGTGGAGCCCTGTCTTAAGTTGTTGTTGGTATTTTACTTGATGGTTTAATCTCATCATCGAGTTAATAGATATTAGAGCCATTGACTTTATACCTTTTCTCCACATTGTTTTTTCTCTATCGAGCATACAAAATTCCACTCCTTTTGTTCTTACCCTTAAACTGCAAACACAGGATTTGCTCAAGTTTTGTGTTTTCAGTAATCAGGCCAGCCTGTAAATTTCCACTAAAGGCCTCTGTGGATGGAGAGGACTAATTAGCAAGCCAGCCACCTATGTAAATAATGACTGTATAAACACATGTTCAACATAGTTTATGGGAGGACAGACCCCATAAAAGCTGTATTATTCTTACGTATGTATTTAATTTTGGAAGGAAATGGATCACTGTGAAACCTTAGATTTCAGAAGCCCTTGCTTGGGTGAATTGTATGCAGAATACAATTTCACAGTGACTGAAAATAGTGTGTATGTCTTACTCTCGAGTGTGAAAAAAAAATAAACACATTTTCTTGATCTTTTATTAATATATGACTTTCCTAAAACAATATGGAAGAATTAGTTGTATACATTTTCTAATTATAGTTTTTTTTGTTTTTTTGGTTTGTGTCTTTTATTTGTACCACTCTATCATGAGATCACATAATAAATGGTCAAACAGGAGTAACCAGTGTTTTCTTCTGTATCCACTGTGTTCACATACTTTTAACTCATCCTTTTAAACTTCTTTTGTGAAACAAAAGAAAGAGTACAACAACAAGGATGTAGCTGTGGGCAGAGCTGGGGACTGGCCAGGTGCGGTGGCTGACTCACCCGCCCCTGTCTGGAGGCTCCAGTGACGGGGACGCAGACGGGGTCACGGGAGCTGACAGCCCACGAGGGTGGAGGGCAGCAGACGGAAGATGACCAAGAGGAGACATAGGGGGCTCTTGCTGGAGGCAGAACTGGAGGGCCACACCTTGGGGCGGGGAGGCCGTCTCACATACGCGACTGGCAGGTGGAGGAGGGGACCAGCGGAGCCCTGGCGAGGAAGCGGCTCAGGCAGCCTAGTCAGGAGCCGCGTGGGGCACAGACTCCTGGCTGCCCTCTGCCACCCCTTTGACCAACTGTGAGTGGAGCCCTGTCTTAAGTTGTTGTTGGTATTTTACTTGATGGTTTAATCTCATCATCGAGTTAATAGATATTAGAGCCATTGACTTTATACCTTTTCTCCACATTGTTTTTTCTCTATCGAGCATACAAAATTCCACTCCTTTTGTTCTTACCCTTAAACTGCAAACACAGGATTTGCTCAAGTTTTGTGTTTTCAGTAATCAGGCCAGCCTGTAAATTTCCACTAAAGGCCTCTGTGGATGGAGAGGACTAATTAGCAAGCCAGCCACCTATGTAAATAATGACTGTATAAACACATGTTCAACATAGTTTATGGGAGGACAGACCCCATAAAAGCTGTATTATTCTTACGTATGTATTTAATTTTGGAAGGAAATGGATCACTGTGAAACCTTAGATTTCAGAAGCCCTTGCTTGGGTGAATTGTATGCAGAATACAATTTCACAGTGACTGAAAATAGTGTGTATGTCTTACTCTCGAGTGTGAAAAAAAAATAAACACATTTTCTTGATCTTTTATTAATATATGACTTTCCTAAAACAATATGGAAGAATTAGTTGTATACATTTTCTAATTATAGTTTTTTTTGTTTTTTTGGTTTGTGTCTTTTATTTGTACCACTCTATCATGAGATCACATAATAAATGGTCAAACAGGAGTAACCAGTGTTTTCTTCTGTATCCACTGTGTTCACATACTTTTAACTCATCCTTTTAAACTTCTTTTGTGAAAGTACATGCTCAGAAGGTATGTGATTCTTTTAACCATAGAAGTATTAACAACAATCTGTTACCCCACTGATCGCCAGGGTTGACTGGGCTGGTCTGGTCAGCTAGGTCACCCCACTGGTCTCCAGGGTTGATCGGACTGGTCTGGCTGGCTAGGTGTCCCCTTCCTTCCCCACCGCTCCATGTGCGTCCCTCCTGAAGCTACATGCTTGATCAAAGAGGAAGACCATCCCTGACAGAGGAGGACCGGTCTCTGGTCAAGGGTATATGAGTGGCTGTGCTCCTCTGCTAGAACCTCCCAACACCCTCTCAGAATAGACACATCTGCAGAGACAGACATGTAGGGGTAGCGTGGAGCAGGTCAGTCCGTGAGAGGATTTCTGCTCATGAGGATGTAGTGTGCAATGAATGTGGGCGTGGTGACATGGGCTGGCCTTTCCGGGGTGATGAAAATATTCTAGAAGTAGACACTGGTGACTGCTGCACAGCTCTGCCAGCATGCTATAAACTCTGCACTGTGCACTTTGTGGGCAGGCTTTTTTGGTGTGCGGATTCTATCTCAGTACAGCTGCTCCACAGTTTTCCCCTGAACTCTCATTTTCTCATTTGAGATGAGAGAGAGTTGGGGTTGGCTTTAGCTTCTTCTAGGACTTCCCGGGTGGCTTGGATGATAGAAAGATCCCCTGGAGAAGGGACTGGCAACCCACTCCAGTAGTTTTGTCTGGAGAATCCCTTGGACAGAGGAGTCTGGAGGGCTGCAGCCCTTGGGATTGCACAGAGTTGAACACGACTGAGCACACCGCACAAATCTGGTAAGAGAAATCTCACAGGAGTCTGTGTCAGTGCGGACACGTGCCTCACACCCTGTGACAGGTTTTTACATGAGGATTCATGTGATTTCTGTACTCTGAAGTGCCCGTTAAACAACATGTACCTTTAGAACAAAATGCTATTTACTGTACTTCCACCATAAATAGTGTTTTCTTTTTTTAGCTCAGTAAGCCACCCTAACTGTATGAGCTATAGTGACTTCATTAACTGTCTTGTTCCCTCCCACCTGGTCCACAATCTTGTTAACCTAAACCACCGGCGGTATTGTTCAAATTTTTTTTTTTATTTGTAGCACTCTATCATGAGATCACATAATAAATGGTCAAACAGGAGTAACCAGTGTTTTCTTCTGTATCCACTGTGTTCACATACTTTTAACTCATCCTTTTAAACTTCTTTTGTGAAAGTACATGCTCAGAAGGTATGTGATTCTTTTAACCATAGAAGTATTAACAACAATCTGTTACCCCACTGATCGCCAGGGTTGACTGGGCTGGTCTGGTCAGCTAGGTCACCCCACTGGTCTCCAGGGTTGATCGGACTGGTCTGGCTGGCTAGGTGTCCCCTTCCTTCCCCACCGCTCCATGTGCGTCCCTCCTGAAGCTACATGCTTGATCAAAGAGGAAGACCATCCCTGACAGAGGAGGACCGGTCTCTGGTCAAGGGTATATGAGTGGCTGTGCTCCTCTGCTAGAACCTCCCAACACCCTCTCAGAATAGACACATCTGCAGAGACAGACATGTAGGGGTAGCGTGGAGCAGGTCAGTCCGTGAGAGGATTTCTGCTCATGAGGATGTAGTGTGCAATGAATGTGGGCGTGGTGACATGGGCTGGCCTTTCCGGGGTGATGAAAATATTCTAGAAGTAGACACTGGTGACTGCTGCACAGCTCTGCCAGCATGCTATAAACTCTGCACTGTGCACTTTGTGGGCAGGCTTTTTTGGTGTGCGGATTCTATCTCAGTACAGCTGCTCCACAGTTTTCCCCTGAACTCTCATTTTCTCATTTGAGATGAGAGAGAGTTGGGGTTGGCTTTAGCTTCTTCTAGGACTTCCCGGGTGGCTTGGATGATAGAAAGATCCCCTGGAGAAGGGACTGGCAACCCACTCCAGTAGTTTTGTCTGGAGAATCCCTTGGACAGAGGAGTCTGGAGGGCTGCAGCCCTTGGGATTGCACAGAGTTGAACACGACTGAGCACACCGCACAAATCTGGTAAGAGAAATCTCACAGGAGTCTGTGTCAGTGCGGACACGTGCCTCACACCCTGTGACAGGTTTTTACATGAGGATTCATGTGATTTCTGTACTCTGAAGTGCCCGTTAAACAACATGTACCTTTAGAACAAAATGCTATTTACTGTACTTCCACCATAAATAGTGTTTTCTTTTTTTAGCTCAGTAAGCCACCCTAACTGTATGAGCTATAGTGACTTCATTAACTGTCTTGTTCCCTCCCACTGGTCCATAATCTTGTTAAACTAAACCACCGGCTGGAATGTGGAGTTAAGGAATCCAATTTGAAAATTAACTTTCCTTATACTTGTTAAGGATGAGAGCTTCCTAACTAGTCTTGACAAGGAGTCAGTTTTGATGGACTTTAAATTTTAATAACATACTAACTTACGTGTTTGTCAAATATGTGCGGTGACAAGGGTGGCTTGAGTTCTAAAGTAATTGTGAAGAAATTTGAGCTTTTTCCTTTTTCTGGAGGAAATAAGTCCAGAGCTTAGAGAGAAGTTGGAACTCTGGGTGGAATCTTAAAAGAATCCCCAAGGGCAGCGCCCCATGCATGTTGGGATGTGCTGATGAGCTGGCTTTGCTCAGGGCTTGTTTCTTGTAGCCTTGCTCTGATGGCTACACGTTTGGTGGTGAGTCACCTCTCTCATTCGGGACAGACCGGCTTTGGTGTAGAAAGACCGTCACCTGTGCCCAGGGGAGAGGCCGTGGTTGGGAGCTGTGGCTCTGACTCCGGGGCAGCACCGCCTGTGGGCTGGATGCAGTGCTGTCGACGGGGGTGGTGTCGGGTGCTTGAGGTCCAGGGCCACAGGTGTCTGCAGGCGGCTGAGGGCTGCCTGGAAAGAAAGAAAGTGAAAGCGTTCGTTGCTCAGTTGTGTCTGACCCTTTGTGGCCCCATGGACTGTAGCCCACCAGGCTCCTCTGTCCATGGAGTTTTCCAGGCAAGAATCCTGGAGTGGGTAGCCATTCCCCCTCCAGGGCATCTTCCCACACTTTTTGGTGATAGAAAGATCCCTGGAGAAGGGACTGGCAACCCACTCCAGTAGTTTTGTCTGGAGGAGGTCGGGGTGTTTCAGTTGAACACGACTGAGCACACCGCACAAATCTGGTAAGAGAAATCTCACAGGAGTCTGTGTCAGTGCGGACACGTGCCTCACACCCTGTGACAGGTTTTTACATGAGGATTCATGTGATTTCTGTACTCTGAAGTGCCCGTTAAACAACATGTACCTTTAGAACAAAATGCTATTTACTGTACTTCCACCATAAATAGTGTTTTCTTTTTTTAGCTCAGTAAGCCACCCTAACTGTATGAGCTATAGTGACTTCATTAACTGTCTTGTTCCCTCCCACTGGTCCATAATCTTGTTAAACTAAACCACCGGCTGGAATGTGGAGTTAAGGAATCCAATTTGAAAATTAACTTTCCTTATACTTGTTAAGGATGAGAGCTTCCTAACTAGTCTTGACAAGGAGTCAGTTTTGATGGACTTTAAATTTTAATAACATACTAACTTACGTGTTTGTCAAATATGTGCGGTGACAAGGGTGGCTTGAGTTCTAAAGTAATTGTGAAGAAATTTGAGCTTTTTCCTTTTTCTGGAGGAAATAAGTCCAGAGCTTAGAGAGAAGTTGGAACTCTGGGTGGAATCTTAAAAGAATCCCCAAGGGCAGCGCCCCATGCATGTTGGGATGTGCTGATGAGCTGGCTTTGCTCAGGGCTTGTTTCTTGTAGCCTTGCTCTGATGGCTACACGTTTGGTGGTGAGTCACCTCTCTCATTCGGGACAGACCGGCTTTGGTGTAGAAAGACCGTCACCTGTGCCCAGGGGAGAGGCCGTGGTTGGGAGCTGTGGCTCTGACTCCGGGGCAGCACCGCCTGTGGGCTGGATGCAGTGCTGTCGACGGGGGTGGTGTCGGGTGCTTGAGGTCCAGGGCCACAGGTGTCTGCAGGCGGCTGAGGGCTGCCTGGAAAGAAAGAAAGTGAAAGCGTTCGTTGCTCAGTTGTGTCTGACCCTTTGTGGCCCCATGGACTGTAGCCCACCAGGCTCCTCTGTCCATGGAGTTTTCCAGGCAAGAATCCTGGAGTGGGTAGCCATTCCCCCTCCAGGGCATCTTCCCGACTCGGGGATCAAACCCTGGTCTCCTGCACTGCAGGCAGATTCGTCACCCTCTGAGCCACCAGGGCAGTCTACAGGGACACCTGATAGTTTTTTCCTTCCATGGCAGTTGTCATGACTGAGGGGATTGTTTTGGTAATTGGTTCCATTTGCGGTGGCCTTCATGGTGGTGATGTCACAGGTGTGGGTGTCTGCGGAATGGCCGTGAACTTGGGGTCTGGAGAGCGGACCCTTGTGGTTCAGCAGCAGCTCCTGTGTCCGGGTGCTGGCTAGCCTGCAGCAGTGCTTTGGGGAGCCTGAGATGAGGGCCCGGAGCCGTTGTCTGGGGGTGCAGAGAAGCATGAGTGCACTGAGCCGGCTCTGGATTGGGTGTGCCCTTGGGGTGGGGAGGCTGGCGTGTGGTCATGGGCAGTGCCTCAGAGGCGCCTCTTTGTGGGGGTATGGTAGTGTCTCCCTTTTGGGGTACCTGTGCATGTAACACTAGGGAGTGTCCCACTAGCAAAGCTTCAGGAAATCTACAGCTGCCTTGGGGCTGTTGGGGTCCCCAGTAGCCAAGGCTGCTGGAGCCTCAGACCAGGCTGCGGGGCCACAGTGGCGCCTGCTTGAGAGGCTGAGGTCACTGGACCCCTTCTCTGAGCCTCGCTGCCTCCGACTATGCTGAGCTGATCTCCCCTGCAGTCCTTTCTGTGCATTTTTCTCTCTTTTATTTTTTTGGCTCCACCCTGTTGCTGTAGGTTCTTAATTGGACTCTTCAGCCACCCAGGTTGTGAATAGCTGTCTCACTGTTTTTCATTGGTGTAGAAAGCAGTGCGCTGTCGGGGACTGGGCAGCCCCGGCTGTGGGCTGGATGCAGTGCTGTCGACGGGGGTGGTGTCGGGTGCTTGAGGTCCAGGGCCACAGGTGTCTGCAGGCGGCTGAGGGCTGCCTGGAAAGAAAGAAAGTGAAAGCGTTCGTTGCTCAGTTGTGTCTGACCCTTTGTGGCCCCATGGACTGTAGCCCACCAGGCTCCTCTGTCCATGGAGTTTTCCAGGCAAGAATCCTGGAGTGGGTAGCCATTCCCCCTCCAGGGCATCTTCCCGACTCGGGGATCAAACCCTGGTCTCCTGCACTGCAGGCAGATTCGTCACCCTCTGAGCCACCAGGGCAGTCTACAGGGACACCTGATAGTTTTTTCCTTCCATGGCAGTTGTCATGACTGAGGGGATTGTTTTGGTAATTGGTTCCATTTGCGGTGGCCTTCATGGTGGTGATGTCACAGGTGTGGGTGTCTGCGGAATGGCCGTGAACTTGGGGTCTGGAGAGCGGACCCTTGTGGTTCAGCAGCAGCTCCTGTGTCCGGGTGCTGGCTAGCCTGCAGCAGTGCTTTGGGGAGCCTGAGATGAGGGCCCGGAGCCGTTGTCTGGGGGTGCAGAGAAGCATGAGTGCACTGAGCCGGCTCTGGATTGGGTGTGCCCTTGGGGTGGGGAGGCTGGCGTGTGGTCATGGGCAGTGCCTCAGAGGCGCCTCTTTGTGGGGGTATGGTAGTGTCTCCCTTTTGGGGTACCTGTGCATGTAACACTAGGGAGTGTCCCACTAGCAAAGCTTCAGGAAATCTACAGCTGCCTTGGGGCTGTTGGGGTCCCCAGTAGCCAAGGCTGCTGGAGCCTCAGACCAGGCTGCGGGGCCACAGTGGCGCCTGCTTGAGAGGCTGAGGTCACTGGACCCCTTCTCTGAGCCTCGCTGCCTCCGACTATGCTGAGCTGATCTCCCCTGCAGTCCTTTCTGTGCATTTTTCTCTCTTTTATTTTTTTGGCTCCACCCTGTTGCTGTAGGTTCTTAATTGGACTCTTCAGCCACCCAGGTTGTGAATAGCTGTCTCACTGTTTTTTCATTGGGAGAATGAAGGCTGGTATCTCCCACTCAGTTTAAAATGATTATTTTAGAAAAGTAATTTTTGTCAAAATACATATGAAAACTCATGCATTCAGTTTTTTAATATGTAAGCTGGATTTTTATGAATATATATTCAAATAGCCTTTGGATAAATTAAGTTTAAAAAAACACGTTAGTATAGGGTTGGAAAAGAAGACACGGAAATAGAGCTCAGAAAAAAAGGGGAAAATAGCTGCTGAAAGACAGCTTTAGAAACAGTCTGCTTAAATTTCTAAAATCTGATAATAATGAAATTGTAGGCGTCTGTCATGTGTGACCCACAGGAAGTCTGCAGCATTCATGACACGTTTTTCAGGTGTAATTACTGATCAAACAATAAAGACAAGCCAACTGGACATTGCAAATTGTTTAGATTTTTTAACCACTGATCAACATAATGAAAATGAGCAAGGAAATTATTCTCATCAAATCCACAATTTTATCAGGTCTGATAAAACTGATGAAACTGCAGTCTTTACTAAATGAAGCTTGCATTACTTATCAAAATAATGAGAACAAATGACAAAAGCATTTACATCAGATGCCTAGCCCAGAAGCACAAATGCAGTTCTGTCCGGCGTAAGGCTATGAAGTCAATGGCTTCCCAGAATGGGCAGATAAGAGGAGGAAGGATCCCACTGCCTTCTGGGAGCCGGTCCTGGGTGGCCCTGCTTCCAGGAAACAGGCTGATTTGGGTTCACGATGAAGAACCCTTTCATCGGTTGAAGAAGAAATCAATAGAAACGAACCTTTAAGATCACAGAGAGTGGATAATTTGTTACTCTTTTTCTATGTTTTCTAGTTCTACAGAAAGACAAACAGATGGTAGATATAAGTTGGTAGGTAGGTTGCTAAGTATCTAAACAGTGACTGGTGCTTAGTGATCCATATAAGTTTTAATGATTATTTTTGATAAAATTTGACTTGTTTTTGTCTCAGGTCATTCTGTAGTGATGATTACCCATTTTTAACATGAAAGATAAGATTGGTTTTAAATTTGTGTATTTTGTTGGATCTCCAGAGATAGTGCCTTAGGGCAGATATTAGGCTGTGGAAGGACTAAATTTGGGCATGGGACAGTGAAATCCTAATTTGCTCATTACTTGGAAAGGCTCAAAGATGGCAGAGTATTCAAAGGAAACCTTTAAATCTTTGGCAGGTTGTTTGACATGTCTGGCTTTCTAAGAAGAGAGCCATAGAAACCCAGATCATAGTTCTCCCTTGAGCATACATAAAAATCAATCTCAATAAATATTTTAAAGACAGACAATTATTGAGCTTGAGCCAGGAAACCATTTCAACGCTGGGTTTCCTTTTCCCTTTCTTCTCTTACTCCGTCGTGACTGTAACTTGCTGCTGTATTCTTTCTGACTTCTCAACTTGGTTTTATCTCTAAGTAATTCCCATCATGTACTGCTGTCTTCTTTGTCCAAAGTTTTCTCTCGTCTTCCCACTCTCCCTCCAGACCACTTGGATTCTAATGCTTTGCAAGTAAAATAGATTTTTCTCTGTCAGAATGAAATCATTATCTCTTTAATATTTTATACTTGTTTTCAGTTGGGATGAATCTTAAGGCGTCTATGTGGATGGATGGGAAATGACAGAGGCATCAGTGTGATTTGACCTGCTTGGGATTAGCTTGAAGAGTCCTCTGTTTACTAATATTTGTCTTTATAAATATTTGATGGTGATGGTGTTTAGAAGTCACAAGAGTGTTCCATAATTTATAAGAGTAATATTTTAAAATTCTATGTCACTTTTCTCTCCCTATAGATGAGTCTTCTTTTACTTCGTCTTTAGTATCTTAAAGGTTCTAACAAAGTTTCCTGATGAAGCAGGTGGTTTTCCTGGAAACAGAAATGCTGAATGATGTGGGTGAGGGTTGTGAGCAGAACCTCTCACTCTGATCCAAACTAAGTGTCCTTCCTCTTGTGTAGCGCCTTCTTGGGCATCTTCAGTTATTTTTCAGATTTCTCTATATTTTCTTATCTTTACATCTCTCAGGACTTCGAATATGTCTTAAACGGTGCATAGTTGTATTTGTATGGATCTCAAAGAGATATTTTGTTTTTCTTAGGTGATGATTACCCATTTTTAACATGAAAGATAAGATTGGTTTTAAATTTGTGTATTTTGTTGGATCTCCAGAGATAGTGCCTTAGGGCAGATATTAGGCTGTGGAAGGACTAAATTTGGGCATGGGACAGTGAAATCCTAATTTGCTCATTACTTGGAAAGGCTCAAAGATGGCAGAGTATTCAAAGGAAACCTTTAAATCTTTGGCAGGTTGTTTGACATGTCTGGCTTTCTAAGAAGAGAGCCATAGAAACCCAGATCATAGTTCTCCCTTGAGCATACATAAAAATCAATCTCAATAAATATTTTAAAGACAGACAATTATTGAGCTTGAGCCAGGAAACCATTTCAACGCTGGGTTTCCTTTTCCCTTTCTTCTCTTACTCCGTCGTGACTGTAACTTGCTGCTGTATTCTTTCTGACTTCTCAACTTGGTTTTATCTCTAAGTAATTCCCATCATGTACTGCTGTCTTCTTTGTCCAAAGTTTTCTCTCGTCTTCCCACTCTCCCTCCAGACCACTTGGATTCTAATGCTTTGCAAGTAAAATAGATTTTCTCTGTCAGAATGAAATCATTATCTCTTTAATATTTTATACTTGTTTTCAGTTGGGATGAATCTTAAGGCGTCTATGTGGATGGATGGGAAATGACAGAGGCATCAGTGTGATTTGACCTGCTTGGGATTAGCTTGAAGAGTCCTCTGTTTACTAATATTTGTCTTTATAAATATTTGATGGTGATGGTGTTTAGAAGTCACAAGAGTGTTCCATAATTTATAAGAGTAATATTTTAAAATTCTATGTCACTTTTCTCTCCCTATAGATGAGTCTTCTTTTACTTCGTCTTTAGTATCTTAAAGGTTCTAACAAAGTTTCCTGATGAAGCAGGTGGTTTTCCTGGAAACAGAAATGCTGAATGATGTGGGTGAGGGTTGTGAGCAGAACCTCTCACTCTGATCCAAACTAAGTGTCCTTCCTCTTGTGTAGCGCCTTCTTGGGCATCTTCAGTTATTTTTTCAGATTTCTCTATATTTTCTTATCTTTACATCTCTCAGGACTTCCGAATATGTCTTAAACGGTGCATAGCTTTTCTTAAGAAATATTTTTAGACTTTAAATTAATTGACGCTCATGTTAATTATTTACTGAATGTGAAAGTGTTAGTCGCTCCATGGTGTCCGACTCTTTGTGACCCCATGGACTGTGCCTCTGTCCATGGGATTTCTCAGGCAAGAATACTGGAGTGGGCTGCCATTCCCTTTTCCAAGGGATCTTCCCAACCCAGGAATTGGACCCGGGTCTCCTGCACTGGAGGCTGGTTCTTTACTGTCTGAGCCACGAAGGAAGCCCCAGTTATTTACTGCCTAACATTTAAAATTTTGATTATTGTAGAAGTCGTATTAGGGAATTCCCTGGCGGTGGTTGGGACTCTGTGCTCTCCTGGCTGTGGGCCTGGATTCTGGCCCAGGTGGGGGAAACTGAGATCCCACAAGGAGCAAGGCAAGGCCAAAAAGTAAAGCTGTATTAATGAAACAGAGTCACAGTATGGACAGGTACTGATCAGCGTGCTGTAGCAACAGTTGTCTGTCTTGAATGGTTCAGATCCATGTTCAAAAGGACTTTCAGAGTGGGGACCCCCTGGCTAGGTGATGTTCCTGGGTTGGATTGTATTTTAATACTACTGGGTCTGCTTTGAGGGAAGGACATAGTATATCAGGAAGACGTGGTGCCCGTAGTGTCAGCTGTTGGTGATCATCTTTTGGTGTTTTTTTTTCTTTTAGTGTCTCATTGTTTTAAAAGCTGTTACTTCTGTTCAGTAGACTGAAAACCATACTGTTAGTAGTAGTAATTTGAAAATACGGAATTCAAAGCCAGTATTACTGAAATACATTTGGTCATAAGTACTTGTGTTATGGTCAAGTCCGGAAAGACGCCGGACAAGCTGCGGACGTTCCCCCAATCCCCAAGGCAGGTGCGTGCCTGCTCCCAGGCTGGCGCCCTGGCTCACTTGCAGAGGTCAGCCCTCCACGTGGTTGCAGGGATTGGAGGCCCTGAGCTGCCTCGAAGGGCTGGCAGGCGTCTGGGCCTGGCATCTCCAGAGTCACTGCTGGCTCACCTGATGCTCCTGGGCCAGTAGGAATCTGGCTCCATTGGCAACGTGAGGATATAGAGGGTTTCCACAGTGGCTTGGCAGGTAAAGAATCCCTAGGTAATGCAGGAGGCACAGGAAATGTGGGTTCAGTCCCTGGGTTGGGAAGATCCCCTGGAGAAGGAAATGGCAACCCACTCCGGTATTCCTGCCTGGACAATCCCATGGTCAGAGTAGCCTGGCTGGCTACAGTCCGTGGGGTTTCAAAGAGCCCAGACATGACTGAGCGACGAAGCACCCAGATAGAGAAGACAAGAACACATCTCCTCAAGTGTGTGCTGAGATTTTGGTGAAAGGGTGTCAGGTGTTGTTTCGTACCTGAATTTCAGTAGGATCTCTCATAAATTTTGAATACATATCCTTTATGAAAAATAAAACAAAAATAATGTAAATGACAATATCTGTAATCACTTAACCAGAACACTGTTCAGAAAATATTTCATCCATTAAAAGTGTAGCAAAGGTACTTTCATGAAAAGCATAATGCTTTGAATAAACCTTGACAAGAAATACGTACTTGTGATTGGAAAACACTTTCAACTGTGAACCATTGGTATGTATGTGTTTCCTGTTGGCGCTAAAGATATTTCCAGGAAAACCTGTGAATTAAATATTTTCTCTCATACTTTATTTATTATTATTATTTTAATTGAAATATAGTTGTTTTATAATGTTAGTTTCTACTGTACAGCAGAGTGATTCAGTTATGTGTGTGTGTCTCTATCTATATATATGTATATATATATATTTCCTGCAGGAAACCATAATGAAAAAAATAGAAAAAAGAATGTATATGTATAGATACAGATATATATGTGTATACACACATGTGTGTGTTGCTTACACATACATAGTGTAAGCTGTGGTCTGAATATGTGTGTACATGTGTGGTATCTTGTACACAGTATATTCTCAGTCTCATGTGAAATACACACACGTGTGTGTGTGTGTATTGGAATATGTATATACGTACTTTGATATATGTGTGTACATATGCACATACGCATATATGTGTGTTTATATATAAATGACACATATATATGTACTTTCTTTTTAATATTCTTTTCCATTATGCTTTATCACAGGATATTGACTGCATTTTTCTGTGCCATACAGTAGGACCTTGTTTATCTGTCCTGTGTATAATAGTTTGCATCTACTAATCCCACACTCCCTATCCCTCCCTCTCCCACCCTGCCCCTCGGCCACCGCAAGTCTGTTCTCTGTGAATGTTTCTGTTTCATAATATTTTATCTTGTACTTTAAAGTATTCACGTTCATATTGAATTACATGTTTAGAGAAATAAAAAATAATTTCAGTGCAATTTTTGGAAATTTCAGATTTTATTTTTACCAAAATCTAGATAACTATATTAGAATATCCAAAACAGACTTCATGCATGCATAAATCCTGAAGAAATAGGAGCTCTAATATGTGGTATCTTTCCCCTTCCACACTGCAGTATGCAAAGAGAATTAGGGGTAAGGCTGGAAGGCGTTCTTTGGATGAAATGGATCATCTTCTCTCCTGAGCTCTGTCCTTTGGAGAATTAGGAAAACAGTCAAATTGTCTCCTGTGTTGTGTGTTTCAGATGAGACTGAGAATGCAGGGTGTGCAAGACATCACATGTGTACACACATCACACGTGAAGACCACAGCTTACATTATGTATGCATAAGCCACACATGGGTACATACATGTACATGCACACATATGCATATGTTGGTGAGTGTGTCTAATAAAACACAAGAACAGAATTGTGATTTTTTAATTAGAAATGTTGGTACAGTAGTAAATTTGGGACCTCAAGGAAGTATAGTAATGATGTTTGAACATTAAGAAACTCTTCAGAGAAAGAAGCTAAGTGACAGATTTCCTCAGGGCGAAGTTAGTGTCTGGGGATTAACTCCATGTCGCCTGGCCAGTGGCTTTCAGCCAGCATAGAAGTTCCTGGAACACACAGAGGACCATGGGGGTCACCGGGTCACTGACTGCAGCTGAGAATTGCCCGTAAAGAGGCCGTTATCTGTGTGCACCACCAGCTCAACGAAGACCATAGATGGGCTGTCCTACCCGCCAGCCCCTATGGCCAGTGCTGAGGAGGGGCCTCGGTGCCACCGGTGGGGTGTCCGTGGCTCCAGGTTCTGTTGGGAGAATTGTGGCTGGACCTTCAGGGGTGAGAGGTTAGAGTTGAGTCCTGGGTCCTGGCCATCTGTCGGATTGTGTATTATGGCTAAAATAATCACCTCCTCCATTAGCCAGAGCACTTCTGCCATCCTAATCCATCATCAGAGAAGCCCAGAACAGGCATTTTATAATACACTAAAAAGGAATGCACTGGTCTTGACGCTGGCAAATTTCAGAAGCTTTGCCTTTGGTGGCTGTTAGAGGATATTCAGAAACGTGTGCCAATCCAAGTAGATAACTTTCCCCATACATTCTGATGTGGCATAGTCATTTAAATTTGAAGAAAGTTTGAAGTGTCTTTGTATAACACCATCTGCACTTCTCATTGGCCAGGGTGCGTTTCCCGAAGCTTTCCAAGTTGCTGAAAGGTGACGTTTTGGTGAATTGCTTTACGGTTCAAACACGTTTTATTTCTGCCACCAGTTTTGTTCCGCCCTGGATTTTTGAGAAGTCATTTCTGCCTCATGGGATCACCCTACAAAAGCCTCCCTTCCGTGTGGAGTAGGTTCCGGGTTTGACAGTTCAGCAAAGGCACAAGGACCGTTCACTCTGCCAGGAGCTGTGAGGTTATCTTTTCCAAGGAAAAGGCTGTACCTGCGTGTGCGTCACTTTCAGTCTGTTTGCTGCGGGGAGAGCGCCTCTGTTAGCACGACCATGCTGGTGACCTCCCTTTTCAAGGATAGACTTCAGGAAAACAAGGCTGTTATTTTGGGGTTTATAGTACCCTTTTAGAGGTATTGTAGGGTGACTGAATTAAATAAAAATGATTAAAAAATCTTTTGTGACAAGCTGAAAAGAAAAACACCCCACTGAAGTTCTTCTTTTAAAGAGAAGGCGCTGTCCTGACGCCTTCGCTCCCATTTCACTTGTGAAAAGATCACAGCATTTTCCTGACTGCAGCTGAGAATTGCCCGTAAAGAGGCCGTTATCTGTGTGCACCACCAGCTCAACGAAGACCATAGATGGGCTGTCCTACCCGCCAGCCCCTATGGCCAGTGCTGAGGAGGGGCCTCGGTGCCACCGGTGGGGTGTCCGTGGCTCCAGGTTCTGTTGGGAGAATTGTGGCTGGACCTTCAGGGGTGAGAGGTTAGAGTTGAGTCCTGGGTCCTGGCCATCTGTCGGATTGTGTATTATGGCTAAAATAATCACCTCCTCCATTAGCCAGAGCACTTCTGCCATCCTAATCCATCATCAGAGAAGCCCAGAACAGGCATTTTATAATACACTAAAAAGGAATGCACTGGTCTTGACGCTGGCAAATTTCAGAAGCTTTGCCTTTGGTGGCTGTTAGAGGATATTCAGAAACGTGTGCCAATCCAAGTAGATAACTTTCCCCATACATTCTGATGTGGCATAGTCATTTAAATTTGAAGAAAGTTTGAAGTGTCTTTGTATAACACCATCTGCACTTCTCATTGGCCAGGGTGCGTTTCCCGAAGCTTTCCAAGTTGCTGAAAGGTGACGTTTTGGTGAATTGCTTTACGGTTCAAACACGTTTTATTTCTGCCACCAGTTTTGTTCCGCCCTGGATTTTTGAGAAGTCATTTCTGCCTCATGGGATCACCCTACAAAAGCCTCCCTTCCGTGTGGAGTAGGTTCCGGGTTTGACAGTTCAGCAAAGGCACAAGGACCGTTCACTCTGCCAGGAGCTGTGAGGTTATCTTTTCCAAGGAAAAGGCTGTACCTGCGTGTGCGTCACTTTCAGTCTGTTTGCTGCGGGGAGAGCGCCTCTGTTAGCACGACCATGCTGGTGACCTCCCTTTTCAAGGATAGACTTCAGGAAAACAAGGCTGTTATTTTGGGGTTTATAGTACCCTTTTAGAGGTATTGTAGGGTGACTGAATTAAATAAAAATGATTAAAAAAAAATCTTTTGTGACAAGCTGAAAAGAAAAAAACCCCACTGAAGTTCTTCTTTTAAAGAGAAGGCGCTGTCCTGACGCCTTCGCTCCCATTTCACTTGTGAAAAGATCACAGCATTTTCCTGAGTCCCTAGAATCCACCCCACAGCCCTGCTCAGGAGCCTGCAGCCTTCTCTGCTCAACGGGACACCTCAGCCTGTTGCCCAGGACCTCCTACAACGCGTCATCCCTCAGTCCTCAGACCTTGGGTCCTGTTTAGGACCCTCCTGTTAGCTCTCCTGATTATCATGACCACCCTTTGTGCTCAGCAGGCTCATGGCACTCTTGATTTCCAGGAGTTAAATGTTGCTAAGGATCCTTTTTTTTTTTTAAATTTTGGCCTCTTTCATTGGCGTTTTATTTATTTTCATCCATCTTTATTCTTTGGCCTGTGTGGGCCTCTCATTGCAGAGCACCAGCTCTGGGCAGATGCACTCCAGAGTGCTGGCTCGTAACTGGGTACACTGGTCCAGCCGCTCCATGGCACGTGAGATCTTCCCGGGCCTGGGATCGAACTGGTGTCCCCTGTACTGCAAGGCAGACTCTTTACCCACTGGACCACCAGGGAAGCCCTCTAAGGATCCTTTGAGCTTCTAGGTGGGTGCTGTGGGCCATCTGTTCCTGACCTCCCTGTGTCCCGTCCTACTCCTGAGGTTGTAGAAGTTTCGTAGAAGTTTCCTCCCTAACAGGAAAGCAAACACATTAATACACAGTATGAGGCAAGATACTTTATAACTCGTAAATAATGGTTTAGAAGAAATCTTGTTATTAGCGCAATACTCAGTGAAGAAACCTTGTACAATGATGGCAGCAAGAAGCAAATCTTGAGCACACTCCGGGAGATAGTGGAGGACAGAGGAGCCTGGCATGGGGTCACAAAGAGTCGGACACGACTGAAAGGCTGAACAACAACAGGTTTGGGTCAGGCGTGATCAGCATTGCCCGTGGCGTGGTCAGTTCCATCTGTGAGTGTTCATACGTGCTGGGTGAGAGCAGGAAATGTCTGTCACGAGGCTTGAACCAGTGCTGTTCTCATTTCACGGCTCATAAGGGGGGGGACATTTTGGGGACAGGTGAGATTGGGGATTTAAAAATGCTTTGTGACAAGCCGAAAAGAAAAAAACCCCACTGAAGTTCTTCTTTTAAAGAGAAGGCGCTGTCCTGACGCCTTCGCTCCCATTTCACTTGTGAAAAGATCACAGCATTTTCCTGAGTCCCTAGAATCCACCCCACAGCCCTGCTCAGGAGCCTGCAGCCTTCTCTGCTCAACGGGACACCTCAGCCTGTTGCCCAGGACCTCCTACAACGCGTCATCCCTCAGTCCTCAGACCTTGGGTCCTGTTTAGGACCCTCCTGTTAGCTCTCCTGATTATCATGACCACCCTTTGTGCTCAGCAGGCTCATGGCACTCTTGATTTCCAGGAGTTAAATGTTGCTAAGGATCCTTTTTTTTTTTTAAATTTTGGCCTCTTTCATTGGCGTTTTATTTATTTTCATCCATCTTTATTCTTTGGCCTGTGTGGGCCTCTCATTGCAGAGCACCAGCTCTGGGCAGATGCACTCCAGAGTGCTGGCTCGTAACTGGGTACACTGGTCCAGCCGCTCCATGGCACGTGAGATCTTCCCGGGCCTGGGATCGAACTGGTGTCCCCTGTACTGCAAGGCAGACTCTTTACCCACTGGACCACCAGGGAAGCCCTCTAAGGATCCTTTGAGCTTCTAGGTGGGTGCTGTGGGCCATCTGTTCCTGACCTCCCTGTGTCCCGTCCTACTCCTGAGGTTGTAGAAGTTTCGTAGAAGTTTCCTCCCTAACAGGAAAGCAAACACATTAATACACAGTATGAGGCAAGATACTTTATAACTCGTAAATAATGGTTTAGAAGAAATCTTGTTATTAGCGCAATACTCAGTGAAGAAACCTTGTACAATGATGGCAGCAAGAAGCAAATCTTGAGCACACTCCGGGAGATAGTGGAGGACAGAGGAGCCTGGCATGGGGTCACAAAGAGTCGGACACGACTGAAAGGCTGAACAACAACAGGTTTGGGTCAGAGGCGTGATCAGCATTGCCCGTGGCGTGGTCAGTTCCATCTGTGAGTGTTCATACGTGCTGGGTGAGAGCAGGAAATGTCTGTCACGAGGCTTGAACCAGTGCTGTTCTCATTTCACCTCTGGGCTTCAGTAAGGGGTGTGACTTGGGGACGGGGCAGGACGAGCTCTCCACATCTCATAGCAGTTGGTTGTGAACACGTTCGTGTGGCCACGGAGGCTGATCTTCGCCTGTTTACAGTAACATGGCTGAGTAAGGATTTGCTCTCAACCCGGAGATGTCCGAGTGGAGGTTGAGGGCTAGGAGGACCTGTTCCATGCAGACACCCTGACCCACACGAGGAGACAGTGGACCATGAGGTTGGAGGGAAGTGTCAGGATCGCAGGCCGTGGCAGATGGCGGTCCCGATGGTGACTTCCTCCGTCTTGTCCCACCTTCAATGTTGTCTCCTTGAGGAACCACTTCTATGGATTTTTTTTCCTGTTTATTTATTATACGTGCCACAGAAATGAATGTTTCTTTATTTGTTTGTTTTCTGATTTTCCCACTGGATTCTGTGAGGACGAGGGCCATTGCCTCCAGAGTACCACAGAACCAGCAGCCTGTTGTTGCTCAGACTCTTGGGGACCTCGTGGATTGGGGCCCGCCAGGCTTCCCTGGCCTTCACCGTCTCCCGGAGCTTGCTCAAACTCATGTCCTTTGAGTCAGTGATGCCCTCTAGCCAGCATCTAGAGCACAGCAACTGCTTATTCAGTGCTTAGGGAATGAAAGAGAGAACATAAGGTGCTTAGTCAATGCTTGACAGGTACTTGAACAGTCTTGGTGCAGGGCATTCCCTGTGTATTCAGAGGGATGACAAGACCTGGAAATGCCTCAGCATTTTTTGTAACGTGTGTCCACTAGTAAATTATGTGCGGCCTTTCCCAAGAATTTCCGGTATTTCCATTAACTAGTTTCAGTGTGTGTAAATCCAGGAGGCTGTGTTTCTTTAGCATAAACACACCACAGGTCTGCAGAGGGGCCCCGCCAAGCACAAAGACAACACAGATTTGTCTCTGAAACAAAAGCATTTCTGAATTCTTCTGAAATTCTAACGTGTTTTAGTCTAAAGTGTATCACTGATTCCCTTGGGCAAAAACAGATTGAAATGTCTGAGGACAAATTTGCTTTCAGATTCACAAAACATGCGATTGTTTGAGGGTCTCTTTGGGAATGGTGGTTCCTTTAAGGTTAGCTGAATTTGAGACCTGAGATCCGCTGAAAAACAGAACAAAACGCTCCTTTTCTTAGGTTTAGTAGATCAGCCACTAAGACAGCAGGCTTCCCTGGTGGTTCAGTGGTAAAGAATCTGCCTGTAATGTAGGAAACACGAATTCAATCCCTGCATCCTGGAGATGCCCTGGAGAGGGAAATGGCCACCTACTCTGGGTTTTTTTTTTTTTAAAGATTTATTTATTTATTTAATTTGGGCGGAGGTCGGGTTGGGGGGGAGCGGGCGGACCACTTCTATTGGTCTTTCATTTCTCTATTTTCGTCCGTCTTTGTTCTTTGACTCCTGTGAGCCTCCCATCAAGGTGGCGTCTGTTGTTGCAGAGCACCGGCTCTGGGCGCATGCGCTCCAGAGCTCCGGCTCGGTGATTGGACACATCAGTTCAGCCGCTCCGCGGCACGTGGGATCTTCCCAGGCCAGGGCTCGAACTGGCGCCCCTTGCACTGCAAGGCGGTGTCCTTACCCACTGGACCACCAGGGGAAGCCCTACTCTGGTATTCTTGCCTGGAAAACCCCGTAGACAGAGGGGCCTGGTGGAATATAGTCCATGGGGTCGCAAAGAATCAGACACAACTGAGCAACTACACGACAAATTAAGGACAGCGTTCTTGTCCATAACTATTCACCAAATTAGAATTTGTCTAATGATAAACTCCCAAGTAACATTTATTTGTCCAGGAACATATTGGCATCCATAAAGTGATAATGATCTCATCACTTATGAGCACTGAACAATTTATAAACAAATCCCCTCTGCAGAAACTATTAAGTACATTTGCAGGGGGTAGATACAATGAGGCTCGTGGGTGGTGTTTCAAGAGGAAATTTCCTCCCCACGCAGAGCCATGAGTCTGTGCCTGGTGTGGCTCTGTGTCCTGGATTCAGCTGCTTCTCTGAATGACAGATTCTTTCTCCTCTGGTTCAGCTCTTTCACTGTGATCTCAGGACCTCCTGCTGCTGAGCATAGCTCCCTCTGCAGATCCACCTTCTTGGATCATTGGCTGAGTGCGTCCTGGTTAACTGAGCTTCGGTTGGCCTTTGCTGTCTCTCTCCAGTTGCTGGACTTACTTGGAGCCAGCCCTATTCCATTTGCAATCTCTAGATAAAAAGATACTGAATTCCACATCATTCACAAAAACCACAGAGATTTAAAGAGGAAACAGGGTTGCCATCCTCTAGTTGAAGTAAAAAGGTGGAGAAAGTGGTCACAGGTGATATAACTTATTTCTGTCCACTTTTGGGGTCAGATGAGCTACATCTCTGTATTTGTAAATCTATGATGGTTTTCTTTCCTGTGCAGTAGCCATGGGAGAAAGAAAATCTGTCTTGTGTAGTAGACATATGGACATTGTGGGAATGAATAGCCGGTGGGAGGCATAAAGGAAGTAGCCTGAAAACCTGTACTATCATATGTGAAAAAAAACAGCTATTGTCATTGCGCTGTGAGAAAACGGGATCCTGCAGGGGTGCTGTGTGACGGTCTGGAGGGGTGGGATGGTGGGGGGGTGGGATACACATATGACTAATCTGGGATCATACATATCTGTAAACAACAAAAGTCAGTAAAAGTAAAAAGTCAAATAAAAATAAAAAATATAATATCTGGGACTTCCTTGGTGGTCCAGTCATTAAGACTCTGTGTTCCCAATGTAGGGGGCCCGGGTTCTATCCCTGGTCAGGGAACTAGATGCCATATGCCACAACTAAGACCCAGCACAGCCAAATAAATAAGTAATAATAATAATAATTTTTTTTTTAAAAAAAATCTGTCTTGTGGTTCTGTGAATGTCATCTTCCCTGTCCGTTTGTGTCTGGTGGTGACAGTGGTCGACTTTGCCAGTGGGATTGCCATACCGTTCTCCAGGGGCAGCTGTTGTAGGGAGGAGTAATTATCTTTTATAAGATTTATAACGATTATTGTTATGCAGGAAAATGGAATGATCACACATTGGAAGAGTGTATATTAAAATGAACAAGCTTGTGAGGATAAGATCAATTTTTACCAAATGCAAAGACTGTTGGCTGTGGTTGAGTTTTCCGTTTTGCGTGATCTCAGGACCTCCTGCTGCTGAGCATAGCTCCCTCTGCAGATCCACCTTCTTGGATCATTGGCTGAGTGCGTCCTGGTTAACTGAGCTTCGGTTGGCCTTTGCTGTCTCTCTCCAGTTGCTGGACTTACTTGGAGCCAGCCCTATTCCATTTGCAATCTCTAGATAAAAAGATACTGAATTCCACATCATTCACAAAAACCACAGAGATTTAAAGAGGAAACAGGGTTGCCATCCTCTAGTTGAAGTAAAAAGGTGGAGAAAGTGGTCACAGGTGATATAACTTATTTCTGTCCACTTTTGGGGTCAGATGAGCTACATCTCTGTATTTGTAAATCTATGATGGTTTTCTTTCCTGTGCAGTAGCCATGGGAGAAAGAAAATCTGTCTTGTGTAGTAGACATATGGACATTGTGGGGAATGAACAGTGGGTGGGAGGCATAAAGGAAGTAGCACGAAAACCTGTACTATCATATGTGAAAAAATAGCTATTGTCATTGCGCTGTGAGAAAAGGGGATCCTGCAGGGGTGCTGTGTGACGGCCTGGAGGGGTGGGACGGGGGGGATATACATATGACTAATCTGGGATCATACATATCTGTAAACAACAAAACTATGTAAAAGTAAAAAGTCAAATAAAAATAAAAAATATAATATCTGGGACTTCCTTGGTGGTCCAGTCATTAAGACTCTGTGTTCCCAATGTAGGGGGCCCGGGTTCTATCCCTGGTCAGGGAACTAGATGCCATATGCCACAACTAAGACCCAGCACAGCCAAATAAATAAGTAATAATAATAATAATTTTTTTTTTAAAAAAAATCTGTCTTGTGGTTCTGTGAATGTCATCTTCCCTGTCCGTTTGTGTCTGGTGGTGACAGTGGTCGACTTTGCCAGTGGGATTGCCATACCGTTCTCCAGGGGCAGCTGTTGTAGGGAGGAGTAATTATCTTTTATAAGATTTATAACGATTATTGTTATGCAGGAAAATGGAATGATCACACATTGGAAGAGTGTATATTAAAATGAACAAGCTTGTGAGGATAAGATCAATTTTTACCAAATGCAAAGACTGTTGGCTGTGGTTGAGTTTTCCGTTTTGCGTGTAGCTGAACACCCTGAGAAGGTAGATGATATCTCCAAAGCACATCTCTCCACAAATGACATGGAAGACCTGATGCTTCTTCTGCCTTTCAGAACAAGAACAGCCGGCGCGTTCTTCGGAAGCACAGTTTACTATTTCATGTCTTATTAGTCTATCAGCCTGCTTTCCATTCTTTTTCATCTAAAATTTCTGTCTTTATTCCACTGATAGAATAGACATGTTTTCATTGATTGTGTTTTCCTTTGCCAATGCATTTCCTCTGTCCATGTCTCCTCCCAGGCAGCAGGTGTCTCTTTTGTGGGAACGGTGCCTCCTAGCTGTGTTCCCCATGTGTCTGCTGAACCAGAAGGGATGCTATTCATTTTAGTCAGTCATTTTCAGCCTGCAGTTCTTCATTAGTGCATAACTTTATGTTTCTTACTGTTCCTTTTCTTTTGATGTTGATTTATTTCTAAGTGGGAGACTTTCTCTGGAGCATCTTTATTAGGTGATAACAGGCTTTCATATTTGCATTACACTATTATGTGCAGCTCTGTGTCTCAAATAAAAATGTCTTATCCATCATCCACTGGAATTGCGGAAACAGGCAGTGCAGTGTTGCTGAGAAGCTTAGGTGGAAGAAATCGGACTCAACTCACTTTGATCAGGGTGAGAACGTGAGACACTTCTTAGGTATTTGATCACCAGCATCTCATTTAAAAATCCTAAACCTTTGTTTCCTTTCACTGTTTTTAAGTGGGATCATGATGGTGAAGGACCCTGTGATCTGGAGATGGGGCCTGAGATGCCCTTGGTGAGAGTAAATCCTGAAATACTTACGTAACATGTAACAATACTTACATATTTATTGCATTTGTTACCATTCTTCCCATTATTTTGTAATAATTATTTCAGTAATTATTTTCCACACAGCTTCCTTAAAGAAACAGCTAATTTTAATGATGTGCTTTTAAATGCAAAATGAAATTTAGTTAGTGATACAAAGTATCATTCACTTTTATTTCTTTGACCTTTCATGATTTTCCTGGTTTATCTTAAAGGACCTTCTAATTTTATTTCTTAAGAGAAGCCATAAATGGCTGTAAATGCTAAAAAATTTAAACATGCAAAGCTTCCCTAATTATAAAGTTAATACTTCAAGGGTTTTATTTAAGCATCTCTTTCGGAAACCCAATTAAAATTCTTTAAGAATCTAATGTTACAAAGGAAATGGCAATTTCAATAGATCTTTGAAAATCAAATGTGGAAGACCTGATGCTTCTTCTGCCTTTCATTTTGATTTACTATTTCATGTCTTATTAGTCTATCAGCCTGCTTTCCATTCTTTTTCATCTAAAATTTCTGTCTTTATTCCACTGATAGAATAGACATGTTTTCATTGATTGTGTTTTCCTTTGCCAATGCATTTCCTCTGTCCATGTCTCCTCCCAGGCAGCAGGTGTCTCTTTTGTGGGAACGGTGCCTCCTAGCTGTGTTCCCCATGTGTCTGCTGAACCAGAAGGGATGCTATTCATTTTAGTCAGTCATTTTCAGCCTGCAGTTCTTCATTAGTGCATAACTTTATGTTTCTTACTGTTCCTTTTCTTTTGATGTTGATTTATTTCTAAGTGGGAGACTTTCTCTGGAGCATCTTTATTAGGTGATAACAGGCTTTCATATTTGCATTACACTATTATGTGCAGCTCTGTGTCTCAAATAAAAATGTCTTATCCATCATCCACTGGAATTGCGGAAACAGGCAGTGCAGTGTTGCTGAGAAGCTTAGGTGGAAGAAATCGGACTCAACTCACTTTGATCAGGGTGAGAACGTGAGACACTTCTTAGGTATTTGATCACCAGCATCTCATTTAAAAATCCTAAACCTTTGTTTCCTTTCACTGTTTTTAAGTGGGATCATGATGGTGAAGGACCCTGTGATCTGGAGATGGGGCCTGAGATGCCCTTGGTGAGAGTAAATCCTGAAATACTTACGTAACATGTAACAATACTTACATATTTATTGCATTTGTTACCATTCTTCCCATTATTTTGTAATAATTATTTCAGTAATTATTTTCCACACAGCTTCCTTAAAGAAACAGCTAATTTTAATGATGTGCTTTTAAATGCAAAATGAAATTTAGTTAGTGATACAAAGTATCATTCACTTTTATTTCTTTGACCTTTCATGATTTTCCTGGTTTATCTTAAAGGACCTTCTAATTTTATTTCTTAAGAGAAGCCATAAATGGCTGTAAATGCTAAAAAATTTAAACATGCAAAGCTTCCCTAATTATAAAGTTAATACTTCAAGGGTTTTATTTAAGCATCTCTTTCGGAAACCCAATTAAAATTCTTTAAGAATCTAATGTTACAGGAAATGGCATAATGGGCATTTTACTTTGGCATTTATAGATACTTTGAAAATCTAAAGAACATCTGAGTGAAGTGTAGTTATGGGAAGCAGATCAGTGGTTTCCTGGGTTGAGGGTGGGGTGGGGAGACTGGCTGCAGAGGCCGTGAGGATGTTATTTGGGGTCATGGGTCCATAGTGGTGATGCTAGTTAAAAACCGCATACAGTTACCACAGCCTATTTATTTGTATGCTTAAAACTGGTGAATAGTCATTGTACATAAATCATACCTCAATAAAGCCGACCAAAAAGGATAAATATAAATACCTCATTACTATTTTTCAGATATTTCTAATTCCTGTTTTCATTTGCCAAATTTATGTCTTCTTATAGAGTGCCTGATAGTAAGTCATGGGGCTTCCCAGGTGGCGCTCGTGGTGAAGAACCCATCTTCCAGTGCGAGTGACATCCGAGGCATGGGTTCAGTCCCTGGGAAGATCTCCTGGAAGAGGGCAGCCCACTCCAGCATTCTTGCCTGGAGCATTCCACGGAGAGAAGAGCCTGGCGGCTATAGTCCATGGGGTTGCAAAGAGCTGGACAGGACTGAGCGACTGAACTGAAGGAGCTGGAGGCCACAGGGACCCTGGGTGGACACTGGTGGACGCGGGTGGTCAGCCGAGCGAACAGTGATACTGAGCCCTGGCCGAGGCCCCAGAAGGGCCATGGGGGCACCGTGCCAGCCTGGGCTGGAAGGGCCTAGAAGATCCCCCGGGGGATGCTGGCAGGCAGCCGGACCTGCAGGTGTGACCCGAGGGACACAGTCGTCAGCCCAGGTGGACGTGGGTCACGTGGTGGTGATGGTCATCAGGAGTCCTGTCTCTGCACAGCACCTTCCTGCACAGCACCTTCCACGTCCATCAGTTGTTATGTTGGGGACACTGATCGGCAGGGCACATGGCGTGTTTGGAGATGCAGACCCGAGTGGCAGAAGAGTGACTGATCAGCAGCGGAAACACGAGGCAGGAGGAGGAGGGAGGACAGGCTTGAAAACAGACCTCTATGTCTGCCCCACAGGTGGGAGCCTCACTGCAGGACGGCGTTCCTCACGGTCGGTCTAGATGGAGCTGTAACCTCAGCGGTAGTCTGTTGGGTAACGGTTTGCACTCTGTCGGCTCCCCACGCTGAGTGTGAACAAGGGCTCTGCCCCTGTGACCGTCTCTCGCCTTAAGATGATAAAACCCCAAGGTTTCCTTACTCCAGCTTATGGCTGGACCAGCGCTCTGAGGCGTGGCTGTGCCCCATCTCTCCCGCAGGTGGCGCTGGTTCCCCACAGTCCACACCCGCCTGCCTGCCCAGCGGGAGCAAGATCCCCTCGGGCGCATTCTAGTGAAATGAGGGCGGTCTTGACACTTTGGTGACGTTCTTAGGTTTGATGAGGGGGAACAATTACACGTGGAGCAAAATTTCAGATGGAGAGCTGTCTGAATTTTTGGTAGCTCCCCTCTGCACATTTGCAGCCACTCATCGGCTGTCTACACGCAGCCGTGGACCTGCATTGGCTTTTTCCTGTTTCTTATTTGCTCAACTCCACAGAACCAGTGTTTGTGTTTCCAGGCTCAAAATCAGCTGTGAATCCGCGTGTTTGCCAGGTGGCGTGAGCGTCTGTGGCCGTGCTTTCTGCTCATCATCACGAGCCTGGGTGACCCTGAACGTGACCCTTCCTGGATCTCAGTGATCACCCGACAAGGACAGCCAAGAGGCCAAGACTCGCGAGGGGAGACCTGGGTTCCTGGCCGTGCCCCTGATGGGCTGTCGTGTTGAACCTGGCTGACCCTGCAGCACCTGCTCCGCCTGCCTTCTGTTCCGAGGGCCCTGCGTTGAGAACCGTCTACTGAAATGGTAGAGGGAGAAGAGGCGCTGTGCTAGGCTGAGACGGCACGTGTTTCTGTGTGGGTGTAACTAGAGCAAGAAGCAGAAGGATGCAGCCCCCCAGAATGCTTCAGTTGGTCATCATGGGAGGGTAGGATTTTTAAGAGTTTTTTTTTTTTTAATGGACTTTTCTGTATTTTTTGATTTTTTTTCTCAAGCATCATGCCATTGTTTTTAAAACAGCTTTGTTGAAGTAGAATTTACATACCATAAAACTCACCCATTTGAAGTGGTATGTAATTTTTAGAAAAGCCATGACATCATTCAAAATCATGGGGAGGTCAGACCCCAAACAAGATAGACTTCCCAGAGCATGCCTTCCTGTACTTCTCCTGTGGTGGAAAAAGTGATGTGTGTGGAGGGTTCTAGAAGGCTTTTTTGGATGAATATGACATATAAGCTCAAGCAATGATTTTTTAAAACAAAAGCAGCATTTGCTTTAAAGTTGTTCTTTTTTCTCAACCTTCTGGGATTGCGCTATATCAAGAATCGTTCAAGCCGTCTTTGTCTCAATAAAGCAGGGTGTGCAATTCAACAATTTCAGTGTGTTTTTCTGGAATGGTTTGGAACTTTAGCATTTCTAAGCTTAAACTTTTTCAAAAGTTCCAAAAGTTTCAAGACTGCAGCCTTGGGTTGGAAAACTCCCCAGAGCAATTTCCTATGAAATTGTGCTGTTTCTATTTTGGGAGAGAAACAGTGACCACATGATAGCATTTGATGATTTCCTATTCAGTCACTAGGCGCAGACCAAAGTGAAAGAAGCACTTCAAGAACACATTCCAACTGGTACCTTTGGAAAGACCAGTAGAGAATTAATTGAGGAAAGTGCTTCATATAAATAGTTTAATTTTTTCAGTTAGTGGTTGCATCAGAAGAAGAACTCCACATCCAAAATGAAGATGCAGTGTGCACACGCAGTTTATATGATGTGCGTGACGCCCACATACCGAGGCCCCCCTGCGGGGCCCCTATGGGCTGTCGTGTTGAACCTGGCTGACCCTGCAGCACCTGCTCCGCCTGCCTTCTGTTCCGAGGGCCCTGCGTTGAGAACCGTCTACTGAAATGGTAGAGGGAGAAGAGGCGCTGTGCTAGGCTGAGACGGCACGTGTTTCTGTGTGGGTGTAACTAGAGCAAGAAGCAGAAGGATGCAGCCCCAGAATGCTTCAGTTGGTCATCATGGGAGGGTAGGATTTTTAAGAGTTTTTTTTTTTTAATGGACTTTTCTGTATTTTTTGATTTTTTTTCTCAAGCATCATGCCATTGTTTTTAAAACAGCTTTGTTGAAGTAGAATTTACATACCATAAAACTCACCCATTTGAAGTGGTATGTAATTTTTAGAAAAGCCATGACATCATTCAAAATCATGGGGAGGTCAGACCCCAAACAAGATAGACTTCCCAGAGCATGCCTTCCTGTACTTCTCCTGTGGTGGAAAAAGTGATGTGTGTGGAGGGTTCTAGAAGGCTTTTTTGGATGAATATGACATATAAGCTCAAGCAATGATTTTTTAAAACAAAAGCAGCATTTGCTTTAAAGTTGTTCTTTTTTCTCAACCTTCTGGGATTGCGCTATATCAAGAATCGTTCAAGCCGTCTTTGTCTCAATAAAGCAGGGTGTGCAATTCAACAATTTCAGTGTGTTTTTCTGGAATGGTTTGGAACTTTAGCATTTCTAAGCTTAAACTTTTTCAAAAGTTCCAAAAGTTTCAAGACTGCAGCCTTGGGTTGGAAAACTCCCCAGAGCAATTTCCTATGAAATTGTGCTGTTTCTATTTTGGGAGAGAAACAGTGACCACATGATAGAATTTGATGATTTCCTATTCAGTCACTAGGCGCAGACCAAAAGTGAAAGAAGCACTTCAAGAACACATTCCAACTGGTACCTTTGGAAAGACCAGTAGAGAATTAATTGAGGAAAGTGCTTCATATAAATAGTTTAATTTTTTCAGTTAGTGGTTGCATCAGAAGAAGAACTCCACATCCAAAATGAAGATGCAGTGTGCACACGCAGTTTATATGATGTGCGTGACGCCCACTAAGTGGGGAGATTGGCTTGAACAGCCAGAGGTGCTGCTGCTTAGTCGCTCGGTCATGTCCAGCTCTCTGCAACCCCGTGGACGGTAGCTGCTGGGCTCCTCTGTCCATGGGATTCTCCAGGCAAGAGTACTGGAGTGGCTGCCATTTCCTTCCCCAGGGAGTCTTCCTGATCCAGGGATCGAGCCCACATCGCCTGCTTGGCAGGAGGATTCTTCATCCCTTAGCCACTTGGGAAGCTCAGTGGTAAGCGTTGCAACGATGTTTGAAAAACCGAGAGAGAGATTTGGAGAATTTTTTTTCAGTTGAAGCACAATCAACTTACGGTATTCTATTAGTTTTAGGTATACAACAGAGTAAGTCTGTGTTCTTACACATTACAAGTGATCACCGTGATGTCTAGTTACCATCTGTCCCCTTACAAAGATATTAAGATATAATTGGCTATATTTCCCACGCTATGCATTTCATCCGCGTGAGTCAGTTTATTTTATAACTGGAGGTTTGTGTCTCTTAATCTTCCTCGCTTATTTCTTCCACCCTCCCTCACCCTTCCCTGTGACCACCACCTGTTCGTTTCCTGTATCTATCAGACAGTTTGTTTTGTTTGTCCTTTTGCTTTTCTTTTTTTTGAGTCTGTCTGTAAGTGAAATCATGCAGTATTTGTCTTTTGTCAGTTTTATTTCACTTAGCATAATACTGTCTAGGTTCATCCATGGTGTTGCAGATGTTAAGATGCTCTTACTTTGTGAAGCTGATATTCCAGTGGACCCGAGTACCTCCTCATCTTTACGCATTCGTTTCTTGATGGTCACTTAAACTTTTCAAAAGTTCCAAAAGTTTCAAGACTGCAGCCTTGGGTTGGAAAACTCCCCAGAGCAATTTCCTATGAAATTGTGCTGTTTCTATTTTGGGAGAGAAACAGTGACCACATGATAGAATTTGATGATTTCCTATTCAGTCACTAGGCGCAGACCAAAAGTGAAAGAAGCACTTCAAGAACACATTCCAACTGGTACCTTTGGAAAGACCAGTAGAGAATTAATTGAGGAAAGTGCTTCATATAAATAGTTTAATTTTTTCAGTTAGTGGTTGCATCAGAAGAAGAACTCCACATCCAAAATGAAGATGCAGTGTGCACACGCAGTTTATATGATGTGCGTGACGCCCACTAAGTGGGGAGATTGGCTTGAACAGCCAGAGGTGCTGCTGCTTAGTCGCTCGGTCATGTCCAGCTCTCTGCAACCCCGTGGACGGTAGCTGCTGGGCTCCTCTGTCCATGGGATTCTCCAGGCAAGAGTACTGGAGTGGCTGCCATTTCCTTCCCCAGGGAGTCTTCCTGATCCAGGGATCGAGCCCACATCGCCTGCTTGGCAGGAGGATTCTTCATCCCTTAGCCACTTGGGAAGCTCAGTGGTAAGCGTTGCAACGATGTTTGAAAAACCGAGAGAGAGATTTGGAGAATTTTTTTTCAGTTGAAGCACAATCAACTTACGGTATTCTATTAGTTTTAGGTATACAACAGAGTAAGTCTGTGTTCTTACACATTACAAGTGATCACCGTGATGTCTAGTTACCATCTGTCCCCTTACAAAGATATTAAGATATAATTGGCTATATTTCCCACGCTATGCATTTCATCCGCGTGAGTCAGTTTATTTTATAACTGGAGGTTTGTGTCTCTTAATCTTCCTCGCTTATTTCTTCCACCCTCCCTCACCCTTCCCTGTGACCACCACCTGTTCGTTTCCTGTATCTATCAGACAGTTTGTTTTGTTTGTCCTTTTGCTTTTCTTTTTTTTGAGTCTGTCTGTAAGTGAAATCATGCAGTATTTGTCTTTTGTCAGTTTTATTTCACTTAGCATAATACTGTCTAGGTTCATCCATGGTGTTGCAGATGTTAAGATGCTCTTACTTTGTGAAGCTGATATTCCAGTGGACCCGAGTACCTCCTCATCTTTACGCATTCGTTTCTTGATGGCACTTGGCTTGCTTCCATATCTTGGCTATTGCAAATAATGCTGCAGTGAACGTGGGTAGGGGTGCAGACATGTTTTCTAATTAATGATCATATTGTTTATTCTTTGCTTATGTGATATTTTACATCGATTAATACACAGATGTTGAACCATCTATAGAAGATTTTTTGTTTAAAGCTCATATTGTAACAGTTTAAACGCATTGCCCTTTTTGAGAAAAACATCTTGCCAGTCTTGTTGTCCATGATGTGTCAGCCATTAACAGAAAGTAATTTCCAACTTCTGCATGTTTCTCAGGGAGAATAACTTTAATAAGAGCTAATATTTTCTGGTGGCTCAGAGGTAAAGGATCCACCTGCCAATACAAGAGACACGAGTTCGATTGCTGGGTCGGAAAAATCCCCAGGAGGAGGAAATGGCAACCCATTCCAGTATTCTTGCTTGGGAAATCTCATGGAAAGAGAAGGTGGACTACAGTCCCTGGGGTCACAAAGAGTCGGACATGACTGAGTGACTAAACAACAATACTTTTATATGCTTATGATGTACTGCATTGTGCATAGTACTTTGCACTCATCTCTTTTTCTCATAAGAAAACACAGCATTTCAGATGAGTAAAATAAATTCTGTCACATGAGGGATGGTATATAAAAATGTATAGAAAGATGCTCCTGGAGAGATGGCAGCCCACTCCAGGATTCTTGCCTGGGAAACCCCTTGGACAGGGGAGCCAGGTGGGCTACAGTCCATGGGGACATGACTGAGCGACTAACACACACATAGAAGATGGTTCTATTCAGAGTCATACATCAGGTGTGAAATTCTAACATAGCCTGTGAATTGTGAGGAGGCCAGTGCCCGGTGTCTGTGGCAGGTGTCCTCGAGGTGGTACCCATGTGTCCTTGCCCTGTGCAGTCTCAGCACCTTCAACTGCTTAGCCAAGGGTCTGCTCTTGGCGGCATTTCTAACATGAATGTATAATCTTGGAGATGTTCCCGTTCCAGCTTTTATTTTCATCTGTGGAACATCAGAGAATTTTCTGGTGTCTTTCTCGAATTAAAGAATAAATAGCACAAACCAGTCTAGCATGGCCTATTTCAGCCTTTCACTGATTTTAAATTCTTCCTCCTCAGGTTCCATGTTTTCTAATTAATGATCATATTGTTTATTCTTTGCTTATGTGATATTTTACATCGATTAATACACAGATGTTGAACCATCTATAGAAGATTTTTTGTTTAAAGCTCATATTGTAACAGTTTAAACGCATTGCCCTTTTTGAGAAAAACATCTTGCCAGTCTTGTTGTCCATGATGTGTCAGCCATTAACAGAAAGTAATTTCCAACTTCTGCATGTTTCTCAGGGAGAATAACTTTAATAAGAGCTAATATTTTCTGGTGGCTCAGAGGTAAAGGATCCACCTGCCAATACAAGAGACACGAGTTCGATTGCTGGGTCGGAAAAATCCCCAGGAGGAGGAAATGGCAACCCATTCCAGTATTCTTGCTTGGGAAATCTCATGGAAAGAGAAGGTGGACTACAGTCCCTGGGGTCACAAAGAGTCGGACATGACTGAGTGACTAAACAACAATACTTTTATATGCTTATGATGTACTGCATTGTGCATAGTACTTTGCACTCATCTCTTTTTCTCATAAGAAAACACAGCATTTCAGATGAGTAAAATAAATTCTGTCACATGAGGGATGGTATATAAAAATGTATAGAAAGATGCTCCTGGAGAGATGGCAGCCCACTCCAGGATTCTTGCCTGGGAAACCCCTTGGACAGGGGAGCCAGGTGGGCTACAGTCCATGGGGACATGACTGAGCGACTAACACACACATAGAAGATGGTTCTATTCAGAGTCATACATCAGGTGTGAAATTCTAACATAGCCTGTGAATTGTGAGGAGGCCAGTGCCCGGTGTCTGTGGCAGGTGTCCTCGAGGTGGTACCCATGTGTCCTTGCCCTGTGCAGTCTCAGCACCTTCAACTGCTTAGCCAAGGGTCTGCTCTTGGCGGCATTTCTAACATGAATGTATAATCTTGGAGATGTTCCCGTTCCAGCTTTTATTTTCATCTGTGGAACATCAGAGAATTTTCTGGTGTCTTTCTCGAATTAAAGAATAAATAGCACAAACCAGTCTAGCATGGCCTATTTCAGCCTTTCACTGATTTTAAATTCTTCCCCTTCCTCAGGTTCCCTGTTGGCATGAGGGACATGCTGTACCAAGAGGGGAGGTTCCCATGCACCCCACCTTCAAGTATGAGTTATTTGTGCTTAGAAAAGATGCGTATGTTAAGGAGACCCGTGACAAAAACCAGACAAGGCACACTGCCGGGGACCTCCAAGCAGAGCCCTGCTAGGAGACACCTCCGTAGCCCTGGGGATGTTTGCGGGGACACAGCCCGGCCCGGCGGGAAGATAAAGAGAGGAACTAATGACGCCGAGCAGAAGCAGTTGCTCAAGACTTTGGCCGTCCAAGCCCACGCTCTGTGGTGTTTCATCTCGAGCTCAGCTCTGCAGGGGTAGTGGAGAGAACAAAAACATCCTTGCCTTTAGCTGTTCATTTCCAAGGGCTCAAAACATATCGTCATTAATATATTATTGATTATGTGCTTGTCCTGGCAAAATGGAAGCAACAGTTATGATTTCCTAGATGGCAATTAATCTCGGTTCTTCCTCTGAAGCTGGAGGAAAACTGTCACCAGGTAGGAGAGAAAACAAGTTTGTGTAAAAATGTTCCTGGTGAAATACAGAAAGAGCAATTACCCACATAATTATATTATCACTCATATCTGACGTGCCACACAGAGCTAGTAGAGTGAATTTATTCTGCACTGAGATTTTTAGAAAGAACAGATCTATTGGCAAAGAAGCTAGATCAGGTTGTAGAAACCATGATGGAGACTTCAGTCAGACTCATCAAAAATGGATAGGGAAGGGTTTTATTAACTGATGCTCCAGCTTCCTGAGACTTAATATGTGTGTGGTGTGTGTGTGTATATATACATATATATATATATATATATATATATATATATACACACATATGTAGTACATGCATCATTGCTTTTAAACTAGTTTGGGTACAATAAAAGCACTTTGTATTAAATTGTATAATTCACATTTGCAATTTGAAAAAGAATAGATGCATGTGTGTGTGTCTATAGCTATATCTATATAAATATAGATATATGTAAAACTGAATCACTTTGCTGTGAACCTGAAAACAACACAACATTGTTAATCAACTATGGTAAAGAATGCACAGCCAGTGCAGGGGACCTGAGTTCTATCCCTGGGTCAGAAGATTCCCCCGGAGAAGGAAATGGCAACCCAATCCAGTATTCTTATCTGGGAAATCCCATGGACAGGGGAGCTTAATGGGCTACAGTCTGTGGGGTCACAGAAAGTTGGACACAACTAAGCAACGAATCCACACACACGCCAATAGAAAGTAAAAAGTTAAAACATAAAAACAGAAGTTTGTATTTGTTTCAGAAAGTACTTAAACATGTTTGAGCTCACTGCACTGGCAGTGTGGTGGCGTATCTTGCTGATTGTATTGTGGCAAGCAGTGGCTCTTCCCTGGAGCTTTTCACAAGAATCACCTGGAGAATTTGTGGAAACCCAGCCATGACCAGGTTCCACCATCCCACTTGAGGCTGAACCTCTCAGAGCATCTGGTGTTTCGAGAAAAAAAAAGTTGTGTCAAACAAATATCGTCATTAATATATTATTGATTATGTGCTTGTCCTGGCAAAATGGAAGCAACAGTTATGATTTCCTAGATGGCAATTAATCTCGGTTCTTCCTCTGAAGCTGGAGGAAAACTGTCACCAGGTAGGAGAGAAAACAAGTTTGTGTAAAAATGTTCCTGGTGAAATACAGAAAGAGCAATTACCCACATAATTATATTATCACTCATATCTGACGTGCCACACAGAGCTAGTAGAGTGAATTTATTCTGCACTGAGATTTTTAGAAAGAACAGATCTATTGGCAAAGAAGCTAGATCAGGTTGTAGAAACCATGATGGAGACTTCAGTCAGACTCATCAAAAATGGATAGGGAAGGGTTTTATTAACTGATGCTCCAGCTTCCTGAGACTTAATATGTGTGTGTGTGTGTGTATATATATATCTATATATATATATATATATATATACACACATATGTAGTACATGCATCATTGCTTTTAAACTAGTTTGGGTACAATAAAAGCACTTTGTATTAAATTGTATAATTCACATTTGCAATTTGAAAAAGAATAGATGCATGTGTGTGTGTCTATAGCTATATCTATATAAATATAGATATATGTAAAACTGAATCACTTTGCTGTGAACCTGAAAACAACACAACATTGTTAATCAACTATGGTAAAGAATGCACAGCCAGTGCAGGGGACCTGAGTTCTATCCCTGGGTCAGAAGATTCCCCCGGAGAAGGAAATGGCAACCCAATCCAGTATTCTTATCTGGGAAATCCCATGGACAGGGGAGCTTAATGGGCTACAGTCTGTGGGGTCACAGAAAGTTGGACACAACTAAGCAACGAATCCACACACACGCCAATAGAAAGTAAAAAGTTAAAACATAAAAACAGAAGTTTGTATTTGTTTCAGAAAGTACTTAAACATGTTTGAGCTCACTGCACTGGCAGTGTGGTGGCGTATCTTGCTGATTGTATTGTGGCAAGCAGTGGCTCTTCCCTGGAGCTTTTCACAAGAATCACCTGGAGAATTTGTGGAAACCCAGCCATGACCAGGTTCCACCATCCCACTTGAGGCTGAACCTCTCAGAGCAGGTGCCTTGCCTCTACACTGAAAAAACTTCTCTAAGCAATGGTAATGTTCAACCAGGGTTGAGCCTTAGTGATGAAAGGTTACATGGAGTTAAAGTGACTTCCTAATATTGTTCTAATCGTTTTTGTGGTTTTCTTCTTCTAAGAAAAGGGTGGAAAAGACTTAAAACCTGGATAACTGAGGATTTTTCATAATTGGAATAAATGATAGGAGTTCGAAGTCTCATGCTCTGTGCCTTTGATAGCGTCTGACTCTTTTTGTTGTCAGGCTTTGGTCTTGAACGAGGGCTCAGTGAGACGCCCCCTCTCTCAGGGAGCTGGATGTCTGTTTAGTACAGCATGTATACAGGTTGCTTGAGCCCCCGTGTTGTGAAACAGTCCAAGCCCCCTCTGATGCATTTGCTACCAGCAGCAGCTTTCAACACAGCCAGGGTAGTCGTGTGACTTGAGGCAAATTCTGTCATTTCTTTGTATTTCTCACCTCATTTTGGCAAATGAGAGTAACACTGTCATCTCTTGGGGATGCTGATATTTTAAAACTAATTTTATATCGAAATCCACTGGGATGGAATGTCAATTCAAAGTAAATGAAGAGCCGTGAAAAAGCTTCCAGTTGTTGATCCCAGTGGACTTTCTGACTATCAGTCCTTTTACTTGGAAGGAGAAATATACATGGAAGTATATTCTTGGAAGGACTATAACTTATGTCTGTCAAAGCCAAGATTCTCAGGGACTCAGGCTTAAACGCCAGTTTATCTGCTCTGTGGGCCGAGTGAAAATCAGCTTCTTTCTAGAGTTGATTTGAACTTCTGTTTCTAATCAGAAGTGGCTCTGCAGTATCCTCCCCCTCAGACGCCCCTGTGCACTGTGCTATTCCACAGAAATGGAAGAAATAAGGCTGAATTCTTTGAATTGTGTGCTCCTCTCATTCACTTCAGAAGGGTTTTTATAAATATAAAACTTACTTTTTAAAACTACATAATTTTGTTTCAGAGAAAGCTTTAACAATATCTGTTCTAAGTCAGAAATGAAAAGGAAAATCTACCTAAAGCTGACTCTGTAGCCCTTCAATTATTTTATTACAGGAAAGAATAGAACTTATGGTACCTCAGTTATGATTCTGAGTTGAAGTTTCACCTCCAGTTGGCTTATCAAGTTATAGGGTTTCAAAAACTATTGTGTATCTTTATTAATATAAAAACTTGAACCACGTGAGTGGTTAAAAATCTCATAAAATATAAAAGTAAGGGAAGAGGGAGGAACAGAAAGACAAACAGAAACCTACAATATCAGGACAGTAATAGATTATACATGCCAGCCTGAGCTGTGTGTTGTATGTCACGTCAGCAGTGTCCGATTCTTTGTGACCCCGTGGGCCATAGTCCACCAGGCTCCACTGTCCAAGGGATTCTCCAGGCAAGAATACTGGAGGAGGGAGTCGTTCCCTTCCCAGGGGATCTTCCCAACCCCAGGATTGAACCTACGTCTCCTGCAGCTCCTCACTGCAGGCGGGTTCTTTAGCAGTGCACCCCAGTGAAATCCCTCATCTCATGGTGCTTCTGATCCGTGTTTCTCAAAGCTTGTTTCACCAAAGCGTATGTTAGCAAACAGGAATTTTGCACATAGCAGCAGTGATTTAAAGCCAAAAAAGGAGCATCGGCTTATTCACAAATGCAGCTTTTCTTTAGTAGCATTGGTTTCTAGAGGTCAGTGTGGGGGTGTATTCCACAGAGACCTGAAATGTTACACACCTAGACTCTACTTGGGGTGCCCCTGTATGTGGGAGGTGAACATACGTAGGTGGTGTTCGTTTGTTTCAAGTGTTAGAGAGTCAGCAACCCAAGTTGTTTATTTTACCTTCCTTTATCACTCCTGTATGGGAAGGGATTTAGATTGTTCTATTATTGGAAAGGGTAACCAGGAAGACTGGTGTGTTACAGATATTTATATCATAGATCTTTCAATGACCAAATCATGTGAATTTTCAAAATGTAGTGTTGAATGTTCCTAGGAGGGCATTAACTTGTGTGTTTGTAAAGCTTCCCCCAGTGACAGTACATAATTTTGTTTCAGAGAAAGCTTTAACAATATCTGTTCTAAGTCAGAAATGAAAAGGAAAATCTACCTAAAGCTGACTCTGTAGCCCTTCAATTATTTTATTACAGGAAAGAATAGAACTTATGGTACCTCAGTTATGATTCTGAGTTGAAGTTTCACCTCCAGTTGGCTTATCAAGTTATAGGGTTTCAAAAACTATTGTGTATCTTTATTAATATAAAAACTTGAACCACGTGAGTGGTTAAAAATCTCATAAAATATAAAAGTAAGGGAAGAGGGAGGAACAGAAAGACAAACAGAAACCTACAATATCAGGACAGTAATAGATTATACATGCCAGCCTGAGCTGTGTGTTGTATGTCACGTCAGCAGTGTCCGATTCTTTGTGACCCCGTGGACCATAGTCCACCAGGCTCCACTGTCCAAGGGATTCTCCAGGCAAGAATACTGGAGGAGGGAGTCGTTCCCTTCCCAGGGGATCTTCCCAACCCCAGGATTGAACCTACGTCTCCTGCAGCTCCTCACTGCAGGCGGGTTCTTTAGCAGTGCACCCCAGTGAAATCCCTCATCTCATGGTGCTTCTGATCCGTGTTTCTCAAAGCTTGTTTCACCAAAGCGTATGTTAGCAAACAGGAATTTTGCACATAGCAGCAGTGATTTAAAGCCAAAAAAGGAGCATCGGCTTATTCACAAATGCAGCTTTTCTTTAGTAGCATTGGTTTCTAGAGGTCAGTGTGGGGGTGTATTCCACAGAGACCTGAAATGTTACACACCTAGACTCTACTTGGGGTGCCCCTGTATGTGGGAGGTGAACATACGTAGGTGGTGTTCGTTTGTTTCAAGTGTTAGAGAGTCAGCAACCCAAGTTGTTTATTTTACCTTCCTTTATCACTCCTGTATGGGAAGGGATTTAGATTGTTCTATTATTGGAAAGGGTAACCAGGAAGACTGGTGTGTTACAGATATTTATATCATAGATCTTTCAATGACCAAATCATGTGAATTTTCAAAATGTAGTGTTGAATGTTCCTAGGAGGGCATTAACTTGTGTGTTTGTAAAGCTTCCCCCAGTGACAGTACCCATGTGGAAATCTGACACTTCCTTCTGTGTTTGGAAATAATAACAGAAAGGGAAAGTCACAAGGATTGTAATTTGGAAAAAATCACCTTTACTGATTGAACAATTGAATCTTCTTTGTAATTTTATTCATTAGCATTTGATTCATTGTTCATATACATCTTACAACTATTGTATGATTTTTGTCTTCGTAACTTTTCCTTTCCCGTCCTTTTCTACAGGTTAAAAGCTTATCCACTATTTATTTATTTCTTATGCTTCCGAGACAGAAGCAGCTGATTCTCAGAGCAGGGCTGATATTCCCAGGATTTCAAACAGCAGCCCAGTTCCTCGGTGAAGAATACAGCTCTGGTTTTTTTTTTTTTTCCAGTTATCGTAACCAGTCGCTTCTTGCTTGATGGCCTCCTGTAATCTCTGTGTGGCTTAGATCCAGAAATGAAGTAAGAACCCTAGTGACGGGCCCAGAGAAAACAGTATCTGTTTATGGGAAGCTTTGTTCAAAGACATTTCCAGCTCCCTCTGAGGTGTAAAACCCCACGTGGCGATCCACCATGGCCGGAAATTGGATTTAATGCTTCAGTTGAGAGTGTTCCAGCCCAGAACGTTTAGAGAATTGAGGAGTTTTCGAGTTGGTAAGAGTCTCATGGAGCAGACTGAAATCTAGCGGCCACGGATGCATTTAGAGAGTGAATCTGGGTTTGTGCAGCCAGTTCAAAGCAAAGGGAGGCTGGCTTACTCGTTTTTAATAGTGGGGGGGTGTATTTTCCACAGAGACCTGAAATGTTACACACCTAGACTCTACTTGGGGTGCCCCTGTATGTGGGAGGTGAACATACGTAGGTGGTGTTCGTTTGTTTCAAGTGTTAGAGAGTCAGCAACCCAAGTTGTTTATTTTACCTTCCTTTATCACTCCTGTATGGGAAGGGATTTAGATTGTTCTATTATTGGAAAGGGTAACCAGGAAGACTGGTGTGTTACAGATATTTATATCATAGATCTTTCAATGACCAAATCATGTGAATTTTCAAAATGTAGTGTTGAATGTTCCTAGGAGGGCATTAACTTGTGTGTTTGTAAAGCTTCCCCCAGTGACAGTACCCATGTGGAAATCTGACACTTCCTTCTGTGTTTGGAAATAATAACAGAAAGGGAAAGTCACAAGGATTGTAACTTTGGAAAAATCACCTTTACTGATTGAACAATTGAATCTTCTTTGTAATTTTATTCATTAGCATTTGATTCATTGTTCATATACATCTTACAACTATTGTATGATTTTTGTCTTCGTAATTTTTCCCTTTTCCCCGTCCTTTTCTACAGGTTAAAAGCTTATCCACTATTTATTTATTTCTTATGCTTCCGAGACAGAAGCAGCTGATTCTCAGAGCAGGGCTGATATTCCCAGGATTTCAAACAGCAGCCCAGTTCCTCGGTGAAGAATACAGCTCTGGTTTTTTTTTTTTTTCCAGTTATCGTAACCAGTCGCTTCTTGCTTGATGGCCTCCTGTAATCTCTGTGTGGCTTAGATCCAGAAATGAAGTAAGAACCCTAGTGACGGGCCCAGAGAAAACAGTATCTGTTTATGGGAAGCTTTGTTCAAAGACATTTCCAGCTCCCTCTGAGGTGTAAAACCCCACGTGGCGATCCACCATGGCCGGAAATTGGATTTAATGCTTCAGTTGAGAGTGTTCCAGCCCAGAACGTTTAGAGAATTGAGGAGTTTTCGAGTTGGTAAGAGTCTCATGGAGCAGACTGAAATCTAGCGGCCACGGATGCATTTAGAGAGTGAATCTGGGTTTGTGCAGCCAGTTCAAAGCAAAGGGAGGCTGGCTTACTCGTGCACAGGCTCCCACAGCACGATGTTCTCTCAACATTGGAGCAGAGACAGTTTATAGTCAGTGTATAAATCTTGGGCATTTGGTGACCCGTGTTGGTTTCGGGGGACACTTTTATTCTCGTCTCATCCTGTTTCCTTTGGAGGAGTTTTGCTGTGGGTGCGTGGCCATCTGTTGTGCTTGTGTCTGTGGTGAAAACCAAGCAGGGGCTGTGTTGGTGAGGATGAGGGGTCTCTGGCTCCTCCCCAGTCTGACTCGGGGTCCCCAGCCCCTCAGCCAAGCCCCCAGCCTCACCTCAGACAGACCAGCTGCTTCTGATGCGACATTCAGGGCAGGAAAGGGCCAGGGCCCCAGAGCCGGGGAGCTCAGATCTGGGACCGGCAGTTGCACAGTGGCCTCCTGAGCCCGCTCTCTGCTCCCATCCCCAGCGCTTCTGGCCTCCTAACCTGACCCTTTAGGCCGAGGCTGAGGTGGGAGGTGGAGGTCCTGGAGTGGCTGGAGGCTTCAGGCATCTGCACTTAAACTTGCCTTCCTAAACGCCTTCCTCTGGCATCAGTAAGCATGGCTCATCCATGGAAACTAGCTGAAGGATCCTATGCTCACCACGCCTTTCTTTATCTTTAAACCCGATGCAGATCCTCTACCCTCTTGTGGTCTTCCTTGCATCCCATTATGGGAACACATACCCTGTTAGATGCCGTCATTGATTTCTTGTCTTTTTCCTCTTGTCAGACTCTAATCTCTGAGAAGGTCAAGATCTTGTCTAATGCTTCGCAGACACTGAGTGAAGCTCACTAGTGCTTAATATGCTAAAGGAACATGGTGAAGTGAAGTTACCTTCGACATGAGCAATCATCGAGCTTAGTGGAGAAAGTACCAATTGAATGGAGCTTAAATGCATGAGAAAATATTTTAAGCCATTGTAGGAAAAAAAGGGTCAGGGAGACTCAGGCAGGTAGAGTTTTGGTTAGAGTGGTGACCAGACCATGAGAGTTGAGGGATGTCGCATGTAGACACGAGATCCTGGGGACCCTTCACCCCAGAGGAAGATGCTGGGGAGACATTCATGATCCTAGCAAGGCCGTGGTGTCATGGGCACGTGTTCTGCCAGAGTTATCAGATGACCCAATATGGAAGATGGAGAAGAAGAGATGGTTCAGATGGACCATTTATAGGTATTAGTTCAGGCAAAAAGAAACAGATAATAAGATATGAGGGTGAAGAACTTTCTACAACTCTCAGTTGGACTAGAGCTAAACTGTATTAGCAACTTGACCTTTTCGATAACTATTCTAATTTAGGATCGAAGTAACTTCTTGAGAAGTCCAACTTGTAGCATATGATTTTAACTGGTGTTAAGTATTTAAGAATAAATAACAGTCCTTTTAGAATACATTTTGGTAGTATCCACTGCTATGGACTCCAGCACAGTATGCAAATAAGATACTAGAAAACCTTTCTCTTGAACCTAATGGTTTATGATAATTCAGTCTATTTTTCCTTTAAAATCAGTTAGAATAATTTACTGTGCTCTGAAATAAGATCTCCATTCAGATGCCTAATTAATTTCTAAACTGTATGAATAATTTATTGCTTTAACATATTGTTCCTACTTGCTGTTGCCCAACAGAAAAGCTTGCCTTCCTAAACGCCTTCCTCTGGCATCAGTAAGCATGGCTCATCCATGGAAACTAGCTGAAGGATCCTATGCTCACCACGCCTTTCTTTATCTTTAAACCCGATGCAGATCCTCTACCCTCTTGTGGTCTTCCTTGCATCCCATTATGGGAACACATACCCTGTTAGATGCCGTCATTGATTTCTTGTCTTTTTCCTCTTGTCAGACTCTAATCTCTGAGAAGGTCAAGATCTTGTCTAATGCTTCGCAGACACTGAGTGAAGCTCACTAGTGCTTAATATGCTAAAGGAACATGGTGAAGTGAAGTTACCTTCGACATGAGCAATCATCGAGCTTAGTGGAGAAAGTACCAATTGAATGGAGCTTAAATGCATGAGAAAATATTTTAAGCCATTGTAGGAAAAAAAGGGTCAGGGAGACTCAGGCAGGTAGAGTTTTGGTTAGAGTGGTGACCAGACCATGAGAGTTGAGGGATGTCGCATGTAGACACGAGATCCTGGGGACCCTTCACCCCAGAGGAAGATGCTGGGGAGACATTCATGATCCTAGCAAGGCCGTGGTGTCATGGGCACGTGTTCTGCCAGAGTTATCAGATGACCCAATATGGAAGATGGAGAAGAAGAGATGGTTCAGATGGACCATTTATAGGTATTAGTTCAGGCAAAAAGAAACAGATAATAAGATATGAGGGTGAAGAACTTTCTACAACTCTCAGTTGGACTAGAGCTAAACTGTATTAGCAACTTGACCTTTTCGATAACTATTCTAATTTAGGATCGAAGTAACTTCTTGAGAAGTCCAACTTGTAGCATATGATTTTAACTGGTGTTAAGTATTTAAGAATAAATAACAGTCCTTTTTAGAATACATTTTGGTAGTATCCACTGCTATGGACTCCAGCACAGTATGCAAATAAGATACTAGAAAACCTTTCTCTTGAACCTAATGGTTTATGATAATTCAGTCTATTTTTCCTTTAAAATCAGTTAGAATAATTTACTGTGCTCTGAAATAAGATCTCCATTCAGATGCCTAATTAATTTCTAAACTGTATGAATAATTTATTGCTTTAACATATTGTTCCTACTTGCTGTTGCCCAACGAAGCTAGAAAATGCATATTTTAATGTCACCTGACTTGTATGGAGAGTAGTAGTCACAGGGTACATCCAGTGTGTGGACGTGGGGACAGAACGTGGTGGATCTCAAGCCAGCTACCACCTAGGTGCTCCTTCTCAGAGACTTTGCTGTTCAGTCGCTCAGGCTTGTTCAACTCTTTGCTGTCCCTTAGACTGTAGCCCGCCAGGCTCCTCTGTCCATAGGATTCTCCAGGCAAGAATACTGGAGTGGGTTGCCATTCCCATTTCCGGGGGATCTTTCCAATCCAGGGATTGAACCCTGGATCTCCTGCATTGGCAGGCAGATTATTTACCCCTGAGCCATCTGGGAAATAGGATGCTGAACTAATATTAATTTATAAAGTTTTAAATTAAGGTTCATAAACCCACCTTCTGGTTTATCCCATAGGACATGCTAAGGGTTCCTGTTTGAAGGCAAAACTTGTGTGAAATCACTGGCTGGTTGTTCGTTCTCTGTAAGAGGGTCTGTCTGCTCAGCATGTGCTAGAACCCTAGGGATGTGGAAATGAGCCTCCCCCTGGCATGGTCTTTGTCTTCATGGAGCTCAGAATACAATTAGGGAAGATAGGCGGGGTCAGAGACTCGCTCGGGTACAATCCAACCAAAGCTGCATGTTGCTCTGAGAGCCTGGAGTAGGGATTCAACCAAGCCAAATCAGCCTAGGGAGGAGCTCACTGGGCCTATGAGGAGGGACAGGTAACGGCTAAACTGTATTAGCAACTTGACCTTTTCGATAACTATTCTAATTTAGGATCGAAGTAACTTCTTGAGAAGTCCAACTTGTAGCATATGATTTTAACTGGTGTTAAGTATTTAAGAATAAATAACAGTCCTTTTTAGAATACATTTTGGTAGTATCCACTGCTATGGACTCCAGCACAGTATGCAAATAAGATACTAGAAAACCTTTCTCTTGAACCTAATGGTTTATGATAATTCAGTCTATTTTTCCTTTAAAATCAGTTAGAATAATTTACTGTGCTCTGAAATAAGATCTCCATTCAGATGCCTAATTAATTTCTAAACTGTATGAATAATTTATTGCTTTAACATATTGTTCCTACTTGCTGTTGCCCAACGAAGCTAGAAAATGCATATTTTAATGTCACCTGACTTGTATGGAGAGTAGTAGTCACAGGGTACATCCAGTGTGTGGACGTGGGGACAGAACGTGGTGGATCTCCAAGCCAGCTACCACCTAGGTGCTCCTTCTCAGAGACTTTGCTGTTCAGTCGCTCAGGCTTGTTCAACTCTTTGCTGTCCCTTAGACTGTAGCCCGCCAGGCTCCTCTGTCCATAGGATTCTCCAGGCAAGAATACTGGAATGGGTTGCCATTCCCTTTTCCCGGGATCTTTCCAATCCAGGGATTGAACCCTGGATCTCCTGCATTGGCAGGCAGATTATTTACCCCTGAGCCATCTGGGAAATAGGATGCTGAACTAATATTAATTTATAAAGTTTTAAATTAAGGTTCATAAACCCACCTTCTGGTTTATCCCATAGGACATGCTAAGGGTTCCTGTTTGAAGGCAAAACTTGTGTGAAATCACTGGCTGGTTGTTCGTTCTCTGTAAGAGGGTCTGTCTGCTCAGCATGTGCTAGAACCCTAGGGATGTGGAAATGAGCCTCCCCCTGGCATGGTCTTTGTCTTCATGGAGCTCAGAATACAATTAGGGAAGATAGGCGGGGTCAGAGACTCGCTCGGGTACAATCCAACCACAGCTGCATGTTGCTCTGAGAGCCTGGAGTAGGGGATTCAACAAGCACTCAGGAAGGGCTTCCTGGAGGAGAGGACACAACTGAGAACTCAGCCTAGGGAGGAGCTCACTGGGCCTATGAGGAGGGACAGGTAACCAGGCTGAGAAGACAGTTGTGCAAAACCGGTGTGGGCCGGAGTGTGGCAAATAAGAGACAGACCTGGGGTGGAGCCAGGGGAGGAGAGAGAAGAGAGGAAGCTGGAAAAGTGTGTTCGGGTAAGATCACGAAACGACTTGGGCTCCGTCGAGGAATCGTACCTTTGTTCTTATAAACCAAAAGCTTTAGGAGCTTCAAGAAATGTTTGCACAGGAGAGGACCAGGAGGATGTGGGGCCAGCCAAACGGTTCTGGTGTCACTGCGCCCGAGGGGCAGCTTGGTCTTGACTGGAAGCAGCGGGTGGGAGGAGACTGGGATACATCCAGGAGAGGAGATGTGCAGAGGCAAAATAAAGGCGATGTGAAACAAGGGAGTGAGGGAAGAGGTAGTGATCCTACACTTCTTCTTGCACAGGCGGCAGCGCTGAGGTTCTGTCAGCTGAGGTCGCCAAGCAGAGCAGGTGCCGTGGAGAGGTCTGGACGCACTGGGTGTGAGGCGCCTCTGTAGGGGTCCAGGGGCTGTGGAAAATGTTGTTGAGTTATCTTAGGGGTTAATCTGGAAAGGTGATTTGTATGCCTGCTTGTTAAAAAGAGATTATCTGAGGAGGCTGAATTTGGACAAACATAAACTGAGAGCAGGGGGGTAAATGGAGCAATTATCTGAAAGTTTAATTAGGCAGATTATTTACCCTGAGCCATCTGGGAAATAGGATGCTGAACTAATATTAATTTATAAAGTTTTAAATTAAGGTTCATAAACCCACCTTCTGGTTTATCCCATAGGACATGCTAAGGGTTCCTGTTTGAAGGCAAAACTTGTGTGAAATCACTGGCTGGTTGTTCGTTCTCTGTAAGAGGGTCTGTCTGCTCAGCATGTGCTAGAACCCTAGGGATGTGGAAATGAGCCTCCCCCTGGCATGGTCTTTGTCTTCATGGAGCTCAGAATACAATTAGGGAAGATAGGCGGGGTCAGAGACTCGCTCGGGTACAATCCAACCACAGCTGCATGTTGCTCTGAGAGCCTGGAGTAGGGGATTCAACAAGCACTCAGGAAGGGCTTCCTGGAGGAGAGGACACAACTGAGAACTCAGCCTAGGGAGGAGCTCACTGGGCCTATGAGGAGGGACAGGTAACCAGGCTGAGAAGACAGTTGTGCAAAACCGGTGTGGGCCGGAGTGTGGCAAATAAGAGACAGACCTGGGGTGGAGCCAGGGGAGGAGAGAGAAGAGAGGAAGCTGGAAAAGTGTGTTCGGGTAAGATCACGAAAGCGACTTGGGCTCCGTCGAGGAATCGTACCTTTGTTCTTATAAACCAAAAGCTTTAGGAGCTTCAAGAAATGTTTGCACAGGAGAGGACCAGGAGGATGTGGGGCCAGCCAAACGGTTCTGGTGTCACTGCGCCCGAGGGGCAGCTTGGTCTTGACTGGAAGCAGCGGGTGGGAGGAGACTGGGATACATCCAGGAGAGGAGATGTGCAGAGGCAAAATAAAGGCGATGTGAAACAAGGGAGTGAGGGAAGAGGTAGTGATCCTACACTTCTTCTTGCACAGGCGGCAGCGCTGAGGTTCTGTCAGCTGAGGTCGCCAAGCAGAGCAGGTGCCGTGGAGAGGTCTGGACGCACTGGGTGTGAGGCGCCTCTGTAGGGGTCCAGGGGCTGTGGAAAATGTTGTTGAGTTATCTTAGGGGTTAATCTGGAAAGGTGATTTGTATGCCTGCTGTATAGAGATACTAACTGAAACCACGGAGTAAATGAGATTATCTGAGGAGGCTGAATTTGGACAAACATAAACTGAGAGCAGGGAGGACTTTCTGCTCTCAACATATGAAGAAATAGCTACTAATTCATTCATGTCTAAATTCTTTGAAATGATTTAAATAGATTTAAGATCCTTTAAAGTCACCATTTATACATTTACTGGTAACAGATGCCTGGAAATGTCAGGATTTTCAATAGTTTAGAAAAAAAAACGGCTACAGGAGAGGGTAGAGTGGCTATGTTATCCAGTTGAGAAGGGAGTGAAAATTGAGGTTATATCTCTTCTTACTTGATAGGGCTAAAGCCATAACATACATAAACCTAACTTGAAATATCATATGTATTTAGAATTAGTTTGAAGTAAAAAAAGTTTTTTGGAAAAATTTTTGTTGGAAAATTTGTCAAATTGTATGGACAAACAGTTTAAAGATGTCTGGGTCTGGATTATAATTAAATAGAACTCTGGGTTGTCTAATTTCCCTGCTGGGAACAAAATTTGCTTTTGTGCATTTTCCACATTCGTTCGTAGAGAATTCAAACCCTAGGGACTTAGCCTACCATGTGTGAGATTGAAGTCCAGAAGAAACCATTCAGCAGTGCTAGTGGGTGAGTCTGGAATTGGGGTGATTGATTCCGGGGGTGGACTGGAGGAAAGAAGCAGGCCCTGAGTAGCCTGGTAGGCCTTGGCTGGAAGGCGCTCTGATTGCTGATGAAGTCTTGGTGTATGTTGCTCATATAAAATATTCAACTGTAAAAATTAATACTTGTCCATTCTTTTCAGTACTGTGGGATACACTGACAGATTCTGTTGAGAAATGTAGCCGGGTGACGTGTCCCTGACGTCTCTGCATGATGTGTGACCAGAATGCCGTGCGCTTCTCTCACCTCCGGTTGTCTCTGGCCCTGCCTGCAGTGGGCTCCTGTGTGAGCCGCCTCCCAGCAGGGAGAGCTCCTGGTTCTGCGGCCTTCTGTACAGGGCCAGGGGCCTGGGAGGCCACCCAGTGTGCCTGGCCGATGGCGGTGGAGGAAGAGGTTAATGAGAAGTACCTTTGCGAAGCTTCAGTTTTATTCATGGTGACAGTTCTAATAAAAGAATTGTTCATAAGAAGCTTAAAAATGCAAAAGAGGCAAAGCAGGCATAGGTCGTTCAGAAACCAGACTATTCACAGTGATGACCTGCATGTGACTTTGGTGGCAGAAGGATCGACCTGCTGTGACTCTGCTCACATCTTGCTAGGTTTTCAGGCCCTGAGGGTGGTCCTGAAGATACAGTAGTTTTTCTGAAATGAAAACAAAGAATTACATAACAAAACTTAATTGGGAATCTATTTGAATTAAAACAGATCTGAAAAACAGTCTGAATTAGCAGTGTGTAGGTGTCTAAAAGGATGCCCTTTAATACACAGAATAGACAGTAAAATTCAAAGATGAAAGGAGCTAGTCCAGCTAGCTCGAGGAAGACCCCTCCCCAGGTCTTTGCTCCGGTGCTGTCTGCATAGAGAAGCACAGGAATCTAAGGCACACAATCACTTCCTCTAGTTTTATCTGTCTTGCTGGAGACCTGTGATGAAGGGCAGGCTCTGGGGGGACGGAGGCTCTTTCCGGCTCTCACCTGCTTCCCTGGGACTCCCTTTCTGGCTCTGACAAGTGTGAGTTGTGAGTCGTGTTGAGAGAGGCATGGTGTGGCGTTATCTCAGGTGGCCTCGGCCTGCAGTGCCTTGAAGCAGGGTTCCTGTTCCTGGCCAGAGCCTGAGGCCAGTGAGATCACCGACTCCAGCACTAGACCACCAGGGGCCAGGGGCCAGGGAACAGGAGGCCAGGGACCAGGGGCCAGGGACCAGGCCCTGGCTCATCAGCTGTGTAGAGAGGAATTTCCCTGTAAGGAGGGGAAGTAGCAAAGCAAGTAGGGTGTTTATTGGAAGCAGAAGTGTAGAGTACGTGTGGATAGACACATGGTGACTCCCAGGCCAGTGCGCTTCTCTCACCTCCGGTTGTCTCTGGCCCTGCCTGCAGTGGGCTCCTGTGTGAGCCGCCTCCCAGCAGGAGAGCTCCTGGTTCTGCGGCCTTCTGTACAGGGCCAGGGGCCGGGAGGCCACCAGTGTGCCTGGCCGATGGCGGTGGAGGAAGAGGTTAATGAGAAGTACCTTTGCGAAGCTTCAGTTTTATTCATGGTGACAGTTCTAATAAAAGAATTGTTCATAAGAAGCTTAAAAATGCAAAAGAGGCAAAGCAGGCATAGGTCGTTCAGAAACCAGACTATTCACAGTGATGACCTGCATGTGACTTTGGTGGCAGAAGGATCGACCTGCTGTGACTCTGCTCACATCTTGCTAGGTTTTCAGGCCCTGAGGGTGGTCCTGAAGATACAGTAGTTTTTCTGAAATGAAAACAAAGAATTACATAACAAAACTTAATTGGGAATCTATTTGAATTAAAACAGATCTGAAAAACAGTCTGAATTAGCAGTGTGTAGGTGTCTAAAAGGATGCCCTTTAATACACAGAATAGACAGTAAAATTCAAAGATGAAAGGAGCTAGTCCAGCTAGCTCGAGGAAGACCCCTCCCCAGGTCTTTGCTCCGGTGCTGTCTGCATAGAGAAGCACAGGAATCTAAGGCACACAATCACTTCCTCTAGTTTTATCTGTCTTGCTGGAGACCTGTGATGAAGGGCAGGCTCTGGGGACGGAGGCTCTTTCCGGCTCTCACCTGCTTCCCTGGGACTCCCTTTCTGGCTCTGACAAGTGTGAGTTGTGAGTCGTGTTGAGAGAGGCATGGTGTGGCGTTATCTCAGGTGGCCTCGGCCTGCAGTGCCTTGAAGCAGGGTTCCTGTTCCTGGCCAGAGCCTGAGGCCAGTGAGATCACCGACTCCAGCACTAGACCACCAGGGGCCAGGGGCCAGGGAACAGGAGGCCAGGGACCAGGGGCCAGGGACCAGGCCCTGGCTCATCAGCTGTGTAGAGAGGAATTTCCCTGTAAGGAGGGGAAGTAGCAAAGCAAGTAGGGTGTTTATTGGAAGCAGAAGTGTAGAGTACGTGTGGATAGACACATGGTGACTCAGAGAGAGAATCACACCTACTTCTGCCTCTTTCTGACTTGGTCTGTCTTTGTCCCAGTCCTGACTAACCTCCTCTGATTGTTCCTCTTGGTGGTCTGTTCCTACATGGAGATATTAGGCAGGTGATCTGAATTTCTCCTGCTGTTCGTTAGGTAGGTTTGTTTGTTTCTTTACAAAATATCCCCTTGATGGGAGTTCTGGTTTGGAAAACTGGGTGGGAAAATGGCAGGTTTCTCCTTCAGAAATGCTAGGAGAGGTTTCTGTTGAGTCCAATTCCACCCAAAATCTGTTACTTCTTCTGTCGGTTTGTTCAGTTTCTTTAGAGAAGAGCTTGGACTAATGATAAGGATGATACATTTTCCTGGTAGCAGTTTGTGCCCTCATAGGGGTGCCAGCTGGTAAACGTATTTCTCCTTCCACCAGCTTTGTAAGCCCCTCGGTTGCAGCCCCTCCTCCGCTCCTGCCTCCGCCCTCCCCACGCGGGGTCTCTGCCCAGGCAGGTGGCTCCTGCCGCAGGCCTCCCTGAGCTTCAGCATCTCTGCCGCATCAGTCAGCCTTCTCCCAGGAATTCTACCCGTTTCCAGAATTTCCTGGAATCTGCCTGTGGGTAACCTCCCCCATTCTGGCCTTCGGATTGTTATGGGTTCATTCATTTGTATGGACCATCTGGGCTGTTATTTCCGTGGAATCTCAAGAGACTGAGGCGAATTGGTGTTCACTGCTCAGTTTCAAATCGGATATTTTTCTCCCTGTAACTCTGAAATCTGTTTGCTGAATAAGACCTTAAATATTAAAATGACATGATTCTATTAAGGCATTTCTCAATCTGAACAAATTTGGGATGGCTCTGCCTGTAACCCCATGCCCTCATGTAGCTGTTTCCTGCAGCAGCAGCAGGTCTGGAGACCAGGTCCTTGTAGGTAGGACTTGAAGAAGCCCCCGAGGGCAGTCCTGTGACAGCCCCCACCCCCCGACTTGTGTGGGAACATCCTCCCAAGGGAGGCAGGAGACCCACGCAGGCAGAACAAAACTCACGTCTTCATCTGCCCTGTGAGCAGAAGGAATGAGTGGAAAATGGTGGAACTTCCCCAAAGTTAGGTTTTTCTCTGGTAGTTAGCCTTTTCTTTAAGCATCATGAACTGTTTTCTATGACATCGCCCAGGAAAGGAATCTCTGCACATTTGGTGGAGCCACATGGCCGGAATTCCCCACCCCAAAATCTTTTTTTTACGGGTTGCAGGTGATCTGAATTTCTCCTGCTGTTCGTTAGGTAGGTTTGTTTGTTTCTTTACAAAATATCCCTTGATGGGAGTTCTGGTTTGGAAAACTGGGTGGGAAAATGGCAGGTTTCTCCTTCAGAAATGCTAGGAGAGGTTTCTGTTGAGTCCAATTCCACCCAAAATCTGTTACTTCTTCTGTCGGTTTGTTCAGTTTCTTTAGAGAAGAGCTTGGACTAATGATAAGGATGATACATTTTCCTGGTAGCAGTTTGTGCCCTCATAGGGGTGCCAGCTGGTAAACGTATTTCTCCTTCCACCAGCTTTGTAAGCCCCTCGGTTGCAGCCCCTCCTCCGCTCCTGCCTCCGCCCTCCCCACGCGGGGTCTCTGCCCAGGCAGGTGGCTCCTGCCGCAGGCCTCCCTGAGCTTCAGCATCTCTGCCGCATCAGTCAGCCTTCTCCCAGGAATTCTACCCGTTTCCAGAATTTCCTGGAATCTGCCTGTGGGTAACCTCCCCCATTCTGGCCTTCGGATTGTTATGGGTTCATTCATTTGTATGGACCATCTGGGCTGTTATTTCCGTGGAATCTCAAGAGACTGAGGCGAATTGGTGTTCACTGCTCAGTTTCAAATCGGATATTTTCTCCCTGTAACTCTGAAATCTGTTTGCTGAATAAGACCTTAAATATTAAAATGACATGATTCTATTAAGGCATTTCTCAATCTGAACAAATTTGGGATGGCTCTGCCTGTAACCCCATGCCCTCATGTAGCTGTTTCCTGCAGCAGCAGCAGGTCTGGAGACCAGGTCCTTGTAGGTAGGACTTGAAGAAGCCCCCGAGGGCAGTCCTGTGACAGCCCCCACCCCCCGACTTGTGTGGGAACATCCTCCCAAGGGAGGCAGGAGACCCACGCAGGCAGAACAAAACTCACGTCTTCATCTGCCCTGTGAGCAGAAGGAATGAGTGGAAAATGGTGGAACTTCCCCAAAGTTAGGTTTTTCTCTGGTAGTTAGCCTTTTCTTTAAGCATCATGAACTGTTTTCTATGACATCGCCCAGGAAAGGAATCTCTGCACATTTGGTGGAGCCACATGGCCTGAAATGCTCAAGCAGGTTTAGAGCTTGATGAGTTGGTGGGAAATTGCCCGAAGTGTGCAGGATTCTGACACTTTGCTAATGACTCGCAATGGCGTTGAGGTCCCTGACAGCCAGACCAGCAGCTCTTGCCATTTCCAGGCTGGGGAGATCTGGGCGTTTTGGGTTCATCTGGCTCCTTGTGTTTCTCTTGCACGTGCACACCAACTTTGTCAGGCCACAGCTTGTGCTTTTCTTGGTATATGTCCTTTGATTCTGTTTTTGATACATATTTACATCTCTTTTTATTTTTATAAAATTGGAATCATATTGCTTTAGTCGCCTACTTTTTTCTCTTTTTTCCTTTTTCCTCTCTTTTTCTTAATTGGGGAAGAGGGAGAAGGAGGCAACTGAGGATGAGGTGGTTGGATGGCATCCCCGACTCCATGGACATGAGTTTGAGCAAACTCTGGGAGATGGTGTAGGACAGGGAAGCCCATGGAGTTGCAGAGTCTGACACGACTGAGCAACTCAACAAGGGTTGCTTTACAGTGCTATGTTAGCTCCTGCTGTACCCCAGTGTCAATCAGCCACATGTATACATATATCCCCTCCCTTTTGAGCCTGTCAGGCCCCCCACCTCCAGTCTCACCCCTAGGCCATCCTAAAGCACCGCGCTGAGCTCCCACTAGCTCCCTCTAGCTTCCCGTCTATTTCACACGTGGTTGTGTGTTTATGTCAACACTGCTCTCCCGGCTGGTCCCACTCTCCCCTCTCCAACACGACTCCCCTACCATGTCCACCTATCTCTACATCTGTCTCTCTGTTCCTGTATGCGGCTTCTGGAAGTTTTAGTGATTCTGTAAAAATTTCTAGAAAACATCAAGACGACGACGACTTTGGTATTCTGGGCCCAGAAGAAACACTGGTTGTGCCTGCCAACATGTTGGCTTTGTTGGTTTGGAGAGAACATGGATTCCTAACAGAGTCCTGCTGGGGGTTTATGGAGCGGTGTGAACAGGCCTGGAGCCTGCCAGCCTGGGAGATGACTTTGTAACCAGCCACGCACCTCACCAAGGCTGAGGCGTCCTTGAAAAGATGGCTTTCTCAGGCCGTCTGAGCTGAGTATGACATTTCTTGATTTCTCAGAAGTCTCTTGAATTTCTAGTAGGTGTTTCTCAAAACACCCATCTAAAATTCAGGCTGAAAATTCATTTTTGTATCCTTTTCAGGACATTTTTGCTGAGAAAACTCATTCACGATTTGGCTTTCTTAACAACATGCGTGTTTCTGTTCCAAGAGAGAGGTCTGTGTTTGTATTAATTTCCAGGCAGAGGATGTTGCTAAAATATTTTTTTGACCAAATATCTTTGATGGAAGACATCAATAGCAGATAATTACACAACTTTCCCAATGTAGAATTGTTTTTTGGGTCCTTGTTGGAAGGAAAGCAACCAGAGGAAAACTTCAGCAAGCAGAAGTCACCAGAAACAAGGCCGAAATGTTCTTAGGATTAACTTCAGGGAAGCTGGACATAAGGAAGAAAAAACAGCATATAAGCATACATTTTTGCACCCTGCTAAATAGACTTCCGACAGAATATTTCTGTTTCAGTGCCGTCACTGAGATAATAGTTTAGGGGGTAAATAATAATAATTATGTTGTGTCCCAACTTTGTAGAAAATACCCTGAAACTTAAAGAGTAATCTTTGATCTTCTTGGAAGCAAGCAGATACAGAATTAATAAGCAGAAGTAGTATCTGGTTTGGGGATCGTAATAAAGTGTATGACATAGACTAATGTTGAAATAACATGAGTTTGAAATATATTGTTACCATTTGTACCCAGGGAAGAAAAAGTTTTTACAAGTGATTTTTCAACATTTGCATACCTTGCTTCAAAATAGCTACCGATGGCAATGCTGTGCTTTTTCTGGATTTGTTTTGCTGTTAAACAATTAATTCTGGTCTGCTACCTCGGAAAGTACATAACGTCTCCCAGTCGCTCATTCTTGATGCAATCTCCCACATTTTAAAGACCATATGAGCTTGGACAGTGGTTTTGTACTGTTGATATCACCCTGAACTATCCTAGTTGTAAAATAATGAAGTGAGCATGCAACCTGGCAAAAATGAGACATGAGTAAATTCTCCAAGTTACGTGGCTTTCCCCAAGGTTGAGCCACGGTGTTCTAAACTATTTCTCCATCCTTCATTGAGATTCTGTTCTGGTATTCCCTGAGGCACAATTAAGGCTGGTGGTGGCAAGGGGATTCCGTGCATGCCTTTCCTACCCTGACTGTCCACTAGCTCTTCTCCGGTCCAAGCTTATGAGTTCGTTGAATGCGGTGGGGAGGGGAAGGATGAGTGTAAGGAGTCAGAAAAGAAAGAATCAGGTGAAAATATGTATCTACTCAGCTGTGCATCGCCCCTCCAAACCTATAAAAAGAGTGGCTCTGTTGACTGCCCTTTGCCTTAACCCCGAACAGATCAAACAGTCCGAGTGAGGTTATGGGCAAACACTAGGAAGAGACAACCTGTGTCAGACGAGGTCACGTCATTGTGAGGTGGGGATACCTGTCCTGAGGAGGACGCGGTGAGCGGCTGGTGCGTCTCTAGACACGTCTGCCGGTCTCAGCTCCTTTGTCCGGGCTCCGGACCTGAGCGCCGAGGACCGTCTCTCCCGTCTGTTGTGGAAATTGTTGTCTCGTCCTCCTCCATCTCCGTGTTCTGGGCGGAAGATGCGTTTGGTGGTGCTGGAGAGCCGGCAGTCCCGGCTGGTCCCAGGCCAGCCAGGGTTTCTCTGGTCACGGTGGGATGGAGGGATGGCCAGATGCTGCAGGGGTGTCCGGGGAGCAGAGGGGGAGAAACTCATCACCCTCCTGGAGGAGTCCGCCCAGGAAGAGGAAGCCCGGATGTCCCTGGATGGCATCACCATCTCCGTGAGGGCCCTGGGAGGGGACTGGCCTGGAGCTGCAGGGACCTGATTTTCAACTTTGCATACGTTCAAAATAGCTACCGATGGCAATGCTGTGCTTTTCTTGATTTGTTTTGCTGTTAAACAATTAATTCTGGTCTGCTACCTCGGAAAGTACATAACGTCTCCCAGTCGCTCATTCTTGATGCAATCTCCCACATTTTAAAGACCATATGAGCTTGGACAGTGGTTTTGTACTGTTGATATCACCCTGAACTATCCTAGTTGTAAAATAATGAAGTGAGCATGCAACCTGGCAAAAATGAGACATGAGTAAATTCTCCAAGTTACGTGGCTTTCCCCAAGGTTGAGCCACGGTGTTCTAAGAGCTATTTCTCCATCCTTCATTGAGATTCTGTTCTGGTATTCCCTGAGGCACAATTAAGGCTGGTGGTGGCAAGGGGATTCCGTGCATGCCTTTCCTACCCTGACTGTCCACTAGCTCTTCTCCGGTCCAAGCTTATGAGTTCGTTGAATGCGGTGGGGAGGGGAAGGATGAGTGTAAGGAGTCAGAAAAGAAAGAATCAGGTGAAAATATGTATCTACTCAGCTGTGCATCGCCCCTCCAAACCTATAAAAAGAGTGGCTCTGTTGACTGCCCTTTGCCTTAACCCCGAACAGATCAAACAGTCCGAGTGAGGTTATGGGCAAACACTAGGAAGAGACAACCTGTGTCAGACGAGGTCACGTCATTGTGAGGTGGGGATACCTGTCCTGAGGAGGACGCGGTGAGCGGCTGGTGCGTCTCTAGACACGTCTGCCGGTCTCAGCTCCTTTGTCCGGGCTCCGGACCTGAGCGCCGAGGACCGTCTCTCCCGTCTGTTGTGGAAATTGTTGTCTCGTCCTCCTCCATCTCCGTGTTCTGGGCGGAAGATGCGTTTGGTGGTGCTGGAGAGCCGGCAGTCCCGGCTGGTCCCAGGCCAGCCAGGGTTTCTCTGGTCACGGTGGGATGGAGGGATGGCCAGATGCTGCAGGGGTGTCCGGGGAGCAGAGGGGGAGAAACTCATCACCCTCCTGGAGGAGTCCGCCCAGGAAGAGGAAGCCCGGATGTCCCTGGATGGCATCACCATCTCCGTGAGGGCCCTGGGAGGGGACTGGCCTGGAGCTGCAGGGACCAGCGCCCACAGCAGCACCAAGTGGGACTCTGGTACGACAGCGGCTGGCCGGAAGCGGAAGTGCACAGAGTTGCCATGTGCAGGGTCTCCTTCATCAGGGCTCCTCTGCAGCCTTCTCTGTCATGAATTTTTTTCTTGTGCTGTTCTTCTCTTTTTTTGTGTGTGCTCTCTTCTTTTCGATGAATACACCATTCATCTTGATTTCCTATCTGTTTAAAACCTTATTTGGTTTAAAACCAAAATATGCGTTTTGTGGTGGTTGTTTTTTGAGTATTTTTAATTATCGAATATTATAATTGTACAGTATTGAGAAGTATAGAACAAAACTTTTACAATGCATTTAGGTTCATAATTAGGTAAGAAAGATTGCTCCTTAAACTCATCATTGCTCAGTGGTGGCTGAAAGTTATTTCTCAGATTTTTGCATAACAGCAAGTTATCCAAACTCCCGCCTGGGAGCCTCTCTCGCCCGGAGTCATTAGAGAGATTGCAAGCGAAAGCAAATGCGGGAGTACAAAAGCCAACTTTTTCTCCAAAATAAATAAATCTCAGGCGATGCGATGCCTTCATCTCGGTCTGCCGAGCGAGGTCGCTGTGACACCAGCGCGCTGGGGAGGACCCTTGCGTCGTGAGCGCCAGCTTGACCCAGGACCCAGGGCGTCCAGGGCGCCTTCATGTGTTCTCTTAGAAGTGACTCTCTAAGGGCGTGGGGAAGACAGACGTTTTCCTCGGCTCTCAGTAATCTCCCTGCTGATAAATCTAAAGATTCCCAAGACTTCTCTTTCCTTTAACGTTTTATTTAAAAAGAGATGAGAGAGATTCCAAAGACAGCTCGGCTCTCGGGCCAGGCCTCGAAGCTGTGCCCGTCTCTCCTGTGGATGTCAGTTCAGCTCCTTTCTTCCTTCCTTAAGCTCACCAAACGGACTCCCCATCCAGGCCCCAGGTGGTCTGCACTCGCCTCGCTGCCTTGCCAAGTGAATCTCACTCCTTTTCTCTGATCTGTCCTTCACCCTGTCTGTGTGTCCGTTCTGTATTGTTGGTGCGTTCCTGTTTGTGATTTTCCCCTCCGCACCACGAATACAGGTGACGGTCAGTGTCCTGCTTACAGTGCTATTTGTCGGGTACCACGTGGAAGGAGCCAGTGCAGGGGCGTGTCCGCCTGAGACCACTCTGCTGTCCTTGCCCTTGGGGTGTCCTGTGGCCAGATCCTGGACTGGGGTCTCTCATTCTATCTTGATTTTTTCTTTTTTTTTTTTTTTGGGGATGAATACACCATTCATCTTGATTTCCTATCTGTTTAAAACCTTATTTGGTTTAAAACCAAAATATGCGTTTTGTGGTGGTTGTTTTTTGAGTATTTTTAATTATCGAATATTATAATTGTACAGTATTGAGAAGTATAGAACAAAACTTTTACAATGCATTTAGGTTCATAATTAGGTAAGAAAGATTGCTCCTTAAACTCATCATTGCTCAGTGGTGGCTGAAAGTTATTTCTCAGATTTTTGCATAACAGCAAGTTATCCAAACTCCGCCTGGGAGCCTCTCTCGCCCGGAGTCATTAGAGAGATTGCAAGCGAAAGCAAATGCGGGAGTACAAAAGCCAACTTTTTCTCCAAAATAAATAAATCTCAGGCGATGCGATGCCTTCATCTCGGTCTGCCGAGCGAGGTCGCTGTGACACCAGCGCGCTGGGGAGGACCCTTGCGTCGTGAGCGCCAGCTTGACCCAGGACCCAGGGCGTCCAGGGCGCCTTCATGTGTTCTCTTAGAAGTGACTCTCTAAGGGCGTGGGGAAGACAGACGTTTTCCTCGGCTCTCAGTAATCTCCCTGCTGATAAATCTAAAGATTCCCAAGACTTCTCTTTCCTTTAACGTTTTATTTAAAAAGAGATGAGAGAGATTCCAAAGACAGCTCGGCTCTCGGGCCAGGCCTCGAAGCTGTGCCCGTCTCTCCTGTGGATGTCAGTTCAGCTCCTTTCTTCCTTCCTTAAGCTCACCAAACGGACTCCCCATCCAGGCCCCAGGTGGTCTGCACTCGCCTCGCTGCCTTGCCAAGTGAATCTCACTCCTTTTCTCTGATCTGTCCTTCACCCTGTCTGTGTGTCCGTTCTGTATTGTTGGTGCGTTCCTGTTTGTGATTTTCCCCTCCGCACCACGAATACAGGTGACGGTCAGTGTCCTGCTTACAGTGCTATTTGTCGGGTACCACGTGGAAGGAGCCAGTGCAGGGGCGTGTCCGCCTGAGACCACTCTGCTGTCCTTGCCCTTGGGGTGTCCTGTGGCCAGATCCTGGACTGGGAGCCCGGAGAGGTGAAGACTGTTGTTGTTCAGTCACTAAATCATGTCTGACTCTTTGCAACCGCATGGACTGCAGGACGCCAAGCTTTCCTGATCTTCACTATCTCCTGAAGTTTGTTCATGTCCACTGAGTTGGTGATGCCATCCGACCATCTCACCCTCTGTCACCCCCTTCTCCTGCCCTCAATCTTTTCCAGCATCAGGTTTTTTTTGAAGATGCAGGAGCACTTTCAAAAAGCAAATGTGTGTTCCTCTTATTTATGCATAATCAATGAATACAGTGCTTTACAAAATCATGTTAGTATAGAAATGTAGGGCTTCCCTGGTGTCTCTGTGGTAAAGAACCTGCTTGCCAAAGCAGGAGACACAGGTTCAATCCTTGGTCTGGGAAGATTCCACATGTCTGGAGCCACTGAGCCTGGGTGCCACAACTGTTGAGCCCATGCTCTAGAGCTCAGGAGCTGCAGATGGAAGCCCATGCACCCTAGAAAACATACTCAACAAGAAGAGAAGTCACCCCAATGAGAAGCCTACAACTAGAGCGTAGCCCTCGCTCACCACAACTAGAGGAAAATGTCCCGGCAGCAACAAAGACCCTGCACAGCCAAAAATATATAAATCAAAAATTAGTAAAAAAAATACCTTACTATAGAAATGTTATCTCCTCTGTTCAGAACACGTCACAGATGAGCCTCTGTTTTAATCTGTTGATTGGTAACTAGAACTGGAGCCAAAACAGACAGAGAAGGTAAACTATAGGAGATAAAATCCTTTAACTTTGGAGATTTAAGTAGACATCGATAGTCACTTTTAGAGTTGTGAGCCTTGGCTGTTTGCCCAGGCGTCTGGGTTCAGGGCTCTGGTGTGACTGTGACTTCCTGTGGCCAGAGGGGCTCACAGAGGCTGTGCCTGAGGTGGACACGTGCGAACACCCCCAAAGAGCCACCCATGTGGCTTCCAGTGAAGGAATTCAGTTTTGGTGTGTCATTTTCCCTGTGCCTGTAGTATGGAGATGCCTTTCTTTGCTCTCATTCTGTGAAGTTTATTATATAAAGGTGCATTTGGAAGAGCATCATATCAGAGTTGTTTTTGAGGATTTAGTATGGTCAATTTCCTTTTCATCATCTGCATTTTTATTTAAGGAGGATTTCTTTATTTTAAAATCATCATAAAGGGTTTGTACTGGGAGAGTCTTTGAGGATCGTTTAACCCAATTTCCAAGTTTCAAAGGAGAAAGTATTAAAGAAAATTATGTTTCAGCAAGATCACAGGACATTATAGCCAATATGAAAGTCTTCACTTATACTTCAGTATCACTTAGTGCTAATAACTAATAATTTATATTTCCCAACTTTAGGCCAAAGTAGTTCATTGCAATCCTTGGTCTGGGAAGATTAAAACAGTGCTTTACAAAATCATGTTAGTATAGAAATGTAGGGCTTCCCTGGTGTCTCTGTGGTAAAGAACCTGCTTGCCAAAGCAGGAGACACAGGTTCAATCCTTGGTCTGGGAAGATTCCACATGTCTGGAGCCACTGAGCCTGGGTGCCACAACTGTTGAGCCCATGCTCTAGAGCTCAGGAGCTGCAGATGGAAGCCCATGCACCCTAGAAAACATACTCAACAAGAAGAGAAGTCACCCCAATGAGAAGCCTACAACTAGAGCGTAGCCCTCGCTCACCACAACTAGAGGAAAATGTCCCGGCAGCAACAAAGACCCTGCACAGCCAAAAATATATAAATCAAAAATTAGTAAAAAAAATACCTTACTATAGAAATGTTATCTCCTCTGTTCAGAACACGTCACAGATGAGCCTCTGTTTTAATCTGTTGATTGGTAACTAGAACTGGAGCCAAAACAGACAGAGAAGGTAAACTATAGGAGATAAAATCCTTTAACTTTGGAGATTTAAGTAGACATCGATAGTCACTTTTAGAGTTGTGAGCCTTGGCTGTTTGCCCAGGCGTCTGGGTTCAGGGCTCTGGTGTGACTGTGACTTCCTGTGGCCAGAGGGGCTCACAGAGGCTGTGCCTGAGGTGGACACGTGCGAACACCCCCAAAGAGCCACCCATGTGGCTTCCAGTGAAGGAATTCAGTTTTGGTGTGTCATTTTCCCTGTGCCTGTAGTATGGAGATGCCTTTCTTTGCTCTCATTCTGTGAAGTTTATTATATAAAGGTGCATTTGGAAGAGCATCATATCAGAGTTGTTTTTGAGGATTTAGTATGGTCAATTTCCTTTTCATCATCTGCATTTTTATTTAAGGAGGATTTCTTTATTTTTAAAATCATCATAAAGGGTTTGTACTGGGAGAGTCTTTGAGGATCGTTTAACCCAATTTCCAAGTTTCAAAGGAGAAAGTATTAAAGAAAATTATGTTTCAGCAAGATCACAGGACATTATAGCCAATATGAAAGTCTTCACTTATACTTCAGTATCACTTAGTGCTAATAACTAATAATTTATATTTCCCAACTTTAGGCCAAATAGTCATGAATATTCATTGCTTGGAGAAGCATCCAACAGCCAGGGAAGCCCAATGAAAATTTGTTTTAATCTCACTTTGTATATTTTAGATAATGCAAATTTTAGATTAAATAAACATATGTTTATATTCCAATAGCTTTATTAAAGCTACCAGGCCTTTCTTAAAGAGCTGAGTATGAATTCTCAGGATATTATTTGATACTCATTTCAAGCTTTTAATATAAATTAAAATTTTCTATCTACTTTTTAATATTTTCCTGTATGTAGTGTTCTTGCCTGTAGAATTCCATGGACAGAGGAGTCTGGCAGTCTACAGTTGATGGGGTCACAAAGAGTTGGACACGACTGAGCAACTAACACTTCACTTCATATATAACTTTAAATATGAAGCAGTGAATATAAATGCACACGTATGTGCTGGGCATATCTATGTGTGTGCCCATGTGTAGGTGTACATGTGACATCTGGGATCCTTGGACGATGACTTGCATAATAGTTTTTGACAGAAAGTTGTTTTCTAATGCTCCATTTCTGACAAGTCAGCATACATTTAACTATGAATTTTTATGCTTTTCTTTATGTAATGTTCTAAGAGATATTATAAACAGTGTCTTTTTGTGTATAATTTGAATCTGTAATTGTAGTCAGAAACAGACTTGTTTGTAGAATGCATTTTTAATTCTTGCAAAAAACTAACAGGTATAGGTTAAAAACAATTTGGCAAGGTGATTATGAATACGATTAAATCTGGCATCTAGCCTAGGAGATGCCTTTCTTTGCTCTCATTCTGTGAAGTTTATTATATAAAGGTGCATTTGGAAGAGCATCATATCAGAGTTGTTTTTGAGGATTTAGTATGGTCAATTTCCTTTTCATCATCTGCATTTTTATTTAAGGAGGATTCCTTTTTTTTTAAAATCATCATAAAGGGTTTGTACTGGGAGAGTCTTTGAGGATCGTTTAACCCAATTTCCAAGTTTCAAAGGAGAAAGTATTAAAGAAAATTATGTTTCAGCAAGATCACAGGACATTATAGCCAATATGAAAGTCTTCACTTATACTTCAGTATCACTTAGTGCTAATAACTAATAATTTATATTTCCCAACTTTAGGCCAAATAGTCATGAATATTCATTGCTTGGAGAAGCATCCAACAGCCAGGGAAGCCCAATGAAAATTTGTTTTAATCTCACTTTGTATATTTTAGATAATGCAAATTTTAGATTAAATAAACATATGTTTATATTCCAATAGCTTTATTAAAGCTACCAGGCCTTTCTTAAAGAGCTGAGTATGAATTCTCAGGATATTATTTGATACTCATTTCAAGCTTTTAATATAAATTAAAATTTTCTATCTACTTTTTAATATTTTCCTGTATGTAGTGTTCTTGCCTGTAGAATTCCATGGACAGAGGAGTCTGGCAGTCTACAGTTGATGGGGTCACAAAGAGTTGGACACGACTGAGCAACTAACACTTCACTTCATATATAACTTTAAATATGAAGCAGTGAATATAAATGCACACGTATGTGCTGGGCATATCTATGTGTGTGCCCATGTGTAGGTGTACATGTGACATCTGGGATCCTTGGACGATGACTTGCATAATAGTTTTTGACAGAAAGTTGTTTTCTAATGCTCCATTTCTGACAAGTCAGCATACATTTAACTATGAATTTTTATGCTTTTCTTTATGTAATGTTCTAAGAGATATTATAAACAGTGTCTTTTTGTGTATAATTTGAATCTGTAATTGTAGTCAGAAACAGACTTGTTTGTAGAATGCATTTTTAATTCTTGCAAAAAACTAACAGGTATAGGTTAAAAACAATTTGGCAAGGTGATTATGAATACGATTAAATCTGGCATCTAGCCTAGGAGAAAGACTTCACTTGATAGAAGACTTCCATTTATTTCTGTCTGGAGAGTGTTCAGCAGCGCTCGGGAAACAGAAACTGCTGTGTGTCATGTCCTAAAAGTGCTGCCTCTGCCTTCTTAGAGTTTAAAGTCAGTCGTTCTGTGTTCAGGCTACAAGGGCACTGCCGCGCACTCAGAAGTCAGGAATCCCGTGGCCTGGTGGAGAGTGGGACATACGCTTTTAAATACGACGATGGACTTTAGCCCACCAGTTCCTCCGTCCATGGAATTCTCCAGGCGAGAATACAGGAGCAGCTTGCCACTCTCTTCTCCAGAGAAGTTGATTAGACATGGCTTAAACACCTGGCGTGTGTGTGTGTGTCCATGTGTGTAGACGTGTGTGGTCTATTCATCGGTCCCTCATAGTGCAGGACAGGTCTGCTCAGAGCTGCTGCATTACCCCAGGGTACAGTGCTTCCTTTTCATTCTTCAATCCTTCTCATGTTGGCCTCTTTCTCCTCCTCACAGTGGGCGCTTCTTGGCCACAAAGTATCTCCTGTAACCCAGCCTCATGCCTCATCCCAGGTGCATGCAGCACAGCATCCAGCCTGCATGGACTCAGCAGTCAGTGTTTTCTAAATTGAACTCTCTAGCATAGCATCAGTTCCCTGGTGGCTCAGGTGGTAAAGAATCTGCCTGCAATGAAGGAGACCAGGTTCAGTCTCTGGGTTGGGAAAATCCCCTGGAGAAGAGACTAGCAACTCACTCTAGTACTCTTGCCTGGAGCATCCCATGGACAGAGGAGCCTGGTGGGCTACAGTCCATGCGGTCGCAAAGAGTCTGACATGACTGAGCAACTAACTCACACTTTAAGTAGCAATAGATCAATATTTTCTTGTTTCTATTGACATGTTTGAAGAAAGAATTGTGTTTTCCCTTAGAAATGTTAGTATCATGAAAAACATTTTCTGTGTTCTGGAAAGGAGGTGCAGAAATGAATTTTTTTTTCTTGGTAACTCCTGGGGGAAATTACTTTTAAAAGACCCAAACATTATTTTCAGACGTTCAATGTGTCAAGATTAAAACAGTTTGGCAAGGTGATTATGAATACGATTAAATCTGGCATCTAGCCTAGGAGAAAGACTTCACTTGATAGAAGACTTCCATTTATTTCTGTCTGGAGAGTGTTCAGCAGCTCGGGAAACAGAAACTGCTGTGTGTCATGTCCTAAAAGTGCTGCCTCTGCCTTCTTAGAGTTTAAAGTCAGTCGTTCTGTGTTCAGGCTACAAGGGCACTGCCGCGCACTCAGAAGTCAGGAATCCCGTGGCCTGGTGGAGAGTGGGACATACGCTTTTAAATACGACGATGGACTTTAGCCCACCAGTTCCTCCGTCCATGGAATTCTCCAGGCGAGAATACAGGAGCAGCTTGCCACTCTCTTCTCCAGAGAAGTTGATTAGACATGGCTTAAACACCTGGCGTGTGTGTGTGTGTCCATGTGTGTAGACGTGTGTGGTCTATTCATCGGTCCCTCATAGTGCAGGACAGGTCTGCTCAGAGCTGCTGCATTACCCCAGGGTACAGTGCTTCCTTTTCATTCTTCAATCCTTCTCATGTTGGCCTCTTTCTCCTCCTCACAGTGGGCGCTTCTTGGCCACAAAGTATCTCCTGTAACCCAGCCTCATGCCTCATCCCAGGTGCATGCAGCACAGCATCCAGCCTGCATGGACTCAGCAGTCAGTGTTTTCTAAATTGAACTCTCTAGCATAGCATCAGTTCCCTGGTGGCTCAGGTGGTAAAGAATCTGCCTGCAATGAAGGAGACCAGGTTCAGTCTCTGGGTTGGGAAAATCCCCTGGAGAAGAGACTAGCAACTCACTCTAGTACTCTTGCCTGGAGCATCCCATGGACAGAGGAGCCTGGTGGGCTACAGTCCATGCGGTCGCAAAGAGTCTGACATGACTGAGCAACTAACTCACACTTTAAGTAGCAATAGATCAATATTTTCTTGTTTCTATTGACATGTTTGAAGAAAGAATTGTGTTTTCCCTTAGAAATGTTAGTATCATGAAAAACATTTTCTGTGTTCTGGAAAGGAGGTGCAGAAATGAATTTTTTTTTCTTGGTAACTCCTGGGGGAAATTACTTTTAAAAGACCCAAACATTATTTTCAGACGTTCAATGTGTCAAGATTGAAAAATGCTTTTGGAGGAACAGTGCTCGGTTTTTGTTTCCCTTGCATTATTTTGTAGCTAATGGCTGCTGTTCTAGAAGCAAGGTGCCAGATTAGGCATATGCCCTGTAACTGGCTCCTTCATTTCACACCCAGCTAGTCCTTTCCCTTCTCAGTTTCTTGCATTAGTTTCTGCTTTATATATATATATATTTGATCATCTCCATCAGCCGATGTCTAACTAAACTCTGATCACCTTTCTGGTCCTGTTCATTTTTCAGGCTACAATATGCTAACGATTTCTTTCTGCCAGTCAGTTGGCACTGAAATCGCCATCTGCTTATCTTTTGTCTCTTGCAGCCGCACGCTTGTATTGCTTGTAGATCTGTGTCGAGATTTTTAATTGGCCTTGAAATGGCCCATTAATCATTCACTCCATTTATAAAAGAGGCTTCTTTTATTTGACTGGTGCATAGATTAAATAGTTTAAGATGGGCCCTTTCTGTGGCATCCTAACAGATGTTCTCTCAATTTTATTCAGTTCTTTTAATGTCCTTTTAAGCCAAGATCACAATTTTCCAAAGATACATCATTTCCTTCCCTAGACTGGCTGAGTAAGTGATTTAAAAAAAAAGGAGCTTCAGAGAGAGGTGTGAGTCTGGTATGGGCACTTGGGTGAACAAGCCTAAAGTCATCAACAATGCACATAGTAAAAATGCTCTTCTTTGCGAAGCATCGTGGCCATGGATTTTGTAAAATCCAGCAGAGGAGTGAGTTTGAATAAAATAGCATTGGGGGTGGGACTCCTGACCACTGTCATGAGAGGGAAAGGCCCAGAAATGTCCACTCACCATTCCTGCACACAGCTGAGTGACTGAACACTTAGTATCAACTTGTGGAGAAATGACATCTTGACTCTCTTGAGACATCCAAGGTATGAAGTCATAACAGTATGTCTCTTTATTTATTTAGACTTCATTTGATGTCTTCCATAAACATTTTGCAGTTTTCAGCAAATCATTTCTGTCTATGCTTTGTTAGATCTATATAATACCTAAATATTTTAATGCTTTAAGCACTTGTAAGTGGGATTGTTTTAAAAATGCCCGTGTGGGGCTTCCCTGATGGTCCAGTGGGTAAGGACATCACCTTGCAGTGCAAGGCATGCCGGTTTGATCCCTGACCTGGGAAAATCCCACGTGCCGCGGAGCGGCTGGACTGATATGTCCAACTACTGAGCTGGAGCTCTGGAGCACATGAGTCCAGAGCCGATGCTCAGCAGCGAGAAGGGCCACTGCGATGGGAGGCCACATAGGCCAAAGAACAAAGATAAATAGATGAAAGACCAATAGAAGTGGCCAAAAAAAATGCCCGTGTCCATATGCTCACTGTTTGAATATACAAGTACAGTTGATTTTTCCTTTATGTTTATCTTTTATCCTGCCGTCTTGCTGAGCTTTGAAGTATTTTAGTCGGTTTCTTAGGATTTTCTACACAGACAATAAAATCACCTGCAAATAAATAGAGTCTTCTTGATAATAGTGCATAAACCTTCAGTTGGTAGATTTTATATTTGTGTATTTATTTCTTAGCTGAGTAGTAGATACATTGAAAGCAGTAGATACATTATTCTCCTGAAAGAATAATGCACTTTGCTAATGAATTTGTGTTTGCGTTCATGCGAAGTGCTGCTCGGTGTCTTCTTTTCCTGTTGGTTTTTGGTCCTGTCTTTATCTCCTCAGAAGAGTCAGGAACAGGTCTACCTCCTTCATTTTCTAGATAAGATTGTATGGAACTAGTGTTTGTTCTTTCTATTTGTTTACTTTTTAACTTTGTGATTTATATTGGAGTATAGTCAGTGAGCACTATTGTGATAGTTTCAGGTTGAATGAAAAGGGACTCAGCCATATATATATATATATCATTCATTTAAAATCATTGGATCAAATTCTCCAGTTAAAAGATTTTCCTGGAGATTTATTTTTGGGGAGTTTAAAAGATTATGCATGTGATTTCCTGAGTAGCGATAGGGCTGTTTCAGCTCTCTATTTCCTAATTAGGTGAGTCATGATAATTTGTGTTTTTGAGGAAATGAAGTAAGGTTAAATTTTTCCATCTTCAATTTTTTATGTTACCATGCACCTTTATTTCTGATATAAAAATGATGCTGAGAAAGAATAATGAAATCCTGTATCCACTACTCAACTAAGAAATAAATATACAAACATGGTTAAAGACTGCATTCTACTTGCTTTTCCTCTGCTCTCACCTCTACCCGTATTACCACTGCCTTGGCTTTGATGTGTATTATTGTCTCAGATGTCAAGGCGATTGAGGTTTTAAAAAACTTGCTATAGTTGGCCAATATGGTCCCCAGATTTATACTCCTTGACTTGGCTGGCATGTATTGTTAAAAATGATAATGACATGGTGTTATTTTGGGTTGTTTTCACAGCTCGCCCTATGTTTGCTCAACCCGAACAAAGATAAATAGATGAAAGACCAATAGAAGTGGCCAAAAAAAATGCCCGTGTCCATATGCTCACTGTTTGAATATACAAGTACAGTTGATTTTTCCTTTATGTTTATCTTTTATCCTGCCGTCTTGCTGAGCTTTGAAGTATTTTAGTCGGTTTCTTAGGATTTTCTACACAGACAATAAAATCACCTGCAAATAAATAGAGTCTTCTTGATAATAGTGCATAAACCTTCAGTTGGTAGATTTTATATTTGTGTATTTATTTCTTAGCTGAGTAGTAGATACATTGAAAGCAGTAGATACATTATTCTCCTGAAAGAATAATGCACTTTGCTAATGAATTTGTGTTTGCGTTCATGCGAAGTGCTGCTCGGTGTCTTCTTTTCCTGTTGGTTTTTGGTCCTGTCTTTATCTCCTCAGAAGAGTCAGGAACAGGTCTACCTCCTTCATTTTCTAGATAAGATTGTATGGAACTAGTGTTTGTTCTTTCTATTTGTTTACTTTTTAACTTTGTGATTTATATTGGAGTATAGTCAGTGAGCACTATTGTGATAGTTTCAGGTTGAATGAAAAGGGACTCAGCCATATATATATATATATCATTCATTTAAAATCATTGGATCAAATTCTCCAGTTAAAAGATTTTCCTGGAGATTTATTTTTGGGGAGTTTAAAAGATTATGCATGTGATTTCCTGAGTAGCGATAGGGCTGTTTCAGCTCTCTATTTCCTAATTAGGTGAGTCATGATAATTTGTGTTTTTGAGGAAATGAAGTAAGGTTAAATTTTTCCATCTTCAATTTTTTATGTTACCATGCACCTTTATTTCTGATATAAAAATGATGCTGAGAAAGAATAATGAAATCCTGTATCCACTACTCAACTAAGAAATAAATATACAAACATGGTTAAAGACTGCATTCTACTTGCTTTTCCTCTGCTCTCACCTCTACCCGTATTACCACTGCCTTGGCTTTGATGTGTATTATTGTCTCAGATGTCAAGGCGATTGAGGTTTTAAAAAACTTGCTATAGTTGGCCAATATGGTCCCCAGATTTATACTCCTTGACTTGGCTGGCATGTATTGTTAAAAATGATAATGACATGGTGTTATTTTGGGTTGTTTTCACAGCTCGCCCTATGTTTGCTCAACCACAGAGTGACATGTCATGTCAGGCGCAGGAAGAACCCCAGCCACCGTCGCATGGAATAAGGTACGGTCTTAGCTAAAAGTCCCGGGGTGTTAGAACACTGGCGGATGGGTGACCGCTGTAGTGAGTAAGGGGTCTTAGGCTGGTTTCTTGCCGGTGTGGTTTTTTTCTAGCAAGTAATACTTTCTACGCTGAATAGACCTGGTGCCTTCTTCTCTTATTTTTAAGTGACTGTATCGGATTTTGTCTCGGGGCTTTGATAAAGTTTATTCCTTCTCATTTGCTCAGTGATGAAAGCTTCATAAGCGGAACTAAATTCCTTCACGGAAAAATTGCTTTTGTCATGTATAAATTAAGAGTTTCAGTGACTGGCAAGAGACAGTTTTGAATTAATAACCCAGAAGTGCTTTGAAAGTAGGTCATGAGCTGAAACAAGAAAGAATGAAAATCTTGGTACTGAAACAACGTGACATGAAAAACAGAACTTCACGGGTTCAAACCTCAACTGACCTTCAAGATACAGTAGCTCCTTACTATAGTTCTTCAAGATGCCCTGGAGAAGGAAATGGCAACCACTCCAGTATTCTTGCCTGGAGAGTCCCATGGACAGAGGAGCCTGGCAGGCTGCAGCCCACGGGTCACAAGTCAGACATGACTGAGCCGGTACGCCACCACTGCTGAATTTCTTGCTTCCTTCGGGTGATCTTGTTCCAGGGTAACCGCTGTTTCCATTTTAAGTTTTTCATCAAAATGAAATGATTGGCCTCGAATTCTGGTTTTCCTAAAATATACACGAACCTCCTGCATATGTTTGAATGGCAGCTTTTATGAAAGTTTTGACCAAATAAGAATAAGAATCTGTGACGGTCCAGACCACTTGGCTCATTACTACAGCTGGCACGCAGCTGTACAAAACTTGTCAGTACACAGAAATATGGCGTAGAAGGCAAATCCGAAATGTGAAAATACTTTTGATGTTTTTAGGTTGGTGGATTTGCGAGCATTTTTCTCCTTTTCAAATTTTACCTTTATTGCCATCAAAAATTCCTTAGAAGTAAGCAGGGTGTGAACAAACTGTATTTACCGTCACTGAAATGTAACTTTAATCACCGTATTGAATAATTCCATGGGTGAACTTTGCATGTTGTATTTATTTTGATTAGAGACACCACACTTCCTGGAAAACACCCCCTTCTCTCTTTCTCCCTCCCTCCCCTTTTCTCCACTGGAGTCATACAGCTCCTTATTCAGTGCCTGACTCACAGTGGGCACTCAGTGGGTATTTATTGAACAGATGACCTTAGGTCAATAAAACATTCTGTAGGGAGTTGCCTTTCTTTCCGGGACGGTTCTGTTTCTCCCTCAGGTGGGTTCCATCCCTGGGGATGGTGAGTTCCAGGTCCTTGGTGGTGGAGGCTGAGCCCCGTGACCTAAGCACAGTGGGAATCTGTGACCTGGGTCCCTTTGACCTGGCTGTGGTCAATGCTTCTTGCTGTCACTGGGAAGTGCTTAAGCTCCTCACACACAAGAGTGAGTGTCCTTGGACAGCTTTTGCTCCGAGTCCTAATGACTCACCTCACTGCCCTCCTTCCCTTATACATTAATAGTGGATCAGAACTATTTTAATGTTTTAAATCTAAGCTCTTTTGTGTAAACTACACTAACTGGGCATCAAATAGCAAAAATCATAATGGCAGTGAAAAACAGCGAAAGTGGAAATTTGCAAATGTGTATCATAGTTTCCCGGGAATGAAAATGATAGAATGTAAAGTGTATTCATAGCCAAAATATGTGCAACCAGAGATTTAAGGATGAATGGCATTCAGCATACATGAGTTACGCTGGCCTGGTGTATTTAATCCCACAGTAGAGTTGTAAATCAGTCGTCAGGCTTTGAGGTAAGATTTGCTTCTATGAGAACGATTGTCTCAGTCTCTGGAAGCATTTACACAGGGCCAACGTCCCTGGCATCATTTCACATCTGATCATCGTCCTGGTGATAGAGTTGTAAACCTCTGTGAGTTGACTGTGGTGACTGTTTTTAAAAGACTGTCCTAGATTTATACAAAATAAAATCCCTTCTCTCAATGAATCAGCTCATCCTGGAGGTAAGCGAGTCCCTTCGCAGGTGGACTCCGAGAGACGGAGCCCAGCCTCAGCCATCTCCGAGGAACGCAGAGAGGCTGGGGTGCCAGAATGCCAGGTCCCCCCGTGGGCGTGTCTGCACACGCAAGCTGCCCCCAGAGCTGCTCTTTTTGGAGCAAAGTTTAGGAGTTTTTGCTTCATTGATGATCATCGTTGAAGTGGATGAGCTCAGCTACAAAGCATACGGAGTGCTCTTCAAGGCTTTGCCTGGTTTTGGTTTCCTTAGAAACGGGCAGATTTCTTAAATAGGGTTTTACATATTTATTTTTCCCTTTTCGTTTCCGCAGATTTTATGGGTTTGTATAACAATGGCTTTCTTTACTCAGAGTGCACCCTTAAAGATGCTGCTGGGGCTTCCCTGGTGGTCCAGTGGGTAAGGACACCGCCTTGCAGTGCAAGGGGCGCCGGTTCGATCTCTGGCCTGGGAAGATCCCACGTGCCGCGGAGCGGCTGGACTGATATGTCCAACTACCAAGCTGGAGCTCTGGAGCGCATGCGCCCAGAACCGGCACTCTGTGAAAACAGAGGCCACCGCAATCGGAGGCCCACAAGAGCCAAAGAACAAAAAAGACAGATGAAAAAATAGACAAATGAAAGACCAATAGAAGTGGCCTGCCCACCCCCTCCCTCCCCAACCCCCCCCCAAAATAAAATAAAAGGTATTTCTAAGGATGCTTTAAAAAAAAAAAAAAGATGCTGCTGATTTGCTATCATATAGAAAGTCATAGATCAGTAGGTTCATGTCCTTCCCCTGGCAAAAGCTTCTGGGATATCAAACTTGTGAAATTCCATTTCTTTGGATATTTTATATAAACAGTATATTTTCATTAATGTCACTAATGCCATTTTTACATACTTATAATACTGTATAGTGAAAATGAGTTCTCTTTAGAACATTATTATTTGAATTATAACTGTGTAGCTAGTAACCAGTCATGTATTATTCTAATAGAATCAGACATTCTTTATCACATAGTAAATATTCATGTTACAAAAACCTAGCCTTAGTCTGTTCTTCTCTATGAGTTCATGTGTTTTCTGATTTAAAATCTTTGGGTACTATTCTGAGACAGCCACATGTTTTCAAAACTTTGAGCATTAAATTTCAGGATCAGTAAGTTGCATTTTCAGATTTTGGATAGTTCAAACATGATAAAGAAAAAAATCATCAAAATAAAGAGCGTCTCTCAAATATCAAAACCGAAAAGGAAGGGGCTGCTGTCTGCCCTTTCCCAGTCTCTGGAGAAGCAGGCGCGTCTGTGAGGCAATGGCCGCTGCGTGTCCAGCGATGCAGAGCCGTGAGGGAGGCCGCCGCGCTGCTCTTCCAGGGCAGTCACGTGGCAGACGCACTCGCTGTGTCAGTCTGTGTGCTTGGAGGTGCTCACACCTGGTTTCCTGGGACAGCCCTAGTGCCAGGGGCTGTCCCTGAGGTTCTTTGTTGGGAGAAGGAATGCGAAAAGGCCTGGTTTCTGTAGGGCAGAGAGGGGGATGAAGAGCACTCACTCCCCGGCAGCTGGGGCACTGAGGTCTTGGGCACAGGTGTCACCGCCCCTCCTCCCCAGGTCTCTCCCCTGTCCCCGGAGCCAGGCCTTCAAGGCAGCAGGTACAGGGTGCTTGCCCGTCCTCCCGCCAAAAGCTCCCTTTTCCTGAAGCCTTGACGTCATCCTCCGTGAAGGTGATGGGGGCTCACAGACACGCTGGTGGTGTTGAAAACTGATGTCCATCGACTTTATTTTTTATATGTAAATATAATTACTTTACAATGTTGTGTTAGTTTCTACTGTACAGCGAAGTGAATCAATTTTACCCATATATCCACTCTTTTTTAGATTCTTCTCCCATGGAGACTGTTACAGGGCATTGAATAGAGTTCCTTGTGCTGTAAATTGACCTTTCAGGTGGACTTTTTTCATTTTATTTTATTGGAGGACAACTGCTTTACAATGTTGTGTTGATTTCTGCTGTACAACAAAGTGAGTCAGTTACACCTATACATATATCACCTCCCTTGGGAGCTTCCCTTCCCTGCCTGCCATTCCACTCTCTAGGTCATCACAGAGCATGGAGCTGAGCTGAGCTCCCTGGGCTGGACAGCACCTCCCACTAACTGTCTGTTTTACGCATGGTTATATATATATATATGTCAATGCTGCGATCTCAATTTGTCCCAACCTGCCCGTCCCCCATGGTGTCCACACATCTGCTCTCGGTGCCTGCCATCTGATTCCTGCCCTGCAGACAGGTTCATCTATACTAGTGTATTTGTGGGTTTGTTCTGTAACCTAACTGACGGCTTTCCCCCTTTTCTGTTAATGCCAAGACTTAACAAAAGACAACGATCTAGTTCCTCCTCCACCTCTGCAAAAATGTGTGTGAAAAGATGGAGACCATGCTCAGAACTCCTGATTGTCTTCTACCATATGTCATTAATTGGGAAAGTTTTTGAGACAGATACGATATTAATAGTATTGTTTTATTCTAATGTGCCCAATAAACTGAACTTGTTTTGCATAATACAGTGCTGTTCTGAAGAATTCTCTTTGCATTTGTACCAAAACAAATAAAACAATACTGAAACCAAATGAAGAATAGAAAGGTTACTTTATTTTACCCTAAAACTAGAAAACTTAAAAATTCATAGTCAAAATAACATAATAGTGAGAGTTCATATTAAGAATGTTTGTTATACTTTTAATCTTCTCAAAAAATGAACTAAAATATGGGTATGCTTAATTAGTTTTCATATTTGAGCTTCAAATATTTATTCATGATATTTTTATTTAATATTTTTTCTTTAAGGCTAATCTTCTTAAACCATCATCTTGAGAATTTTTAATATATCAAAAGTGATCAACTCCAAGTGAAAAGTGGCCTTTGTCTATAATATTGAACTTGACAGAATTCTCATGTCAAAGAGCTATAGAAGCAGTGAGAATTATTTTTCACTGAAGTATCACTGAGAGTTCAATTCTTGCTTTAAGAAATATCTATAAGACTGCAAGAATATTTACTTTGTTTTAATGTTTACCATTAAAGCAAGGTGGCTGAAGAGATAGGCATATCGTACCTTCCCCAGTATGACAAATAGCTAATGTGCTCGAATCCTATTTGAATCAGGGTTGTAAAAAGAGGAAGTATTTTACGTAGCTTTACCAGATCCTGGAACACTTTAATTCCCTAAATAATGCTTGGTGGAAGCTTTACTTCAGGATAATGACCCCCTTGTCCTCAGGAGGCAGTATCACGTGGATGTTGTATAACATTGTGATTGTCTTAGAAGTTTTTACAGCAGCATTTGTAGCACATGGCTCTTAACTCCAACGTCGGTTTGATATTTTCCATTGTGCAATCAACTTTGAGAGTCATGCAGGACACTCGAGCTGGGGCTGACAATGCTGATTCGTCTGCTTGATGCTGATCAGTAGATGGACAGCACAGTTAGTGCCACATGAAGGCATTTGTTTTCACAGTAAGAATTGTCTTGACTTAAACCTTGGCTTCCTGTCAGTTCTCCTGACTTTATGTGATCTCCATAAGTCACCAGGGATGGGGAAGGTTGTGGGGTGCTTCCGGTCCATTGGGTGCAGTGGTCAGCCTCAGAGAGAAGGAAACATTCCCCAGCAATGTTCTGAAGAATTCTCTTTGCATTTGTACCAAAACAAATAAAACAATACTGAAACCAAATGAAGAATAGAAAGGTTACTTTATTTTACCCTAAAACTAGAAAACTTAAAAATTCATAGTCAAAATAACATAATAGTGAGAGTTCATATTAAGAATGTTTGTTATACTTTTAATCTTCTCAAAAAATGAACTAAAATATGGGTATGCTTAATTAGTTTTCATATTTGAGCTTCAAATATTTATTCATGATATTTTTATTTAATATTTTTTCTTTAAGGCTAATCTTCTTAAACCATCATCTTGAGAATTTTTAATATATCAAAAGTGATCAACTCCAAGTGAAAAGTGGCCTTTGTCTATAATATTGAACTTGACAGAATTCTCATGTCAAAGAGCTATAGAAGCAGTGAGAATTATTTTTCACTGAAGTATCACTGAGAGTTCAATTCTTGCTTTAAGAAATATCTATAAGACTGCAAGAATATTTACTTTGTTTTAATGTTTACCATTAAAGCAAGGTGGCTGAAGAGATAGGCATATCGTACCTTCCCCAGTATGACAAATAGCTAATGTGCTCGAATCCTATTTGAATCAGGGTTGTAAAAAGAGGAAGTATTTTACGTAGCTTTACCAGATCCTGGAACACTTTAATTCCCTAAATAATGCTTGGTGGAAGCTTTACTTCAGGATAATGACCCCCTTGTCCTCAGGAGGCAGTATCACGTGGATGTTGTATAACATTGTGATTGTCTTAGAAGTTTTTACAGCAGCATTTGTAGCACATGGCTCTTAACTCCAACGTCGGTTTGATATTTTCCATTGTGCAATCAACTTTGAGAGTCATGCAGGACACTCGAGCTGGGGCTGACAATGCTGATTCGTCTGCTTGATGCTGATCAGTAGATGGACAGCACAGTTAGTGCCACATGAAGGCATTTGTTTTCACAGTAAGAATTGTCTTGACTTAAACCTTGGCTTCCTGTCAGTTCTCCTGACTTTATGTGATCTCCATAAGTCACCAGGGATGGGGAAGGTTGTGGGGTGCTTCCGGTCCATGTGCAGGTACCATCCTGGGCTCGGGGCCCTAGCAGTTGGGTCAGCCTCAGAGAGAAGGAAACATTCCCCAGAATCTAAGTGGCACTAGTTTATGTCTCAGGTCTGCTCTGACAGTCCCACCCCAGGGAGTGGGCTCTGTGGTGCCAGCCTCCAGCCACACAGTGCCAGACACAGCAGTCCTGCCCATCCTGTGGGTTGAGCACACCTGGTGGTGCTCAGGTGAGCCTCCGTCTTCAGGGAGGCACTGTTTTATTATAATTGGCACATGCACATCTTGAGATAAGTGAAGCTGTTGGGTTCCACAAACACCCCAGCTGTCCTGATGGAGGCAAATGGGACGCTTTGTAACATCAGGAGGTATTTAAGAGAATATGATCACCGTCTTCACAACTGAATAGCACTCAGACCTAGGTTTCACAGAGCTCGGTCCAGAAAGAAACCTCTTGCATTGCCCTCTTCTGTTCTGCTTCTCCCCAGCAGCATGGCATGGTGGTCTGGGACGCGTGGTACACAAGTTTAAATTCTTACCAGATTCCTCACCTCAGCACCATCTTGGGCAGGTGACTGGACACCTCCATACCTCAGATTCTTGCCTGTCAACGTGGGGTATCATAGGGTCTACTCCCTAGCCAGGAGGATTGAACCAGTTACTACAGCATGCTTCCACAGGGTCTGGCAGGTAGAAACGGCTTTATTGATTGAATTGTGGACGTCGTTACTGCTGGTCTGTGACCTGCAGTTACTGTGATTGCAGACACAGAGGGCTTGACCTGTCTTCATCAACCAAAATCTCAAAGACGGTGTCACCTTCTCAGTGATTGTTTTATTCTCTTGACTAATTTGTTAAGTTCTCTGTGTATAAGTCGGTTTGATATTTTCCATTGTGCAATCAACTTTGAGAGTCATGCAGGACACTCGAGCTGGGGCTGACAATGCTGATTCGTCTGCTTGATGCTGATCAGTAGATGGACAGCACAGTTAGTGCCACATGAAGGCATTTGTTTTCACAGTAAGAATTGTCTTGACTTAAACCTTGGCTTCCTGTCAGTTCTCCTGACTTTATGTGATCTCCATAAGTCACCAGGGATGGGGAAGGTTGTGGGGTGCTTCCGGTCCATGTGCAGGTACCATCCTGGGCTCGGGGCCCTAGCAGTTGGGTCAGCCTCAGAGAGAAGGAAACATTCCCCAGAATCTAAGTGGCACTAGTTTATGTCTCAGGTCTGCTCTGACAGTCCCACCCCAGGGAGTGGGCTCTGTGGTGCCAGCCTCCAGCCACACAGTGCCAGACACAGCAGTCCTGCCCATCCTGTGGGTTGAGCACACCTGGTGGTGCTCAGGTGAGCCTCCGTCTTCAGGGAGGCACTGTTTTATTATAATTGGCACATGCACATCTTGAGATAAGTGAAGCTGTTGGGTTCCACAAACACCCCAGCTGTCCTGATGGAGGCAAATGGGACGCTTTGTAACATCAGGAGGTATTTAAGAGAATATGATCACCGTCTTCACAACTGAATAGCACTCAGACCTAGGTTTCACAGAGCTCGGTCCAGAAAGAAACCTCTTGCATTGCCCTCTTCTGTTCTGCTTCTCCCCAGCAGCATGGCATGGTGGTCTGGGACGCGTGGTACACAAGTTTAAATTCTTACCAGATTCCTCACCTCAGCACCATCTTGGGCAGGTGACTGGACACCTCCATACCTCAGATTCTTGCCTGTCAACGTGGGGTATCATAGGGTCTACTCCTAGCCAGGAGGATTGAACCAGTTACTACAGCATGCTTCCACAGGGTCTGGCAGGTAGAAACGGCTTTATTGATTGAATTGTGGACGTCGTTACTGCTGGTCTGTGACCTGCAGTTACTGTGATTGCAGACACAGAGGGCTTGACCTGTCTTCATCAACCAAAATCTCAAAGACGGTGTCACCTTCTCAGTGATTGTTTTATTCTCTTGACTAATTTGTTAAGTTCTCTGTGTATAAGCCCGTCTTGTGTGCCAGTCAGAGGGCTTGGTACTTGAGGTTCCAACATGAATAGGCATCATCTCACCCCTAACACAGTCTTTCTTTAGTAGAGGAGACGGTGTGGCCTCATTGCAGCTGTCACAGAAAACAGTGGCTTCTCAGAGCTCCCGGTGGGGAAGTCAGGGAGCAAAACTCCTAATTTATCCCTCCCCTATTTCCCCTTTGGTAGTTTTTAATCTTTAAAGATTATCCTTTGGTAATCACTGGAAGGCTTGAAAAATAATCTTATTTCTTTTGTCAAAAGAATTTTTTTTTTAAAGAGTTGTTTCCATTCACGACCTTATGAAAATTATTTCCTTTTTATAGTATTATCTTTGCTTTAAAAACTCATACTGTTTCTTTTTATTCTTTGCAAAACATAATGAGCAGAATGTGAAGATTAATTATCCATTGAGTGGTAAGCCTAAATTCTCAGAGAGAGCCCATTTTAAAAGCTGGTTTTGAACCTTGTTTTTTAAAATGTCATGTGCCTGTGTTTTGTGGATGTGGTTACTGTTCTGGAGTAAATGCAGGGTCACTTGTCACCTGTCATCACAGGGACGTGGGGCTGCCTTGGCTATTATATGGACCAGCTTATACTTGACCAATTAGGTGACACTCAGTCCATGTACGCATGTACTGCTGCTTCCTTTGATGGTATTTCTTTTTTTTTTTTTTTCTGGGGAGGGATGCAGCGTGCTGCATCAGGCTCCCCTGACAGTATTCTTTTTTAAAAGGGTCAGGGATCAATTGGGATTGCCATATACCAACTATATAAAATAGCTAAATAATAGGGACCTCCTGGAAAGCACAGGGGACTACACTGAGTCCTCTGTAGTCACCTGTATGGAAAAAGAATCTAAAAAAGAGTAGATATATTGATATGTATGTGTACAACTGGTTCACTTTGCTGTATACCTGAAACTAACATATTATAAATCAACTATATACCAATAAAATTTTTAAAAAATAAAAACTAAAAAAATACTCCTCCCTCCCCCACAAAAACCCAGAGTCATTGAATTTCTTGCCTCTGTCCACTCTTGGGTGCCACTCGGTCAAGCTCTCAGTGACCTTCTCAGCTCTCTGTCCCTCTTCCCTGCCGTCCAGAGACATTCACTCTTCTTACACTTGACCTTCCTTCTCCAGAATTTCTGACTCTTCTATTGTTTATTGACTTGCACATTCAGTCGCCACCTTCCAGGATCTTTCATAACATTGTCTGTTCATTTTTACTGAATGGTTAGTACGTATAGCAGCAGCTTCACTTTCTGTAAAACAGTGCTTCTTAACCATTTTGTGTAAGACCATTCTATAAATCTGATAGAAGCTATGAACCTTCTTTTTCAGGGAAAAAATAAAACTACACTCCCAAGTTCCACGTGCACTTTTAGAGGACTCAGAGATTCCTGGAAGCCGCACTGATATTCACAAGTATTGAGTAGCACCCCTTCCTCCTGGGGACTTCCCTGGTGGCTCAGCAGTAAAGAACCTGCCTAAAATGCAGGAGACACAGACTTGATTTCTGGAGAAAGAAATGGCTACCCACTCCAGTATGCTAGCCTGGGGAATGGTCAGTGGGCTATGTAAAGTGGGTGCTCCCTCCTTGTCTCTCCAGGGAACCACACTCAGCAAGAGCCGTCCCTGAAGGTGAAACTACCACTGTCTGTCCTTGTCCCTGTTGCCTATATGGACCAGCTTATACTTGACCAATTAGGTGACACTCAGTCCATGTACGCATGTACTGCTGCTTCCTTTGATGGTATTTCTTTTTTTTTTTTTTTCTGGGGAGGGATGCAGCGTGCTGCATCAGGCTCCCCTGACAGTATTCTTTTTTAAAAGGGTCAGGGATCAATTGGGATTGCCATATACCAACTATATAAAATAGCTAAATAATAGGGACCTCCTGGAAAGCACAGGGGACTACACTGAGTCCTCTGTAGTCACCTGTATGGAAAAAGAATCTAAAAAAGAGTAGATATATTGATATGTATGTGTACAACTGGTTCACTTTGCTGTATACCTGAAACTAACATATTATAAATCAACTATATACCAATAAAATTTTTAAAAAATAAAAACTAAAAAAATACTCCTCCCTCCCCCACAAAAACCCAGAGTCATTGAATTTCTTGCCTCTGTCCACTCTTGGGTGCCACTCGGTCAAGCTCTCAGTGACCTTCTCAGCTCTCTGTCCCTCTTCCCTGCCGTCCAGAGACATTCACTCTTCTTACACTTGACCTTCCTTCTCCAGAATTTCTGACTCTTCTATTGTTTATTGACTTGCACATTCAGTCGCCACCTTCCAGGATCTTTCATAACATTGTCTGTTCATTTTTACTGAATGGTTAGTACGTATAGCAGCAGCTTCACTTTCTGTAAAACAGTGCTTCTTAACCATTTTGTGTAAGACCATTCTATAAATCTGATAGAAGCTATGAACCTTCTTTTTCAGGGAAAAAATAAAACTACACTCCCAAGTTCCACGTGCACTTTTAGAGGACTCAGAGATTCCTGGAAGCCGCACTGATATTCACAAGTATTGAGTAGCACCCCTTCCTCCTGGGGACTTCCCTGGTGGCTCAGCAGTAAAGAACCTGCCTAAAATGCAGGAGACACAGACTTGATTTCTGGAGAAAGAAATGGCTACCCACTCCAGTATGCTAGCCTGGGGAATGGTCAGTGGGCTATGTAAAGTGGGTGCTCCCTCCTTGTCTCTCCAGGGAACCACACTCAGCCGAAGAGCCGTCCCTGAAGGTGAAACTACCACTGTCTGTCCTTGTCCCTGTTGCCTTGGGAGGGAGGGGCTTTGTCCCTTTCTCACAGGAGACTGGAGTCTCTCAGTACAGCCGGGCCTCAGAGGCCCAGCGTTTCTGTCTCTGCAGCTCTGTGTTTAGGGTCATTCTTCTCTCCCCTCTGCTCTCCCTTCTCCTGTTCTGTCCATGGTGCCCTGGGGACAGCGCTTCCTAACCTCAGGTTCACGTGGGATTTTCCACAGCACCAGAGCCCCCAGCATCAGGTTTTGTGAAGAACCATTCTGTAAGCCTTCCGTCTTGTGTAATTATGCCCAGGTGTATTATCTGATTGTCAAGGCCTTGTTCAGGGCCTCCCCTTTCCTGGCCGTCCCATCCTGTCCCTGTACTTAAGAGAAGCTGTACTTAGTGACGAGGGTCTGAGAATATGTCCCCTGTAGCTGGGGATCCGTTGTCTAGTTTTCCTTTGATTCTCCAGGCTCAGCACGGGACCCCAGTGTGTGGCCTACCCAGGTGACTGTTCAGTCTCGAGAGCCCTGCAGGTCATATGATTCTCAGAGTGAAACCCTGACCAGTTTTCTTAGGTGAAAACTGCATGTTCATTCTGATCCATGCCAGTTTATTTTTTATCAACGATTTAACAGGTTCAATCAACTATGATGGCTTAATTAATTCTGTATGAAAATAAATGAAAAATGACGATAGAGAAACCCGTGTTCGTGTTTGATTCCTGCATTATCCTAACCCCGGTTTCTGAAAAGTAAAACTCATTCCATCAGCTCTTCAGCCCTGCGGGGAGGGAGACACATGGCTGAGCAAATAAAAAGTGACAAGAGGCCAATTAGAATCTGGATGTCAGTCAGTTATCCTCAAGGTCCCGCCTCAGAAGGCAGAGACAGCATGCAGAATAAGGTGCATTTCAAATGCTCGACATTTGAAAGCCTGACATTGAATTTAGGATCAGTTGTGTTGATTTTATAGTTTGGAGTCTTATTAGTTGTGTTTTAGAAATGAAATAAATAAATATATATATGTATTCAGAATCTACCTTTATTGCCACCTTTGACATTATTGGATTATTTTATAATTATAATAATTCAACCAAAGAAGTCTGTTTCAAAAAGAAACAAATGTTGATTCAGGCAGCTTTTATACTTTTTAGACAAGGACACAGTAAACTGGTGAGGAATTGACTGTATATTCTACTAACATATGATTAATACTAATACAGTATCAATATACTGTATATTCTACTAACATATGATTATACTGCAGTATAACTTCATTATTTCTGGTTATGTTCTATATGAAATCATAATAAATTCTTTTCACAAACTTAATAATGAACAAAATATATGCTTTATTCTTTAATTCTATTTTATCAAAAAGCTACACATATGAATACAATTTGATATATTTTGCTTAAGTTACCAATACCTAACTAGAGGCGAATGAAATTTTTAATCATTGTATGGTAAAAGTAGCATTCACTGCATTGCACATGTGTTCAGTGTTCAATTTGATGATTGAAATAGTCCGTATCCTGATATAACCATCACCCCGGGCTTCCCAGTTGGCTCAGTGGTAAAGAATCTGCTGGCAATGCGGGAGATGTAAGTTTGATCCTGGGTTAGGAAGGTACCCCGATTTGGATGATTATTTTATTGTTTATTATTCTTTTTATTATTGTGCATATTTATAGAGGGTTTTTTTTTTTTTTTCTGCATGTTCATTCTGATCCATGCCAGTTTATTTTTTATCAACGATTTAACAGGTTCAATCAACTATGATGGCTTAATTAATTCTGTATGAAAATAAATGAAAAATGACGATAGAGAAACCCGTGTTCGTGTTTGATTCCTGCATTATCCTAACCCCGGTTTCTGAAAAGTAAAACTCATTCCATCAGCTCTTCAGCCCTGCGGGGAGGGAGACACATGGCTGAGCAAATAAAAAGTGACAAGAGGCCAATTAGAATCTGGATGTCAGTCAGTTATCCTCAAGGTCCCGCCTCAGAAGGCAGAGACAGCATGCAGAATAAGGTGCATTTCAAATGCTCGACATTTGAAAGCCTGACATTGAATTTAGGATCAGTTGTGTTGATTTTATAGTTTGGAGTCTTATTAGTTGTGTTTTAGAAATGAAATAAATAAATATATATATGTATTCAGAATCTACCTTTATTGCCACCTTTGACATTATTGGATTATTTTATAATTATAATAATTCAACCAAAGAAGTCTGTTTCAAAAAGAAACAAATGTTGATTCAGGCAGCTTTTATACTTTTTAGACAAGGACACAGTAAACTGGTGAGGAATTGACTGTATATTCTACTAACATATGATTAATACTAATACAGTATCAATATACTGTATATTCTACTAACATATGATTATACTGCAGTATAACTTCATTATTTCTGGTTATGTTCTATATGAAATCATAATAAATTCTTTTCACAAACTTAATAATGAACAAAATATATGCTTTATTCTTTAATTCTATTTTATCAAAAAGCTACACATATGAATACAATTTGATATATTTTGCTTAAGTTACCAATACCTAACTAGAGGCGAATGAAATTTTTAATCATTGTATGGTAAAAGTAGCATTCACTGCATTGCACATGTGTTCAGTGTTCAATTTGATGATTGAAATAGTCCGTATCCTGATATAACCATCACCCCGGGCTTCCCAGTTGGCTCAGTGGTAAAGAATCTGCTGGCAATGCGGGAGATGTAAGTTTGATCCTGGGTTAGGAAGGTACCCCGATTTGGATGATTATTTTATTGTTTATTATTCTTTTTATTATTGTGCATATTTATAGAGTTCTTAATTATTTTTTTTTTATTAATTTTTTGGGTGCATCAGATCTTAGCCGTGGCATGCGGGTTTCTCTCTAGTCATGGCACGTGGGCTCAGTTGCCCCATAGCATGTGGGATGTTAGTTCCCCAACCAGGGATTGAACCTGTGTCCTCTTCATTGGAAGGTAGGTTCTCAACCACTGGACCACCAGGGAAACCCCTAGAGTTATTAATTCTCTACCTTGCTTGTGAAAATTGAATGACTGTTAATTTTTTAGTTCTCTATAAAATGTCATGTGAAGTATTTTAGATTATTTTCTTTCTGTAATGTAGAAAAAAATGTTTCTCCTCCTATAAAAGCAAAAAGTGGATAAGATTGTAAGGAAAAAAGTGACAATTTATTCTCCCAACTTGCTTAATTTTCTGTGCCTTTTCAGTTACGGAGATAATGCATCTTAAAGATAGAGCTTTGTAACTGTCCAAAATGCAGGATATTTTAATTGTAGAAGAATTTTAAAAGAAACATTACAGAGTCATTAAAATATTTAAGAAAGCATTTAGAGTGTTAAGGTAAGTGTTTAGTGAAAAGTACTTTGGGGAATATTTCCTTCAGAGGAAGAGACTAACTTTTCTTTCTGGTGTTTTAGTGTCTCTCAGTTAACCATAGGTGTTTCTTGGTGGCTCAGTGGTAAAGAATCTGCCAGTGCAGGAGATGTGGGTTTGATCCCTGGGTCAGGAAGATCCCCTGGGGAAGAAAATAGCTACCCACTCCAGTATTCTTGCCTGGTGAATCCGTGGACAGAGGAGCCTGGCAGGCTACAGTCACTGGGGTTTGCACCTTAAAAACAAACTTAATAATGAACAAAATATATGCTTTATTCTTTAATTCTATTTTATCAAAAAGCTACACATATGAATACAATTTGATATATTTTGCTTAAGTTACCAATACCTAACTAGAGGCGAATGAAATTTTTAATCATTGTATGGTAAAAGTAGCATTCACTGCATTGCACATGTGTTCAGTGTTCAATTTGATGATTGAAATAGTCCGTATCCTGATATAACCATCACCCCGGGCTTCCCAGTTGGCTCAGTGGTAAAGAATCTGCTGGCAATGCGGGAGATGTAAGTTTGATCCTGGGTTAGGAAGGTACCCCGATTTGGATGATTATTTTATTGTTTATTATTCTTTTTATTATTGTGCATATTTATAGAGTTCTTAATTATTTTTTTTTTATTAATTTTTTGGGTGCATCAGATCTTAGCCGTGGCATGCGGGTTTCTCTCTAGTCATGGCACGTGGGCTCAGTTGCCCCATAGCATGTGGGATGTTAGTTCCCCAACCAGGGATTGAACCTGTGTCCTCTTCATTGGAAGGTAGGTTCTCAACCACTGGACCACCAGGGAAACCCCTAGAGTTATTAATTCTCTACCTTGCTTGTGAAAATTGAATGACTGTTAATTTTTTAGTTCTCTATAAAATGTCATGTGAAGTATTTTAGATTATTTTCTTTCTGTAATGTAGAAAAAAATGTTTCTCCTCCTATAAAAGCAAAAAGTGGATAAGATTGTAAGGAAAAAAGTGACAATTTATTCTCCCAACTTGCTTAATTTTCTGTGCCTTTTCAGTTACGGAGATAATGCATCTTAAAGATAGAGCTTTGTAACTGTCCAAAATGCAGGATATTTTAATTGTAGAAGAATTTTAAAAGAAACATTACAGAGTCATTAAAATATTTAAGAAAGCATTTAGAGTGTTAAGGTAAGTGTTTAGTGAAAAGTACTTTGGGGAATATTTCCTTCAGAGGAAGAGACTAACTTTTCTTTCTGGTGTTTTAGTGTCTCTCAGTTAACCATAGGTGTTTCTTGGTGGCTCAGTGGTAAAGAATCTGCCAGTGCAGGAGATGTGGGTTTGATCCCTGGGTCAGGAAGATCCCCTGGGGAAGAAAATAGCTACCCACTCCAGTATTCTTGCCTGGTGAATCCCGTGGACAGAGGAGCCTGGCAGGCTACAGTCACTGGGGTCACAAAGATTTTTCAGACACAACTGAACAACTAAATAACAAAAATTAACCCGAACATTACAGTGTATGCTCTTTTGATCTGACAGTCATACCAGGCATGCCGTCGCTCTGATGATGAGTACTAATGTGCGATTGGCTTTTCTCAAGCTGAAGCAGTTATTGGAAAGGAGACATCTCCCTCCTGTCCTTGTTGAGTCCTGGGGCTGAACTAATAATCCAGTTGAGCCAAGACAGGTTAACAGAGAAAAAAGAAACAAATTTTGATTCAGGCAGCCTTTATACTTTTTAGACAAAAACACTGTAAACTGGTGAGGAATTGTCAGGACAAAGAAACTTGGGTTTTGGTGCCCAATTAGGGAAGAACCTAAGCAGAATTCAGGCTTGGGGTGGTCAATTTAAGTCACAAGGCTTGTTTCTGGAGGCTTTTTCTCCCAATCTCCATCTCTGGTGATAAGGGCGACCTTCTGTCTCTGGCTGCAGGGAGAGAAACTTTAAAATGAGATGGAATTCTTGCTTCAGGGAGGTAGAAATGTGTTAGTCTTTTGTTAACTAACTTTAATTCAGAATAATCAATATTCCACACAGATATATTTGAGGGTGACCTATCCTAGGCCCTGATAAACTCCTCTTGAGGCTGAAGAAATTTGATTTTGTGTCAAATTCACGAGGGCTGTGCTTTTTAAAAATGATTCATATTTTTTTTCCCCCAAAGCTACTAAATGATCGTATTTGTACTAAACATTCAGAAGAGTCTCAGAAAGCTTTTGTCACAAAATGCCATTCCTCAATGTTTCTTCAATGTCAGTGGTAGAAGCTTTTGCTTCTTTTAAATCATAATTGTCATGTGATCAAAGTTAGGAGACCCCTGAAGACAGTTTCCACGCTTGCTCTGGGCAGGGCCCTCTAACTTGGTACTTGTTCCGGACGGTGCTGTGGTCAAGGGCCCCTGCAGCCTTCAGAAGGCAGGTACAGCCCTGAATAAAACCCCATACACGACCTTCTGTCCTCTCTGACTGGTCCAGCTGAATGAAAATTATTGTTATGATCCATCCTTTTCAAGCAGACATTAAGGCAAACGGTCCTTATGAAATTAGATATGGATCGACCTTGTTGTCTTTGGGGCATGAAATAGCTCATTTCAAGGTCTGCGAGTCTCTTCTCTCGATTCTTTGTGCATCAAAACAGCAACAGAAGTACCACTTTGAAACATGGCTAGACTTTGTTTCCTCTTATTATTATTCCATGTGAGTTTCTGTTTGGCAGCAATAAGAAGGTTAGAAGTTGAATGTCAGCACAGTTAAATGTCATGTGATCAAAGTTAGGAGACCCCTGAAGACAGTTTCCACGCTTGCTCTGGGCAGGGCCCTCTAACTTGGTACTTGTTCCGGACGGTGCTGTGGTCAAGGGCCCCTGCAGCCTTCAGAAGGCAGGTACAGCCCTGAATAAAACCCCATACACGACCTTCTGTCCTCTCTGACTGGTCCAGCTGAATGAAAATTATTGTTATGATCCATCCTTTTCAAGCAGACATTAAGGCAAACGGTCCTTATGAAATTAGATATGGATCGACCTTGTTGTCTTTGGGGCATGAAATAGCTCATTTCAAGGTCTGCGAGTCTCTTCTCTCGATTCTTTGTGCATCAAAACAGCAACAGAAGTACCACTTTGAAACATGGCTAGACTTTGTTTCCTCTTATTATTATTCCATGTGAGTTTCTGTTTGGCAGCAATAAGAAGGTTAGAAGTTGAATGTCAGCACAGTTAAATGTCATGTGATCAAAGTTAGGAGACCCCTGAAGACAGTTTCCACGCTTGCTCTGGGCAGGGCCCTCTAACTCGGTCCTTGTTCCGGGCGGTGCTGTGGTCAAGGGCCCCTGCAGCCTTCAGATTCCCAGCTGTGCTCAGCAGAAAGGAGGTCGGCTGGACTGTCACTGTCACCTTCAGGAGCGGTGTCCATCACATGTCATCTCTGAGTGTACGAATCTTTGCAGTCGTGATCATGCCGTCTTTACACCAGGTTAGTATCATAAAGGGCTTCCTAGGTGCCACTAGAGGAATGCAGGAGACGTAAGAGTTATGGGTTCGATCCCTGGGAATGTCGCTGAGTGTTAGGTTCGGGGAAGAAGTTTGTCAAATGAAGTGATATACCACAGGTACTAATACAGTAGCTGCTTTATGTTGCTGCTCGGGGCTAACTGGGGCTTCCTTGGTGGCTCAGATGGTAAAGAATCTGCCTGCCAGTGCAGGAGGCACAAGTTTGGTTCCTGGGTCAGGAAAATTTCCTGGAGAAAGAAATGGCAACCCACTCCAGTACTGTTTACTGGGAAATCCCATCGACATAGAAGCCTGGGGGGCTATCGTCTGTGGGGTCACAAAAGAGTCAGACGCAACTGAGCACACACGCAAACACACAGGGTCTAGTTATAACTAAAAGAGCAGTGACAATATCAACACTTGAAGAAGTTAAAAAAAGCTGACATTCTTTCAAGTCATGCAGGTGAATCAATAAGTGTTCTGAGAATGTATTGATCTCAGACTTCCCTCTAATGAGGTTGGTGCTCGCGATTGGTCCTGTTTCAAGCACTGGCTCTGTAGCATTAATAAGTTACTCAATATGATACTTCTGCTAAGCATGGTTAAAAGACTGTCAGTATTTTCAAAGGTCTGGGTTGAGCCACAGTACAAGTGGCAAGTGACAAGAGGGGCAGGCACTTTTAATGTTTAGCTGAATTGGTTATGACCTGAGAAACAGATCAATCGCGAAGGACTGAAGTGAACAAAACCAAAGTTACACTGTTGGGGAAGCTCAGTGCTCCACATTTAAGAACCTCAAACTACTATGTACTTTCTGAACTCTTACAACTCATGGCCATTAATTTCACCTTTTTAACTTTCTGATTTCCATGAACCATTATTGCTCATTTTGTGTAATTTAACCGTTCAGAATGCAGCTTATCTTCAGAACACATTCTAAGACATTAACTTAACAATGCCCTTCAAATACAAAAATTCCCAGCTGTGCTCAGCAGAAAGGAGGTCGGCTGGACTGTCACTGTCACCTTCAGGAGCGGTGTCCATCACATGTCATCTCTGAGTGTACGAATCTTTGCAGTCGTGATCATGCCGTCTTTACACCAGGTTAGTATCATAAAGGGCTTCCTAGGTGCCACTAGAGGAATGCAGGAGACGTAAGAGTTATGGGTTCGATCCCTGGGAATGTCGCTGAGTGTTAGGTTCGGGGAAGAAGTTTGTCAAATGAAGTGATATACCACAGGTACTAATACAGTAGCTGCTTTATGTTGCTGCTCGGGGCTAACTGGGGCTTCCTTGGTGGCTCAGATGGTAAAGAATCTGCCTGCCAGTGCAGGAGGCACAAGTTTGGTTCCTGGGTCAGGAAAATTTCCTGGAGAAAGAAATGGCAACCCACTCCAGTACTGTTTACTGGGAAATCCCATCGACATAGAAGCCTGGGGGGCTATCGTCTGTGGGGTCACAAAAGAGTCAGACGCAACTGAGCACACACGCAAACACACAGGGTCTAGTTATAACTAAAAGAGCAGTGACAATATCAACACTTGAAGAAGTTAAAAAAAAAAAGCTGACATTCTTTCAAGTCATGCAGGTGAATCAATAAGTGTTCTGAGAATGTATTGATCTCAGACTTCCCTCTAATGAGGTTGGTGCTCGCGATTGGTCCTGTTTCAAGCACTGGCTCTGTAGCATTAATAAGTTACTCAATATGATACTTCTGCTAAGCATGGTTAAAAGACTGTCAGTATTTTCAAAGGTCTGGGTTGAGCCACAGTACAAGTGGCAAGTGACAAGAGGGGCAGGCACTTTTAATGTTTAGCTGAATTGGTTATGACCTGAGAAACAGATCAATCGCGAAGGACTGAAGTGAACAAAACCAAAGTTACACTGTTGGGGAAGCTCAGTGCTCCACATTTAAGAACCTCAAACTACTATGTACTTTCTGAACTCTTACAACTCATGGCCATTAATTTCACCTTTTTAACTTTCTGATTTCCATGAACCATTATTGCTCATTTTGTGTAATTTAACCGTTCAGAATGCAGCTTATCTTCAGAACACATTCTAAGACATTAACTTAACAATGCCCTTCAAATACAAAAATCAGAATTACCTTACATTAAAAATGAGCAGAAAAACCATTTTAGAGACTAGGAGTGAATTTACTATCAAATTGTGGGAGCTAGTAATTATGTTAGCTTCTTAGGGCTCTCCTAAGAAAAATCACAGACTGGAAGGCAGAAGACAACGGAAATGTTCTGTCTGGCAGTTTGGAGGCTGGAAGCCTAGTTCAAGGGATTAGCCAAACCCTGCTCCTTCTGGAACTCAGAAGGGTGGATCCCTCACCTAGTTTCTGGTGGTTTGCCAGCAATCCTTGGTCTTCCTTGGCTTGTGCCTGTCACATGCCGCCCACCTCTGTCATCCCAAGGTGTTTTCACTGTGTGTCTACTTCTGCATTTCTCTCCTCTCATGAGGACACCAGTCCTAGTGGGTTAGAGCCTGGCTAACTACCTCAGCTTGATAACATCTGCAAGGACCCTACTTACAAACTTGAGACCCCATGGACAGGTGCTGGAGGTGAAGGCTTCAATAAATCTTGTCACCGGATTGAAATGATTTTATCGCTTTGCTCCACAGTTACACAGTTGCCTTTTTTTGTACCTGTATTTGTTTCTATTTCTGTAGGTTTCTTCTGTTGCTGACCTTCTCTTTCATAGGAACAGCTGTTTTGACCCTGTGGTCTTTTCTCCCTTTACAAGGCCAGGTTCACTGGTCCTAGTGTGAGAGAGGTTTTCTTAGTATGAGAATGTCTTTCCTAACTTTCTTCACTTGTGTTGTTTAGAGCTTATGCCCCAGCATTGACAAGAGGGGCAGGCACTTTTAATGTTTAGCTGAATTGGTTATGACCTGAGAAACAGATCAATCGCGAAGGACTGAAGTGAACAAAACCAAAGTTACACTGTTGGGGAAGCTCAGTGCTCCACATTTAAGAACCTCAAACTACTATGTACTTTCTGAACTCTTACAACTCATGGCCATTAATTTCACCTTTTTAACTTTCTGATTTCCATGAACCATTATTGCTCATTTTGTGTAATTTAACCGTTCAGAATGCAGCTTATCTTCAGAACACATTCTAAGACATTAACTTAACAATGCCCTTCAAATACAAAAATCAGAATTACCTTACATTAAAAATGAGCAGAAAAACCATTTTAGAGACTAGGAGTGAATTTACTATCAAATTGTGGGAGCTAGTAATTATGTTAGCTTCTTAGGGCTCTCCTAAGAAAAATCACAGACTGGAAGGCAGAAGACAACGGAAATGTTCTGTCTGGCAGTTTGGATGCTGGAAGCCTAGTTCAAGGATTAGCCAAACCCTGCTCCTTCTGGAACTCAGAAGGGTGGATCCCTCACCTAGTTTCTGGTGGTTTGCCAGCAATCCTTGGTCTTCCTTGGCTTGTGCCTGTCACATGCCGCCCACCTCTGTCATCCCAAGGTGTTTTCACTGTGTGTCTACTTCTGCATTTCTCTCCTCTCATGAGGACACCAGTCCTAGTGGGTTAGAGCCTGGCTAACTACCTCAGCTTGATAACATCTGCAAGGACCCTACTTACAAACTTGAGACCCCATGGACAGGTGCTGGAGGTGAAGGCTTCAATAAATCTTGTCACCGGATTGAAATGATTTTATCGCTTTGCTCCACAGTTACACAGTTGCCTTTTTTTGTACCTGTATTTGTTTCTATTTCTGTAGGTTTCTTCTGTTGCTGACCTTCTCTTTCATAGGAACAGCTGTTTTGACCCTGTGGTCTTTTCTCCCTTTACAAGGCCAGGTTCACTGGTCCTAGTGTGAGAGAGGGTTTTCTTAGTATGAGAATGTCTTTCCTAACTTTCTTCACTTGCTGTTGTTTAGAGCTTTGCTCAGCAGGTTGACCTTATTTCTGTATCTAATAATATGCACATACACTATATACCTCAACACAATAGTGATATGTATGTACACCTCTCCTGTGGCAGAGGGTGGAAGATACACATGTGTACTTCTTTCTGTTTTGGCCATGCCACATGACATGCGGGCTCTTAGCTCCCTGGCCAGGGATGGAGCCTGTGCCTGCTGTGTTGGAAGTGCACAGTCTTAACCACTGGGCCGCCACTGAAGCCCTAACGTTTACTTTTTCTTACTGTTGTCTCTTTCTTCACCCTTTTCTTGAGGTGGTCTTTTCTATATTATTAGTTTTTTCCTCAAGTAATGCTCTTCCTCACTTGGGATATTTTTGTAAAATGTTCTGAGCTTTGTTTTATTTTCAAATATATTTTTCTCTCATTTACTTTGTACTGGATTCCTCAGTTGTGGGTTTTTTTTTTTTTTTTTTCCCCATCATTGATTTTTACCTTCTTATATTGCAGTTGAAAGTTTAGATACCACTTTTTTCCTATTTATATAGGTTTCTCAAATTCTTTATTACAATGATTATATTAAATATTTTTTGTTCTTTTTTCTCAGCTTCAGAATTAGATCAGGATATGCCTTAATGTAACTTTTAATATTATCCCAGTCTCAAATTTAATGAGCAATTTCAATTCACAGCATACATTTTTGTTCAACCAAGGGAAATCTGAATTTCTTATTTCCTTAATTATTGTATATTTCTTAAATAGTGTATAATAGTATTTTTTACCCTTTTGAAATGTCCCTGGGAGTTAGGCCTGCAGATCTACCCTCCAGGTCTCTTTGCTTTTTCCTCATAGTTCCACCTTTTTTTATATATTTTTCTAAATGTTCTGATTTATTTTTTCACATGAAAAAATATTTTCCCACACATACCAGATGCACTAATCTTAGTCTCAGAAGGAAACATCTTTTTAAATTTATCTGTTTAGTTCCTTAGCTCCAACATCATCTGTTAAAGCTTTGAAAAGTTTTTCTGCAGTATTGGCAGTGGCTATGTCCTTGCATTTTCATCTCTGTCTTCTCCACCCCATGGGGCCTCCTCTCTTGTGGAGGGCTCCTGGACTTGCCACTCTTCCTCTCTTGGATCCTTGGGATCAGGCTGGGCAGAAACCCAGCACGAGGTGAGGAGTTGGGCGGTGGTGTCAGCCCCTCCCAGTCTGGTGCAGGAAGGCAGCTCACTTTCCCAGGTTCTTCACCTTCAGAGGAACAGACATCTGCCCTTGGATCCTTGCAGAGCTGAGCTGCTCAGAGCCCTTGGCCAGGCTGGGAGGATCCTCTGAGGTTCTGTCCCCAGGGCCCCAGCACAGCCCCCTCCATCTACATGGGCACAGCTGGGCCTCCAGGTCCTCATGTTGCTGGGAGCCAGGGACCTTCCCCCAGATGCTGGAACCTTGAGGTCATGTGCACTTCTGCAGTTCCTGGGGTACTGTGATGAGTCATCCACCTGTCAGCCATGGACCTGTCTTCTTGCTTTCAGAGAGCTGGGTTCTGAAGAAGGTCCGTGGGGAGAGTGTTGGGGCCAGAGCTCTCCTGCGTGACAGCCTGAAGCAGTGGATTGGTTGCTGAAGGTCATGGCGGTTCCTGTGTAATCATTTTCTTCATGCTGTGGTCTGGGCTAAAAATATGCTGAGGCAAACGCTGAGAAAGCCAGTTATGCTCTGGAGTGAAGGTAGGACCAGCAGTTGAGTCATGAAACACTGATTTTTATTTTAAGATAAGAATCACTCTTATACAGAACATCAGGCATTGCCTTCAGGGAAAATGCAAGCACACTGACTTGGGGCTGAGTCGTCTTTCCTCCTCTCCTGGTGTCAGTGAAGATGCAGATCCCATGGGCTCTGAGCTTGTGCTTCCTGAGACTCTGTTTCCTTTAAAGACAGGTTATTCACATTCATTGTTAATACTGCACTAAGACCACACGTATCTCAACAGGCTTCCATGTGGTCATGTTGCTTCCTTGTGGAGAAACATGGTATGTGTCTGTGGAAGATGACTGTCTTTTCTCCAGTAAGTCTTCCTTTTCATTAAATAGAAGTCCAACCCTCAAACCTCCTGTTATGTGGCCCAATGTGGGCTTGTGTCACAGTTCTGATCCTGTGTCTTGGTTAGTCTCTCAGTGTTGTAAGTTATCCAAATCCTTATTGAAGTGTGCCATCCAGAAGTGAGCTTAGTCAGCAAGGGATGTTGTAGAGCATGGACTGACTGGCTGGCTGTGGTCCCTTCCTAACCAAAGGTAGGTCCCCAGGGCCCTCAGTTTAAAAGCAAAAGTTACCTGCCAGCTTCCTCGGATGCAGGGAACCAATCTTCCTTAAGCATCCTGGGTTTTTTTTTTTTTCTGGCATCACCACCTTCTTGTCTTTCCTTATGGGTTTATCTTTCTGCTGGACCTCTGTATTTCAATACATCACTTAAAAAATGTCTGCTGTCTCCTCTCTGAGTCAGTTGCATCCAAGTGTGTGTCCAGGTGGGTGCACTCAGTCATGTCTGAGTCTATGTGACACCATGGATTGTACCCCTGAGCCAGGGATCAAACCCTCATCTCCTGCATTGGCAGGTGGGTTCTTCACCTCCCAGTGTGTGTGACTTAATGCGATTACATGTATTTAAAGACAAGCTGGGTGCGTCTACTAGGATGACTCCTTCAAGGACCAGTTCTAGATGGTCTCTGTTGAGCTTCTTGGTCATGTACCACAGGGCACTAGAAGTCGATCCAGGAAGCCTGTGATTTGTGCTGGCAATGCTCCTGGTGGTACCAGATCACAAGGAAAAATGGTTGAGGCAAGAAGGATCTGTGTACTGATGGTTGATACAAGCTCCCATGAGGTAGATGCTGACCTTTGGTATAAGTTACTCTGGAGAAAGGGGCTTCCCCGGTGGCACTAGAGGTAAAGAACCCGCCTTCCAACACAGGAGACGTAAGAGATGCAGATTCGATCCCTGGGTCTGGAAGATCCTCTGGAGAAGGGAATGCCAGCCCTCTACAGTATTCTTGGCTGGAGAATCCCCTGGGCTGAGGAGCCTGGCAGGCTACCATCCATGGAGTCGCAAAAGTCGGAAAGGACTGACGTGATTTAGCATGCAAGCATATGGGAAAAAACTGGCATACTCCTGATCTCCCTTTTAATACCATACTCTGGAGTGGCAAATTCTGGTAACAATAAAGAAACCATATTCTGATTCAAATCATGGAAGATTCAAATTCTAAAAGATGGTTTTACCTATTGTCTGTGAGGTTTCTATTTTTCTGAATATAGTAGAAAATGCTGTTCAATCGACATGTGTTTGTGTTGTATCAAAACAACCAACCAGGTGACTTGAGTCTATTTAAATGTGATTCACACGTGGTAGTAATGCCATAGGTCTGTGCTGGGAAACTACAGATTCTCACTGAAAACATGGAGCAAAGTATGAGGAAGAAACAGGGGTTCAGGGCGGAGCTGGTCTGTTGAAGGTAAGTTACAAACATTCAAAGCAATGACTAACTTGATTGGTTTTTAAAGTAAAGGAAGCATGTGGCCCTCACAAGGAAAAATGTAAACATAATTATCAAAAGATCACAACAATCAAGATCAGCAAATGACAGAATCAAGGGAAGTAATAACAAAGCTAGGAATCTTATTTTACCAGCGTATAAGACAAAGCAAAATTTCTGAAACCTTTCTTGAGATTGAATGTCTCACATCATTTCATTTATAAACTGTAAAGCATTTCACATTATGTTTCTAGGTTCCTTTCCTCTCTCAGTTCTCTTAGTTATAGGTTTTCAGAGCTAGAGATGACTTAAGAGATTGTTTGACTAGAAAATGAAACAAGGGCCTTCCCTGGTGGTCCAGTGGGTAAGGACACCGCCTTGCAGTGTAAGGGGTGCCAGTTAGATCCCTGGCCTGGGAAGATCCCACGTGCCGCGGAGTGGCTGGACCCTTGTGTCCAATTACTGAGCCGGAGTTCTGGAGTGCATGCGCCCAGAGCCGGTGCTCTGCGACAACAGAGGCCACCGCGATGGGAGGCCCACACGGGCCAAAGAACAGAGATGGATGAAAATAGGTAAATGAAAGACCAATAGAAGTGGCCTGTCTGCCCCACTCCCTCCCCAACCGTCCCCAACAAAACACTGCATTTTAAATTAAGCCAAAGTTGGAAAGATCTCAGTGACTTGCCCTCAGCTGACTCAAGAGAACCAGGGAAGAAACGCAGACCTTCTAAGTTCATGTCCAGTTTTTGCTTGTCCTCATCCTGCCCCAAATCTGAGAGCTTCTCTCCTCTCCACTTTCTCCAGGTTCCTGCATGTCTCTCGTATCTGTGGTAGCTATGGGAACTCCTCTCCAGCTGCCTGACTTTCCTACTTGGAATCCTATGCTAAACAGACTGTAAATACAACACTTGACATTTTACCATCAATTTCAAGTAATGTTCAGTTTCATCTAATCAATAGAGAAGGGTCTTCGCATAATATTGTAGGATTACAGATGCAATTAAATAGTGTTCACAAGTCCTTATGACCCATCTGCTTGTTTCAGCAAACTCAGTCAGTGGCACATTGATTCATCCCACACATCAAATCACTAAAACTCTGCTGATAGAATGACTTGAGACAGAGCATCAAACAGTCAAACACAACATGCTTTTCTTTCCACTCATTCTAGAAATAAACATAGCACCTAATGCTGATGGGATGTTCCTCAGGCAGGACCAGTGGTGTGTTGAGAAAGCATACAGTTTGATGAAATAAAATCTTCTTCAAACAAAACAGATTCACAAAGATCCAGCAGATGCATATCTTCTACTGGGATTTATAGAGCCATCTGGTCATAGAATTTTGAGCCACATACTTCTCATTCACTTCTGTCTTTGAACCATCAAGTAATTTTAAATACAGTCCATTTTATGTACACATGTAAATATATTCATGTTTACTCATGACTTTAGTTCAAATAAATCATGCTTATGTTTGGAAGATACTGAAAGTTTAATTTCTTCCATAAGAGACTAATCTTCTTACCGTAATATTTCATGATGCTATGGCTGTTTCATGTTTAACTTATAAAAAGCCTTCAAAGTTAAGAAGTAAGATTTCAGCAATTCTTGTGAAGCTTTTAATGAACCAATTTAATTGCAAGAGTGTTCTCAGATTTGTCTTTGAAAGTTGTTGCTCTTTTTAACAGGACACTTTAAGGACATCTCCTGCTCCTCTTCTCAGATCTGCTGGAACAAAATATCTTCTATGAAAGCTCATTCAAATCAAGGTGAGAACAAACCTCACTGCAGGACAAAGAGCATTAGACATCCCTGAAATGATACAAAACATGATGTGATCAAAAGGTGATACAGTTAATGAATCAACCTCTGATGATAGTATAAAACGTTTGCTTGAAAATAGCTTAAATTCTGAGGATATTAAGTTCTTGACCAAATACAGCATTTATTTAGAATCCTGGGACAGGGGAGTCTGGCGGGCTGCAGTCCACGGGGTCTCAAAGAGTCAGACATGACTGATGTGATTTAGCATGTGTTTATAGTCCGTAACATCCCAGGGGAAAAGCATCTTCCTGTATCAGACCTAGGTTATTAATAAGCAAAGTTTCATTAAGTTGTTTAGATTAGGAGTGGTCTGTTAATGCCCCAGATTTGTTTTTCCATCAGACATGTCCCTATTAATACTGTTTATTATTTAGAATGATTAAGTATTGATGTTGAAAATTAGTGAGATTCTAGCTTCAGATATTCTCCTATGAAATATAAAAGTACTTACTGGTAAAACCAGGACATGTGTCGTGTAGATCCCAAGGAGAGTGACTGTCATGAACAGTGTTGAAGTTAAAGGTTTCCCGCTGCAAACTCTTCACTTCAGAACACTTGTGGGGGAAACTCTGTATTTCTCACTAATTCAAGAGAAATATTATCTAAAGATATGAAACATTGATATACTTAATTCCTTCATTTGTTGTTCATTTGCTCAGTTGTGTCCAACTCTTTGCAACCCCAAGGACTGCAGCACGCCAGGCTACCCTGTCCTTCACCATCTCCTGGAGTTTATTCAAACTCATGTCCATTGAGTCGGTGATGCCATCCAACCATCTCATCCTCTGTTTTCCTCTTCTCCTCTTGCCCTCAATCTTTCCTAACATCACGGTCTTTTCTAAAGGGTGGGCTCTTTGCATCAGGTGGCCAAAGTTCCTTCGTAACGCAGTATGAAAATCTGGCAAAAAAAGGGGATTTGTCTTTGAAAGTTGTTGCTCTTTTAACAGGACACTTTAAGGACATCTCCTGCTCCTCTTCTCAGATCTGCTGGAACAAAATATCTTCTATGAAAGCTCATTCAAATCAAGGTGAGAACAAACCTCACTGCAGGACAAAGAGCATTAGACATCCCTGAAATGATACAAAACATGATGTGATCAAAAGGTGATACAGTTAATGAATCAACCTCTGATGATAGTATAAAACGTTTGCTTGAAAATAGCTTAAATTCTGAGGATATTAAGTTCTTGACCAAATACAGCATTTATTTAGAATCCTGGGACAGGGGAGTCTGGCGGGCTGCAGTCCACGGGGTCTCAAAGAGTCAGACATGACTGATGTGATTTAGCATGTGTTTATAGTCCGTAACATCCCAGGGGAAAAGCATCTTCCTGTATCAGACCTAGGTTATTAATAAGCAAAGTTTCATTAAGTTGTTTAGATTAGGAGTGGTCTGTTAATGCCCCAGATTTGTTTTTCCATCAGACATGTCCCTATTAATACTGTTTATTATTTAGAATGATTAAGTATTGATGTTGAAAATTAGTGAGATTCTAGCTTCAGATATTCTCCTATGAAATATAAAAGTACTTACTGGTAAAACCAGGACATGTGTCGTGTAGATCCCAAGGAGAGTGACTGTCATGAACAGTGTTGAAGTTAAAGGTTTCCCGCTGCAAACTCTTCACTTCAGAACACTTGTGGGGGAAACTCTGTATTTCTCACTAATTCAAGAGAAATATTATCTAAAGATATGAAACATTGATATACTTAATTCCTTCATTTGTTGTTCATTTGCTCAGTTGTGTCCAACTCTTTGCAACCCCAAGGACTGCAGCACGCCAGGCTACCCTGTCCTTCACCATCTCCTGGAGTTTATTCAAACTCATGTCCATTGAGTCGGTGATGCCATCCAACCATCTCATCCTCTGTTTTCCTCTTCTCCTCTTGCCCTCAATCTTTCCTAACATCACGGTCTTTTCTAAAGGGTGGGCTCTTTGCATCAGGTGGCCAAAGTTCCTTCATAGGACCTAGGAATTACATTTTTCTCTTGTCATACATAACAATATAAAGCCGCAGCATTAGATATACTTGCCATATTCCCCCCAAATCATCATTTTCCAGTTTTTCTTTAAATCATTATTTGTACTTTTCCCCATAAAAGCAAATAAGTGGTGCTAAAAAGTAAGAAACAAGTATTGAAGTTTACTCAAAGCAGAAAGTGTTATATATTCTGGTCAATTTTTAAAGCCTGTCATTATTGGTATGTTTTTAATATGTGGAATGCAGCAATGAATTTTCAATATGTTGGGACACTAGTGTTCCACAGTTACAGGGTTTTGATCAACTTATGGAAAAATTCAAGATTCATGGAAAAATGTGAGAGCTACAGTAGCTCTGCCTCCCCACCAGGAACATGTGTTGCCACCAAGGAATATCAGTCTGCTCCAACAGTTGGAACTTCCAGGCTTATTTCTGAAGCAATCGGCTGTCCTCAAAATCTCCTGATTTGGTTAAATGGGTCATTCATGTTCACAGTCTTCATCCTGAAGTGTCTACTTACTTAACACATGTCCATCTCTAGGCCAGACTGGATGTGATCTGAGTTTTGGGGTGATTTTCTTTGGGGCAACTGAAACCTCGTTAAACTAAACTTGCCTTTTTTTGAACTTTCACCACCAAGCCTGATTTAGTTCAGTTTCTACTGGCTTAATTTTAAACAGCAAATTGCTGCACTTTAAAAAGCTCTCCAGACTTTTCTGTGCTATTTTTCACTATAAAGAAATGTGAGTTAAAAAAAAGATGTGTACACCAAATTGTCTTGGAGAAAAAGTTTTAAAACTGGTTTAGAATTACCTGGCAAAACAGTCTGCAAGTCCTCTCTCTTAAGTTCTAATTCATTCAATAACCTTGGTTGAATGGCAGTTGTGGGTTATGAACAAGAAGGTATTTATAGCTGTGGCATTATGCAAAAGTTATTTGTGAACTAAATAAGTCACTTAACTTGTTCTCCAAAGTTTATTCCCCAAATGAGAGCCATATTTGAGCTTATTTTGTGTAGGACATTTTCTAGCAAAGTGCTTTCCTTGCATTAACTCCTTGGGTGCTCTCAACGGTTTCATGAACTAGATTCTATCACCCTCCTCATTTACAGAAGAGAGTGCAGGCATGAAAGTTTAAATAGCTTCCCCAATGTAAGTTACTTTTCATGTGGAAGACAGGATACAAACTCAGAGAGGCTGATTCCTGAAATCATTCTCTGAAACTCAGAAAGTCACAAGGAACTGGTTATTCAAAAATAATGATTTGGTTTCTTTCATTTTGTGTCATTTAAGTATGCTTTGAGTGTATAGGGGGAAATCTTTTTCTTTTCTTTTAAGTTCCTTGACTGGCTTATGAATTAATGTAAGACAGATTAACAGGAACAAGTTTAATTTTGCATGTATGGGAGCTTCAGAGATACGGGGTGCAAAAAAGTGACCAGACAGGCAACTGTATTTTATTCATGGAAAAATGTGAGAGCTCTAGCCTGCCCACCAGGACTTACCTTCATCTGAGGCAATTTTCGGCTGTCCTCAAAATCTCCTGATTTGGTTAAATGGGTCATTCATGTTCACAGTCTTCATCCTGAAGTGTCTACTTACTTAACACATGTCCATCTCTAGGCCAGACTGGATGTGATCTGAGTTTTGGGGTGATTTTCTTTGGGGCAACTGAAACCTCGTTAAACTAAACTTGCCTTTTTTTGAACTTTCACCACCAAGCCTGATTTAGTTCAGTTTCTACTGGCTTAATTTTAAACAGCAAATTGCTGCACTTTAAAAAGCTCTCCAGACTTTTCTGTGCTATTTTTCACTATAAAGAAATGTGAGTTAAAAAAAAGATGTGTACACCCAATTGTCTTGGAGAAAAAAAGTTTTAAAACTGGTTTAGAATTACCTGGCAAAACAGTCTGCAAGTCCTCTCTCTTAAGTTCTAATTCATTCAATAACCTTGGTTGAATGGCAGTTGTGGGTTATGAACAAGAAGGTATTTATAGCTGTGGCATTATGCAAAAGTTATTTGTGAACTAAATAAGTCACTTAACTTGTTCTCCAAAGTTTATTCCCCAAATGAGAGCCATATTTGAGCTTATTTTGTGTAGGACATTTTCTAGCAAAGTGCTTTCCTTGCATTAACTCCTTGGGTGCTCTCAACGGTTTCATGAACTAGATTCTATCACCCTCCTCATTTACAGAAGAGAGTGCAGGCATGAAAGTTTAAATAGCTTCCCCAATGTAAGTTACTTTTCATGTGGAAGACAGGATACAAACTCAGAGAGGCTGATTCCTGAAATCATTCTCTGAAACTCAGAAAGTCACAAGGAACTGGTTATTCAAAAATAATGATTTGGTTTCTTTCATTTTGTGTCATTTAAGTATGCTTTGAGTGTATAGGGGGAAATCTTTTTCTTTTCTTTTAAGTTCCTTGACTGGCTTATGAATTAATGTAAGACAGATTAACAGGAACAAGTTTAATTTTGCATGTATGGGAGCTTCAGAGATACGGGGTGCAAAAAAGTGACCAGACAGGCAACTGTATATTTTTTTCATTCATAAACAGTGAAACATTAAATTTGTAAAGAACTGGCAGAACAAAAGGGTCTGGACTCGGAGAGCAAATTCATGAAGAATGAACACGGTCTGTTGTGTAGCCTCTGGGCCCCGAGCTCCTGTTCTCTGTGATAAGTATACCTGTACCCTCCTGGTACAAGAAGAGTGTCTTCACAGGGGAGATTTATCTCCTGCTTTCAGGGGGACCAGTGAGGTCAGAGTGTCCTTCTTACAGCAACTGTTTCTCAACTAACTTTAGTTTAAAATAATCAATGTGCCAAACAGTGACTGCAGTGTGAAATTAAAAAGACTCTTGTTCCTTGGAAGCAAAGCTCTGAAAGCAAATTAAAAAGCAGAGACATCACTTTGCCAACAAAGGTCTGTCTAGTCAAAGCTGTGGGTTTTTTCAATAGTTGTGTCCATATCAGAGAGTGGGACCATAAAGAAGTCTGAGCGCCAAAGAATTGATGCCTTCGAATTGTGACGCTAGAGAAGATTCTTGAGAGTCCCTTGGACAGCAAGGATATCAAATCAGTCAATCCTAAATGAAATTAACCCTGGATATTCATTGGAAGGACTGATGCTGATGTTGAAGCTCCAATGCTCTGGCCACCTGATGCAAGAACTGACTTGTTGGAAAAGCCCCTGATGCTAGGACAGATTGAGGGCAAGAGGAGAAGGGGGCAACAGAGGATGACATGGTTAGAGAGCATCACCAACTCAAGGGACATGAGTTTGAGCAAACTCCCGGAGGCAGTATAGGACAGGGGATCCTGGCATGCTGCAATTCATGAGGTCGCAAAGAGTCAGACACAACCGAGCAACTGAACAACAACCACAAATATGCAGAAGGGCATATTTGAGGGTGGCCTGTCCTAAGCCTTGTGAAGTGGGCACTGTGCCAGCGCTGTGCTGTGTAATGAGGGTGGGCTGCCAGGGAGATCAGAACCCTCCTCTTCTGTATCTCCTTGGCTAGTGGCAGGTGGTGAGACAGGTGTGTGCAGAGGGTGCTGAGAGGGGCGATGAATTCCCCCCTGGCCTTTCCTCAGCAGTGTAGGAAAGGCTGCCTGGGGAAGGTAACCTGACATGTATGGTCTGTGTATTCCGGTGAGATCATTGAAGTTGGAGCTGGACCATAGCCATGGAGCGTGCATTCAAGAGAAGTGAGTGAACAGGTGTGACCCAGTGAAGACCTAGGGCTCCATCCACAGAAGGAAGGCTGGGAATCGGCAAGGCTGAGCTGAGGGGGAAGGTATCCAGGCTCACGCATAGAATCCTGCCTCCAGGAGATACGCCAACTGCTGAGTCTCATCCACACCTGTCCGTGTCTTTGTCTCCATCCACTCTGTCTGCTCTGTCTCATGCCTCCACATCACATGTAGACCTGAAATCTGATGATGCTTCTGAGCCATCCTGAGTTCAGGTCTTCTCTCTTCTGTCTCTCCCTCTAGACCCATTCTCTCATTCATTCATTCATTTAACAGAAAAGGTACCATTGTCCCCACAGTGCACAAATCAGAGACCAAGCATTAATCTTGTTATTTCTGTGATCCTCATTCTGTTCTGTTTAGAGGTTGGACTTTTGAGTCAGTCTGTCTGACTTCAAATCCTGGCTCTTCCACCAGAAGGCTGTGGTATGTCGGAGGAAGTGACATAACTCCTCTGTGCTTTAGTTTCCTCAAGTCAACAATAGAGATAATAATGTAGCATGATGTTTAACATTTCAAATTGTTTCCTATTAAGCCTAAAAACAGAGTTTGAGCACATGTGTGTGTGCCCAGATGTATACATATGTATATACATATTTATATAAAATATATATGCATAGAAATATAACCAAAGGATCTACCAAATTATCATACTGTTTAAATTCAGTTGCTGTTAATGTAAGAGAGAAGCATTCTGCAATCAAGGGTGCTCTGCCTCTTCAGTAATAACTAGGTGCAAATTCCAAGGTAAATTTAAAAAAAATAGATGCCAGGAATAAGATGTTTCAGCTGTCACATGAAGCCACCTGATCCGAGAGGGTCGTGTCCCCGCCCCGCTCTCCCCCGAGGAAAGAACCCCAGCTCTGGGTGGCATACAGGGTGTGTCCCTGTCTGTCTGTCATGTGACAGGGGCCACTCTTTGCTGTGGGTTTTATGTAGTTGACTCTTGGTGCTTTGAAATAAATTCTCAAGCTCTGACTTTCTGAAAAATATGTGAGAGATGGTAGAGAATGAGCGTTGACCTATAGCGACTTTTCTCTATTATTTTTTCCTTTTTATATGAGGGTTAGAAGGGAAGTTATTTGCCTTTATTGGAAATGTATTTTCCCACCAGCCAACTCTTCAAAGAACCATGCCTTACTCATTTTGATTTTCTCTACAGTGTTTAGTCTAATACCTCAAAAAGTTCTGCATATATATTTACTGACCAAATTATCCACTGTTCAGAAATCACATGTGTCTTTGTCTCCATCCACGCTGTCTGCGCTGTCTCATTCCTTCACATCACATGTAGACCTGAAATCTGATGATGCTTCTGAGCCATCCTGAGTTCAGGTCTGCTCTCTTTCTCTCCCTCTAGACCCATTCTCTCATTCATTCATTCATTTAACAGAAAAGGTACCATTGTCCCCACAGTGCACAAATCAGAGACCAAGCATTAATCTTGTTATTTCTGTGATCCTCATTCTGTTCTGTTTAGAGGTTGGACTTTTGAGTCAGTCTGTCTGACTTCAAATCCTGGCTCTTCCACCAGAAGGCTGTGGTATGTCGGAGGAAGTGACATAACTCCTCTGTGCTTTAGTTTCCTCAAGTCAACAATAGAGATAATAATGTAGCATGATGTTTAACATTTCAAATTGTTTCCTATTAAGCCTAAAAACAGAGTTTGAGCACATGTGTGTGTGCCCAGATGTATACATATGTATATACATATTTATATAAAATATATATGCATAGAAATATAACCAAAGGATCTACCAAATTATCATACTGTTTAAATTCAGTTGCTGTTAATGTAAGAGAGAAGCATTCTGCAATCAAGGGTGCTCTGCCTCTTCAGTAATAACTAGGTGCAAATTCCAAGGTAAATTTAAAAAAAATAGATGCCAGGAATAAGATGTTTCAGCTGTCACATGAAGCCACCTGATCCGAGAGGGTCGTGTCCCCGCCCCGCTCTCCCCCGAGGAAAGAACCCCAGCTCTGGGTGGCATACAGGGTGTGTCCCTGTCTGTCTGTCATGTGACAGGGGCCACTCTTTGCTGTGGGTTTTATGTAGTTGACTCTTGGTGCTTTGAAATAAATTCTCAAGCTCTGACTTTCTGAAAAATATGTGAGAGATGGTAGAGAATGAGCGTTGACCTATAGCGACTTTTCTCTATTATTTTTTCCTTTTTATATGAGGGTTAGAAGGGAAGTTATTTGCCTTTATTGGAAATGTATTTTCCCACCAGCCAACTCTTCAAAGAACCATGCCTTACTCATTTTGATTTTCTCTACAGTGTTTAGTCTAATACCTCAAAAAGTTCTGCATATATATTTACTGACCAAATTATCCACTGTTCAGAAATAGAAAAACAGAACTTCATTATGTGATTGAAACATATTTTAGCTCTATTCCTTTTGCTTTCATTTCTTGTTTCTTTTTTCCCTCACTCAGATCTGCAAGTGTTTATGGATTACTGATTGTTGGTAAGAAAGTAGGTAGAGATAATATTGTAAAAGTAGGCGGACGCACTAGTATATACACACATATATGTAGTGTGCTATTTTTCAAATTCTTTTTAAAAACACGAAATTCAGCCAATTGTTTGGAAGAAAGGTAATCATGTTTATCAAGTTAGGTTGCTTTTTTGTTTGTTTGTTTAATTTTTTTTATTTATTTATTTATTTATATATTTATTTTTGGCTCTTCTGGGTTTTCACTGATGCCAAAGGCTCTTCTCTAGTTGTAGGGAGTGGGGGCTACTCTCTAGAGATGAGCAGGTTTCTTGTTACGGTGACTTCTCCTGTTGTGGAACTCGGGCTCTAGGGCACACGGGCTTCAGTAGTTGCGGCACATGGGCTCCATAGCTGCGGCTCTGAGGCTCTAGAACACAGGCTCCATAGTTGTGGCTCATGGGCTTAGTTGCTCTGCAGTATGTGGGATCTTCTTGGGTCAGGGATCAAACCCGTGTCTTCTGCATTGGCAGGCAAACTCTTTACCACTGAGCTACCAGGGAAGCCCTAGGTTGGTTTTTAATTCTTGTATAATGTATTTCAAGGAAGGCTTAATTTGCAACAAACACGGAATGTATATGGCATGGCAGGTAGGATCTTAGTCTACTGCCTGAGATCTAAGATACATCCCTTGCATGGAGAAGCTCAGAGTCCCAACCTCTGGACCACCAGAGAAGTGCCAACATGGAGTGTCTTTGAAATTTTAGAAAATTGAGAAATGTTCCTCTTATTCCTTTGAAATCGCTCAGGACAACTGGATACTTCCTTTTAGTTACTTCTGTTCATGATTTCTCCTCAAGAGCATTGGCTCCTGCCTGGATGTATCCATTTCATGAGTAACCACTCCACAGAGCCCTGAAGAATTAAATTCCCCTAATGACTGCAACCCCACTCCCAGGAGAGACGGACAGAAGGCATGCCCTATGGAAGCACTGTCTTTCACATCCTGGAGCATTCTTTTTCATGCTCTATGTGCATATGTGTGTGTGCTCAGTTGTGTCTGAATTCTTGCAACCCCATAGTCTATAGCCCACCAGGCTCCTCTGTCCATGGAATTTCTGAGGCACAAATACTCGAGTGGGTTGCCATTTCCTCTTCCTGAGCAGAGATCAAACCCAGGTCTCTTTTGTCTTCTGCATTGTAGGTGGATTCTTTACCTGCTGAGCCATTGAGGAAGCCACTGACATATGCTATTCACGAGTTAAAAATCAGTTTGACTTAATCCACATCATTATCTTTTCTCACAAACTCTATGCTGAGTTTTGTTTTCAACAAGAGTTTTGAATACCGCAGCATCCACAAAGCCCACGTTTGCCCCAGGAATCTCTCTCTCCAAGTTCATCTTACCTCCTTCCACCTTGTCTAAACATCTGACCAGGCGTCCCAGGACCTCACCTCTTCGTGGGCGGAAAGAGGGCTTTGCAAGAGTGAGGATCTTCAGAAATTTTTAAAACCCTCTTTGCATTCCAGATCTGCCAGTCCATGGTTAATATGGATATGGTTTCTGAGCTGCAATATTCTCCTCTGGACAGAAGGGCTGTGTCTCAGTGCTGGTGGATGGACCTAGTGGCCCAACGAGTCCGCAGCCCTTAAATGAGGGCTGGGGTGGAGCAGACGCAATGACTTGGTCCCTGCAGTGGATGGAGAGCTCAGTCCCCTTCCGGTAACTTCCTGGACCCCGCCCCGCCCACAGGCACAGGTCACTGCTGCCGTGTCTTGCCTCCTGGCACAAACGCTTCCTCTCCTGCTTACTTGTCAGCCATGTTTTCTGGGGGTCTGTGAGCCTCTGCTGGAAGCACCCCATATCTGACTCAACAGAGCCATGGCATGTGACCACACCCAGGACACCCTTTTCAGGGGGTGAGCCCCATCTCGAACCTTTGATCATCAGGGCTTGCATCAGCAGGTCCCTGAGCTCCTACACTCAGTGCTTTCGGTTCTTTCTCTACATAATTATCCAGACTTCTTTGTAGTTAAGTTCCCTTTGATTAGACACTTGGATTTATAGGAGATAGTGCTATGAAGACAAAGGTGTCACATAATTTTACTTAAAATTACCTGCTTTTATGGATAGTATCCATATCAATACTTGTAAACTGGAATCAATTTTAACCCAGCACCACTGTAAAAGTTGAGATTCATGGCGTCTCTAGGTCCCAGTTTCTCAGGGGCCGAGTTTAACTTGTGGCTAAGGGACTGGCCTCGGTGCCTTTGCTTCTTTCTCAGTGTTTGCCTTTTCTGAATTTCTTCTCTGATGTCAGCTTACAACATGTCCCTGTCTCACAGATTGCTCCATGAGCTCCCAGGACCTGCTGTTTCCTGAAGCCATTCTCTTACTGAACCACAGATGACGTCTATCAACCAGAACCATTTTGAAAGTTACATTGGCAACAAAATGTGGAGAAAAAATTGAAAGCTTAAGACACAGATAACATGTCAACTAAATCAAATCTCTATATAAATTTCTGAAAATAACACATCATAATTGCGGATAGATGGAACTTTCATTGCAATTTCCCCAACTCATTATTTTCTCCTGTCTCCTGAGAATGTCCGTTAGCGCTAAGAAACATATCTTAAACTCAACCAAAGATTTATTTCCTTTTATTAACAACACTGAGCTAATTTGCATCTGGTACAGGATTAGATTTTTGTCAGACACAGTGTCCTTAATTTAGTTCTTGCTATGAATTTATAATGGAGCGAGTGCCTTTCCTGCTGGGGTGCTGCCTCATGTGTAATATTTAATTGTCATCACTCTTTCCCTGGGTGAAGTGAAATGAACAGTCCATTGAGATCTAAATCATACGTCAAATGTGCATGTAATACAACATGACATTCCTTTTATTCCACAAGAGGTCCTTTGTTATCACTTTAAATAAACTATGTGGAACAGCTGTGATCCTGTGTTATCTTCTCACATGCCGTTTAATTTCTAATTCCAGCCATGTATTTTTCTCTCTGTGGTCACACCAAATAGCAATCCCTAAGCCCAAGGAACATTTGCTGATTTTATGTTTATCCTCATATAGCTTCTATTTTCCCCGCAACAAAGTCACTCAGACGTGGATGAAGACAGGAGGAATGGGTGCTTCTGACAGAAGCACGATTCCTTCAGGATCTCAGCGATTTTGCAGCAGAAATCAGAAATCATCAAAGCTCTCATGAGCAGGTTTGCTTTTCCCCCAAGTATCATGCCTTATAATATAGCCTGGAATACCTAAACGTTAAAGAAGCCCATCCAATACCTCTCTAAAGATAGAGCACAACATCAGAATACCAGCCACATGCAGGGGATGTTTCCTTGCAATAAGGGCTTCACTGGTGGCTCAAACGGTAAAGAATCTGCCTGCAATGCAGGAGACCCAGGTTGAACACCTGGGTTAGGAAGATCCCCTGGAGAAGGAAGGGACAACCCATTCCAGTATTCTTGCCTGCAGAATCCCATGGACAGAGGACCCTAGCAGGCTACAGTCTATGGGCTTGCAAAGAGTCAGACATGACTGAGTGACTAACACTTTCACTTTCTCTAGACTGAGCTGATTAGTGGCAGGTGCTCAACAACTATTTAAAAATAAATCATGACTTCCAGGCTGCAAGGCAGCATGGGAGTGGTCAAGCTCCCGCCCTTCTTAGGCATGGACATACCCTGCTCACCAAGCTGGCATCTTTTGGTCCTCCCACCAGACTTCCGCTCCTTGAGACCCTGCAGTATCTGCTTTTCTTTGAAACCGAACAAGTATTTGTTAAATGAAGGTTGTCTGTGGTAACCTGGGTACAGAAATAAACCACTGATTAGTTGAATTCATGTTCACGGAGAAGATTTTCCAAAAGGTCATTTTATTCATTTGATTTACTTTAAAAATCAATTTATTTTTTCATTGAAGGAGAATTGCTTTACAGTATTGGTTTGATTTCTGCCCTACATCAGCATGAATCAGCCACTGAGCCGCCCTCCTGCTCTCTCCCAGCCCTATTGGTTCTCACAGGGCTCCCTAAGGCACACAGCAGATCCCACTGGCTGGCTGTTTTCCGTAGAGTGGTGTGTAAGAGTCCATGCTCTTCATGTGATTGTAACTTTTCCCTTCATTAATTCATCACTTCGGAGTCTAGATCCACATTTGATACTTCGCCACATACAAGCAGCTGGTTCGGAGCTTAGACACTTTGTGATTCAGATTCATTACGTTTGGGATAAAAATGAAGTCATTGTGTTGCTTTGGAGTTTCTTTTGCCTTCTGGGTGGGTGCCTACAAAACAGTCCGTGCATTAGGCTGTGTTATTTTTTGCCTGTTGCTGCTGTTTCAATTTTTGGCTTCCTTTCCTTCTCCTCTTTAGATAAACGAGCTGGTGCCAGGATATACAGACAACTGGGGGGTCGGAGGAAGAAGGCCAATAGCCCTGGCCTGCGAGGGGTGTCCTCGGTTGAGTGAGCCACTTGTTCAGGCTGTAGGATTGTGGGAAAGGGAGCTCATCTCCACGCTGGTGCACAGTGGCCCAGGCTCGAGGAGCCACACACCGGGGGTGAGAGTTGTAGGCACTGTGGTTTGGGACTGAAACAGCATTTTTTGAGGGGATTGAGGTGGGGTGGGGAGGGAGGGGGGCGGGCGGGCCACTTCTATTGGTCTTTCATTTATCTATTTTCATCCATCTTTGTTCTTTGGCCCATGCGGGCCTCCCATGGCAGTGGCCTCTGTTGTCGCAGAGCACCGGCTCTGGGCGCATGCGCTCCAGAGCTCCGGTTCGGTAATTGGACACATGGGATCTTCCCAGGCCAGGGATCGAACCAGTGCCCCTTGCACTGCAAGGCGGTGTTCTTACCCACTGGACCACCAGGGAAGCCCTGAAACAGCATTTATCCACAGTCAATCTAACGTGCAAGTCAGGTGTCTGAGCAGATGCCTCTCGGTTGTCTGCTAGGTTGACTATTTCAGTGCAGAGGGACAGGATCACTGTTAGGGGCTCGGGTGAGGAGTTCTGTTCAGGGAGGTGATGTGAACACAGACTGACTGGACTGTAATGACCACAGGTGCCCCTTGACCGGTGTCACATTGTTTATTTCTGCCCTACATCAGCATGAATCAGCCACTGAGCCCTCCTGCTCTCTCCCAGCCCTATTGGTTCTCACAGGGCTCCCTAAGGCACACAGCAGATCCCACTGGCTGGCTGTTTTCCGTAGAGTGGTGTGTAAGAGTCCATGCTCTTCATGTGATTGTAACTTTTCCCTTCATTAATTCATCACTTCGGAGTCTAGATCCACATTTGATACTTCGCCACATACAAGCAGCTGGTTCGGAGCTTAGACACTTTGTGATTCAGATTCATTACGTTTGGGATAAAAATGAAGTCATTGTGTTGCTTTGGAGTTTCTTTTGCCTTCTGGGTGGGTGCCTACAAAACAGTCCGTGCATTAGGCTGTGTTATTTTTTGCCTGTTGCTGCTGTTTCAATTTTTGGCTTCCTTTCCTTCTCCTCTTTAGATAAACGAGCTGGTGCCAGGATATACAGACAACTGGGGGGTCGGAGGAAGAAGGCCAATAGCCCTGGCCTGCGAGGGGTGTCCTCGGTTGAGTGAGCCACTTGTTCAGGCTGTAGGATTGTGGGAAAGGGAGCTCATCTCCACGCTGGTGCACAGTGGCCCAGGCTCGAGGAGCCACACACCGGGGGTGAGAGTTGTAGGCACTGTGGTTTGGGACTGAAACAGCATTTTTTGAGGGGATTGAGGTGGGGTGGGGAGGGGCGGGCGGGCCACTTCTATTGGTCTTTCATTTATCTATTTTCATCCATCTTTGTTCTTTGGCCCATGCGGGCCTCCCATGGCAGTGGCCTCTGTTGTCGCAGAGCACCGGCTCTGGGCGCATGCCCCTCAGAGCTCCGGTTGGGATAATTGGACACATGGGATCTTCCCAGGCCAGGGATCGAACCAGTGCCCCTTGCACTGCAAGGCGGTGTTCTTACCCACTGGACCACCAGGGAAGCCCTGAAACAGCATTTATCCACAGTCAATCTAACGTGCAAGTCAGGTGTCTGAGCAGATGCCTCTCGGTTGTCTGCTAGGTTGACTATTTCAGTGCAGAGGGACAGGATCACTGTTAGGGGCTCGGGTGAGGAGTTCTGTTCAGGGAGGTGATGTGAACACAGACTGACTGGACTGTAATGACCACAGGTGCCCCTTGACCGGTGTCACGTGTAAGGCATTTTGATTTTCAAATACAATATAGTCCTCTTACAAGTCCTGTTCCAGGAAATTTCAGCTCATACATAAATCCCGCTTTCCACTGTGGGAGCACCCTGTACCAGTAAAGCCACGCCTGGCTGACGGTCCCCAGCACTGACTGACCTGATGGACTTGGTGAAAACCAATGTAAAATCTATCTGTTCCTCCTGGATATAATGAGCGATGATGTACTATGTATAAATAGTGCTAAGATCTGCAGCTTAAATATAACTCCATGTGCTGCATTTTTATCTCTTGTGTCAGATAATTTGCTGACTTTTGTTTAAAGCCTCAGAAATGAACTGATGTTTAAATTTGCATTTCAAACGTAAACTAAGAGAGAGAGAATATATAATTTCTGCCAAATTTATGAAGCTCATTTTCCACTCTATTAATGCACTTTGTAAAACAAATGAAGACAATGTCTTTAAATTAATTATTAATCAAAATGGTTCAACTCTTACGACTCAGCACATGTATCTGCATAAGAGAATACATATATAAATACATATAGGTTTATTTTAGACATAAAAATACTGTCCATGCTTATGTATAGCGTATAATATATGTAAAAAAGACCCAAAATAGTACCTTCTCTTGTACCTTTCACCTAAATATTGTTGTATATTTAGAATTTTTATATGTGAGAAAGATCCAATATAAAAACTTTTAGATTGTATTTTTTGTCTTTGAATGGGAAATATACAATCTCATTATTTATTCACCATTTATCTAAGCATTCATCGTTTGTATTTTGGTCAATGAAGTCTTGAGACTACTCTTAATTCCATTCCCATGAACATGTCCTAAAATATGAGGAATACATGGAGATTATTTAAGGAAGAATTTTTGATTCAATACTTAAATTGCCTCGTGCTTTTCCACCTCCATATATCTCATTATTTAATGAAAAGTCAGATAGTGCTAGTGGTAAAGAACCCAACTGCTAGTGCAGGAGATGTTAAGAGTCATGGGTTTGACCCCTGGGTCAGGAAGATCCCCTGGAGTAGGGCAGGGCAACCCACTCTAGTATTCTTGCCAGGAGAATCCCATGGATAGAGGAACCTGATGGGCTACAGTCCATGTGGTCATAAAGAGTCAGACACGACTGAGCACACACACACACGCATCAATTGCTAATTACTTAAAAATACCTGTAGACATGCCCAAGCTGGGAGGGACTAGAACAGGAATGTTTGCTTTTTGACCTACCGAGAATTACTAGTGAATTTTGAAAGGGTGGAGATACCAACTGTTCAGCCTTTAAAGGACAATACTGTGTCAGACACACAGCTGAGTAAAGGTTATATAAGCCGGTGTGAGTTTCCCATGTGAAGTGGTTATGTTCCTTTGGGAAGACAGGAACTAAGATTAGTTAGAAGAAAACTTGGATTTTTGGAGACTTAGAATCTCTAACAAGAACATGCTTGAGATGGGAAAGTCGTCTAGAGCAAATGAATAGATATTGTTTGCAAAAAGAAATAAAGAAAGACAGGAAAACAGTTGATAGAAGTAATTTAGCTTAACTAGGTGAGTGAGTCACAATGCTGACAAGAGTTTAGAGCCAGAAATGAGGGAGCAGGTGGGACCCACACTGGATGGTTAGTCTGGGTAGAAGACCCTATGAAGAATTGGAGTCCAGCTCGTGGCCGATGAACTGTAGACACCCCAGACCAAAACACAAATGAAGCCCTTGGCCTTGTCAGTACATCTCAAACCATGGGAGAAACAGCTCATTCCAAAGCAAGAAATGGTGGCCACCCACATGAGGATGAGCTACCCTGAGGATCTGAAATGATAGAACATTCCAGAAGTGAATGAACCATTCCAACTTTAAAGGTTTAAAGAAATAAGAGAAGGAATAGAGCTGTAGTTAAGTAAGATACAATAAATTTAAGAGAGACAGGTAGGCAAGAAACAAATGAGGTGTCTAAAAATGAAAATATAATGATCCAAATAAATCAGATGTCTTAACCAGAACATACAGATGATGTTGAAGAGAATTTTTAACTGTAATATAGATGTCAGGGAATTGTGCAGAATGCAACACGGTATGGTAGAGTCAGAAAATGTTAAGGAGATTTTACAAGATAGCAGTAATAACAACTAATTTGGGACTATTTTTAAACAGGGTGAAACGAAAGAATATAACATAACCATACTCGGAGAGGCATTCAGAGTGGAAGTATTCTAAAGTTCTCATTTTGGGGGGAGATGTATAGAGGTATTGATCAACGATCCATTCTAAATTGAGCTTGTATTCAAAAACTTCAGCGTAATGACCAGAATAATAGAAATGTATGATTTTCATTCAGGAAAGCATGATCAATTCCAAAGACGGCAGGAAAGGAGAAATAAGATCTCTATTACCACTGCCCTTGAAAAATAATACAGGGCACATATGGTCATTTAGTAGTGAAGAAAAGACAATTCATCAGGAACACACAGCAATTCAGCACCTGAATACTCATAAAACATCATAATGGTCACAGTCACAACTGCCAGATTCACAGGGTGAAGTTACATATCTGTAATCCTCCTTATTCAGATTTCCATTCACTTCTGTCAGAAACTGGCATGCCTCAAGCAGATGGAAGTCACTCAAGATTTGAACAATACTGTAGCAGGGGTGGGACACTTTAGTAGAGTTTTCTAATTGCTGATTTTGTGGGAATTGACCTGTCTGTTGAGGTATTACTACTATTGTGAATGACAGGGAACTTGAAATGGTATCTTTAAAAATCAGAGGAGAGAATGATGGCCACACTCTGAGGGCTTGTTTTATACTGAATATCTTGTATATACAGTCACTGCCTGGTGTCCTGGAGCCAGGAGGCTACTGTGTTTGCTCAGTCATGTCTGACTCTTTGCAATCTCATGGACTGTAGTCCACCAGGCTCCTCTCTCCATGGAGTTTTCCAGACAAGAACACTGGAGCAGGTTGCCATGCCCTCCTCCAAGGGATCTTCCTGATCCAGGGGTCGAATCTCCATCTCCTGTGTTGCTGGTGATTCTTTACCACTGTGCAACCTGGGGAGCCCACAGCCTTGATTATAAACCTTTAAAAACTGTGGGTGTGATGGCTGCTGGCATCGATGTAAGGACAGGGCCATTCTCTCTGGCCCCTCCTGTTTGTTGCCTCATGGCCTTGGTTAACTATGCTGATACAAGAAGATATCTATGCTCAAAGCTATATGTCCCTTTTAATAGAAAATCGGGACTAGCCCAGAGCCCTCCGTCCCCAGCAGATTTCTAACTATGTTGACCGCCGGCATGTCAGCTGACTATTGACCAGCAGGGGAACCTTGGGAAATGCTGGTCTGCCTTCTTAGCTTCTGTCGTGGGGACAGACACGGGAGAAAGAGGCTGGGAGTGATGGTCAGAGGACCTTCAGTGTCTGTATGACCACAGGAGTGTCTCCCATGGATTGGAATTATTATATGATCGGTGAAGAAATTATTCAAGAGATTGGGTTCTACTGTGCATTTACAGCCAAGCATCGATCAGGTAGACAAGTTCAACCCATGATTCTGGCTTTGAGGATCCCTTCGTTGTTCTGAGATGTATTCTGACAGATATATGTGTATCTCCTCTGTTTATTGTAGAAATAACGGCATGTTTCAGCTGTCTTGGTGGTTTCTTTCCCTCGAGGATGTCAAATGAGCAGATATTGATGAGGCAGTAAGCTAGAATTGAATGCCAAAAAAGGAGCAATTGATTTTTATATAAAAGTAGATTAGTGCTATCGAGCTGAACTTTGTCCGATGCATTATTCATGTCTGGAAGTTATTTATGCTTCTGCACCCTGAAAAAGTGAGCGGGAAAACCACTGAGACTAACTCCTTGACACAAACAGATGACGTATGATAGGATCGAATCCACCCTGATTATCCATCACAACACTTACTTAATGGTTGAGCAGGATGCAGTTAAATATCTAGAAACTTAGATTGAATATTGATCAACCCAAATTAAATGCAAAAAGATACTTAGCAAACATTAGGAAACCAAATACGGTCTCATTTTAATGACAGGGCTACTCTATTAGGCCCTGGAGATAAACAGATTACCCTGTCTCCCCGGGAGCACTCTGCTACTTTTCAAGGGTCCTGTTTATCTTCTGGGAGCACCAGACGATGGGTGTCCTGGCCTCAGTTAGCTTCCCAGGCCCTCTGGCCTCCAGGAATTCTGACTCACACATTGGGATTGGGGTCAGAATTAAGTCAAGGGAAGTGCTTCATTAAGGCTGTGCTGTGCTGCACTGTGCTTACGTCACTTAATTGTGTCTGACTCTGCAACTCCATGGCCTATAGCCCAGAGGCTCTTCTGTCCAAGAGATTCTCCAGACAAGAGTACTGGGGTGGGTTGCCATTTCCCTCTCTTTCCCTTCAAAATTAGGAGGAGAAAAGGATTGAACAAGCTTTCATCTGTTTCTGTTGCTTTTGTTTGTAAAGTGTATGGGGAGATCACTGAATGTCTGCGGTCCTGGGGAGCATAACGGAAGTGGGGGAGGGAGAAAGGGAAGGCCTGGAATTGGGAGTGGATGGTATCTTCGGATGGAGCATAGATGTATTCTGACAGATTTATGTTTGAGTGTAGTACAAGTTCAACCCATGATTCTGGCTTTGAGGATCCCTTCGTTGTTCTGAGATGTATTCTGACAGATATATGTGTATCTCCTCTGTTTATTGTAGAAATAACGGCATGTTTCAGCTGTCTTGGTGGTTTCTTTCCCTCGAGGATGTCAAATGAGCAGATATTGATGAGGCAGTAAGCTAGAATTGAATGCCAAAAAAGGAGCAATTGATTTTTATATAAAAGTAGATTAGTGCTATCGAGCTGAACTTTGTCCGATGCATTATTCATGTCTGGAAGTTATTTATGCTTCTGCACCCTGAAAAAGTGAGCGGGAAAACCACTGAGACTAACTCCTTGACACAAACAGATGACGTATGATAGGATCGAATCCACCCTGATTATCCATCACAACACTTACTTAATGGTTGAGCAGGATGCAGTTAAATATCTAGAAACTTAGATTGAATATTGATCAACCCAAATTAAATGCAAAAAGATACTTAGCAAACATTAGGAAACCAAATACGGTCTCATTTTAATGACAGGGCTACTCTATTAGGCCCTGGAGATAAACAGATTACCCTGTCTCCCCGGGAGCACTCTGCTACTTTTCAAGGGTCCTGTTTATCTTCTGGGAGCACCAGACGATGGGTGTCCTGGCCTCAGTTAGCTTCCCAGGCCCTCTGGCCTCCAGGAATTCTGACTCACACATTGGGATTGGGGTCAGAATTAAGTCAAGGGAAGTGCTTCATTAAGGCTGTGCTGTGCTGCACTGTGCTTACGTCACTTAATTGTGTCTGACTCTGCAACTCCATGGCCTATAGCCCAGAGGCTCTTCTGTCCAAGAGATTCTCCAGACAAGAGTACTGGGGTGGGTTGCCATTTCCCTCTCTTTCCCTTCAAAATTAGGAGGAGAAAAGGATTGAACAAGCTTTCATCTGTTTCTGTTGCTTTTGTTTGTAAAGTGTATGGGGAGATCACTGAATGTCTGCGGTCCTGGGGAGCATAACGGAAGTGGGGGAGGGAGAAAGGGAAGGCCTGGAATTGGGAGTGGATGGTATCTTCGGATGGACACGCAGGAGGAAGGATTAAATTTAGCAGAGGGAAATAAAGATCTTCCACTGAGATTCAAGTAACGAAGCAGAGGGTGTCAGGAGGAGTAAAGTTTCTGCAGTTTTACAACGGTATTTTTGATATGTTGACAGATCTCCAAAAGAAGTGGACATGGCTCTTTTTTTAAAGCCCCTGTGACTTGTCATGCTCCCCAGCGGTGAGAGAGTCATTGATCAGGAGACATCCTGTGGAAACATGCAACCCAGGACTCAGCCTGGATGCAGCAGCTCAGGGCCCCTGGCCTCTTGGATCTGTCCAGTTGCTCACGTAGGTCCCTGCAGTGAGGCTTCTGTGTTTGGCCTTTGGGAAGCACACCCTGTGCTGTCCACTCCAAGCCCTGCCTGGAGTCAGCCTTCAGGAGGTTCCCCTGTGCTCAGAGATCCCTGTGTCCACCAGACCCCATAGGGTCTGGGCCTCTCTGAAACCCACTCACTGAGCACTTGTGGGATGTGTAAGAACAGTGTGCCAACATTCCTTCCTAACAGAACAGCCCTTTTCAGCCTTTAACCTCTTGCTGACGTCTAGACTTTCTTGCCCATGAACTGGCCTGCGTGGTGAGCTAATGCCTGCACACCCAGGTTTAGGCTGTGCTAACCTGCCTGGCTCAGAGGACCTTCACCCACTCAGCCTAGACCCTCTTGATCCCCAGGAGTGTCAACCTGCTGATGAAGTCCGGTTCTATTGTTCTTAGGAAGACTCACATGGGGGGCAGATTAAGTCAAGGAAGTGCTTCATTAAGGCTGTGCTGTGCTGCACTGTGCTTACGCCACTTAATTGTGTCTGACTCTGCAACTCCATGGCCTATAGCCCAGAGGCTCTTCTGTCCAAGAGATTCTCCAGACAAGAGTACTGGGGTGGGTTGCCATTTCCCTCTCTTTCCCTTCAAAATTAGGAGGAGAAAAGGATTGAACAAGCTTTCATCTGTTTCTGTTGCTTTTGTTTGTAAAGTGTATGGGGAGATCACTGAATGTCTGCGGTCCTGGGGAGCATAACGGAAGTGGGGGAGGGAGAAAGGGAAGGCCTGGAATTGGGAGTGGATGGTATCTTCGGATGGACACGCAGGAGGAAGGATTAAATTTAGCAGAGGGAAATAAAGATCTTCCACTGAGATTCAAGTAACGAAGCAGAGGGTGTCAGGAGGAGTAAAGTTTCTGCAGTTTTACAACGGTATTTTTGATATGTTGACAGATCTCCAAAAGAAGTGGACATGGCTCTTTTTTTAAAGCCCTGTGACTTGTCATGCTCCCCAGCGGTGAGAGAGTCATTGATCAGGAGACATCCTGTGGAAACATGCAACCCAGGACTCAGCCTGGATGCAGCAGCTCAGGGCCCCTGGCCTCTTGGATCTGTCCAGTTGCTCACGTAGGTCCCTGCAGTGAGGCTTCTGTGTTTGGCCTTTGGGAAGCACACCCTGTGCTGTCCACTCCAAGCCCTGCCTGGAGTCAGCCTTCAGGAGGTTCCCCTGTGCTCAGAGATCCCTGTGTCCACCAGACCCCATAGGGTCTGGGCCTCTCTGAAACCCACTCACTGAGCACTTGTGGGATGTGTAAGAACAGTGTGCCAACATTCCTTCCTAACAGAACAGCCCTTTTCAGCCTTTAACCTCTTGCTGACGTCTAGACTTTCTTGCCCATGAACTGGCCTGCGTGGTGAGCTAATGCCTGCACACCCAGGTTTAGGCTGTGCTAACCTGCCTGGCTCAGAGGACCTTCACCCACTCAGCCTAGACCCTCTTGATCCCCAGGAGTGTCAACCTGCTGATGAAGTCCAGAGATTCTATTGTTCTTATTCAGTAAAAATAATATCTGTAGTCCCCTGGACTGTAAGGAGGTCAACCCAGGCAGTCCTAAAAGAAATCAACCCTGAATATTCACTGGAAGGTCTGATGCTAAAGCTGAAGCTCCAATACTCTGGTCACCTGAAGGGAAGAGCCGACTCATCAGAAAAGACCCTGATGCTGGGAAAGACTGAGGGCAGGAGAAGTGGATGACAGAGGATGAGATGGGTGGATGGCGTCATTGACTCAGTGGACATGAATTTGAGTAAACTCTGGGAGAAGGTGAAGGACAGGGAAGTCTGGCGTGTTGTAGTCCTTGGGGTTGTAAACTGTTGGATGTGACTGAGTGACTGAACAACAAGGCAAACTTTCTGAAGTACTTTCTTGGGAGACCCACCTTCCCAAGGACAGCATACCCTGAATAGCAAATGAGCTGCTCAAGGCTGGCTTATCCTTAATGCAGGTACTTCAGATGAGCCAGACATTCGGTACCCTTGAGAAAGACTCATAAAAGAGCTAGTTTGATCCTGCAACTAAGACATGGAGACATTATCAAAACTCAGAATCCTCACCTGCTTACCTCTTAAGACCTTTTCAAAATTCAAAAGAAGAAAGGTAGTTCTGGGTTATAACCCAAAGCAGCTTTGCTCATGTTTTCAGGGGCACATGTATGAATGAAACCCAAGTCATATTTAATCATTTAAAATTGTTAAAAAGTTTTTTAGATTCGAGGCATTCTGATAGATTTATCAAAGGTATATTGGTGTAAAATTAGAAAAATAGGATTTCTGAAGAGTTTGATAAAGATGATTCTAGTACATTTAACTCTATTACAAAACATACAAATAGGTAAACTTCAGATTTTTAGGTCAATTTTAAAAATACTTGTATAATCTAATGGAAAATTAGACTGCCTGGTTAGCTCAGTCAGTAGAGCATGAGACTCTTAATGGAGAATTAATACTTTTAATTTCAAGAGTGATTTTGGCCAATGGGTAGGCTACATTTCAAAAGTAATTTTTAAAAAATGTTTATTGTGGATACCCTTTTTATGGATTGAGATCATTTTTAAAAATTTTATTTATTTATTTTTTGGTTATCCTGGGGTGTTCACTGCTACCATGGGATCCTGTCTAGTTGCAGGGAGTGGGGGTTACTCCCTACTTGAGGTGAGCATGCTTCTTGTTGTGGTGACTTCTCTTGTTGTAGACCTCAGGCTCTAGGGTACATGGGCTTAAACAGCTGCAGCACACGGGCTCCATAGTTGTGGTTCTGAGGCTCTAGAGCACAGGCTCAATAGTTGTGGCTCACAGAGTTAGTTGCCCTGCAGCATGCGGGATCTTCCCGGATCAGAGATTGAACCCATGTCTCCTCCATTGGTAGTTGGAACTCTTCACCACTGAGCTACCCGGGAATTGCTCAAAAGTAATTTTTAAAAATACTTTTATAAGAAAGTTTACTTAACATGCTTAGTTGTTTCTGAATATCCAAATATTCTAAGCAAAACTACAAGAATTTCCCAAAACTTTAATTTGTTTTTAGAATTGTATTCACATGTTCCTTTTGATATAATCATTTTAGTCTTCAGAAAACATAAAGTGCAAAGTAAAGTTTCCTATTTATAAATTATCAACCAGCACAAATAGATCTTGTTTCTTATCTTTTCTGTGCAGTGGACTTAAAACAGTCTGAACTTGGAGGTTACATTTGCCAGTGTGTGCATATATGCATATATACATATATATAGTACTTGGGGTGGGTTCCGTTTGTGCTTGTACATCACTTGTGCCCAGTTCACTATGGAAATATGTGACTCTGTTTTTTATGGAGAGCATCCAGACTCTCTGAAGGACAGTAATAGAAAAAGAGAAATTTCTCAATGAGAATAATGCTTCAGGCTCTAGTCTTGGCAAGCACTAAAACCCTCATTAAAAGCATAAAAGCCTTGTATGCTTCATTCTTAATTATTTTGTTCATTATTTTAATCTTTATTGCATACTCATCAAATGGAAATTTCAGTATTTGGCAACTGAAGCACATGTACCATTAAGATTTTTAACAACAGTTTCAATTTTGCTTCTTATGCAAATTATTTGAGAGGTTAGATATTATATTTCAGTTTCTAAAAGATTTAAGAAATACCTACTGTTTGTGCCTAGAGCCAATAAGTAATTTTTTACATTTCTGAACTCTAGTATGTTCTGACACATCCTCAGAAATTTGCAATTAAATGGGATTGAATTTGGCTTATGTTTTTATTGGGTACCATAGAAACCATAACTCACCAAGATGGTGTCTACAGAATCAAAGTCTGTTGATATATGTGCTCAACACATTGTACACATCTGCAAGAAAGATACTTTTAAAAATAGCTTCTTACTCATTTGGATGATATTTTATTGAATGACTCATAGTGTTAAAATATTAATCTAGAAATGCTTAAGCATACTAATTAATTGTGGTTTATCACAGATGACTTGAATTCAATCATTTATTAGTACTCTACAAAGAAACTTCAAATGGTAGGAAGTAAGAGAAGCTATTGTACTTTCTTTCATAAGGTAGTTTTTTTTTAATATATATTCTGATGAAAATTCTTTCACTTTCAAATTACATTTAGTTTGATAAAGTTCAGGGAATAACATTAGTTTTCGTTGTTTCTGTTAGGGTGCAGAATGTATTTTTCATGGACTTTAGATGGTAATTAGTCAAGAAGGAGGAGTGAATATCCACATAAAGTAATAAATCTGTATAAATATTTTATCTTAAAATAAATATGATCAAAGAAGAACAGGTTTCTTTCTATGAGTTCCAAAGCCAATATTTCCAGGACCACTTGGAGCAAAGGTCTGTAGACTGTTTCTAGGGAAGCCAGGTAGTTGATGGTTTAGGCTGTGGAGGTCACATGGTCTTTGTCAGGCTTGCTGAAGGACAGTAATAGAAAGGGAAATTTCTCAATGAGAATAATGCTTCAGGCTCTAGTCTTGGCAAGCACTAAAACCCTCATTAAAAGCATAAAAGCCTTGTATGCTTCATTCTTAATTATTTTGTTCATTATTTTAATCTTTATTGCATACTCATCAAATGGAAATTTCAGTATTTGGCAACTGAAGCACATGTACCATTAAGATTTTTAACAACAGTTTCAATTTTGCTTCTTATGCAAATTATTTGAGAGGTTAGATATTATATTTCAGTTTCTAAAAGATTTAAGAAATACCTACTGTTTGTGCCTAGAGCCAATAAGTAATTTTTTACATTTCTGAACTCTAGTATGTTCTGACACATCCTCAGAAATTTGCAATTAAATGGGATTGAATTTGGCTTATGTTTTTATTGGGTACCATAGAAACCATAACTCACCAAGATGGTGTCTACAGAATCAAAGTCTGTTGATATATGTGCTCAACACATTGTACACATCTGCAAGAAAGATACTTTTAAAAATAGCTTCTTACTCATTTGGATGATATTTTATTGAATGACTCATAGTGTTAAAATATTAATCTAGAAATGCTTAAGCATACTAATTAATTGTGGTTTATCACAGATGACTTGAATTCAATCATTTATTAGTACTCTACAAAGAAACTTCAAATGGTAGGAAGTAAGAGAAGCTATTGTACTTTCTTTCATAAGGTAGTTTTTTTTTAATATATATTCTGATGAAAATTCTTTCACTTTCAAATTACATTTAGTTTGATAAAGTTCAGGGAATAACATTAGTTTTCGTTGTTTCTGTTAGGGTGCAGAATGTATTTTTCATGGACTTTAGATGGTAATTAGTCAAGAAGGAGGAGTGAATATCCACATAAAGTAATAAATCTGTATAAATATTTTATCTTAAAATAAATATGATCAAAGAAGAACAGGTTTCTTTCTATGAGTTCCAAAGCCAATATTTCCAGGACCACTTGGAGCAAAGGTCTGTAGACTGTTTCTAGGGAAGCCAGGTAGTTGATGGTTTAGGCTGTGTAGGTCACATGGTCTTTGTCAGGCTTCTCAGCTCTGTCCCCATGAAACAATCAGGAATAATCACCCATGGGCGTAATGTGTTTCAAGAAAACGTTCTTCACAAAGACGCTCAACTCTGAATCTCCCAACACTGATCTATCTTTTCTTTTACCATCAAACATCTCAAAAGATATTATTTTTGCTGCCTCTATTTTAGTTTTTTTTTTTTTTTTTTTAAGTTCATTATCATCTGGGCTTCCCCCTCATGACTTATGGGATATATAACTTTTCAGCGGGTTCCCTACTTCTTCAGGATTCCAGTTACTGACGCTTCATTCAGAATCTGGCAGGGTTCGCACTTCCTTCCTTCTGGACTTAACCCCCCACATCTTGTTCTCGGAGCTCTCTGAGGCTGGGTCCTCTTCCTCCACTTGCCTCGCAGGTATGGGAGTTGCTCCGGGTTCAGCCTCATCCGTCTCAGCTTCCTAGTCACTGTCTCCTCGGGGAGATTTCTGCAGCGTGGCTTCCTTGCTGAGGCCACCCTGGGCCCTTCCAGTGTTCACCTGGACTTTAGAATAAACTAACAATCCACTGCTTACCCTGCCACCACCGCTGTCACTGTGACTACAGCTGCCTCTTCTTCAGGATTCCCTTACTGTGTTGTGACAGTTACCCAGGCTCTGGTTCTTACTCAGCTGTCTCTAATGTTCCCATCCCAGGTTGGTGAGAACCAACCCTGCTCCTGGTTTACAAATGAGGTCTTTTACTCACAAACTTGGAAAACGAGCTTATGGTTGCAGCGGGGAGGGGATGCTTGGGGAGTTTCAGAAAGTCATGTACACACGGCCAAGTTTGACATGGACAACCAACAAAAATCGATTGTATAGCACATGGAACTCGGGTTAACGTTACATGCCAGCCTGGATAGGAGGCGGGTTTGGGGGAGAATGGATACATGTATCTGTATGGCCGAACCTCTTCACAGGTCACCTGAAACTATCACAAAATTGTTAATTAGCTATAGCCTAATAAAAATGTTTTTGGTGTTAAAAAACAAAAAACAAATGAGGTCTTTCACCTAAGAGGCTTCCCAGGTGGCGCTAGTGGTCGTGAATATGCCTGCCAATGCAGGAGATTCAAGAGACTGGGGTTTGATCCCCAGGTCAGGAAGATCCCCTGGAGTAGGAAATGACACCCCACTCCAGCATTCTTGCCTGGAAAATTCCGTGGGCAGAGGAACCCAGAAGACTGCAGTCCATGGAGTTAAAAAAGGCAGACACAACTGAGTGACTGAGCACACACAAGAGACTTAGAGTTGCAAGGGGTTCCGCCAGTGCTTCAAGTCAGCTAAGTCTTGGGTTTGTGCCTACAGACTATTAATAAGTGGTTCAAATATCTCAATTAACATTAATCTCTGTTTGTAAAAAGAAGAAATCCCATCTCAGCTGGTAAAATTCATAACCGAAGAGGGAATAATTTAATGTTTTTAATTTAGTTTTCAGTACTAGGTGAATTAATGCAATCTCTGAGAGAGTTACAAATTATCATAAATTATGAATTAGCCTAAAGTATGTGTGTGTATATGTATGAAAGGAGAGCAGGAAATCCTGATTATGTGAGAATATTTAATAAAGAATTCTGGGTTATTTGGAAGAAGAGAACAGAAACTCTTTGGCCAATAGAGAAGAGAGAAAAAATGCCACACACGCACATTGGAAAACTTACAAAATTGGATGAAATCAACTTTCAGATAAACTTCAGTCACCAAAATGGATGCGTGGATGAACTAACGAATCTCCTGAAATAGACTCTTCCAAAATAATGAATCTGTTTTGTTTTTCTTCTAACGTCAGTGGAGCTGTGTATTTTTACAGATTCATTATCAACCCCTTATTTGTCTCCACTTGAGTTCAAACAGGAATTGTTCTAGAACCTGAAGGTTAAACTAAGATTTATGTTCATTTTCTGGAGGCGTCACACAGACCGTCTTGGTCTCATTAACAGCATCATCCCACATCGGGGCCACAGTGTCACAGATGTGGGATCCCCAGGGCTGTTAATGGATTGGCACATTGTTGCTATAGGTATTAAGAGACAGAGGCAATGGCAAGCTGAGCAGCTCGGCCGACACCCATTTTTATTGCATGTCCTCTTTGAAGTAAAGAAACTGATGACAGGCTAGCAAGTTTGAGAGCACAGAGCCAGTTTAAGACTTAAAAGATGGCAGGCATTTTCATTTGGAGCTGGTAGTTTCATGCGCAGCACAACTTGGAAGATGCTTCAGATTCTGACCTGACTTCCTCCCCTCAGACGTGCTGTGGGCAGCATCCTTGGTTGCTGAGCTGCCCGGAGGCCCAGCAGAGGGCCAGTCCATCCCCGCCCCCCATGTCTGCAGACCCAAGTCACCTTCATGTCCACGTTCAGTGGCTGTGGCCCATTGGGCAAATGCATCATAAACAGTGATTCGTCATGAGGTCTTGAGAGATGTAGGTCAGGTCAAGGGGTTTTCAGGAAGGAAGCACCTGAAAGAACCTTGGTGAGAGACTTGATATGTGTAATCAATAAATTTAATTACCAATATATAGAGTTACAAATTATCATAAATTATGAATTAGCCTAAAGTATGTGTGTGTATATGTATGAAAGGAGAGCAGGAAATCCTGATTATGTGAGAATATTTAATAAAGAATTCTGGGTTATTTGGAAGAAGAGAACAGAAACTCTTTGGCCAATAGAGAAGAGAGAAAAAATGCCACACACGCACATTGGAAAACTTACAAAATTGGATGAAATCAACTTTCAGATAAACTTCAGTCACCAAAATGGATGCGTGGATGAACTAACGAATCTCCTGAAATAGACTCTTCCAAAATAATGAATCTGTTTTGTTTTTCTTCTAACGTCAGTGGAGCTGTGTATTTTTACAGATTCATTATCAACCCCTTATTTGTCTCCACTTGAGTTCAAACAGGAATTGTTCTAGAACCTGAAGGTTAAACTAAGATTTATGTTCATTTTCTGGAGGCGTCACACAGACCGTCTTGGTCTCATTAACAGCATCATCCCACATCGGGGCCACAGTGTCACAGATGTGGGACCCCCAGGGCTGTTAATGGATTGGCACATTGTTGCTATAGGTATTAAGAGACAGAGGCAATGGCAAGCTGAGCAGCTCGGCCGACACCCATTTTTATTGCATGTCCTCTTTGAAGTAAAGAAACTGATGACAGGCTAGCAAGTTTGAGAGCACAGAGCCAGTTTAAGACTTAAAAGATGGCAGGCATTTTCATTTGGAGCTGGTAGTTTCATGCGCAGCACAACTTGGAAGATGCTTCAGATTCTGACCTGACTTCCTCCCCTCAGACGTGCTGTGGGCAGCATCCTTGGTTGCTGAGCTGCCCGGAGGCCCAGCAGAGGGCCAGTCCATCCCCGCCCCCCATGTCTGCAGACCCAAGTCACCTTCATGTCCAGGTTCAGGGGCTGTGGCCCATTGGGCAAATGCATCATAAACAGTGATTCGTCATGAGGTCTTGAGAGATGTAGGTCAGGTCAAGGGGTTTTCAGGAAGGAAGCACCTGAAAGAACCTTGGTGAGAGACTTGATATGTGTAATCAATAAATTTAATTACCAATATATAAGTCTCTATCACTCAGTCTCTATCCAAACAGTCAGTTTTCCCCCATTGGATATGAAATGCTTGTATAAGAGAAAAATATGGCATTGACGGAAGGAGATTGAGAGTCAGTGATAAAAGATTTGTGAAGTAAGGAATCTTCGAAAGGAGATTTATTTCAATAAAGAGATGATAGAAAGACAAAATGCAGAGGAATAAGGAGAATAGTACTTATGATTCAGGGAAAGAGATATTTATGTGCCAATTAAAAAAAGCAAAACCACAACAAAAGTCAATTCTTTATTTTTTTTTCACTTTTCCTTTCTTTTTTTTTTTATTCTTTATTTTAAAGGTTTTACAGAATTTCGTTGTTCACAGACATGTATGTTCCCAGATCAGTCATATACATATCCCTGGTCCCAACCCGCCCACTTCCCCCCATCTCACCCCTCCGGACCATTGCCCCATGCCATTATAAGCACTCCTATTCCCTTAGCACAATGACAATAGCTATCTTTTCCACACATGACCGTAAAGGTTCCATGTTACTCAAAAGCCAATTCTTAAAACAGAACTTTGCTTTAAAAATGTGTCTATGCTTTGCTCCTGAAATTTCTATAGTCACAGCCCTGAAATAGTTAAACTGGGTAGGACTTAATTTTGAGGTTCCTATTAATCCTTATTCCAGGAGACTTTTGGTTTATGGCTTCTGGTTGAATTCTTTCTAACACCACGGCTGCCCTGGCAAGGCGGTGACTTTCTCTTCTCCTGATGGAGATGGTCTTGCTGCTCCTTCGGTCTCATTAGAGAGCTCCCACTCTGGCAGGCTTTGTGTTCATTTGGCAGCAGAGACAAAATGTGTCATATAAATGCCAGAAGTGAAACAGCTTTCCTCTGTGAGTCACCATAAAGGTTCATCTGTGGCCGTTATAATGGCTTTAATACAAAGTATAAAGAAAAGGAAATGAGATTTTTAACACATATCAGCTGAAATTCTCCTTCTTAAGACAGACGCTCAATAAACATTAATTTGCTATTATGTTGTCTAAAAGTCAATTACAACCCACCCTGGACAACCAGATGTTTCTCTTGCCTCGATTCTGTTCACACATGAAGGTGTGTCTGCAGCCCACTCCTCCTAACATGGCCATCAGCTCTTATGGCCTGGCCTCTTGCAGTCCTTTCTCTGTGCCTGTCACTGGCAAGAGACTGTCATGTTGTGCTGATAAGCACTCCCTTTGCCTTCACCTACCTTGCTCTCACCTACTGCCCAATTCCTTAGTAGGCCTCTCACAACATTTGCTTGCTGAGTTGTAAATGGATAGTTGTAGCTATGACGCATAAAATATATTCATCTATGGTTTACTAAATAAAGCCTTCGAAGGTGAGTTTTTCCATAAGAGAAACCCCATTTGCCTGAATTCTGTATACTGTGTAAGAATAGAAAACATATAAAATGCCTTTTCCTGAAAATTTTAAGAGTGTTTTTAAGGGGATAAAATTTTTAAATTAAAAAATCTAACAGGGTTTCCCTGGTGGTCCAGTGGGTAGAGTCCGCCTTGCAGTGCAAGGGGCACCAGTTTGGTCCCTGGCCCGAGAAGATCCCATGTGCCACAGAGTGGCTGGACCAGTGTGTCCAACTACGAGCCAGTGCTCTGGAGTGCATGTGCCCAGAGCTGGTGCCCTGCAACGAGAGGCCACTGCAATGAGAGGCCTACACTGGCCAAAGAATAAAGGTGGATGAAAACGAGTGAATAAAAAACCAATAAAAGAGGCCAAAATTAAAAAAAAATCTCATAATCGAGTTCTGAAAGTTTTAATAATATGGATTTAATGGTTCTAAAATGAGCAGCTAATCTCACATTATTGCTATTGTGCTTATTTATATTTAAATAGATGCTCATACCTTAGAATTAGATTTTTATTTGTAATTCTTATTTATATCTAGATGCTCATAACTTAGAATTAGATTCTTTTTTTCAAATAAAGGCTTCTCTGATGGCTCAGATGGTAAAGAATCTGGCTGCCAGTATGGGAGATGCAGGTTCAATCCCTGGGTCAGGAAAATCTTCTGGAAGAGGGCATGGCAACCCACTCCAATATTTTTTCCTGGAAAATCCCATGGACAGAGGAGACTGATGGACTATAGCCCATGGGTCACAAAGAGTTGGACACGACTGAGCAATTAACACTGCTTTTACTGTAGATGGGAGAAACACCAAATGTTTTTATGTTCCATTTATGTTTATGAATGAACAGTATGAATTCCCATTGCTATGACTTTCTATCCAAATTTGGTTACATTATATGAGAAGTGCAAAATGGTGTGGGGTCAGATCGTGTCAGATTATTGCTGCAGCTGGAAGAGCTGAGCTCCTGGACCCCTGGGTGCTTGACTGCACCCTCACTGCCCGCTCTGTGCTCGTCTGGCAGAGAAGGACGCTCCCCAGAGGACGGGCCGCTGCTTTATTCATGAGAAAGAGCAGATCCATTATGTGTGGCTTATTGGAATTCTGTAGAAAAATCACCTCCACACTTATGAATATTAACATTACTAATTTATGGAATAGTCCCTGATGCTGGGAAAGATTGAGGGCAGGAGAAGAGGGTGACAGAGGATGAGAAGATCGGACGGCACACCAGTTCAATGGATGTAAGTTTGAACAAACTTCAGGAAAGAGTGAAGGGCAGGGAAGCCTGGTGTACTGCCATCCGTGGTGGGCTGCAAAGGGTGGGACACAGCTTAGTGACTTAACAACAACAGTGTCTGGAATAAAATGAACTTTATTATTTTTCTAAATGAAATATTTCAAATCAGCAGTTATTTAATAACAGATTTAGGTGTTCAGTGGTGAGTTCCCTGAGTGACAGATGAGTCGATGAAAAAAATATATCAGTGACTTTTAGAAATGGTGAATATTTACTTTGTAAACTGCAGAGAGGAGGACAAGTCTGCATGGGAGAGAGGTGCAGAGTGGCCCTTTCCTGGAGCCAGAACAACACTGACCCCAGTCCTAACCTACTAACTAAATAACTCAACCTAACCTTACCTAACCTTGCTGAACCTATCCTATCTTAACCTAACCTAACCCAGCCTGACCTCACAAGCGAAACCCTGATGCTGCCAGTATGGGAGATGCAGGTTCAATCCCTGGGTCAGGAAAATCTTCTGGAAGAGGGCATGGCAACCCACTCCAATATTTTTTCCTGGAAAATCCCATGGACAGAGGAGACTGATGGACTATAGCCCATGGGTCACAAAGAGTTGGACACGACTGAGCAATTAACACTGCTTTTACTGTAGATGGGAGAAACACCAAATGTTTTATGTTCCATTTATGTTTATGAATGAACAGTATGAATTCCCATTGCTATGACTTTCTATCCAAATTTGGTTACATTATATGAGAAGTGCAAAATGGTGTGGGGTCAGATCGTGTCAGATTATTGCTGCAGCTGGAAGAGCTGAGCTCCTGGACCCCTGGGTGCTTGACTGCACCCTCACTGCCCGCTCTGTGCTCGTCTGGCAGAGAAGGACGCTCCCCAGAGGACGGGCCGCTGCTTTATTCATGAGAAAGAGCAGATCCATTATGTGTGGCTTATTGGAATTCTGTAGAAAAATCACCTCCACACTTATGAATATTAACATTACTAATTTATGGAATAGTCCCTGATGCTGGGAAAGATTGAGGGCAGGAGAAGAGGGTGACAGAGGATGAGAAGATCGGACGGCACACCAGTTCAATGGATGTAAGTTTGAACAAACTTCAGGAAAGAGTGAAGGGCAGGGAAGCCTGGTGTACTGCCATCCGTGGTGGGCTGCAAAGGGTGGGACACAGCTTAGTGACTTAACAACAACAGTGTCTGGAATAAAATGAACTTTATTATTTTTCTAAATGAAATATTTCAAATCAGCAGTTATTTAATAACAGATTTAGGTGTTCAGTGGTGAGTTCCCTGAGTGACAGATGAGTCGATGAAAAAAATATATCAGTGACTTTTAGAAATGGTGAATATTTACTTTGTAAACTGCAGAGAGGAGGACAAGTCTGCATGGGAGAGAGGTGCAGAGTGGCCCTTTCCTGGAGCCAGAACAACACTGACCCCAGTCCTAACCTACTAACTAAATAACTCAACCTAACCTTACCTAACCTTGCTGAACCTATCCTATCTTAACCTAACCTAACCCAGCCTGACCTCACAAGCGAAACCACCGAGGAACTGAGGATGCCAAGGAGAGGCCCCAGCACAAGCGGCAGGCAGCGAGCTGAGTGCAGCAGGAATGCTGAGTGCCATCCAGAAAAATGCAGAGGACCTCAAGGTTTTCTAAGGATCTGACTTTAACAGATAGAAGTTCTCAAAGACATGAAGAGATGACACAGAGAAAATGTGTTTCTTCAGGAAGTACAAGTGGGTGTTTAGTTTTGCCTTCTGGCTATTAATTATTCAACATGTAGAATAATATCAAGTAAACCTATTCTTAAACTTTCATATTTAATATTGGGGAGGCTGACATATCCCTTGATCCAATAAAGTGAATTGTTTTGATATGCTGGTAAGTAGCACAAAGCAAGTGGAGGTTATTCCTTTGAAAATGACAGAAGAGAATTTTGGCAACTTTCAATTGCTAGATTGTCATCAGGCCAAGGATATAAAGAACTCTGTCAAAATAATAGCAACTCTCACCTAAAGCAAACATTTCAAAAAGTGCTATCATAAACTAAGGTAAGTTTGGAGTCTTAAAAAACACTCACATATAAAAAAATGGCAGAGACAAAGAAAGCAGGTGATTGGTTTGTGAAAACTCATGCTGAAAGCACTCCCAGATAACGAGCTTTAGAACTGTAGCCTTGAAGGATATGTGCTGCATTTAATAATTCATCACAGAACTTTTTCATTGGAAATATTTTTTCAAAATAACTGAGATTAATGTGAATAAAACATGGATACATGTATGAGTCAATAAGTAGAAAGATGGACAGATAGAACAGACATTTGAATGTTTCAGTTTGAAAAGATGAGCAAAAAAGGAGAAAGCATTTTACTTGATGTTAACTTTTACATGGCACAGAGGCTTCCTAGAAAAGATCTGAGAGCTTATGTACCATTTTTATTATGGGGTGGTAAATTATAAAGATGTGACTTGACAAAGGAAAAAAGGTTTTAGGCTTCTGCAGGTTTGTGCATGCTCAGTCACGTCTGACCCCATGGACTGTAGCTTGCCAGGCTCCTCTGTCCATGGAATTTCCCAGGCAGGAATACTGCAGTGGGTTGCCATTTCTGCCTCCAGGGGATCTTCCTGACCCAGGGATCGAACCCACATCTCCTGCATTGGCAGGCAGAATTCTTAACCACTGTACCACCTGAGAAGTCCTTTTCAGACTTCTGAGGGCTATAAATGGCAGGTCAGTAGGTTTATCAGGGAAACTGATGCATGATAAAGGCTCTCTTCACAAGGCTTGTTTGTGAAGCTTCAACTCTTTTGTCAAAGTGGGTGTTTAGTTTTGCCTTCTGGCTATTAATTATTCAACATGTAGAATAATATCAAGTAAACCTATTCTTAAACTTTCATATTTAATATTGGGGAGGCTGACATATCCCTTGATCCAATAAAGTGAATTGTTTTGATATGCTGGTAAGTAGCACAAAGCAAGTGGAGGTTATTCCTTTGAAAATGACAGAAGAGAATTTTGGCAACTTTCAATTGCTAGATTGTCATCAGGCCAAGGATATAAAGAACTCTGTCAAAATAATAGCAACTCTCACCTAAAGCAAACATTTCAAAAAGTGCTATCATAAACTAAGGTAAGTTTGGAGTCTTAAAAAACACTCACATATAAAAAAATGGCAGAGACAAAGAAAGCAGGTGATTGGTTTGTGAAAACTCATGCTGAAAGCACTCCCAGATAACGAGCTTTAGAACTGTAGCCTTGAAGGATATGTGCTGCATTTAATAATTCATCACAGAACTTTTTCATTGGAAATATTTTTTCAAAATAACTGAGATTAATGTGAATAAAACATGGATACATGTATGAGTCAATAAGTAGAAAGATGGACAGATAGAACAGACATTTGAATGTTTCAGTTTGAAAAGATGAGCAAAAAAGGAGAAAGCATTTTACTTGATGTTAACTTTTACATGGCACAGAGGCTTCCTAGAAAAGATCTGAGAGCTTATGTACCATTTTTATTATGGGGTGGTAAATTATAAAGATGTGACTTGACAAAGGAAAAAAGGTTTTAGGCTTCTGCAGGTTTGTGCATGCTCAGTCACGTCTGACCCCATGGACTGTAGCTTGCCAGGCTCCTCTGTCCATGGAATTTCCCAGGCAGGAATACTGCAGTGGGTTGCCATTTCTGCCTCCAGGGGATCTTCCTGACCCAGGGATCGAACCCACATCTCCTGCATTGGCAGGCAGAATTCTTAACCACTGTACCACCTGAGAAGTCCTTTTCAGACTTCTGAGGGCTATAAATGGCAGGTCAGTAGGTTTATCAGGGAAACTGATGCATGATAAAGGCTCTCTTCACAAGGCTTGTTTGTGAAGCTTCAACTTTCTGTCTCCTTCATGATGCCTGCATTTTCCCAAGGAGGGTTAGTTAGGGTGGTTCTCGTTTGTCAGCAGTCTCTGCTTTCAGTTAGGTGAGGGAGCCTCTGGTGAGGCTTCTTTCTGCATCTGTTATTGCATCTCAAAAAGATTCAGCTCAAAATTACCCTTCTGCCAAAGTAGCATATTTTGGGGATGGCATATTCTGACCCTTTTCACAGTTAAGCATGAGTAAACCCCAGGAAGGATGAATACAAAGAAACTCATGCTGACAGAGCCTGACTAGAACTTCTGAAAGATAAAGACAGAAAGAAAGCAGAACTTGGATGCATCTTAGGAGAAATAACACGCTACCAGCAGGAAAAGCAATTGGAATGTTAACAGACAACTCATCTGAATCATGGAGGCATAAATGTAGCTGCTCATGTGTTAAATCCCAAAAAAGAGGAGCTGCTGGCTCAGATTTCCATCCAGCAAAGAAATTTCTAGGTATAAAGGGAAATCAAGACATGCTCAGTAGAAGCAAAATCAGAGAATATATTACTAACAAGTCTACCCTTAAAGAATGGCTGCAGAAGTGGAGGGAAGGGACATATCGATACCTGTGGCTGACTGACAATAAACAACAAAACTCTGTTAAAAAAAAAAAAAAATATATATATATATAGATAGATAGATAGATAGGTTAGAGCTTCAGAAAAGGAAGGAAACATGGGAATGTGTGAAAACAAGAATAACTATGACTCTTAACTTCTCAGATGATATTTTATAGTTGAAGCAAACATGATAGCTGCCAGATGATTGGATGTTGACTGGATGCAAAAGAGATATTGAGATAAGTATAATTAAGATGTGGGGAGCGTGCAGAGACGTACTTGGAATAGGATTTCCTCCTGAAGTGATGAAACACTGATTTCAATAAAATTGAAAATAGGAAACTACAGAGAAAATGAATGAAATAATTTTTTTTTTTTGGAAAAATCTACAAAATTGGAAAACTCTAGCAAAACTGGCAAAGATAAAAAGAGATAAGACCAACATCAACAATGTCAAGAATGAAACCAGAATACCTCTATAGGTTCTGTCGCCATTAAAAAGATAATGCAGAAATACTGCAGACACCCTTTCTCATAAACTCGCCAACTTAGCTGAAATGATTCTTCAAAAACCATGAACTACCAATACTCAATCAAGGCAAAGTTGGAAAGCTGGATCTTGCTAGAACAATAAAAGAAATTGAATTTATAATTTAAAAGCTCCTGAGAAAGAAATCTTCAGGCTCAGATGGTTTTACTGAAGCATTCTACTAAAAGTTTCAAGAATTAAGACCAATTTTACAAACACACAAAAAAAGAAGAAAAAGAAAGATTTACCCACTTATTTTATGAGGTTAATACTGCCCTGGTATTCTTGCCTGGAAAATACCACAAGTGAAAGAGCCTGGCTGGCTTCAGTTCTTAGGGTCACAAAGAGTTGGACATGGTTGAAGCAACTTAGCAGGCACACGCAAACTAGCAGGAAAAGTCATCCCAAAAGAGGAGCTGCTGGCTCAGATTTCCATCCAGCAAAGAAATTTCTAGGTATAAAGGGAAATCAAGACATGCTCAGTAGAAGCAAAATCAGAGAATATATTACTAACAAGTCTACCCTTAAAGAATGGCTGCAGAAGTGGAGGGAAGGGACATATCGATACCTGTGGCTGACTGACAATAAACAACAAAACTCTGTTAAAAAAAAAAAAATATATATATAGATAGATAGATAGATAGGTTAGAGCTTCAGAAAAGGAAGGAAACATGGGAATGTGTGAAAACAAGAATAACTATGACTCTTAACTTCTCAGATGATATTTTATAGTTGAAGCAAACATGATAGCTGCCAGATGATTGGATGTTGACTGGATGCAAAAGAGATATTGAGATAAGTATAATTAAGATGTGGGGAGCGTGCAGAGACGTACTTGGAATAGGATTTCCTCCTGAAGTGATGAAACACTGATTTCAATAAAATTGAAAATAGGAAACTACAGAGAAAATGAATGAAATAATTTTTTTTTTTTTGGAAAAATCTACAAAATTGGAAAACTCTAGCAAAACTGGCAAAGATAAAAAGAGATAAGACCAACATCAACAATGTCAAGAATGAAACCAGAATACCTCTATAGGTTCTGTCGCCATTAAAAAGATAATGCAGAAATACTGCAGACACCCTTTCTCATAAACTCGCCAACTTAGCTGAAATGATTCTTCAAAAACCATGAACTACCAATACTCAATCAAGGCAAAGTTGGAAAGCTGGATCTTGCTAGAACAATAAAAGAAATTGAATTTATAATTTAAAAGCTCCTGAGAAAGAAATCTTCAGGCTCAGATGGTTTTACTGAAGCATTCTACTAAAAGTTTCAAGAATTAAGACCAATTTTACAAACACACAAAAAAAGAAGAAAAAGAAAGATTTACCCACTTATTTTATGAGGTTAATACTGCCCTGGTATTCTTGCCTGGAAAATACCACAAGTGAAAGAGCCTGGCTGGCTTCAGTTCTTAGGGTCACAAAGAGTTGGACATGGTTGAAGCAACTTAGCAGGCACACACGCAAACTAGACATAGTACAAAAATCCTGCCAAAAATACAGGTCAGTATCTCATTTTTGAAATAAGATACAAAAACCCTCAACAAAATAGTAGCAAATCAAATCCACCAATTCCTTAATATGTGATTTTATTTGCCTTCATAGCAGTCTGTGGAGGTACCATCACTATTTCTATTTCACGGTTGGCAGTGGTGGCCTGAGTGTTCCCCTGTTGAGTCCATGTCTGTAACCTTGGAATTGGCAAGACCTGGATTCAGCCTAGGGCATCTGACTCCAAACAAAAATTTGTCTCCTTAACAATTACAATAATAACACACATTCTTTGTTTTCCTTTTTATGGCTTACGTTGCCAGCTGACAAAACATCCACTGCCCCTTCCTTCAGTTGTAAAACCCTAGGGTTAACATATTGCTATTTTATTAGAAGATTTCATCCTTGCTCCTAGAGGTGGCCTTGATACTAGGTGATGATACTGACATGACATTTCTGTGAGACTTCAGCCAGCTTTCTGAGGTCCTTGGTCCCGCATTTTCTACTTTTCCCAGCCTGTTAGGCTCACCGGGTGACCGAGGCCTGGCTCCCTTGCTGGAGCTTGAGGTAGTTTGAGGATGCTATGGGCACCAGGGCTGGTAGAAGTGCGGTTTAGAGATGCTTCTCAAATGAGTCAGGAGTCGCCATAGGCATGACTGGATGTCCTACTTTCAAATTATTTTACGAGAGAAAGAAATCACTATCTTGTTTAAACCGTGGTTATTTTGGTTCCCAGACAGGTGAAGTCTGACTTGAGGCTTCTTCACGTTCTTCTGATTATTTCTAATACAGATAATAAAAAGCCTCACTAATCTTACTGATACCGAGTTCTGCGGATGGTAGACATTTAGACGTAATCCTTTTGCAATTTATTTATATCCAATTTGGCATCTTCATTTACCCTGAAAAAAATGATGTATTTTTAAGATTATTTCATAAGTGTGTCATCTCTTTACTATTATTTTTAAAGATTGACACACATAGATGTTTTAACTTAAGTTCTCAGGAGCTCATACTTGTCAGGTTTTAGACAAAAATATTTCCTTCAGGCTTTTCACAAGACATAGGCATTGCCAAGGAAGTCACCATGCCTGCAGTGTGCCTCTGCAGCCTGATTCCTGAGGACTGGTGCTCACTGAGCTTGGAGAGCAAAGACTGAGCCTGTCAGAGCCCTGTCAGCCCGTCTTTGACTGGAGAGATGTGTCACGTGGCACTAGTATTCTGCAGGATCTTTTGCCAACTCACCATTTTCTCTTATTGCACATGTATTGTTTCTTCATTGGTATATGCTGGTACCAAGAGATGGGGCCTTTGGGAGGGTGTGAGGTCCAGAGAGTGGAGCCTCCGTGAATGGGGTTAGTGTTCTTACAGAAAGACCCCATGGAGGCCCCTTGCCTTTGTGCCCTGTGAGGATCCAGCAGAGTTGCCTGTAACAATACATAAACACACATTCTTTGTTTTCCTTTTATGGCTTACGTTGCCAGCTGACAAAACATCCACTGCCCCTTCCTTCAGTTGTAAAACCCTAGGGTTAACATATTGCTATTTTATTAGAAGATTTCATCCTTGCTCCTAGAGGTGGCCTTGATACTAGGTGATGATACTGACATGACATTTCTGTGAGACTTCAGCCAGCTTTCTGAGGTCCTTGGTCCCGCATTTTCTACTTTTCCCAGCCTGTTAGGCTCACCGGGTGACCGAGGCCTGGCTCCCTTGCTGGAGCTTGAGGTAGTTTGAGGATGCTATGGGCACCAGGGCTGGTAGAAGTGCGGTTTAGAGATGCTTCTCAAATGAGTCAGGAGTCGCCATAGGCATGACTGGATGTCCTACTTTCAAATTATTTTACGAGAGAAAGAAATCACTATCTTGTTTAAACCGTGGTTATTTTGGTTCCCAGACAGGTGAAGTCTGACTTGAGGCTTCTTCACGTTCTTCTGATTATTTCTAATACAGATAATAAAAAGCCTCACTAATCTTACTGATACCGAGTTCTGCGGATGGTAGACATTTAGACGTAATCCTTTTGCAATTTATTTATATCCAATTTGGCATCTTCATTTACCCTGAAAAAAATGATGTATTTTTAAGATTATTTCATAAGTGTGTCATCTCTTTACTATTATTTTTAAAGATTGACACACATAGATGTTTTAACTTAAGTTCTCAGGAGCTCATACTTGTCAGGTTTTAGACAAAAATATTTCCTTCAGGCTTTTCACAAGACATAGGCATTGCCAAGGAAGTCACCATGCCTGCAGTGTGCCTCTGCAGCCTGATTCCTGAGGACTGGTGCTCACTGAGCTTGGAGAGCAAAGACTGAGCCTGTCAGAGCCCTGTCAGCCCGTCTTTGACTGGAGAGATGTGTCACGTGGCACTAGTATTCTGCAGGATCTTTTGCCACCTCACTATTTTTCTCTTATTGCACATGTATTGTTTCTTCATTGGTATATGCTGGTACCAAGAGATGGGGCCTTTGGGAGGGTGTGAGGTCCAGAGAGTGGAGCCTCCGTGAATGGGGTTAGTGTTCTTACAGAAAGACCCCATGGAGGCCCCTTGCCTTTGTGCCCTGTGAGGATCCAGCAGGGAGGCTTGCCTGTGAAACAGAAAGAGGGTCATCGCCAGATGTGACCAGTCTGGTGACTGAACTTGAACTTGGCCTCCAGAAGTGCAAGAAAAAATTCTTGATATTTTCAAACCTTCCTTCCTCCCCCAGTCTGTTGGCATTATAACCAAGTGGACTCAGGCAGGAGGAAAGAACCGATGTGATAAGAAACAGCCTCCATCATGACTGGCTGTGGATGGGGCCCCCAGAAAGAGGTGTGAGCACATTGCTGGCCTTTTGACTGCTTTGTGGGAGGTGACAAACCGTGTTGACGTAAATGCACATATAGTCTGCCCTTTTTTTTTATTCATCTCTAACACATTCTATCTATTCTATTCTATCCTCCCTGGAGAATACAGTGAAAAGTTTGAAAACAGCAAATTCTCCATCTAGTCAGCCTGCAGCTGTCTCTTTAAGACAAAAAGAAAAGGCAATAAAACATAATTCTATGAACAGACCACACACCCTGCCGGTCCAGCTGGCAGTTGAACAGAACCTGAAAAGAGCGGCAGATCGGCTAAGAAAAGAAAGAAGGACAGAAAAGATGGGGTTGAAAGGGACAGCAAAGAGGCAGACAACTCTACAGGTTGCTGACAAGTTTATTGAATTCGCTCATACATTTTATACTTCTCAAAATCAGATAACACACAGCAAACAGTAGTGTATACATGCTTTAGGCCAGATTTCTCAGACCTAGCATCCTCTCCCTCAGGCAGGTCATTAACTAGGTATTACCTCCTGGTAAGTCATTAACATATTCAAAGTTCTTTAGATTACAATGGTTCCGGGGCATAAAGCCCCTCAAGCCCTTTTCATCTGTTGACCAAGGCTCCAGGTGTCCAGTTGTCCTCAGGAATGTCTTCACAATACCTGGGGTGAAGGGACAGAGAGCTATGCTGTTATCCGCCCCTGTTTCCAGGGGAGCTCCCAGAGCTATGTTTCCTTAAAAGAAACCCCTTTTCATTGGTTTTTTATGGCTGGTACCAAGAGATGGGGCCTTTGGGAGGGTGTGAGGTCCAGAGAGTGGAGCCTCCGTGAATGGGGTTAGTGTTCTTACAGAAAGACCCCATGGAGGCCCCTTGCCTTTGTGCCCTGTGAGGATCCAGCAGGGAGGCTTGCCTGTGAAACAGAAAGAGGGTCATCGCCAGATGTGACCAGTCTGGTGACTGAACTTGAACTTGGCCTCCAGAAGTGCAAGAAAAAATTCTTGATATTTTCAAACCTTCCTTCCTCCCCCAGTCTGTTGGCATTATAACCAAGTGGACTCAGGCAGGAGGAAAGAACCGATGTGATAAGAAACAGCCTCCATCATGACTGGCTGTGGATGGGGCCCCCAGAAAGAGGTGTGAGCACATTGCTGGCCTTTTGACTGCTTTGTGGGAGGTGACAAACCGTGTTGACGTAAATGCACATATAGTCTGCCCTTTTTTTTTATTCATCTCTAACACATTCTATCTATTCTATTCTATCCTCCCTGGAGAATACAGTGAAAAGTTTGAAAACAGCAAATTCTCCATCTAGTCAGCCTGCAGCTGTCTCTTTAAGACAAAAAGAAAAGGCAATAAAACATAATTCTATGAACAGACCACACACCCTGCCGGTCCAGCTGGCAGTTGAACAGAACCTGAAAAGAGCGGCAGATCGGCTAAGAAAAGAAAGAAGGACAGAAAAGATGGGGTTGAAAGGGACAGCAAAGAGGCAGACAACTCTACAGGTTGCTGACAAGTTTATTGAATTCGCTCATACATTTTATACTTCTCAAAATCAGATAACACACAGCAAACAGTAGTGTATACATGCTTTAGGCCAGATTTCTCAGACCTAGCATCCTCTCCCTCAGGCAGGTCATTAACTAGGTATTACCTCCTGGTAAGTCATTAACATATTCAAAGTTCTTTAGATTACAATGGTTCCGGGGCATAAAGCCCCTCAAGCCCTTTTCATCTGTTGACCAAGGCTCCAGGTGTCCAGTTGTCCTCAGGAATGTCTTCACAATACCTGGGGTGAAGGGACAGAGAGCTATGCTGTTATCAGCCCCTGTTTCCAGGGGAGCTCCCAGAGCTATGTTTCCTTAAAAGAAACCCCTTGAAACAGGGGAGCTCCCCGCAACACCCCATCACCCTCAAACAGCTGTCACGTTGAAAGCTGCAGTGAGCCGCGTGAAGTCTTGTTACATAAACAGAGTGGAAAACTGTTCCCAGGGCTGATGACTCATAGCTGACCATGCCTGATGAACATGAGGGGGCGTGAGGCACGCATTCCGTGTTCTGGAAGGAGACTTGGAAGAGGAGGCAGTCACATACGCTTGTATTTCCCCTCATAAAATAGTTCCTTCATTCTGCCCAATTCAGTAGCCCCAAGTCCATGTTTAAGCTTGCGCATGCGTGTGGAAGGTGCTGGCTGTTGACACATGTGATACTCAACTCTTTATATTTGACATTAAATGTCTTCCTTGGAAGTGCCTAAAGTGACATCAGTGTGGGTTGTAGATTCATCAGTTCACAGGTAATGGTGAGCATGCCTCCAACAGTAAGCGACTTACTAGGCAGCACTGTGAGTCTGTGGGCTTGCCAGGGGGCTCATTGTAAAGAATGCAAGAGCCGTGGAGCAATACACTGAGCTGCCTTTCTTGGATCTGGTGCTGAATGAAAGCCAGCCCAGGGAGAAGCCTCTGTTTCATTCCTAGGAGAGGACTGTTTTCAGCTCTGCCTAGATACTCCACCTGGATAATCTGCTGAGAAGTGATGCAATGCTCCTCCTGGTCTATCTTTCAGGTAACTGACCACACGTTCTCAGTTCCTGGCTTCTAGGGTGTGTGTACAATCCTGGTTTTCTCCCAGTGACTTAGAGAAAGGCCACCGTCTTGAGTATGAAATACCAAGCCGCATAGCTGGCACGTTCCATGTGGCCGTAAATCAAGATGTTCTGCTCCAGAGGCACCTGCTGTGTGTGACAGGAAGCAGGCTGTGGTTGCCAGGGGCACATGAGGGCTGGATTTGCTCTTTTGAATTTAAGACTCTATCTGGGAACAAGATGCCTGTAAGGAAATCAACGATGGAAACTTGCCAACCAAAGGGAAATGCCTCTCTTAGCCTGCTAACTGCTCTCGGGGGCTTTCAGTTTGTGGCCCAGTGACTCAATGTCCTCTCCCAGAGTTTGCAATGAATGCTTATAGGTTGTTTCATGGTGTTCCCAAGTGGAGACATATTTGAGAGGAGCATGCATATGAGATAGCTTCAGTTGTGTACAGCTCTTTGCAACCCATGGACTGTAGCCTGCCAGGTTCCTCTGTCTGTGGGATTTCTCAGACAAGAATGCTGGAGTGAATTGCCATTTCCTTCTTCAAGGGGTCTTCCCGATCCAGGGATCGAACCCATGTCTCTCCTGTGGCTTGCATTTCAGGTTGATTATTTACCACTGAATTAAACATGAAGCCTTACAAAGAAAAGCCCATTTTCTGAGTATTCTTGTGTTCCATTTAGAACAACTGAAAAATTTAGTATTGTTTTATTTATTATCCCCTGGAGTGGGAAATGACAACCCACTCCAATCTTCTTGCCTGGAGAGTCCCATGGACAGAGGAGCCTGGTAGGCTGCAGTGCATGGGGTCACAAAGAATTGGATATGACTACACAAGCACACCGTATGCCACAAAGGCTTAAAAGACCTTGGCAAATTAGAGGTTTGACAGATAAGCCTTATTTTTCTATTTGAAATATGTAAGGAGACTAATTAACATTTATGATTGAAAAGTATAAAGGAATTTTCACCAAGATTTTAAGCAGTATTGTAATATTTACAAGAACTTATATCAACTTTATGAGCTAAGTTGTTAGATTTATAAGACTTATTTAATAACTGGAAACATTCTGCTTGTTAGTAAAGGAGTTAAGAAATTGGATATGTTAAATTTATAATGTTTACAATGTATAAAGGATTTTAATTATCTAAGATATAAACATTTTGTAAATGACTTGATAAATTGTACTATATTTATAGGGTAATATTTATAAACTAGATTTAATAATTTTAAATTATATTTACTTGTAGTTCAATAAATTAAGTAAATTGAATAATAATTTTAAAATAAGTCTTTCCTATTAACAGAAGCCACATGAGTGAAGTTAGGCCCATATACTCAAACACACTCACACTTTCATGTCATTTGATCTTTACAAGTAAAACTCCGTGAAGGGAATACAGAAGTCTTGCCTCTTCTGCTTTAACTTAGACCATAGACATTCCTATGAGCTTAACCAATAAACTCTAGTCCTTCTCATCGGTAGACCTTCCCAGTGTGTTCCTCCTGAGACCCTTAGCTTGTGCTTTACCTTCCTCCTTTCATTTCTTCCAGTCTTTCTCCAAAGAATCCTGCAATATAGGATCAGTGGACTTGCCGTGTGCTTCCTTTGCTTTCTGCACAAACCTCAAGACAGTCCTTAATGTTGCTGTTGTAATGGTTGGTTTAGCTGTTCAGAGACCCAAAGTGCATTGAAAAGGGTGCTACATTTTTCATAGTTACACCTTCAATGTTTTGCACGTTGTCTTCAGTTGTGCTGAATAATTTTTGTTCACTTTCCCTAGCTTGACTGGAGTACAACTGACATGTAAATACCATACCTATTTAAGGTGTCCAGGGTGTAGGGGAATGGCTCCCTGACACGACCTTGGCCACGATGTTGTGGATTTGACATCAAAAGCACAGGAAAAGAAAGCAAAAGTAAAGCAAATGGGCTTACATCAAACCGAAATGTTTTTCCATAAGAATGAAAACAATCAACACTTATAGAATGTGAGAGATTATTTATGAGAATATTTAATATTTAACTTACAAGAATATTTAATACATTTAATTAACTTTGTATTTATAATAATCCAATAAGGGGCTAATGTCCAAAATATATAAGGAAGCCTTATGACTTAATAGCAAAAGAATGAATAGACTAACTGAAAACGGGGGCAAAAGACCTGAAAAGACATTTTTCTTAAAAAGACGTATGAAGGATTGAAACTACACAAAAATGCTCAGCGTCACTAATTTTCAGAGAAATGCAAATCAAAACCGTAATGAGATACTACCTTGCGCGCTCCATGAAGCTAGAGCTTAAATGCAGTCTAGAAACTCTAATCCTGTAAAACTCATTTTTTCTCCCCTAAATCAGTATCTTAAAGTCACTGATATAAATATTATTATGAAAGTTGTCCCTTGTGATTGTAATTGGAAAACTGGATTTTGAAATATTGACATATTTGTTAATATATCAGAATATTCTGGAATCAGTTCAAATTGTCAGTTGGGGGGACTTCCCCAGTGGCTCAGTGGTAAAGAACCTGCCTGCAATTCAGGAGCCTCAGGAGACTCAGGTTCAAAGCCCAGCTCAGGAAGTTCTGCAGTATTCTTGCCTAGAGAGTCCCATGGACAGAGGAGCCTGGTGGGCTGCAGTCCACGGGTCACACATTGTCAGACAAAACTGAGCAACTGAGCAAGCCCACAATAAGCCAGTGAGCCCAAGCAAGTAGGGCACAGGAAATACAACCGGAGACGCTGTATGTGAGTTGGAAGCTGAAGAACATACGTGTAGACAGCACATTCTTAACTTCTAGGCTGACAGCAGCCCCACCATCTTCACAGATGCTGGTCAGTGCTGTATCCAGCAGTCCCCAACCTTTCTGGCACCAGGGACTGGTATAATGGAAGACAATTTTTCTGTGGCCACTGGGTAGGAGGATGGTTGGGGGTTGACTCAAGCACATTAGATTTATTGTACACTTTATTACTATTAAATCAGTGCCACCTTGGACTATCATGCCTTAGATCCCGGAGGCTGGGGACCCTGCTGTATGCAGAAGGAGACCACCCATTCTAGAAGCTGACAGCCCAGATGGAGGAGGTGGACATCACATGGAGTGTAAACCATGTGCTTGGTGTAGGCTAAGTGACCACCAGGGGGCGTAAGTTGTGAGGTCCACAGGAGACCCAAGGATAGTCCCATAGGGCAGAGCAAAGGAGGGTGCACTCCTGGAAAATGTGCCTGAGCGGTTCCTGTACCAGGGGCAGTGCCTGGCCCATGGCAGGAAGTAGTACTCATGAAGTGAATAAATATGTGGATATAGAATTTAAGCTGGGTCTTAAAGGAATGATTAGTCAAACACATTTGGTCAAACTTTATGAATAAAATTTATTCATAAACCCTACCATCTTTAAAAATATCTTTAGACTGGTGGAGCAGTCTAGTTTTCTCTTCTAGTTTCCTCTCTGAGGTCTGTACTTTAACAGGCACATTAGAAAGCCTTTACCTAATGGGTGATTCTTGTGAAATACTAGACATGGGTGTTGGTTGAGTTTCTGCAAAGAAAGGTTTCAGAAATATTGACATATTTGTTAATATATCAGAATATTCTGGAATCAGTTCAAATTGTCAGTTGGGGACTTCCCCAGTGGCTCAGTGGTAAAGAACCTGCCTGCAATTCAGGAGCCTCAGGAGACTCAGGTTCAAAGCCCAGCTCAGGAAGTTCTGCAGTATTCTTGCCTAGAGAGTCCCATGGACAGAGGAGCCTGGTGGGCTGCAGTCCACGGGTCACACATTGTCAGACAAAACTGAGCAACTGAGCAAGCCCACAATAAGCCAGTGAGCCCAAGCAAGTAGGGCACAGGGAAATACAACCGGAGACGCTGTATGTGAGTTGGAAGCTGAAGAACATACGTGTAGACAGCACATTCTTAACTTCTAGGCTGACAGCAGCCCCACCATCTTCACAGATGCTGGTCAGTGCTGTATCCAGCAGTCCCCAACCTTTCTGGCACCAGGGACTGGTATAATGGAAGACAATTTTTCTGTGGCCACTGGGTAGGAGGATGGTTGGGGGTTGACTCAAGCACATTAGATTTATTGTACACTTTATTACTATTAAATCAGTGCCACCTTGGACTATCATGCCTTAGATCCCGGAGGCTGGGGACCCTGCTGTATGCAGAAGGAGACCACCCATTCTAGAAGCTGACAGCCCAGATGGAGGAGGTGGACATCACATGGAGTGTAAACCATGTGCTTGGTGTAGGCTAAGTGACCACCAGGGGGCGTAAGTTGTGAGGTCCACAGGAGACCCAAGGATAGTCCCATAGGGCAGAGCAAAGGAGGGTGCACTCCTGGAAAATGTGCCTGAGCGGTTCCTGTACCAGGGGCAGTGCCTGGCCCATGGCAGGAAGTAGTACTCATGAAGTGAATAAATATGTGGATATAGAATTTAAGCTGGGTCTTAAAGGAATGATTAGTCAAACACATTTGGTCAAACTTTATGAATAAAATTTATTCATAAACCCTACCATCTTTTAAAAATATCTTTAGACTGTTGGATCAGTCTAGTTTTCTCTTCTAGTTTCCTCTCTGAGGTCTGTACTTTAACAGGCACATTAGAAAGCCTTTACCTAATGGGTGATTCTTGTGAAATACTAGACATGGGTGTTGGTTGAGTTTCTGCAAAGAAAGGTTTCAGAACTAGTCATAGCTCCACATAGGAACTACCTGCTTTAATCTGAATAAATTATTTAAAAAGAGGTACTAGAGAAGTTAAATATTTTATTCAGACTGCAGCAGGTAGTTCCAGTAGTCACATAAGGATGTGAGAGTTGGACTATAAAGAAGGCTGAGTGCTGAAGAATTGATGCTTTTGAGTTGTAGGGCTGGAAAAGATTCTTAAGAGTCCTTTGGACTTCAAGGAGATCAAACTAGTCCATCCTAAAGGAAATCAATCTTGAATATTCATTGGAAAGACTGATGCTGAATCTGTAGCTCCAATACTTTGGCCACCTGATGCGAAGAGCTTTGGAAAAGACCTTGACACTGGGAAAGACTGAGGAAAGAAGGAGAAGGGGGCGACAAAGGATGAGATGGTTAGATGGCATCATCGACACAACAGACTTGAGATTGAGCACACTCAGGGGGACAGTGAAGGACAGGGAGGTCTGATGGGCAGCAGTCTGTGCAGTCACAAAGAGTCAGACACGACTCAGTGACTGAACAACAGTAATAACAAAATTAAAGAAGTTTGTTGGCAGAAGGCTTTGTTTTCACATTAGCAAGTCCATATGTAGAAGATGCCAGAGTGATAAGAAAATAAGATAAAGGATTTGGCAAACACATTCTGATGTTTATTTTCAATGCCTTTGTTTGTGATTATTGCATTCTTGCTACTTGTAATATATTTACAGTATCTTAGACTATGTATTTGTAAATGACTGCTTGAGGAAAATTTTCCAGATAATAACATATCCCAACCAAAATTATCATAAGCTTGAATCAGCTCTTGAACTCTTCAAGTTATTAAAATGGATGCAAAATCAAGATGAACTTTATGAATAAAATTTATTCATAAACCCTACCATCTTTAAAAATATCTTTAGACTGTTGGATCAGTCTAGTTTTCTCTTCTAGTTTCCTCTCTGAGGTCTGTACTTTAACAGGCACATTAGAAAGCCTTTACCTAATGGGTGATTCTTGTGAAATACTAGACATGGGTGTTGGTTGAGTTTCTGCAAAGAAAGGTTTCAGAACTAGTCATAGCTCCACATAGGAACTACCTGCTTTAATCTGAATAAATTATTTAAAAAGAGGTACTAGAGAAGTTAAATATTTTATTCAGACTGCAGCAGGTAGTTCCAGTAGTCACATAAGGATGTGAGAGTTGGACTATAAAGAAGGCTGAGTGCTGAAGAATTGATGCTTTTGAGTTGTAGGGCTGGAAAAGATTCTTAAGAGTCCTTTGGACTTCAAGGAGATCAAACTAGTCCATCCTAAAGGAAATCAATCTTGAATATTCATTGGAAAGACTGATGCTGAATCTGTAGCTCCAATACTTTGGCCACCTGATGCGAAGAGCTTTGGAAAAGACCTTGACACTGGGAAAGACTGAGGAAAGAAGGAGAAGGGGGCGACAAAGGATGAGATGGTTAGATGGCATCATCGACACAACAGACTTGAGATTGAGCAAACTCAGGGAGACAGTGAAGGACAGGGAGGTCTGATGGGCAGCAGTCTGTGCAGTCACAAAGAGTCAGACACGACTCAGTGACTGAACAACAGTAATAACAAAATTAAAGAAGTTTGTTGGCAGAAGGCTTTGTTTTCACATTAGCAAGTCCATATGTAGAAGATGCCAGAGTGATAAGAAAATAAGATAAAGGATTTGGCAAACACATTCTGATGTTTATTTTCAATGCCTTTGTTTGTGATTATTGCATTCTTGCTACTTGTAATATATTTACAGTATCTTAGACTATGTATTTGTAAATGACTGCTTGAGGAAAATTTTCCAGATAATAACATATCCCAACCAAAATTATCATAAGCTTGAATCAGCTCTTGAACTCTTCAAGTTATTAAAATGGATGCAAAATCAAGATGAACTTTATCATGTAAAAATAACTAATTGGATTAATTAGAATCCTCAAACATACAGTGGTTTAAAGGAAAATTAGAATTTTGATGCTGTGTCTTTGGGGATTATTTCATTTGTGGAGGTCAAAAGATTTAATCATTTTGAATTCACAAATGCTTTTAATAACCTTTTGCAGCAATAATGGAGAACAAGATTTAACAGCAACACTCACATTGTGATTGCCACAGCCTCAGGAAGCAAGTCATCCTCTTTGTCAGGCTGCAGGTGCTCTGGTCTTCATTACCTTCGCAAGTGCTGCTTGATTAGTCAAATCAATACATCCCCACAAGTAGAGTTAGTATATAGGAGAGGGAAAAAGTGTAAAGGTAATTTATTTCTCAGGTTAATTCAAGTTAATACAGTATTTAGAAAAATTGCAACTAGTCTGTGGAAATAATTATAAGAATGCTGTAGTGTATAGCATTCTGTCAATCCCTTTTCCTGTCTTTAGTCATTATATGTTGAAAATGTCATCATATAAATGTGTGGAGAACACATTAATGTATTCCAGGGGAGTTGGAATATATTGTGGAAAGTTTAAAACAATTGAAATTCACCTCTCCTCAAGAATATCAGGTTCAATATTAACCGTCTCATGAAAAGTTATGATAAATGAAGATAGTAAAGATAAAGGATGGAAGGAAACTTCAACCCTATGGTTCTTTGGGCCCAAGACTAGCATATACATTTCCTGTTTTCCTGTGTCACGTATCTTCCCAGTTCTCGTTTATAAATTGAATTTTCATGCCAGCCTGCTCCCTCCTTTTAGCATGAGATGCCTGCTTATCCCCAGCACATACTTGCCTCCATGTTTGCCTAATACTAGTTTGTTGGAGCCACCATGTTGGCTCCCCATGCCCTTCATCAAGGTACTTATCAAAGACAGTCGTATTACTGTTATCTTAGACATTACACTGGATGATCCTATGTAATTACACAAGATGTGGATTTCATTCAGTTATTATCTCACCTTCCATAAAGGCTGAACACCGAAGAATTGATGCTTTTGAACTGTAGTGATGGAGAAGACTCTTGAGAGTCCCTTGGACAGCCAGAATATCAAACTAATCAATCCTAAAGGAAATCAGTCCTGAATATTCACTGGAAGAATTGAAGGTGAAGCTCCAATATTTTGACCACTTGATCCAAGGAGCCAACTCATTGGAAAAGACACTGATGCTGGTAAAGACTGAAGGCAGGCGAATGGGTCGGTAGAGGATGACATGTTTGGATGGCATCACTGGCTCAATGGACATGAGTATGAGCAATGCCAGTGAGCTAGTGAAGGACAAGAAGTCTGGCATGCTGCAGTCCATGAGGTCGCAAAGAGTCGAGCATGAGTTAGTGACTGAAAAACAACCATACCTTCCACAGTTATATAAAATGTTAACATAATGGAAAGTAAATGTGACAGACTAATTCTATTTTTTCATCATTCACGTCACCATTGAAAGTTTATAGCTTGTGCACTGGGTGTCTCTGCTCTTCGTGCTCAGTCCCGAGCTGTGTGTTGCTTCCCTGCTTCCCATCAGAGTCTCTACTGAGGGCTCCAGACTTGGAGGCTGAAGCTCCTCCGGGTCTGTCTGCTTTTCCTGCCCACAGGCTACTGCATTTAAACAATTGATTTTGTTTTGTGACGAAGGGCAAGATACCTAGAATGGAAAGAGAGTAAACTTGACAAATGCCTTTAAAATGGGAAAGCAGAGGTAAAAAGAAACTTGGAAAAGTTATAAATCAGGTTGATGATTCTTGAACTGGGACATGGAGAGAAGAAGACAAGCTCAGAGCAAAATATATGTCTTCTGATTCTGTGCAATGCAACACCCAGCCGTGCAAGCTGTGTCTTGAAGAAAACTTACAAATGAGGTCAGACAGCTTAAATAACAGGGATGGATATTAATGACACCTTCCTGCAAAGATGCTCATGAAAAAAAAAATTAGTTCTCTGACAAAGAGAGAAATGCTTTCAAAGGACTTTGGAATAAGTATGTACTTACATCATTTTTATGATACTGGAAATAAAGAGATTCTTTGCAGAAACCTGTAATTTGGCAGCATCTTTGGGAATATTGGTCACAAGATGTGGATTTCATTCAGTTATTATCTCACCTTCCATAAAGGCTGAACACCGAAGAATTGATGCTTTTGAACTGTAGTGATGGAGAAGACTCTTGAGAGTCCCTTGGACAGCCAGAATATCAAACTAATCAATCCTAAAGGAAATCAGTCCTGAATATTCACTGGAAGAATTGAAGGTGAAGCTCCAATATTTTGACCACTTGATCCAAGGAGCCAACTCATTGGAAAAGACACTGATGCTGGTAAAGACTGAAGGCAGGCGAATGGGTCGGTAGAGGATGACATGTTTGGATGGCATCACTGGCTCAATGGACATGAGTATGAGCAATGCCAGTGAGCTAGTGAAGGACAAGAAGTCTGGCATGCTGCAGTCCATGAGGTCGCAAAGAGTCGAGCATGAGTTAGTGACTGAAAAACAACCATACCTTCCACAGTTATATAAAATGTTAACATAATGGAAAGTAAATGTGACAGACTAATTCTATTTTTTCATCATTCACGTCACCATTGAAAGTTTATAGCTTGTGCACTGGGTGTCTCTGCTCTTCGTGCTCAGTCCCGAGCTGTGTGTTGCTTCCCTGCTTCCCATCAGAGTCTCTACTGAGGGCTCCAGACTTGGAGGCTGAAGCTCCTCTCCGGGTCTGTCTGCTTTTCCTGCCCACAGGCTACTGCATTTAAACAATTGATTTTGTTTTGTGACGAAGGGCAAGATACCTAGAATGGAAAGAGAGTAAACTTGACAAATGCCTTTAAAATGGGAAAGCAGAGGTAAAAAGAAACTTGGAAAAGTTATAAATCAGGTTGATGATTCTTGAACTGGGACATGGAGAGAAGAAGACAAGCTCAGAGCAAAATATATGTCTTCTGATTCTGTGCAATGCAACACCCAGCCGTGCAAGCTGTGTCTTGAAGAAAACTTACAAATGAGGTCAGACAGCTTAAATAACAGGGATGGATATTAATGACACCTTCCTGCAAAGATGCTCATGAAAAAAAAAATTAGTTCTCTGACAAAGAGAGAAATGCTTTCAAAGGACTTTGGAATAAGTATGTACTTACATCATTTTTATGATACTGGAAATAAAGAGATTCTTTGCAGAAACCTGTAATTTGGCAGCATCTTTGGGAATATTGGTCAAAAGGAAAATGACTACATAATCCACTTATTTGTTTATTTCAGTCATACCTATTTACAGAATTATTTATGAACAAAATGCAAGCACAAATATAAACTACAGAACTACAATTTAGATCAAAGTTAAAAGATATGTTGTTCATCCAGAACACTTAAAATTGGTAAAATTCATTTTTATATCACTATATCTATCTACCTATCCATCCATCCAATATGTACATTGTCAAGTTACAGAAATCATTGACAAAGTGTAAAGCTACTAGAGTGGAAAGAATATATGAGAACAAAAGAAGTAATTTACAATGATTTGGCTCATTCACTCATATCTTCAGCAAACATTTATAAAGTGGCTTATATATGACCTTGGCAAGGCAGTGAAACTGAATGGTAAAAAGACAGAGTTTGCTTATTTACAAATTTTTATTTTGTACTGGGACAGAGTCAATGAACAATGTTGTACTAGTTCAGGTGAACAGTGAAGGGACTCAGCCATACTTATCCATGTATCTGCTCTCCCCCAGTCCACACTCCAGGCTGCCAACGTAACACTGAACAAGTTCCCTGTTCTATATAGTAGATCCTTGTTGGTTATCCATTTTCAACGTAGCCGTGTGTACATGTCCATCCCAAACTCCATAAATATCCCTTCCTCCTTTCCTTCTCCCCAGCAACCATACGTTCATTCTCTGTGAGTCTCTTTCTGTTTTGTAAGTTCATTTGTTTCATTTCTTTTTAGATTTCACATATAAAAATGTCATTCAATATTTCTCCTTCACTGAAAAGATAGAATTTTACAGTTGTAGGCTATATTATAGATAGAAACACAGGTAAAAACCTGGTAAACAACCATGAACCGATTCACAATGTGGTTAAGTTATAAATGAAGCAAACCTGGGACTGAAACAGAAAATATTTGGAGTGTCAGGATATGACCAGCATCTGACCAGAAACCATACCAAGGACATTTCTACGCAAAATCAATAAGGAGGCTTACTAAAAATGGTTCAGTAGTAACTGGACTCAGAGTAACGGGTCAGGAGATAATGCTAGTAAAAAAACGAGTATTACCAATACAGAGCATTCTTCATGTTAGTCCAGGTTGTTGAAATTGGATGCTTCATCTCTTGCTTGCTGACGTAGTACAAAGAAAAAGGTAGCTCCATTAGTTTCAAGCACAAATATAAACTACAGAACTACAATTTAGATCAAAGTTAAAAGATATGTTGTTCATCCAGAACACTTAAAATTGGTAAAATTCATTTTTATATCACTATATCTATCTACCTATCCATCCATCCAATATGTACATTGTCAAGTTACAGAAATCATTGACAAAGTGTAAAGCTACTAGAGTGGAAAGAATATATGAGAACAAAAGAAGTAATTTACAATGATTTGGCTCATTCACTCATATCTTCAGCAAACATTTATAAAGTGGCTTATATATGACCTTGGCAAGGCAGTGAAACTGAATGGTAAAAAGACAGAGTTTGCTTATTTACAAATTTTTATTTTGTACTGGGACAGAGTCAATGAACAATGTTGTACTAGTTCAGGTGAACAGTGAAGGGACTCAGCCATACTTATCCATGTATCTGCTCTCCCCCAGTCCACACTCCAGGCTGCCAACGTAACACTGAACAAGTTCCCTGTTCTATATAGTAGATCCTTGTTGGTTATCCATTTTCAACGTAGCCGTGTGTACATGTCCATCCCAAACTCCATAAATATCCCTTCCTCCTTTCCTTCTCCCCAGCAACCATACGTTCATTCTCTGTGAGTCTCTTTCTGTTTTGTAAGTTCATTTGTTTCATTTCTTTTTAGATTTCACATATAAAAATGTCATTCAATATTTCTCCTTCACTGAAAAGATAGAATTTTACAGTTGTAGGCTATATTATAGATAGAAACACAGGTAAAAACCTGGTAAACAACCATGAACCGATTCACAATGTGGTTAAGTTATAAATGAAGCAAACCTGGGACTGAAACAGAAAATATTTGGAGTGTCAGGATATGACCAGCATCTGACCAGAAACCATACCAAGGACATTTCTACGCAAAATCAATAAGGAGGCTTACTAAAAATGGTTCAGTAGTAACTGGACTCAGAGTAACGGGTCAGGAGATAATGCTAGTAAAAAAACGAGTATTACCAATACAGAGCATTCTTCATGTTAGTCCAGGTTGTTGAAATTGGATGCTTCATCTCTTGCTTGCTGACGTAGTACAAAGAAAAAGGTAGCTCCATTCTAGAAACACATTTCCTTGTTGACACATATTCTAGCCAAGATGGAAGCTATGCAATTATTGAAAATACCGGACGACTGGGAATTCATTATAGCATAGGAAAAAGAAGTTTGTATGAACAACTTCCACTCATATTCATGGCACTTAAAAAAGTTCACAGCTATACAAAGAGGTCTCCACTGGCAGAAGTCCAGGATTTCAAGACAGCCAATCACATTAGCCAACTGAATGTTACATTAAATATCACAATGTCAGCCTGAAAATTTTAGATAAGATGTGCTCAGTCACTCAGTTGTGTCCCACTCTTGGTGACCCCATAGACTGCAGACTGCTAGGCTCTTCTGTCCATGGAATTTTCCAGGCAAGACTATTGACGTGGGTTACCTTTTCCTACTCCGGGGGATGTACCTGATCTAGGGAATAAACCACATACCCTGCATTTGCAGGTGGGTTCTTTACCACTGAGTAACCTGGGAGGACCTTAGATAGGTTGTTCTTTCTTTAAGCAACCTATTGCTTCCTTATGTAGATGTACCAATTCATTCTGAATGGATCATATTAACAATGTTGTGATAATTTTATCCAGACTCTGGAGCTTATATAGACCTTATATTCCAGTGGTCTCTCTTTAATGCTGACCCCTCCTGTTACACAAGTGGAGGCAGAGCCTCAAGTCCCCACTTGGCCTCTGTTGACACACGAGTGGGAAGCATCCTTGTAGTTTGCAGGGTGTGGCCAAGGGAATTAAAACTAGCTCCAGTTAACTGATTTTTTTTCCATGTTCAAGAACTTGGCTATAATCCTTGCTTCGATTAGTATCCAAACAGGCAAAAAATCAAGAGAAGCAAAATATGTTATAATACCTGAGAGGAAGCCTGCTTGTCTAGTATGCTGTGATGTTGAAATAAGGAGAGTGTGGAGAAATGGATGGACCCTGAAAAACAACTGTTGGATGGAATTAAGAATGTCTTTCCGGGGCTTCCCTGGTGGTCCAGTGGGTAAGGACACCACCTTGCAGTGCAAGGGGCGCCAGTTTGATCCCTGGCCTGGGAAGATCCCACGTGCCGCGGAGTGGCTGGACCGATGTGTCCAACTACTGAGCCGGAGCTCTGGAGCGTATGCGCCCAGAGCCGGCACTCTGCAACGACAGACGCAACCACGATGGGAAGCCCACAGGAGCCAAAGAACAAAGACGGATGAAAATAGAGAAATGAAAGACCAATGGAAGTGGCCTGCCCGCTCCCTCCCCTCCCCAACTCGACTGCCGCCCCAAAAAAAGAAAAAAAGAATGTCTTTCCATGGGAAAGGGACTTAATTACATTCAACTAACCTTGATTGAGCATGTTCTGTGCCAGACTGTAGATGAGGAAAAGGCTAAATATAGGAAGAATAAGACATAGCACTTGTCTGAATCAGCTTAAATTGAGTAAGTGTAATAAAGCACTCAAAACATGACATGATACATAAGTCTGAAAAACTGTGCAGAGGCTCCTAGAAGATTTGCGTTGAAATCATTGTGTAGAGTGGTTTGGGAAGATTTTATTTTTTTTCTGTCAACAGAGATTAACAGCTTAGAGAATGTATAAGAAGCAATCAAATAGAGCTACTAACTGATTATCACAAAGTCCTAGGGCACATCAGCCTTCCAGCATGTTTGAGAGGACAGGTACACAGGAAAAGCTGCCACCAGGAAGAGACTGAAGGAAGAGGGCAGAAAAGAAGTCTTGCAGGCAGTTCTCACAGTCCAGTTTTCTAGAGCCTCAAGTCCCCACTTGGCCTCTGTTGACACACGAGTGGGAAGCATCCTTGTAGTTTGCAGGGTGTGGCCAAGGGAATTAAAACTAGCTCCAGTTAACTGATTTTTTTTCCATGTTCAAGAACTTGGCTATAATCCTTGCTTCGATTAGTATCCAAACAGGCAAAAAATCAAGAGAAGCAAAATATGTTATAATACCTGAGAGGAAGCCTGCTTGTCTAGTATGCTGTGATGTTGAAATAAGGAGAGTGTGGAGAAATGGATGGACCCTGAAAAACAACTGTTGGATGGAATTAAGAATGTCTTTCCGGGGCTTCCCTGGTGGTCCAGTGGGTAAGGACACCACCTTGCAGTGCAAGGGGCGCCAGTTTGATCCCTGGCCTGGGAAGATCCCACGTGCCGCGGAGTGGCTGGACCGATGTGTCCAACTACTGAGCCGGAGCTCTGGAGCGTATGCGCCCAGAGCCGGCACTCTGCAACGACAGACGCAACCACGATGGGAAGCCCACAGGAGCCAAAGAACAAAGACGGATGAAAATAGAGAAATGAAAGACCAATGGAAGTGGCCTGCCCGCTCCCTCCCCTCCCCAACTCGACTGCCGCCCCAAAAAAAGAAAAAAAGAATGTCTTTCCATGGGAAAGGGACTTAATTACATTCAACTAACCTTGATTGAGCATGTTCTGTGCCAGACTGTAGATGAGGAAAAGGCTAAATATAGGAAGAATAAGACATAGCACTTGTCTGAATCAGCTTAAATTGAGTAAGTGTAATAAAGCACTCAAAACATGACATGATACATAAGTCTGAAAAACTGTGCAGAGGCTCCTAGAAGATTTGCGTTGAAATCATTGTGTAGAGTGGTTTGGGAAGATTTTATTTTTTTTCTGTCAACAGAGATTAACAGCTTAGAGAATGTATAAGAAGCAATCAAATAGAGCTACTAACTGATTATCACAAAGTCCTAGGGCACATCAGCCTTCCAGCATGTTTGAGAGGACAGGTACACAGGAAAAAGCTGCCACCAGGAAGAGACTGAAGGAAGAGGGCAGAAAAGAAGTCGGAGGAGGTGAAAACACACAGTGCAGGCAGTTCTCACAGTCCAGTTTTCTAGAGCATCCTTCCTCATTTCAGAAAGGTATTTTTTACTTCACAGGGAAGAATGATACACAGAAACACCTTTGTAGGAGTCAGGAGAGGGTCTGATTTCCATCAATATTATACTGATGTCAGTTGTCACATTTCCTGAACTTTTCTAGCAAGATATGGCTATGTAATGTTTCACAGTCAAAATAACCTCAATGTCACAGAAAATTTTAAAGATCAACATTTAAATCAATTGTCTAGCTATGCTAACACAAATCGTTGGCCTATATTCAACCGATGTTCTAGATGCTTGAGAAAAAACTTTGTGCTTTCTGAAAGAGGGGACATATGTTTTCAGGAGTGAAGTTGATTAAAAGGCCATAATCTTCTAAGCCTTGGCAAGTACTGTTGATCAATAATGTCTTATGACCTGGAGAGATGAGTGGACCCTCTGGATGCCCTCTTCTGTGGTTAGAAAGTTTAGCTCCAAACCACTGAGCAGGGACTGATTTGAGACAGAACTATTTTTCTGGTAGAAAAGTACTGGGTCTCATGTTCTGTATTAGAATTTCCCAACTTGGTGCCTTATAAGGGTCAACCAGACTAGTAGTAGGAGTAGTCTAGTAGGCACTGGACATGTGACTGATTGGACAAACATTTCCTGAGGCTGCTGTTCCTGAGAGTGGTGTCACCCTCAGTGTGAAAGGAGAGAGCCCTTTTCAGAATCGCAGTGCCTTGAATGAAGTGGAAACATGAGCGCTCAGAAGGGAAGTCAGCATTCCAAATGGTAAGGTTGTCCATGTCATACTTCATGGAAGAATGAAAACCTTTTCTTATCCTCCTGACCTTATACCCTGTTCTATTTAGAATAAAGTAGAACCAGATTAGGGCACATTGGAGGTCAGCGACTTAACTTTAAAGATAAAGAGGAATTATACGTGCAAATGTAAAATATACAACTCAATTTTATAATCAGGTTATCAGTCACATATTTATAAATTTTGTTGATTAACCTTGGGTAGCTGTGTTTTTGCTTAGTTGTAGTTTATTCCCATATGGACATCTTGGTGATGTTATCAGCATCATGGAGGAGCTGTTGAACAAATGCTCCCCAAGGGGTCTGGGTTCTATTGGCCTGATGCCACCAAGGTCTACCAGAAGCCTGGTACAACTGTAGGAAAGCAAACAGCCAAGGTAAATTTGTAGGAGTCAGGAGAGGTCTGATTTCCATCAATATTATACTGATGTCAGTTGTCACATTTCCTGAACTTTTCTAGCAAGATATGGCTATGTAATGTTTCACAGTCAAAATAACCTCAATGTCACAGAAAATTTTAAAGATCAACATTTAAATCAATTGTCTAGCTATGCTAACACAAATCGTTGGCCTATATTCAACCGATGTTCTAGATGCTTGAGAAAAAACTTTGTGCTTTCTGAAAGAGGGGACATATGTTTTCAGGAGTGAAGTTGATTAAAAGGCCATAATCTT